>CM038146.1:411679184-412279184 GCA_021437245.1 Aegilops speltoides | reverse complement strand
TAGGGACGTATTGTGGTCTTTGTATTCACACGTGTATTACGATTTCCGGATAATACAGTTATAGCATGAATAAAAGACAATTATCATGAACAAGGAAATATAATAATACTTTTATTATTGCCTCTAGGGCATATTTCCAACAAGCCTATGGTATAATTGCTGTAATGTATGTTGTGTCCTACGGACTAAAGCCTTCCGGTTTATATAGACACCGGAGAGGGCTAGGGTTACACAGAGTCGGTTATAATGGTAGGAGATCTACATATCCGTATCGCCAAGCTTGCCTTCCATGCCAAGGAAAGTCCCATCCGGACACGGGAAGGAGTCTTCAATCTTGTATCTTCGTAGTCTTGGAGTTCGGCGGACGATGATAGTCAGGCTGTCCGGACACCCCCTAGTCCAGGACTCCCTCAATGAGCTCATTATGCAATTCTACTCCACAGCACATTTCTATCCAGATGGCAGGATAGTTTGGATGTCTAAAGGTACAAGGTACCAATCAACCATTGAGGAATGGGCAAATCTGATCAATGCACCCAAGGAGCAGGAAGATGACTTGGATGTCTATGCCAAGAAGAAGATGGATCACAATACCATGGCTCATATGTACAAGGAAATCCCAGATGCTGCAATTGAGACACATAAGTTTGGGTCAGTTCATTATCTTCTGTCAGGACTCCCAACGATCAACTGGATCCTAAGGCATACTCTATTGCCCAAGTCAGGTGACCACAACATGATGAGAGTCCATGCTATAAACTTGCTACACTTGTTTGATGTGCCACAGAAATTCAAGGTCATGAGCCTCATGATTGAGACTATCAAGAGGACAGCAGCAGACCAAAAGAGAAGTTGTGGATATGCCCCACAAATTCAGGAGTTGATTAACTCAAAGATGGGCACAGCACATACTTCTTTGGACAAGGAACATTTTGCTATCTATCCAGAATTTGAGACAATCAAGTTGTGATGAATGAGAATGAACCATCATCAGTACAAGCTCAAGAGAAGAAGGAGAGAGCAAAGAAAGAGAAGGCTGCCAAGATGCCAACTCAAGAGGAGGCATCTGAGTACTTTTTTGAAGAACAAGCAGGAGCAGCTTGGTTACTTGATAGCATCAACTCTGAGGATTGAGAAGGGGTTGGCCACCCTAACTCAAAACTAGGAGAGCCTGGAAAGAATCATGGAACAAAAATTCTATGATCTAGATGTCAAAGTATGGCGAGATTGATGGGTTGTGGAGCAGCTACAGGATGGCATGCAGGAGAGGAAGGGCAAGACAACCATCGATGCATTTGCCAGAGTGCCTAGAGCTCAGAGATCAGCTGCAAGGTGCTCGTGGACAGACACGAGCCACTTCATCTGCACCAGCTACAGCTCCTACAGCTCCAGTGCAACCAGCTCCAGCACCAACTCCTCCAGCTCCATCCACATCAACTGAAGCCTTCGTCCAAGGAGCCATCTCTACACCACCACCTGAAGATCAAGCTTGAGAGACGATCTAGCACTATGCCTTTTCTATGAACTTTTTGGTAACTTGTTGCCAAAGGGGGAGAAAAATGTATAGACCATAGGCTTCGAGAGAGAGAGAGAGAGACAGAGAGAGAGAGAGAGAGAGTGTTGCTTTTTGTTCCCACCAAGATTACGTTATGCCCTAACCCTAACCATATCGGTCCTACCAAGTTGCATGTCGGTGCCACCGAAAATCCTAATGGTCACTAGATTTGCTGAATCGGTCCGACCGAGTTTACCAATTCGGTCCCACCGAGTTTGGCAAGTTGTGTGTAACGGTTAGATTTTGTGTGGAGGCTATATATACCCCTCCTCCTCCTCTTCATTCGTGGAGAGAGCCATCAAAACAAACCTACACTTCCAACTTACCATTCCTGAGAGAGAACCACCTACTCATGTGTTGAGGCGAAGATATTCCATTCCTACCATATGAATCTTGATCTCTAGCCTTCCCCAAGTTGCTTTCCACTCAAATCTTCTTTCCACCAGATCCAAATCCCATGAGAGAGAGTTGAGTGTTGGGGAAACTATCATTTGAAGCACAAGAGCAAGGAGTTCATCATCAACGCACCATTTGTTACTTCTTGGAGAGTGGTGTCTCCTAGATTGGCTAGGTGTCACTTGGGAGCCTCCGACAAGATTGTGGAGTTGAACATAGGAGTTTGTAAGGGGAAGGAGATTGCCTACTTCGTGAAGATCTACCGCTAGTGAGGCAAGTCCTTCGTGGGCGTCGGCCATGGTGGGATAGACAAGGTTGCTTCTTCGTGGACCCTTCGTGGGTGGAGCCCTACGTGGACTCGCACAACCGTTACCATTAGTGGGTTGAAGTCTCCATCAATGTGGATGTATGATAGCACCTCCTATCGGAACCACGACAAAACATTCGTGTCTCCAATTGTGTTTGAATCCTCCAAACCCTTCCCTTTACATTCTTGCAAGTTGCATGCTTTAATTTCCGCTGCTCATATACTCTTTGCATGCTTGCTTGAATTGTGTGAAGATTGCTTGACTTGTCCAAAGATAGCTAACATCTGCCAAAGTCTAAAATTGGGAAAAGGTTAAGTTTTTAATTGGTCAGGTAGTCTAATCACCCCCCTCTAGACATACTTCAAGGTCCTACATAATCTCATAGTTGTAGGAACATGTATAAATCATGAAGAAAGCAATAGCAACATACTAAACGATCAAGTGCTAAGCTAACGGAATGGGTCATGTCAATCACATCATTCTACTAATGATGTGATCCCATTAATCAAATGACAACTCATGTCTAAGGTTAGGAAACATAACCATCTTTGATTAATGAGCTAGTCTAGTAGAGGCATACTAGTGACAATATGTTTGTCTATGTATTTACACATGTATCATGTTTCCGGTTAATACAATTCTAGCATGAATAATAAACATTTATCATGATATAAGGAAATAAATAGTAACTTTATTATTGCCTCTAGGGCATATTTCCTTCAATCACCCACTTGCACTAGAGTCAATAATCTAGTTCACATCGCCATGTGACTTAACACCAATATTAATATCTCTATATGATTAACACCCATAGTTCACATCGTCATGTGACGAACACCCAAAGGGTTTACTAGAGTCAATAATATAGTTCACATCACTATGTGATTAACACCCAAAGAGTACTAAGGTGTGATCATGTTTTGCTCGTGAGAGAAGCTTAGTCAACAGGTCTGTCACATTCAGAGCCGTATGTATTTTGCAAATATTCTATGTCTACAATGCTCTGCACGGAGCTACTCTAGCTACTTGCTCTCACTTTCAATATGTATCCAGATTGAGACTTAGAGTCATCTGGATCGGTGTTAAAGCTTGCACCGATGTAACTCTTTACGACGGGCATATTTCCTTAGTCCTCACTAAGGATATTCTTGACCAATGTCCAGTGATCTACTCCTAGATCACTATTGTATTCCCTTACCAAATTCAGAACAAGGTATACAATAGGTCTGGTACATAGCATAGCATACTTTATAGAACCTATGACTGAGGCATAGGGAATGACTTTCATTCTCTTTTCTATTTTCTGCCGTGGTCGGGATTTGAGTCTTACTCAATTTCACACCTTTGCAACACAGGCAAGAATTCTTTCTTTGACTGCTCCATTTTGAACTACTTCAAAAGCTTGACAAGGTATGTACTTATTGAAAAACTTACCAAGCGTCTTGATCTATCTCAATAGATTTTGATGCTCAATATGTAAGTAGCTTTACTAAGGTCTTTCTTTTAAAGAACTCCTTTCAAATACTCCTTTATGCTTTCCAGAAAAATTCTACATCATTACTGATCAACAATATGTTACTCACATATATTTACCAGAAAGGCGGTAGTGCTCCCACTTACTTTATTGTAAATATAGGCTTCACCGCAAGTCTGTATAAAACTATATGCTTTGATCAACTTATCAAAGCGTATATTCCAACTCTGAGATGCTTGCACCAGTCCATAAATGGATCGCTGGAGCTTGCACATTTTGTTAGCACCTTTAGGATTGACAAAACCTTCCGGTTGCATCATATACAACTCTTCTTTAAGAAAACCATTAAGGAATGCATTTTGACATCCATTTGCCAGATTTCATAAAATGTGGCAATTGCTAACATGATTCAGACATATTTAAGCATCCCTACAGTTGAGAAAATCTCATTGTAGTCAACACCTTGAACTTGTCGAAAACCTTTTTGCGACAAGTCGAGCTTTGTAGATAGTAACACTACTATCAGCATCTGTCTTCCTCTTGAAGATCCATTTATACAATATGGCTTGCCGATCATTGGGAAACTCCACCAAAGTCCACACTTTGTTCTTATACATGGATCGCATCTCAGATTTCATGGCCTCAAGCCATTTCGCGGAATCTGGGCTTATCATCGCTTCCTCATAGTTCGTAGGTTCATCATGGTCTAGTAACATGACTTCCAGAACAGGATTACCGTACCACTCTGGTGCAGACTGTACTTTGGAAGACTTACGAGGTTTTGTAGTAACTTGATCTGAAGTTTCATGATCATCATCATTAGCTTCCTCACTAATTGGTGTAGGAATCACTGGAACTGATTTCTGTGATGAACTACTTTCCAATTCGGGAGAAGGTACAAATTACCTTATCAAGCTCTACTTTCCTCCCACTCACTTCTTTCGAGAGAAACTCCTTCTCTAGAAAGGATCCATTCTTAGCAATGAATGATTTGCCTTCGGATCTGTGATAGAAGGTGTACCCAATAGTTTCCTTTGGGTATTCTATGAAGACACACTTCTCCGATTTGGGTTCGAGCTTATTAGGTTGAAAACTTTTTTCATATAAGCATCGCAACTCCAAAGTTTAAGAAACGACAGCTTAGGTTTACTGCTAAACCATAGTTCATACGGTGTAGTCTCAACGGATTTAGATGGTGCCCTATTAAACGTGAATGCAGCTGACTCTAATGCATAACCCCAAAATGATAGTGGTAAACTAGTAAGAGACATCATAGATCGCACCATATCTAGTAAAGTACGATTACAACGTTCGGACACACCATTACATTGTGGTGTTCCAGGTGGCGTGAGTTGCGAAACTATTTCACATTGTTTCAAATGAAGACCAAACTCATAACTCAAATATTTGTCTCCATGATCAGATCGTAGAAACTTTATTTCTCTTGTTACGATGATTTTCCACTTCACTCTGAAATTCTTTGAACTTTTCAAATGTTTCAGACTTATGTTTCATCAAGTAGATATACCCATATCTGCTCAAATCATCCGTGAAGGTCAGAAAATAACGATACATGCCGCGAGCCTTAACACTCATCGGATCACATACATCGGTATGTATTATTTCCCACAAGTCATTAGCTCGTTCCATTGTTCCAAAGAACGGAGTTTTAGTCATCTTGCCCAAAAGGCACGGTCCGCAAGCATCATAACCAAGTGATTCCAAAAATCCATCTTTATGGAGTTTCTTCATGTGCTTTACACCGATATGACCCAAACGGCAGTTCCACAAATAAGTTGCACTATCATTATTAACTTTGCATCTTTTGGCATCAATATTATGAATATGTGTATCACTACGATCGAGATCCAACAAACTATTTTCATTGGGTGTATGACCATTTGAAGGTTTTTATTCATGTAAACAGAACAACAATTATTCTCTGACCGTATTGCAATAAACATGATCAAATCATATTCATGCTCAACGCAAACGCCAAATAGCATTTATTTAGGTTTAACACTAATCCCAAAAGTATAGGGAGTGTGCGATGATGATCATATCAATCTTGGAACTAATTCCAACACTCATCGTCATTTCCCCTTCAATTAGTCTCTGTTTATTCTGTAACTCCTGTTTCGAGTTATTAATCTTAGCAACCGAACAAGTATCAAATACTCAGGGGCTACTATAAACACTAGTAAGGCACACATCAATAACCTGTATATCAAATATACCCTTGTTCACTTTGCCATTCTTCTTATCCACCAAATATTCAGGGCATTTCCGCTTCCAGTGACCATTTCCTTTGTTGTGTAAGCACTCAGTTTCAGGCTTTGGTCCAGCTATGGGCTTCCTCGCGGGAGTGACAACTTGCTTGTCATTCTACTTGAAGTTCCCTTTCTTTCCCTTTGCCCTTTTCTTGAAACTAGTGGTCTTGTCAATCATCAACACTTGATGCTCTTTCTTGATTTCTACCTTCGTCGATTTCAACATCACGAAGAGCTCGGGAATCGTTTTCGTCATCCCTTGCATATTATAGTTCATCATAGTGATGGTGACTAGAGAATTCTGTCAATCACTATCTTATCTGGAAGATTAACTCCCACTTGATTCAAGCGATTGAAGTACCGAGACAATCTGAGCACATGCTCACTAGTTGAGCGATTCTCCTTTATCTTTTAGCTATAGAACTTGTTGGAGACTTCATATCTCTCAACTCGGGTATTTGCTGGAAATATTAACTTCAACTCCTGGAACATCTCATATGGTCCATGACATTCAAAACGTCTTTAAAGTCCCGATTCTAAGCCGTTTAAGCATGGTGCACTAAACTATCAAGTAGTCATCATTTTGGGCTAGCCAAATGTTCATAACGTCTGCAGCTGCTCCTGCAATAGGTTTGTCACCTAGCGGTGCATCAAGGACATAATTCTTCTATGCAGCAATGAGGATAAACCTCATATCACAGATCCAATCCGCATCATTGCTACAAACATCTTTCAACACAGTTTTCTCTAGGAACATATCAAAATAAACATATGAAAGGAACAACGTGAGCTATTGATCTACAACATAATTTGCAAAATACTACCAGGACTAAGTTCATGATAAATTTAAGTTCAATTAATCGTATTACTTAAGAACTCCCACTTAGACAGACATCTCTCTAGTCATCCAAGTGATCACGTGAATCCAAATCAACTAAACCATGTCCGATCATCACGTGAGATGGAGTATGGTGAACATCACTATGTTGATCATATCTACTATATGATTCACGCTCGACCTTTCGGTCTCCATGTTCTGAGGCCATATCTGTATATGCTAGGCTCGTCAAGTTTAACCTGAGTATTCCGCATGTGCAACTGTTTTGCACCCGTTGTATTGGAACGTAGAGCCTATCACACCCGATCATCACGTGGTGTCTCAGCACGAAGAACTTTCGCAATGGTGCATACTCAGGGAGAACACTTCTTGATAATTAGTGAGAGATCATCTTAAAATGCTACCGTCAAGCTAAGCAAAATAAGATGTATAAAAGATAAACATCATATGCAATCAAAATATGTGACATGATATGGCCATGATCATCTTGCGCCTTTGATCTCCATCTCCAAAGTACTGTCATGATCTGTATCGTCACCGGCATGACACCATGATCATCATCTTGATCTATATCAATGTGTCGTCACATGGTTGTCTCGCCAACTATTGCTCTTGCAACTATTGCTATCGCATAGCAATAAAGTAAAGCAATTATTTGGCGCTTGCATCTTATGGAATAAAGAGACAACCATAAGGCTTCTGCCAGTTGCCGATAACTTCAACAAAACATGATCATCTCATACAATAAAATATAGCATCACATCTTGACCATTCACATCACAACAAGCCCTGCAAAAACAAGTTAGACGTCCTCTACTTTGTTGTTGCAAGTTTTACGTGGCTGCTATGGGCTGAGAAAGAACCGTTCTTACCTACGCATCAAAACCACAACGATATTCCGTCAAGTTAGTGTTGTTTTAACCTTCGCAAGGACCGGGCGTAGCCACACTCGGTTCAACTAAAGTTGGAGAAACTGACACCCGCCAGCCACCTTTGTGCAAAGCACGTCGGTAGAACCAGTCTCGCATAAGCGTACGCGTAATGTCAGTCTGGGCCGCTTCATCCAACAATACCGCCGAACCAAAGCATGACATGCTGGTAAGCAGTATGACTTGTATCGCCCACAACTCATTTGTGTTCTACTCGTGCATATAACATCTACGCATAAAACTAGTCTCGGATGCCACCGTTGGGGAACGTAGTAATTTCAAAAAAAAAAAAATCCTACGCACACGCAAGATCATGGTGATGCATAGAAACGAGAGGGGAGAGTGTTGTCCATGTACCCTCATAGACCGAAAGTGGAAGTGTTAGAACAACGCAGTTGATGTAGTCATACGTCTTCACGGCCTGACCGATCAAGCACTGAAACTACGACACCTCCGAGTTCTAGCACACGTTCAGCTCAATGACGATCCCCGGACTCCGATCCAGCAGAATGTCGGGGAAGAGTTCCATCAGCACGATGGCGTGGTGTATGTTCTACCGTCGCAGGGCTTTGCCTAAGCACCACTTCAATATTATCGAGGACTATGGTGGAGGGGGGCACCGCACACGGCTAAGAGATCAAGAAATAAATGGTTGTGTCTATGGGGTGCCCCCTGCCCCCGTATATATAGGAGCAAGGGGGAGGCGGCCGGCCAAGGAGGAGGGGGCGCCAAGGGGGGAGTCCTACTCCCACCGGGAGTAGGACTCCTCCTTTCCTTGTTGTAGTAGGAGAGAAGGAAAGAGGAGGAGAGGGAGAAGGAAAAGGGGGTTGCACCCCTTGTCCAATTCGGACCATAAGGGGGGCGCAAGCCTCCTTCCTTTTGGCCTCTTTCCTCTATTCCTGTATGGCCCAATAAGGCCCATATACTCCCCGGCAAATTCCCGTAACTCTCCGGTACTCCGAAAAATACCGGAATCACTCGGAACCTTTCCGAAGTCCGAATATAGTTGTCCAATATATCGATCTTTACGTCTCGGCCATTTCGAGACTCCTCGTCATGTCCCCGATCTCATCCGGGACTCCAAACTCCTTCGATACATCAAAACTCATAAACTCATAATATAACTGTCATCAAAACCTTAAGCATGCGAACCCTACAGGTTCGAGAACTATGTAGACATGACCGAGACACGTTTCCGGTCAATAACCAATAGCAGAACCTGGATGCTCATATTGGCTCCTACATATTCTATGAAGATTTTTATCAGTCAAACCGCATAACAACATACGTTATTCCTTTTGTCATCGGTATGTACTTGCCCGAGATTCGATCGTCGGTATCTCAATACCTAGTTCAATCTCGTTACCGGCATGTCTCTTTACTCGTTACGTAATGCATCATCCCGCAACTAACTTCATTAGTCACATTGCTTGCAAGGCTTATAGTGATGTGCATTACCGAGAGGGCCCAGAGATACCTCTCCGACAATTTGAGTGACAAAACCTAATCTCGAAATACGCCAACTCAACATGTATCTTTGGAGACACCTGTAGAGCTGCTTTATAATCACCCAGTTACCTTTTGACGTTTGGTAGCACACAAAGTGTTCCTCCGGTAAACGGGAGTTGCATAATCTCATAGTTGTAGGAGCATGTATAAGTCATGAAGAAAGCAATAGCAACATACTAAACGATCAAGTGCTAAGCTAATGGAATGGGTCATGCCAATCACATCATTCTACTAATGATGTGATCCCATTAATCAAATGACAACTCATGTCTATGGTTAGGAAACATAACCATCTTTGATTAATGAGCTAGTCTAGTAGAGGCATACTAGTGACAATATGTTTGTCTATGTATTCACACATGTATCATGTTTCCAGTTAATACAATTCTAGCATGAATAATAAACATTTATCATGATATAAGGAAATAAATAATAACTTTATTATTGCCTCTAGGGCATATTTCCTTCACTATATCCATGGCTCACGCTCATGTATTGCGTGAAAGTTGAAAAGGCTTGAGAATACTAAAGTATGAAACAATTGCTTGGCTAAAACCAGGGTTGTGCATGATTTAAATACTTTGTGTGGTGAAGATGGAGCATAGCCAGACTATATGATTTTGTAGGGATAACTTTCTTTGGCCAAGTTGTTTTGAAAAGACATGATTGCTTTATTAGTACGCTTGAAGTATTATCGTCTTAATGTCAAATGATAGACTATTGCTTTGAATCTCCCGTGTCTTAATATTCATGCCATGATTAGATTACATGATCAAGATTATGCTAGGTAGCATTCCACATCAAAAATTATCTTTATTATCATTTACCTACTCGAGGACGAGCAGGAATCAAGCTTGGGGATGCTGATACATCTCCCTCGTATCTATAAATTTTGATTGTTCCATGCCAATATTCTACAACTTTCATATACTTTTGGAAACCTTTTATATTATTTTTGGGACTAACATATTGATCCAGTGCCAATTCCTGTTTGTTGCATGTTTTATGTTTCGCAGAAAACCAATATCAAACGGAGTCCAAGCGGGATAAAAACGGACGGAGAATATTTTTGGAATATTTGTGATATTTGGGAAGAAGAATAAACGCGAGACGGTGCCCGAGGGGGCCATGAGGAAGGGGGCGCGCCCCTGACCCTCGTGGGCAACCCGTAAGGCGGTTGCTGCTCTTCTTTTGCCGCAAGAAAGCTAATTTTCGGAAAAAATCGTGGCGAAGGTTTCAATCCAATCAGAGTTACGGATCTTCAGATATATAGGAAACGGTGAAAGGGCAGAATCTGAGAACGCAAAAACAGAGAGAGGCAGAGAGACAGATCCAATCTCGGAGGGGCTCTCGCCCCTCCCACGCCATGGAGACCATGGACCAGAGGGGAAACCCTTCTCCCATCTAGGGAGAAGGTCAAGGAAGAAGAAGAAGGGGGGCTCTCTCCTCCTTGCTTTCGGTGGCGCCGGAACGCTGCCGAGGGCCATCATCATCACCGCGATCTACACCAACACCTCCGCCATCTTCAGCAACATCTCCATCACCTTCCCCCATCTATATTCAGCGGTCCACTCTCTCGCAACCCGCTGTACCCTCTACTTGAACATGGTGCTTTATGCTTCATATTATTATCCAATGATGTGTTGCCATCCTATGATGTCTGAGTAGATTTTCGTTGTCATATCGGTAATTGGTGAATTGCTATGATTGGTTTAATTTGCTTGTGGTTATGTTCCTGTCCTATGGTACTCTTCGTGTCGCGCAAGCGTGAGGGATTTCCGCTGTAGGGTGTTGCAATATGTTCATGGTTTGCTTATTGTCTGTTTTGCGTGAGTGATTGAAACACAAACACAGATAAGTGGGTCATGGTGTATGGGAATAAAGAGGACTTGATACTTTAATGCTATGGTTGGGTTTTACCTTAATGATCTTTAGTAGTTGCGGATTCTTACTAGAGTTCCAATGATAAGTGCATATGATCCAAGAAGAGAAATTATGTTAGCTTATGCCTCTCCCACATAAAACTTGCTATCGGTCTTGTAAAGTAGTCAATTGCTCAGGGACAATTTCACAACTCCTACCACCACTTTTCCACACTCGCTATACTAACTTTATCGCTTCCTTATTTAAATAGCCCCTAGTTTATATTTACTTGCTCTTTATTATCTTGCAAACCTATCCTATCACACCTGCAAAGTACTTCTAGTTTCATACTTGTTCTAGATAAAGCGAACGTTAAGCATGCGTAGAGTTATATCAGTGGTCGATAGAACTTTAGGGAATATTTGTTCTACATTTAGCTCGTTGTTGTATTCAACACTCCTACTTATCAAAAGAGGCTACAATTGATCCCCTATACTTGTGGGTTATCAGCGTCCTCCTCACTGACACGGTGACGTAACACCTCCGCGAGGTCCTCAAACCTCTCGATTGTCACTGGCCCACGTGACCGCCACCAAAGCAGGTTTGGGTCAACAACGGGCTGACTCCTCACCAAGCTGCACCCCCCGGTAGGTAGCGCCTCCCAGTACCAGCCCGGCGGAGCCCAGTCCCGAACATGGCCCATCTGGTGAAGCAGGTGTCCTCCACCGAGTCGACGACGAGGATGTGGGATTGGCATCATCGACGTCGATGCAGGAAAAATTGCTTTAAGTAAAAAAATAACAACAAATGTGACATGTTCAACTAGTTCTATTAATTCAACTTGTTCTTATTAAAAATAAACTTACTATAAATAGAAATAAACTAGTGCCTAATTAGTACCTAGTTCTTACTAACTAATTAGTACCTAAGAACTACTGCCTAAATTAACATCTAATTTGATGAACCTAGGGGTGAAAAGTGGTAGCGAATAATCCGAAATATCCGATATTCATATTCGATCGGATATTCCAATTATCCAACTTAAAAGTCAAATAAGTGGTCAAATTTTACTTGTATTATGATTAATCTTAGAAATTATTATGCATCACAATAGTGTTTATTCATCATCTAAGAAAACATCATCTAAGAAAACATCCGAGCCGCATCCGTATCCGATAACATCCGTATTCACATTCGTATTCGTTTTGTAAACTTGAAAACGGAAGTGGTAAGAGCGCTATCCGATCCGCATCCGATTTGTTTCCACCCATAGATGAACCCTAACTAATTTGATGCAACTAAAATTTGAAGAACCCTACACAAAGGTAGGGGAGGGGGAGGAGCAGGCGTGCTCACCTCGGGTGCTTGCGGCTAGGGCTGGGCATTCGGTTCCCCCGAACCGATTGGTTCGGTGCTTCGGGTAATTCTGAAATTCGGTTTACTGGAATTGCTGGCCGTTCAGTTTCCTCTAAAAGCAACAACCGAGATTCGGTTGAGCAGAACATCGGTTTGGTCCACGGTTAAGACCGACCAACACCAATCTGTTAGAAATCAACGATGGAATTCGATGCTTCCCCATGAATCGCTGGTTGCCCACGCCCTTGCGGTCGAACCCTCGTATGGAAAGAGATAGGAGATGGCACAAGAATGGAGAGATAGTATACCTGTCCTCCATCACGCCCACCTCGCCGCACCCCACTTCAGCGCGCACCTTGATGAGATCCGCTCGGACGTCCTCTGCTATGATCCTACGGCTCCCTCCGTCCCTCGGTCCCTCTTCCCATGGCCGCCATTCGAGACCGCCGGCAATCCTGCGAGATGGCTAGTGACCTATGAGGCGAGACAAAGGTTGCGACTACGAGCCAGCGAGATGGGGGCAGCGAAGGTTACGGGAAGATAAGTTTTTTTTATTGAAACGGAAAGAGATAATATATGGACCACCGCGTGGACTAATCAGGAACAACAGAGAAAATTGGGTCGTGGGCTGTGAAGTTTTAACGGTAGCTGGGCTTTCTCCTAGTATAGTACTAGTATTTACAAAGCACCGGAGAGTACATGAGTGTTCGAGGCTTCGGTTACTGGACACGTACAACCGAAATCACCCATCTAGCTTCGGTTTCCCAGGATCGCCGACCGAAGTTCTGACCGAAATATTCGGTTTCAGTGAATTCGGGTTCGGTACCGGTTTATTCGGTACGGTTTTCGGTCCTCGGTTTTTTATGCCCACCCCTACTTGCGGCGAGGGAGGGGCAGGCGGCGTCGAGGTTGGGGTCGGGGCTCGGGCGCGGAGGGCAGCGTCGAGGTCGGGGTCGGGGGCGGCATCGAATCCGGGGTCAGGGGTGGCGTCGAGGGTGTGCGGAGAGCGACGGGAGAGCGCGCAGGGGTCAACGGGCGACGGCGACAGCGGAGGAGTTGGGATTTGGGGGAAGTGGCCGTGTGGAAGAATGAACCGCGCGGTTAAGTCAGAAGTAGCAGTAGCGCGTTCCTTGAAGTGCGCTACTGCTAAGTTAGCTACAACGCGTTCCTTGATACGCGCTACTGCTATTCCTTTCTCCGTTTTCCCCTTTTTCATTTATTTTTCTTTACGTTTAATTTTTTCACCTTTTCTATTTCTCTCATTTCATTTACTTTTCTATTTGCTTTCCATTTGATTTTATTTCCTTTAGCAGTAGTGCCTTTCAGCGTAAATGCGCTGCTACAAAGCAAGTAGCGGTAGCGCGGTCCAACGTAGATCGCTACTACTATGTGTAGCCTATCGGCTAAGCCATGGGAATTTTAGTAGTAGCGCTTTTATCTTCAGGCGCGCTACTGCTACAATTGTATCTGTAGCGCTGTTTACACCAGCGCGCTACTGCTACTTAGCTTTTTTAACACGCGCTACTGCTAAAGTTCTGTGTATAAGGTTTTCCCTAGTAGTGGTCCTCCATGTGCTCAGGATTACCACATGGGCCTCAGGCTACTTATCGACGTCAAGTTCTACGTAAAACCCATCAGAAGGAGCGCCATTCTCTTCTGCAATTGTAATTAAGCAAACATGAGTACAAAGGTACTCAGCAAGCCTTACATCAGATGCTACATACATGCACATTATCAATAAAGGGATAGTGGGGTTATTGCAGCAAGCCAGCTTTGACTCTTGGCTAAACTATCTTATGAGACTCCAACTTGTAATTGTTTTGTGCACACGAGTCCACTACTCACCACAACAATGCACTACCGAGGATCCACTCCCGTCATCCTACGGAAGGGCCATCCCCGGCACTCACACTTGTCTTGAGGCTTTTAGTAGTTTCCATTTACTTGTCTATGAACTGTATAGGCAACCAAGTAGTCCTTTACCGCGGACGCAACTATTCGAATAGATGATGTTAACCCTGCAGGGGTGTACTTCCTCACACACGCTTCCACCACTTATCGCCATTTACACGTGTAGCGACCAGACCTCAAACAGTCTAGTCTCTGTGCATCAGTGTCATCCCTGGATCAATAATGCTGACACGCACAATACTTGAGGATTTATAACAGAGTTTCAATCACACACTTATTACAGCGAATGTGTCAAAAGACAACTTATTACAATAATATGGCTTAAGGCCATCTAGAAACGATAACAGCGGAAGGATTGGAAGATAAAGTGAGTCCATCAACTCCAACGACATAGCTGAGTGAACGACAATGACCTATGGCACCTTACTCGTTGTCTGAAAAGTCTGCAACATGAAATGTTGCAGCCCGAAACGGGTCAGCACGTGGAATATGCTGGCAATGTAACACATAGAGTAATGCACAAAATAAATGCTATCACTACATGCATATATGGCTGGTGGAAAGCTCTATGGTTACAGTTTTGCATAAAACCAATTTTTCCCAACAATAAAGGAATAATTTTTTTTAACTATCATGGTGGTTATTAAACATTGAGAAGGTTCCTCCAACTCAATCCCAATTAAGCATCATCATTAAACCCAACAAATTAATTTAGAGTGATGAGATCAACATGATAATCCAAGAACCAGATACATAAGAGCTACTCTGGGTAGACAGTACCACCTACAACCCACTACATCTGCTAGTCTACCTCTTCAAGAGCTTGACGCAACTTACTCAACTATTGTCGTGGTGGGCGCACGACAGATGCCAAGGGATGGCTAAAGAGAGGAGGAGGCTCGAGGGCGCTGGTGGGCTCCAGAGGAGAGGTTGGCATGAGCGGGGGCGGGACGCCGGACCTTCCCAGGTTTGGGGCTCTCTGGAGAGATTATACCCCTAGTCCTCCCGAGTGTAGTTGGATGATCGATAGTACAATGTTGCTCCTGGAGCTGTATGAGGAGGAAGGAAGCTGGCCAAGGCTTAGGCTGCTCCTTCTCTCTGGTGTTGCGGCTTGGTGGCCAGTCCTATGCTTGGTTGTTCATTCTGCTTCTCACAGGCAGCTTTGTGTATCTTCTATTGCCTTACATTACATGTCATCTGCCATGCCTCTGTAGGCGTGGGTTCCTGGGGGGTTTTATAGACCAACCCACCCATGGTTACAATGGTAATATGCCGAGTCGATGGGTCCGTATTGTCGGTGTCTGGGATGCCGGGCTGGGTCCCGCTTGAGGGCTTGTGGTTTGCCGGGTTGCCCTAGGCGTGGGCCCCGCGTGCCTAGGGGGACTGTGCACCGTCTTGTCAATCGTTAGGGCGTGGCCGAGTCGAGTCGTGTATAGTGCTTTTCGTCAGGCTGCCGCTTGTTGTCGTCAGCGGTGAGGGCGGAAACATTGTTGCCACGCCAGCCCTGGTCAGCGGGTAGGTAAGGGGTACTGTTGCCACACTCCAGCTGACCATAGGCATGGGTGAAAACACTTTTGTCTTGGTCATCGGTGATTGACGTCTCGTCCCATCATACGGCCTGGATGGGATGGGAGCTTGACCCGTGGCTGGATTGCAGCGCACACCACGGGTGGGGTTGGCTTGTTGGGGAAGCCTTGGTCGTGCCGGGTTCGGCCGCCTTGCGCCAGTTGCTGAGTCCGGGTCGACGTACCTTGCCGAGTCAGAGGGACTGGCCGGGCTGTGGGCCTTGCCGGGTCGAGCGACCCGGCCAGGTGCATGCTGGTTTAGTGGGGCGATGCGGGCCCCATCTTTTTGAGGAGGATCCGGGTTTCGTTGCCTGCCCGGGGTTCATCCCCCCGACAACTATGCCAGAGCCCATATTGGCTTGTGGCTGCACATGGAAGTTTCCAACATGAATAATCTTATGATCCCTTTGAGCCTGGGTGGCGAACTGTAGGATGATCACACGGGTACTCCGGGATATCCTAGGACAACACTGGATTCTCCAAGTGCCCTGACAACCACTGGGTACTCTAGGGTGCCTCAACCAATCCACCCAGATGTGTATTTAAGTAGGCACCTTAAGTTAACCATTAATTAACAAAACTCACATCTGTCATGGATTCACTCACCCAATCCACGTCTACGAGCATAGCATAGTAAATATAAGCATAACATAGAAGTAACTCCCAAAGGTTTGATAATAAAAGGGCAATAGGTTCTACCTCATCATCTACTTCCCAAACCCACATGTTAAACATATACTAACCATGCAATGTTTTAGGGTTGAGACTAATGCATAACAACTGGGTAGTAAAGAGGTATGATCAAGGCGTTACTTGCCTTGCTGATGATCCGCAAAACCTAGGGACTCGTAGTAGCACGCTTCGCACTCCAGGTACTCTATCGCAAACAAATAATAACAAACATAAGCACCGAACTAGAAGCACGGGTAAAACTCAAATAAGAGGATCTAACCAGAAAGTTCAACTGAAGAACTCCGGTTTGCAAAAAGAATCAAATCAAATGGAGCAACAAAACTCAAACTACGAAAGAAACAAGGTTCGTTTACTAATCAAGACTAAAGTAAAAATTTTATGGTACCAAAATCTTGTTCAAGTTGTTTAAACAGAAAGAGGGCTTCGAGACGAAGATCTAGGCGCTTGAAACACCTGATTCAGAGAAACGAGCGAAAAGATAAACTAAAATGAAGATCAGGGCAGAAATCGCGATCGAAAATAATCGCGGAAAACCCTGGAAAAAATAAAACGCGATGAATAGGCTAACGAACGAACGTTCGCTGTCTGTGGCTAACGGATGAACAAAGTTCGTTAAAACGAACGTACGGACGAATGTCCGCTATTTAACTAAACCAAAAAACCGAACCGAAACTAAAAAATGAATCTAGGGTTTCGAAAAAAAATGATCGGTTTTCCTAAGAAAACCGGCGGCGGCGGCTATACCTCCGGCGAGGTCGAGATCGGCGGCGGGGCAGCGGGGACGGGCGGCTCGGAGGCGGGCTACGGGCGGCTCCAATGACGGTGGCGGTGGCGGTGGCAGTGGCAGTTGTCATGGCAGCAGCAATGACAGCAGCAAGCAAGAAAGTGGCGACTAGGGTTTCATGAAGGGCGCTGGTCAAGGGGTCGGGCCCCCCGACTTATAAGGCCGGCCGGGCGCGGAGTCCAGGTCGGACACGACCCGGTAAGGCGGTAACTTTTCTAAACATAAATCATGACGCAGAAAAGCTAACGAAAGAAATACTAAATGGAGTCCAAAAATCCTGAAATAAATTTTCATGGTCCTCTAATAATATTGCGGACAAAGTAAACATTTATTTGGGCCTCTAATGCAATTTTGAAAAACACATTTTTTTCCTAATTCAAATAAAATAACAATAAAACTCCAAATGAAAATTCTTATTTGATTTTAATATTTTTCCTCCAATATTTCTTTATTTTGGAGAAGTCATTTTATCCCCTCTCTTTTATTTTCATATTGGAAATATTCAAAGAGAAAAATAATTAAAACCAAATGATCCTCTTTTCAAAATTTGAGAAAACTCAAATATGAAAATAACGAAATCCCCAACTCTCTCCGTGGGTCCTTGAGTTGCTTAGAATTTCTAGGATCAACCAAAATGCAATAAAATATGATATGCAATGATGTGCTAATGTATAACATTCCAAATTGAAAATTTGGGATGTTACAGACCTACCCACCTTAAGATGAATCTCGCCCTCGAGATTCGGGTTGGCTAGAAAATAGGTGCGGGTGGTCCTTCAGTAGGTCTTCCTCTCGTTCCTAGGTGGCTTCCTCCTCGGTATGGTGGCTCCACTAAACTTTGCAGAACTTGATAACCTTGCTACGTGTGACTCGACTGGCAATCTCGAGAATCTTCACTGGTTTCTCCTCATAAGTCAAATGGGAAACGTGGAACACATCGTGAATTCCTGACAATCCTTTTGGCAATTCCAGCTTGTAAGCAACTTCTCCCATACGTTCCAAAAGTTTGTATGGTCCCACAAAACATGGTGCTAACTTTCCCTTAACTCCGAAACGCTTAACTCCTCAAAGTGGGGACACCCGAAGATATACTCTGTCTCCGACATTGTAAACTCTCTCCTTGTGTTTTGAATCCGCATAACTCTTCTGCCTGGACTGGGCTACCTTGAGTCTGTCGCGAATCAACTTAACCTTCTCTTCAGACTCATTAATCAAATCTGGTCCAAACAACTGGCGGTCTCCAACTTCATCCGACAGCAACGGTGTCCTGCACCTCCTTCCGTACAAAGCTTCAAAAGGGGCCATCTTCAAACTGGCTTGATAACTGTTGTTATATGAGAACTCTGCGTACGACAAATTGTCGTCCCAACTAGATCCATAATCTAGCATACAAGCTCTCAACATGTCCTCCAGAATCTGATTGACTCTCTCGGTCATCCATCATGCGTGGATGAAAGGATGTCTTGAACTCTAGCCTAGTACCCAAAGTTTCATGCAAGCGATTCCGAACTTTGAGGTAAAGCGGGTTCCTCTATCGATACTATGGTCCTCGGAACTCCATGCAGACATACGATCCTAGTCATGTATATCTTTGCCAACTTAGCACTGGTATAAGTGGTCTTCACTGGGATGAAATGAGCTACCTTCGTCAACCGATCGACTAAAATCCAAATCGAGTCATAGCCTGAACGAGTCCTGGGCAATCCTGTGATAAAATCCATGCCTAGCTTGTCCCACTTCCATTCAGGTATCGGCAATGGTTGTAGCAATCCTGCTGACTTCTAATGCTCTGCCTTTACTCTTTGACATACATCACATACTGCTACATACTCAGGAATATATTTCTTCATTCCGGTCCACCAGAAACTGTCCTTTAAATCTATATACATCTTGGTGTTTCCTGGGTGAATCGAGTACGGCGAATCATGGGCCTCCTGCAAAATCAACTTCCTTATCTCGGGGTCATTAGGCACATATACGCGATCCTCAACCCATAAAGTATCGTGCTCATCCTCACGAAATCCTTTAGCCTTTCCTTTGCTCATCCTTCCCTTTATCTCGGCAATCTCTTTGTCAGTCTTCTGAGCTTCTCTGATCTTATCCATCATGGTAGACTAAATTTCCAACGCTGCTACATAACCTCTCGGAACTATTTCCAAACATAGCTCACGAAGATCCACTGCTAACTCCTTGGGTAATCCTCCGGTCATGAGTGTATTGACATGACTCTTGCGACTTAACGCATCGGCTACTACATTAGCCTTTCCGGGATGATAGTGTAACTTCATATCATAATCCTTGATGAGCTCCAACCATCTCCTCTGCCTGAGATTTAACTCCTTCTGCGTGAAAATATACTTCAAACTCTTGTGGTCCGTGTACACCTCACAATGGTTTCTGATGAGAAAATGTCTCCATGTCTTCAATGCATGCACTACGGCTGCTAACTCCAAATCATGTGTAGCATAATTTAGCTCATGAGGTTTAAGTTGCCGTGAGGCATATGAAACAACTCTTCCCTCCTGCATTTGCACTGCTCCAAGTCCTCGACGAGAAGCATCACAATACACTTGATAATCCTTGCATTGATCTGGAAGAATCAACACTGGGGCTGTAACCAAACGTTTCTTCAACTCCTGAAAACTGGCTTCACACTCCTTAGTCCATTTGAACTTGGTGTCCTTCTTCAACAACTCCGTCATGGGCTTTGCAATCTTAGATAAATTCTCAATGAACCGCCTATAGTATCTTGCGAGTCCAAGAAAACTCCGGATCTCTCCAACCAACGTGGGTGGTACCCATTTAGTCACAGTGACAACCTTGGTGGGGTCTACTGCTATTCCTTCTCCGGATATAACATGTCCGAGGAATCCAACTTCCTTTAACCAAAACTCACACTTGCTGAACTTGGCATATAACTGATGTTCCTTGAGCTTCTCGAGAACCAAACGCAAATGCTCCTTATGCTCCTCTTCATTCTTTGAGTAGACCAATATATCATCAATGAACACTACGACGAGCTTATCCAAAAACTCCATAAACACCTTGTTCATCATGTTGAAATAGGCCGCGTTAGTCAGACCAAATGACATAATGGTATACTCATATAGCCCGTACCTTGTGGTAAAAGTTGTCTTAGGTATATCCTGCTCTCTAATCTTCAACTGGTGGTATCTTGATCGCAGATCGATCTTGGAAAATACTTTAGCGCCTTGCAACTGGTCAAACAAATCATTGATCATCGGCAGTGGGTACTTGTTCCTGATCGTCACTTCATTCAACACACGATAATCAACAACCATCCTTAATGATCCATCCTTCTTCTCCACTAGAAGTACTGGGGATCCCCAGGGTGACGAACTTGGGTGAATATAACCTTTATCTAGTAACTCCTTAATCTTCTTCTTAATTTCCTCCAAATCTTTGCGGGCATCTGATACAGTCTCTTAGATATTGACCCTGTGCCTGGCAAAAGCTCAATCAAAAACTCAATGTTTCTATCCGGTGGCATGCCTGACAACTCCTCTGGAAATACATCAGGGAAATCCTTCACCACTGGTACTTCCTCCTGTACAACTCCTGATAAGGAATTCACTTGAGTCCTCTTCGGCACATGCCGGGATACATACTTGATCCTTCTTCCTTCTAGGGTGGTGAGCATAATCGACTTACTGGTGCAGTCAATGTTCCCTACATACTTTGATAACCAATCCATGCCTAGTATTACATCCAGTCCTTGTGATTCCAATACTATTAGGTCTGAGAGGAACACGTAGGTACCAATCCTTAATGGTAACCGATCACACCATAGGCTGGCCATATACTCTGCTCCTGGCAAGGTTACTAACATTGGTGACCTAAGGGCTTGGGTTGGCAGGTTATACTTATCCACAAATCCCCTTGATATGTATGAATGCGATGCACCAGTATCAAAAAGAACGATAGCAGTAAATGACTTAACCAGAAACTTACTTATAACTGCATCGGGTTGCGATTCAACCTCCTCCATGCTAACGTGGTTCACTTGTCCCCTGTTGAAAGGGTTGGGCTTCTTCCCAGAGCTTCCATCGCCATTTCCATTCTTTGCTTCAGAACACTCCGTGGCGTAATGTCCATTCTTCCCGCACTTGAAACAAGTAATGTACTTAGATCCTTCTTGGCGGGTGTTGCAGGGTTTGAACGGTTCTGGCCGTTGCTTCCTCCATTGCCATTCCCATTCTTGGAGCCATTATGGTTATGCGAACTTCCTCCATTGGAATTATGGCCTCCATGGTTATGGTGAATGTGTCCTCCCGAATTCGGGGTAAAACGGGGCCTCTGCTGAGCTCTTGAATTGTACTTCCCTTGTACATACTTCCTCTTGCGGTTGTCTATCTGCTGCTGCTTCCCTTCAATCATAAGAGCTCTATCTACCAACTCCTAGTAGTTGTGGAAGGTTGCCACCATCCACTACATGCTCAGCTCATCATTCAGTCCTTCCAGAAACTTCTCCTGCTTAGCGGCATCTGTAGCTACGTCATCTGTGGCATAGAGTGCTAATTTACTAAAATCATCCACATACTGGTCCACTATGCGTCCTCCTTGGCGCAAGTTGTGAAACTCGCACTTCTTCATGGCCATAGCTCCTACTGAAACATCGGCAGTGCGGAAAGCCTGCTGAAACTGATCCCATGTAACAATGTCAATGGGGTAAGTGGCTGTGAAATTCTCCCACCATGATGCTGCAGGTCCATCAAGCTGATGTGCGGCAAAACGCACTCTCTCCACATCTATGCATCCTGCAGTGGTCAGCTCCCTTCCAATCTTGCGGAGCCAATCATCTACAAAAATCGGCTCGGTGCTACTAGAGAACACCGGTGGATTCAGCCTTAGAAAACGGGCTAAGTGATCAACAGGTGGTGATGGTGGTTGGTTGGTTGGTTGTTGTTGTTCCCCTGGTTCTAATTCTGGACTAGTAGTTGCATCAGGTTATTCTGCTGCTGGATCAACTGGGTGAGCTCTCGTGGGAAAGCAAATCCATTGTCACGTCTCGGAGGCATTTGATGGGTTTAGAAAAGGTGAGAAAACATAATAGAATAAGGTCTAGAGAGAAACACAACCCATATGCACATGAGACAAACACAATCATATCACTTCAATCAATTCAAACAAGGGCATACAATCGGTCTAACTATCATTACAAAAGTGCTCGGACTATACTATATACATGGGGGAATACTACTATTGATATGGTGGTCGACTAGAAGTTTTAATTAGTGGAAGACTCCATGATATTTGCTCCAACTTCATCAACATAGTCATTATTGCTATCATCGGGGTCTGAGTCAATGTCGTCGATGATGATGTAGTCCTCCGAACGAATGTCCTTGGAATCGTCGTCATCTCCTCCTGGCGCGGGGTCTCCCATGAATACTCCTAGCTTCCTTGTCAGATCGTCATTCTTCTCCATGAGTATTGTCATTTCCTCCTCATATCCATCATGTGTAGACTTGAGTTCTTCCTCCAGCTCCGTGATCCTGATCATTGCCTTCTTCATGTCTATCATGCCTGCACACATCTGGTTCTCCTGGCGACGAATGCGCTGGTTTAACTCCTGGATAAAAGCTGCAATGGACCTATCCCTCCTGGTGCTGATCATCTCCCATTGCTCATCTCGACACCCACAATTCTGGTAGATAGTATCCTTGAGATCCTTGTGGTAAACTTCTCCAATGTGTCCCGTGGTGATGTGGGCTACCATGCTATTTCCTAGACTCCAGGTTGGTACATCAAAGGAAAACTCTATGGGCTCAGTGACTAACATGAAAGTCCTTCCTGGAACTTGAACTTGAATCATCCAACGCTCCTCTTCAGGTAAATTGGCGATGTAGGTCCCGGTGAAGCTTGGTATTCCAATGTTCAGGTACCTAGTAACTTCCTTCAAGTGTCGTCCAAAAGGAGTGTCTTCATCCGGTGGTGTAAACTGGTTCCTTGAGTCTGCCATCCTATAGAGTAGAAAAGGAGATGAGTCAGAAATGAGAAGAGAGTAGTGACCTATGGTTTTAACTTAGTGGTCGTGTCCTATAGTCATCGTGTGCTCTGATACCATCTTGTAGCGACCAAACCTCAAACAGTCTAGTCTCTATGCATCAGTGTCATCCCTGGATCGGTAATGCTGACACGCACAGACTTGAGGATTTATAACAGAGTTTCAATCACACACTTATTACAACGAAATGTCTCAAAAGAGAACTTATTACAATAATATGGCTTAGGCCATCTAGAAACGATAACAGCGGAAGGCTTGGAAGATAAAGTGAGTCCATCAACTCCAACGACATAGCTAAGTGAACGATAATGACCTATGTCACCTTACTCATCGTCTGAAAAGTCTGCAACATTAAATTTTACAGCCCGAAATGGGTCAGCACACAGAATATGCTGGCAATGTAACACATAGAGTAATGAACAAAATAAATGCTATCACTACATGCATATATGGCTGGTGGAAAGCTCTATGGTTACAGTTTTGCATAAAGCCAATTTTTTCCTACAACAAAGGAATAAATTTTGTTTAACTATCATGGTGATTGTTAAACATTGAGAAGGTTCCTCCAACTCAATCCCCATTAAGCATCATCATTAAACCCAACAAATTAATGTAGAGTGATGAGATCAACATGATAATCCAAGAACCAGATACTCAAGATGTCCATAACCGGGGACACGACTAACCATGATTAGTTTATACACTCTGCAGAGCTTTGCACACTTTTCCCCACAAGACTCGAACACATCCATGATGGGAGGATCGAGACATAGCCTTTATGAAGCATTAACTCTCTACTCTGGGTAGACAGTACCACCTACAACCCACTACATCTACTAGTCTACCTCTTCAAGAGCTTCACGCAACTTACTCAACTATGCCGGAGCCCATATTGGCTTGTGGCTGCACACGGAAGTTTCCACCATGAATAATCTTATGATCCCTTTGAGCCTAGGTGGCAAACCGTAGGATGATCACATGGGTACTCCGGGATATCCTAGGACAACACTAGATTCTCCAGGTGCCCTGACAACCACCGGGTACTCCAGGGTGCCTCAACCAATCCATCCAGATGTGTATTTAAGTAGCCACCTTAAGTTAACCATTAATTAACAAAACTCACATCTGTCATGGATTCACTCACCCAATCCACGTCTACGAGCATAGCATAGCAAATATAAGCACAACGTAGAAGTAACTCCCAAAGGTTTGATAATAAAAGGGCAATAGGTTCTACCTCATCATCTACTTCCCAAACCCACATGTTAAACAGATCCTAACCATGCAATGTTTGAGGGTTGAGACTAATGCATAAAAACTGGGTAGTAAAGAGGTATGATCAAAGTGTTACTTGCCTTGCTGATGATCCGCAAAACCTAGGGACTCGTAGTAGCACGCTTCACACTCCGGGTACTCTATCGCAAAAAAACAATAACAAACATAATCACTCAACTAGAAGCATGGGTAAACCTCAAATAAGAGGATCTAACCAGAAAGTTCAACTGAAGAACTCCGGTTTGCAAACAGAATCAAATCAAACGGAGCAACGAAACTCAATATATGAAAGAAACATGGTTCGTTTACAAATCTGGACTAAAGTCAAAATTTACGATATCAAAATCTTATTCGAGTTGGTTAAACATAATGAGGGCTTCGAGACGAAGATCTAGGCGCTTGAAACACCTGATTCGGATAAACGAGCGAAAAGATAAACTAAAATGAAGATCGGGGTAGAAATCGCGAAAATGAAGATCGGGGTAGAAATTGCGATCGAAAATAATCGCGGAAAACCCTGGAAAAAACAAAACGCGACGAACAAGCTAACGAACGAACGTTCGCTGTCTGTGGCTAACGGACGAACAACGTTCGTTAAAGCGAACGTACGGACGAACGTCTGCTATTTAACCAAAACTCAAAAAAAGAACAACGTTCGTTAAACAAAAAAAAGAACCAAAACTCAAAAAACGGATCTATGGTTTTGAAAAAAAACCCAATCTGTTTTCCTAAGAAAACCGGTGGTGGCGGTGGCGGCCATACCTCCGGCGAGGTCGAGATCGGTGGCGGGGCGGCAGGACGGGCGGCTCCGGCGGCGGGCTGCAGCGGCGGAAGGTGGTGGCGGCGGCGGCGAGTGGTGGCTAGGGTTTCGGCGGGGCGGGGCGCTGGGCTGGCGGGGTCGGGCCCCTCGGCTTATAAGGTTGGCCGGGCGCGGAGTCCAGGTCGGACACGGCCCGCTAAGGCGGTAATTTTTTTTAAAATAAATCCTGACGCAGAAATACTAACGAAAGAAATACTAAACAGAGTTCAAAAATCCTGAAATAAATTTTCGCGGTCCTCTAATAATATTGCGGACAAAGTGCACATTTATTTGGGCCTCTAATGCAACTTTGAAAAACACATTTTTTTGTAATTCAAATAAAATAGCAATAAAGCTCCGAATGAAAATTCTTATTTGATTTTAATATATTTTTTCTCCAATATTTCTTTATTTTGGAGAAGTCATTTTATCCCCTCTAGTTTATTTTCATATTGGAAATATTCGAAGAGAAAAATAATTAAAACCAAATGATCCTCTTTTCAAAATTTGAGAAAACTCAAATATGAAAATAACGAAATCCCCAATTCTCTCCGTGAGTCCTTGAGTTGCCTAGAATTTCTAGGATCAACCAAAATGCAATAAAATATGATATGCAATGATGACCTAATGTATAACTTTCCAAATTGAAAATTTGGGATGTTACAACATGACATGTACTCGGCAACCTTCAAGAAGAAGCCCAACGAGGGTGTCGGCCACGGCCTGCCTAAACACTAAAGTCTCTAGTCCAGGTTTATCGCCTATTCAGGTTCCATCCGCAGGGAGTCCGGCCGAGGTTTCCACATACAACCCCGAATGATGTGTGCAAGGTTCCCGAGACACCAAACGGGCGCCCGGTACACCGTGCCACGTACCTACCAGATCCTGACCGACCCCAGGGTCGTCGGCGTACTGCAACCTCTGTATACTACAAACACCCGAAACTACTTGCAACTCCTGGACAGAGGGCAAGGGTGGTTAAGAAGCCGAGAGGGTCAATTAAGGATCCCAATGCATGGTAGTAGCTGATTCTTAAATCACACATACAGATCTCAGTTCTTAGGAACGATTCCAATGAAACAACCCACCATCTACTCCTACATGGCCTCTCAGTCGATACCTTTACCAAATCGTGTTCAACACATTACTCTCATTACCGACATGATCATTTCACTCTAGCCCATCACCCAGATGAACCAGACCTGACACGACTCTAAGCATAGCAGACATAGAAAGGTAGGAAACACAAACATGGCTCAATCAACTCCTACACATGCTAGTGGGTTTCATCTAGTTACTGTGGCAATGACTAGTCAAGCAGAGGAAATGGGTTCAACTACCGCAGCACACATCAGTTTGAAACGCGGTTGTCTTAAATGTAGTAAATGAGAGCATAAGCAAGAACATGGGATTTTATCGATATGATCAAATGGGTGCTTGCTTTCCTGGCAGGTCGGTAGTCTGGTACTGTCCTTCGATCGGGTACTCACGGTAATCCTCCGGGACAGAACCTACCACATAGAACAGCGGTAACACAATTAATACACAACAATATGCAATAACATGATGCATCCATGTGACATGGCAAAATGAGTGTGTTGGGCTAATGCAACTATAACCAGATAGGTTTGAGCTATTTTGAACCAAAGATTCAAACGCAAACTCATTTTGTGATCTTAAATAGTGCCTTATCATGTTTTGCACTAAATAGCAAGGTTATCTTGTTTAAACATGCATGAAACCAATACATATGGATAGATTGGATTTTTATGATCATTTTTCATACATAACACTTTGCATTTGGAGTTACAGATTAATTTCTATGAATTTTTGAGGTTAGCACTATTTTCTGGAATTTCCTGAATTGGAATAAATCCAGAAAATGCTTTACTACGTCAGCATTGTGTCAGCAAGTCAAGTAGGGCGGTCCAGGTCAAACCTGACCAATGGGACCCACTGATCAGTGTCACTCTTAGCTAATTAACTAATTAGGATTAGTTTAACTACTAACCTAGGTTTGACTAATGGGTAGGGCCCACATGTCAGTGATCCAGGTCAAACTGGGTTGACTCGCCGGTGTTTAGCCGCCGGCGATGTCTAGACGCGGCGGAGGGTGCGGGTTTTGCACTCCGGCGACCAAATGGACGGGGAGGCCACCTACGAGCAGCTGGGAGCAAGCCGCGTCGAGGGGTGGTGGTGGTTGAGCTCGGGGTCACCGGAAATGATGTCGGCGGCAAGCTTTGTGGCTGCCGGAGTTCGGGCGAGGCCGAACTCGTCGTTGTAGTGGTTCTGGACGTACGGGGCCAGCTCCTACGTGGTCTACGCAATGCAGTGAGGTTAATGGATAGGGTGGCGTGGCCGTTGGGTGGCCGGAGCTACATCGGCGACGAGCTCTGGCGGCGGCGCGTGCGATGGTGCTCGTTGCAGTTGTTGCAGTGGACGGTAGTGAGAACGGAGAGGAGGGGGAGATGCAGGAGCTCACGATGATCACGGCAAGCTAGGCGGTGAGGTCGGGGACGAGCTGGGGCGAGCATGACGGCAAAGGGGATCTCTGGCGACGGCGAGGTCGAGCGAGGTTGTCGCGGTGGCTCCGGGGCGAACGAGCGCTCGGGGCTCGGTTTGCACGGCAACGCAGAGGGTGGCGGAGCTCTTGGATATGGCGAGGCGGTGTGGAGACGACAGTGGCCGCAGCTACGATGGTGGTGCGGCTGCGGCTGCGTTGGCCATGGGTGGAGAGGGAGAGGGAGAGGCGCTGGGGGCGTATGGAGGTGTCGGCGAGGTGCGTCGGCGTCCAGAGGATCAACCACGCGGCGAAACGGCATGCAGGGTGAACCAGACGACCTGGGAGGTGCGTGGCGACCTCGGGCGCGCCAGCTCTCACCTCCCTGCCTGCCTGGCGGGAGGAAGCAACTGGCTGGCACGGGCCAGCACAGTGCTGGGCCACCAGGTGGGCCTGCTGGGTAAGTTGGCCTGGTAAGCTCTTTTCCTTTTATTTCTGTTTTTCTTTTCTTTCTGTAACTTTTTGGCTTTTCTAAAAATGCTTAGGCACTTTCAAATATCATGAAACTGCTCATGCCCACTATTTAGAATATACCCAACAGTAAACATTTTAGTTTATGATTATTTGGACATTTAAAATATTTTATAGCATTTAAATGTCCAAATGCAAATAACATATGATTTAATCCAGTGACCTTAGGATGTCCTAGAAAATTGTGCACCATTTTTGTCAGAGGTTCTAGACCAAGGCAAAGATGATGAACATTTTAGAAGGGCATTTCAGGTTCATTGCAAAATATTTTAGTAAACCCTAGTTGGATTAAGGCGGTGCTGGGGGTTTTGTCATCCCCATTTCAAAGTTTCCGAGTAAAGTAAACATGATGCAGTCACTCTAATGCATGCACTGACTAGGATTGTGACACTAATGTCGGCGTTACGGGACCGGAGTCCCAGACTTGCTGCTCTGCCCACGGCGTGCTTCTTGATGTGATCAAGACCCGTCTTTATCAGCCGGCACTCAAGACCCTCGCGAGGGGCCAAGCCTCGCGAGGCGGACGACACAAGGCCTCCTCAGGAGCGGCCTCACCAGGAAGGCTCGCGAGGGGGCGGAGAGATCAAGGCACGGGGTACCTCGTGAAGTTCCCGTGACGCAAGCCATGACGACCAAGGCCAGGCGGGCGCCAGCGCGCGCAGTGTCCTCATTTCCCCTTTGGTGCTAAGGGGGAAAACGCAGGCGCGGAGTACCGAGGCATCCGACAAAGGTTTCCATATCAGTGCAACAAGACCAACACCAGCAGGACGGCAGGATGGAGGTCATCATGGAGCCCAAGACGGCGTCACCACCAGCGCCTTTGACAGGCGAAGACCACCTTTAGTCAGGATAGCTTGTACTAGCTGTCCCCTTTCAAATTAGCCATTGTTTGATCCCATCCCACTCAATATTTGGGGAGAGGAGCAGGGCCTCTATAAATAGGACTAGCCACCACAGTAGAAGGCAGACTAAAACGAACTCAGTTCATCCTCGCACCGACCAAGCACAAGAACACCTCTCCTCAGGAGGCTGTTCTCCCCTTGTAATGTTCATCATCAACCCAAGAGGCAATCCACCACCACCACACTGGAGTAGGGTATTACACCACAACGGTGGCCCGAACCAGTATAAATCTTGTGTCTCTTGTGTTGTGAGTTCAACGAGCTAAGCTTAGAGATCGCGGCGAGGCTGAGGGCGAGATTCGGTAGGGGGAAATCTTCGTGCGCACCCCAGTGTTCGAGTGCACCGAAGTATTCCTTCCGCTGATCCGCGTCCCATTGCTTTGTCGCATCCATGTCTGACGCCCATCGAGCCCGCGCTGAGCGCCGGGCCGCTCTCGCCACACGCGTCGCCCAGACGGCTCCTGTCGGCGGACCTTACCGTTGTTCTCCGTCGCCTGCCGCCAACACCGCCACCGGCCCGGCGGGAAACAAGCAGCAAGCATCCTCGCTGCACCCCTTGGTGCGGTGGGACAGCTGCACCGCCACTCTGTCACTGACCCCAGCTGGCTCGTCGTCCCACGCTTGTCGCGCCCCCACAGAAGCGCAGGCCGCGCTGCTTATGGCGCTTGAGCTCCTACGTTACCGCCCCATCGACGACCTCTACGAGGAATGGCTCGCTCGCATCACCGAGCTAGTCAGCGCCGCAGGGGGCTCTCCCGCGCCGTCCCTCTCATTGCCTCGCCCTCCGCCAGGTACGGGTGACGTGGATCATGGAGCGCCTCCACCACCTCTGCCCCAAGATGGTGCCCTGGCGTCAAGGTGCGCAGGCCCTGGGCGTGACCCACCGCGTCCGGCGCCTGCGCGAGAAGAAGGAAGCTGTCAAGAAATCCCTCGGCCTCAAGAAGGCTCCCCCGTGCTCCTTGCACCGGCGTGACAAGACCGTGTACTGCCTATGGCAGCGGTGCACGGGTACCATCAAGAGCATGCTCTGCGTCTGCAAAGGGCCCCGGTGACCACAGCAGGCTGCCGCGCCTTCACCACCGAGCTGCGTAGCGTCACCTGGCCGGGCAAGTTCAAGCCGGACCTGCCTCCTCGCCATGACAGCACCCCCGACCCCGTGGAGTTCTTGCAGCTCTACGAGCTGAGCATCGAGGCGGCCAACTGTGATGAGAAAGTCATGGCGAATTGGTTTTCGATGGCACTCAAGGACGGTGCCCGCTCGTGGCTCCTGAACCTGCCTCCCGGCTCGATCTCCTCCTGGGACAAGATGCGCAGCCGCTTCATCGCCAACTTCCAGGGCACTCGCGACCGCCCCCCGGCCGCGGGTGACCTGCGCCACATCAGGCAGCAGCCCGGGGAGACCCTGCAGAAATACATCTAGCACTTCAACAACGTCCGCCTCAAGATCCCCAAGGTGACGGACGAGGCCATCATCTCAGCATTCTCTGATGGCGTCTGTGACGTCAAGATGATGGAGGAGCTCGCCATCCACGAGGAGTTGTGCACATCCCGAGCTGTTCAACCTGGCGACCAAGTGTGCAAGAGCTGAAGAGGGACGCCTCTCCCTCCTCAAGCTCCCAGCTGCCGACCCGGAAGAAAAGAAGACCAAGGCCAAGGACGTGAAGCGCAAGGGAGTAGCCATGATCACGGCAAAACCAGACACGAAGCACGGCAGGGATCAACAGCAGTCGTCCAAGGACAGCCGACCGTTCTGCGCCTACCACAACCTCCACACCAATAACACCAACTATTGCCAGGAGCTTAGGGCCGTTCGAGAAGGACGCTTTGATCGATGCCCCAAGCGCAACGACCGGGGCTACAGCCGAGGAGGAGGACATGGCGGAGGACGATGGGACGACCGTGGCCCTCGCCAGGAGTGGCGTGACTGACTTCTCGAGGATCGCTGGCAGGACCAGCCTCGCAAGGGCGCCTGGAGGGATCAGCCTCGCGAGGACCGCCCCTAGGGGAACGCAGGCCTTCCTCCACTGTCGCTGCCGCCAAGAAGGAATGACGACCATCACCAAGACGAGGGGGCTGGGGGCTTTCAGGAGGATCTTGGGCGGGGCTCAGGCCCACGCCTCTCTGCGTATCTTCGAGCAGTTTACTCGCGAGGTGAACGCAGCCCTCCCCAGGCTCGAGGCCACGCGCCCGCTCAGGTGGTCCAAGTGCGCCATCACCTTCAGCTCGGCAGATCAACTCAAGCGCGCGGCTACTGCTGGCGTTCTCCCGATGCTCTGTTCACCTGTCATCAGCAACGTGCAAGTCACCAAGACCCTCATCGATGGCCGCACAGGGCTTAACGTCCTGTCTGTTGAGATGTTCGACAGCCTTCAAGTACCATACGATCAACTTCATCCTACCAAGCCCTTCTAAGGAGTTACTGACGGTTCCACCACCCCGATAGGGCAGGTCCGCCTCCCTGTCACCTTCGGACAGCGCACAACTACCGCACCGACCTCATCGACTTCGACGTCACCCACATCCACATGCCGTACAATGCCATCCTTGGGTATCCAGCCCTGGCCAAGTTCATGGCAGTGACCCACCACGGCTACAACGTCCTCAAGATGCTAGGAAGCGACATAATCATCATGGTCCCCTGCGAAGAGAGAGATGCGGTGTGCTCCCTCGAGCGTGCTTTCCAAGCCGCAGCAATCGAGAACCCGAACAGCAAGGGCGAGAACCCACCTGAGTGAAGGAAATAAGCCCTAGAGGCAATAATAAAGTTATTATTTATTTCCTTATTTCATGATAAATGTCTATTATTCATGCTAGAATTGTATTAACCGGAAACATAATACATGTGTGAATATATAGACAAACAGAGTGTCACTAGTATGCCTCTACTTGACTAGCTTGTTAATCAAAGATGGTTATGTTTCCTAACCATGAACAAGGAGTTGTTATTTGATTAACAAGGTCACATCATTAGTTGAATGATCTGATTGACATGACCCATTCCGTTAGCTTAGCACACGATCGTTTAGTATGTTGCTATTGCTTCCTTCATGACTTATACATGTTCCTATGACTATGAGATTATGGAACTCCCGTTTACCGGAGGAACACTTTGTGTGCTACCAAGCGCCACAACGTAACTTGGTGATTATAAAGGTGCTCTACAGGTGTCTCGAAGGTACTTGTTGAGTTGGCGTATTTCGAGATTAGGATTTGTCACTCCGAATGTCGGAGAGGTATCTCTGGGCCCTCTCGGTAATACACATCACTTAAGCCTTGCAAGCATTTCAACTAATGAGTTAGTTGTGAGATGATGTATTACGGAACGAGTAAAGAGACTTGCCGGTAACGAGATTGAACTAGGTATTGGATACCGACGATCGAATCTCGGGCAAGTAACATACCGATGACAAAGGAACTATTATATTGTTATGCGGTCCGACCGATAAAGATCTTCGTAGAATATGTAGGAACCAATATGGGCATCCAGGTCCCGCTATTGGTTATTGACCGGAGACATGTCTCGGTCATGTCTACATTGTTCTCGAACCGTAGGGTCCATGCACGCTTAAGGTTTCGATGGCGGTTATATTATGAGTTTATGAGTTTTGATGTACCGAAGGAGTTCGAGTCCCGGATGAGATCGGGGACATGACGAGGAGTCTCGAAATGGTCGAGGCGTAAAGATCGATATATTGGACGACTATATTCGGAGTTCGGAAAGGTTCGAGTCATTCGGTATTTATCGGAGTACCGGAGAGTTACGGAATTCGCCGGGAGAAGTATTGGGCCTTATTGGGCCCTGCAGAAAGAGAGAGTGGCTGCCAAGGGCAGGCTGCGCCCCCTTGCCCTAGTCCGGGTGGGCTGGGGAGGCCGCACCCCTCCTTCCTTCCCTTCTCTCTTCCCCTTCCTAGTCTCCTACTCCTAATACATGGAAGGTCTCCTAGTTGGACTAGGGAAGGGGGAATCCTACTCCCGGTGGGAGTAGGACTCCCCAGGGCGCGCCATAGTTGAGGGCCTGCCCTCCCCTCCTCCACTCCTTTATATACGGGGGCAGGGGGCACCCCATGAACACACAAGTTGATCATTGAGATCGTTCCTTAGCCGTGTGCGGTGCCCACCTCCACGATATTACACCTCGGTCATATTGTAGCGGTGCTTAGGCGAAGCTCTGCGACAGGAGAACATCAAGATCGTCACCACGCCGTCGTGCTGACGGAACTCCTCCCTGCGCCTCTGCTGGATCGGAGATCGGGGTGCGTCATCGAGCTGTACGCGTGTCAAGAACTCGGAGGTGCCGGAGTAACGGTGCTTGCATCGGTTGGACCGGGAGGACGTACGACTACTTCCTCTACGTTGCGTCAATGCTTCCCCTTGGGTCTACGAGGGTACGTAGACAACACTCTCCCCTCTCATTGCTATACATCACCATGATCTTGCGTGTGCGTAGGAATTTTTTTGAAATTACTACGTTCCCCAATAGTGGCATCCGAGCCTAGGTTTTTATGGTTTGATGTTATATGCATGAGTAGAACACAAGTGAGTTGTGGGCGATATAAGTCATACTGCTTACCAGCATGTCATACTTTGGTTCGGCGGTATTGTTGGATGAAGCGGCCGGACCGACATTACGCCAGACGCTTACGCGAGACTGGTTTTACCGCCGTGCTTTGCACACGGTGACTAGCGGTGTCGGTTTCTCCAACTTTAGTTGAACCGAGTGTGCTACGCCCGGTCCTTGCGAAGGTTAAAACAGCATCAACTTGACAAACTATCGTTGTGGTTTTGATGCGAGGTGAGATTGGTTCTTGCTTAAGCCCGTAGCAGCCACGTAAAACTTGCAACAACAAAGTAGAGGACGCCTAACTTGTTTTTGCGGGGCATGTTGTGATGTGATATGGCCAAGACATGATGCTATATTTTATTGTATGAGATGATCATGTTTTGTAATCGGTTATCGGCAATGGCAGGAGCCATATGGTTGTCGCTTTATTGTATGAAATGCAAACGCCCTGTAATTGCTTTACTTTATCACTAAGCGGTAGCGATAGTCGTAGAAGCAATAGATGGCGTAAACGACAACGATGCTACGATGGAGATCAAGGTGTCGCGCCGGTGGCGATGGTGATCATGATGGTGCTTCGGAGATGGAGATCACAAGCACAAGATGATGATGGCCATATCATATCACTTATATTGATTGCATGTGATGTTTATCCTTTATGCATCTTATCTTGCTTTGATTGACGGTAGCATTTTAAGATGATCTCTCACTAAAAATTATCAAGAAGTGTTCTCCCTGAGTATGCACCATTGCCAAAGTTCGTCGTGCCCAGACACCACGTGATGATCGGGTGTGATATGCTCTACGTCCATCTACAACGGGTGCAAGCCAGTTTTGCACACGCAGAATACTCAGGTTATACTTGACGAGCCTAGCATATGCGGATATGGCCTCGGAACACGGAGACCGAAAGGTCGAGCGTGAATCATATAGTAGATATGATCAACATGAGATATTCACCATTGAAAACTAATCCATTTCACGTGATGATCGGTTATGGTTTAGTTGATTTGGATCACGTGATCACTTAGATGACTAGAGAGATGTCTGTCTAAGTGGGAGTTCTTAAGTAATATGATTAATTGAACTTAAATTTATCATGAACTTAGTCCTGGTTGTATTTTGCAAATTATGTTGTAGATCAATAGCTCGCGTTGTTGCTTTCATATGTTTGTTTTTGATATTTTCCTAGAGAAAATTGTGTTGAAAAATGTTAGTAGCAATGATGCGGATTCGATCCGTGATCGGAGGTTTATCCTCATTGCTGCATAGAAGAATTATGTCCTTAATGCACCGCTAGGTAGCGGACCTATTGCAGGAGCAGATGCAAATGTTATGAGCGTTTGGCTAGCTCAATATGATGACTACTTGATAGTTTAAGTGCACCATGCTTAACAGCTTAGAATCGGGACTTCAAAGGCGTTTTGAGCGTCATGGACCATATGAGATGTTCCAGAGTTGAAGTTAATATTTCAAGCAAATACCGAGTTGAGAGATATGAAGTCTTCAACAAGTTCTATAGCTAAAAGATGGAGGAGAATCGCTCAACTAGTGAGCATGTGCTCAGATTATGCAGGTACTTCAATCGCTTGAATCAAGTGGGAGTTAATCTTCCAGATAAGATAGTGATTGACAGAATTCTCTAGTCACCATCACTAAGTTACTAGAACTTTGTGATGAACTATAGTATGCAAGGGATGACGAAAATAATTCCTGAGCTTTTCATGATGATGAAATCGATGAAGGTAGAAATCAAGAAAGAACATCAAGTGTTGATGGTTAACAAGACCACTAGTTTCAAGAAAAAGGGCAAAGGGATAGAAGGGAACTTCAAGAAGAACGGCAAGCAAGTTGTTGCTCAAGTGAAGAAGCCCAAGTCCGGACCTAAGCACGAGACTAAGTGCTTCTCTTGCAAAGAAACTGGTCCTTTCGAAGCAGAACTACCCCAAGTATTTGGCGGATAAGAAGGATGGCAAAGTGAACAAAGGTATATTTGATATACATGTTATTGATGTGTACTTTACTAGTGTTTATAGCAACCCCTCGGTATTTGGTACTGGTTCAGTTGCAGAATAAACAGAAACTAGTTACGGGTGAAGTGACGATGTATGTTGAAAGTAGTTTCAAGATTGATATGATCATCATTGCACACTCCCTATACTTTCGGGATTAGTGTTGAACCTAAATAAATGTTATTTGGTGTTTGCGTTGAGCATGAATATGATTTGATCGTGTTTATTGCAATACGGTTATTCATTGAAGTAATAGAATAAACTGTTGTTCTGTTTACATGAATGAAACCTTATATGGTTACACACCCAATGAAAATGGTTCATTGGATCTCGATCGTAGTGATACACATATTCATAATATTGAAACCAAAAGATGCAAAGTTAATAATGATAGTGCAGCTTATTTGTGGTAATTGCCGTTTGGGTCATATCGGTGTAAAGCGATGAAGAAACTCCATAAAGATGGATTTTGGAATCACTTGATTATGAATCATTTGATGCTTGCGAACCGTGCCTTTTGGGCAAGATGACTAAAACTCCGTTCTCGGAACAATGGAACAAGCTCTTGACTTATTGGAAATAATACATACCGATGTATGCGATCCAATGAGTGTTGATGCTCGTGGCAAGTATCGTTATTTTCTGACCTTCACAAGATGATTTGAGCAGATATGGGTATATCTACTTGATGAAACATAAGTCTGAAATAGTTGAAAGATTCAAAGAATTTCAGAGTGAAGTGGAAAAATCATCGTAACAAGAAAAATAAAGTTTCTACGATCTGATCGCGGAGACAAATATTTGAGTTACGAGTTTGGTCTTCAATTAAAACAATGTGGAATAGTTTCACAAATTCATGCCACCTGGAACAACACATCATAATGTTGTGTCCGAACGTCATAACCGTACTTTATTGGATATAGTACAATCTATGATGTTTCTTACCGATTTACCAATATCGTTTTGGGATCATGCAATAGAGACAGCTGCATTCACGTTTAAAAGGGCACCATCTAAATCCGTTGAGACGACACCATACGAACTGTGGTTTAGCAAGAAACCCAAGTTGTCGTTTCTTAAAGTTTGGGGTTGCGATGCTTATGTGAAAAAGTTTCATCCTGATAAGCTCAAACCCAAATCGGAGAAGTGCGTCTTCATAGAATACCCAAAGGAAATTGTTGGGTACACCTTCTATCACAGATCAGAAGGCAAAACATTCGTTGCTAATAATGGATCCTTTCTAGAGAAGGAGTTTCTCTCGAAAGAAGTGAGTGGGAGGAAAGTAGAACTTGATGAGGTAACTGTACCTGTTCCCTTATTGGAAAGTAGTTCATTACAGAAATCTGTTCTTGTGACTACTATACCAATTAGTGAGGAAGCTAATGATGATGATCATGTAACTTCAGATCAAGTTACTACCGAACCTCGTAGGTAAAACGGAGTGAGATCCGCACCAGAGTGGTACGGTAATCTTGTTCTGGAGGTCATGTTACTTGACCATGACAAAACCTACGAACTATGAGGAAGCGATGATGAGCCCAGATTCCGCGAAATGGCTTGAGGCCATGAAATCTGAGATGAGATCCATGTATGAGAACAAAGTGTGGACTTTGGTGGAGTTGCCTGATGATCGCAAGCCATAGAAAATAAATGGATCTTCAAGAGGAAGACGGACACTGATAGTAGTGTTACTATCTACAAAGCTAGACTTGTCGAAAAAGGTTTTTGACAAAGTTCAAGATGTTGAATACAATGAGATTTTCTCACTCGTATCGATGCTTAAAAGTCTGTCCGCATCATGTTAGCAATTGCCGCATTTTATGAAATCTGGCAAATGGATAAACAAAACTGCATTCCTTAATGGAGTTATTAAAGAAGAGTTGTATGTGATGCAACCAGAAGGTTTTGTCAATCCTAAAGGTGCTAACAAAATATGCAAGCTCCAGCGATCCATCTATGAAATGGTGCAAGCATCTCGGAGTTGGAATATACGCTTTGATAAGTTGATCAAAGCATATAGTTTATACAGACTTGTAGTGAAGCCTGTATTTACAAGAAAGTGAGTGGGAGCAATACAACATTTCTGATAAGTATATGTGAATGACATATTGCCGATCAGAAATAATGTAGAATTATTCTGTAAAGCATAAAGGAGTGTTTGAAAGGAGTTTTTCAAAGAAAGACCTCGGTGAAGTTTCTTACATATTGAGCATCAAGATCTATAGAGATAGTTCAAGACGCTTGATAAGTTTTTCAATGAGTACATACCTTGACAAGATTTTGAAGTAGTTCAAAATGGAGCGATCAAAGAAAGAGTTCTTGCCGTGTTACAAGGTGTGAAATTGAGTAAGACTCAAAACCCGACCACGGCAGAAGATAGAAAGAGAATGAAAGTCATTCCCTATGCCTTGGCCATAGGTTCTATAAAGTATGCCATCTTTGTGTACCAGATCATTGTATACCCTACTTGAGTTTGGCAAGGAGTACAATAGTGATCTAGGAGTAGATCACTAGACATCGGTCAAAATTATCCTTAGTGGAATAAGGATATGTTTCTCGATTATGGAAGTGACAAAAGGTTCATCGTAAAGGGTTACGTCGATGCAAGTTTTGACACCGATCTGGATGACTCTAAGTCTCGATCTAGATACATATTGAAAGTGGGAGCAATTAGCTAGAGTAGCTCCGTGCAGAGCATTGTAGACATAGAATATTTACAAAATACATCGGCTCGAATGTGATGAGACCCGTTGACTAAACTTCTCTCACGAGCAAAACATGATCATACCTTTGTACTCTTTGGGTGTTAATCACATAGCGATGTGAACTAGATTATTGACTCTAGTAAACCCTTTGGGTGTTGGTCACATGACGATGTGAACTATGGGCGCTAATCATATACAGATATGATTATTGGTGTTCAATCACATGGCGATGTGAACTAGATTATTGACTCTAGTGCAAGTGGGAGACTGAAGGAAATATGCCCTAGAGGCAATAATAAAGTTATTATTTATTTCCTTATTTCATGATAAATGTCTATTATTCATGCTAGAATTGTATTAACCGTAAACATAATACATGTGTGAATATATAGACAAACAGAGTGTCACTAGTATGCCTCTACTTGACTAGCTTGTTAATCACAGATTGTTATGTTTCCTAACCATGAACAAGGAGTTGTTATTTGATTAACAAGGTCACATCATTAGTTGAATGATCTGATTGACATGACCCATTCCGTTAGCTTAGCACACGATCGTTTAGTATGTTGCTATTGCTTCCTTCATGACTTATACATGTTCCTATGACTATGAGATTATGCAACTCCCGTTTACCGGAGGAACACTTTGTGTGCTACCAAATGTCACAACGAATCGGGTGATTATAAAGGTGCTCTCTGGTGTCTCCGAAGGTACTTGTTGAGTTGGCGTTCGAGATTAGGATTTGTCACTCCGAATGTCGGAGAGGTATCTCTGGCCCTCTCGGTAATACACATCACTTAAGCCTTGCAAGCATTTCAACTAATGAGTTAGTTGTGAGATGATGTATTATGGAGCGAGTAAAGAGACTTGCCGTAACGAGATTGAACTAGGTATTGGATACCGACGATCGAATCTCGGGCAAGTAACATACCGATGACAAAGGGAACAACGTATATTGTTATGCGGTGCGAGCGATAAAGATCTTCGTAGAATATGTAGGAACCAATATGGGCATCCAGGTCCCGCTATTGGTTATTGACGGAGACATGTCTTGGTCATGTCTACATTGTTATCGAACCGTAGGGTCCGCACGCTTAAGGTTTCGATGATGGTTATATTATGAGTTTATGAGTTTTGATGTACGAAGGAGTTCGGAGACCCCGGATGAGATCGGGGACATGACGAGGAGTCTCGAAATGGTCGAGACGTAAAGATCAATATATTGGACGACTATATTCGAGTTCGGAAGGTTCGAGTCATTCGGTATTTATCGGAGTACCGGAGAGTTACGGAATTCGCCGGGAGAAGTATTGGGCCTTATTGGGCCTCAAGGGAAGAGAGAGGGGCTGCCTAGGGCAGGCTGCGCGCCCCTTGCACTAGTCCGAATTGGGCTAAGGGGAGGGGCCGCACCCCCTCCTTCCTTCCCTTCTCTCTTCCCCTTCCTAGTCTCCTACTCCTAATACATGGAAGGTCTCCTAGTTGCCCTAGGGAAGGGGGAATCCTACTCCCGGTGGGAGTAGGACTCCCCAGGGCGCGCCATAGTTGAGGGCCGGCCCTCCCCTCCTCCACTCCTTTATATACGGGGGCAGGGGGCACCCCATGAACACACAAGTTGATCATTGAGATCGTTCCTTAGCCGTGTGCGGTGCCCACCTCCACGATATTACACCTCGGTCATATTGTAGCGGTGCTTAGGCGGCTCTGCGACAGGAGAACATCAAGATCGTCCACCACGCCGTCGTCTTGAGGAACTCCTCCCGCGCCTCTGCTGGATCGGAGATCGGGTGCGTCATCGAGCTGTACGCGTGTCAAGAACTCGGAGGTGCGAGTAACGGTGCTTGGATCGGTTGGACCGGAGGACGTCGACTACTTCCTCTACGTTGCGTCAGCGCTCGCATCGGTCTCACGTGCGTAGACAACACTCTCCCCTCTCGTTGCTATACATCACCATGATCTTGCGTGTGCGTAGGAAATTTTTTGAAATTACTACGTTCCCCAACACTGAGGCCATCCCCAAGAATAAGAAGCAACCGCTCCACACAGGCTCTTAGGAGGTCAGCACTTCGGGTGGTGCCGCGTCAGGATCAGCGCCCGTGCTTGGGGCGCCTCCTTCCATTGCATAGCAAGGCGCGCCCGGCGCCCTCCTCGGGCAGGGCTCGGGGGCTCTCTTCTGGAGGGCCTCGGACCTCGCCAACATCACGACGGAGGTGCTCGGGCACCACTTGGAGGCGTGATTCGCGGCACGTTTCCCTTAGGAAGACACAGGGCGTGGAAAGCCCAACGTTCAGGAGTTCATTGCCAAGACCACTCAGGAGCTTCACGAAGCGAGGGCCGTGAGTGGCGACTGCCGCTCGCCTGGCGTGGCTCCCCATCCAGGAGAGGATGGTGGGCTGCGTGTTGATACGTCCATTTTGCATCATGCTTTTATATCGATATTTATTGCATTAAGGGCTGTTATTTCATGTTATGTCACAATACTTATGGCTATTCTCTCTTATTTCACAATGTTTAACATGAAGAGGGACAATGCCGGCAGCTGGGATTCTGGGCTGGAAAAGGAGCAAATATTGGAAACCTATTCTGCACAGCTCCAAAAGTCCTGAAATTCCATGAAAGTCATTTTTGGAATTAATGAAAAATATCCGGCGGAAGAAATACCTGAGGGGGGCCACCCACCGTCCCACGGCGTGGGGCGCGCCACCCTACAGGCGCCGCCACGCCTCAGGCCACTGGCAGCCCTCCGGTGCCCATCTTCTACTATATGAAGTCTTTTACCCTGGAAAAAATCATAAGCAAGCTTACGGGACGAAACTCCGCAGCCACGAGGCGGAACCTTGGCGGAACCAATCTAGGGCTCCGGCGGAACCAAGCTAGTAGTGTTGATTACTCCTTGTAGTTGATGCTAGTTGTTTTATCCGGTGGAAGATGATTTGTTCAGATCCTTAATGCATATTAATACTCCTCTGATCAAGAACATGAATATGCTTTGTGAGTAGTTATGTTTGTTCCTGAGGACATGGGTGAAGTATTGCTATTAGTAGTCATGTGAATTTGGTATTCGTTCGATATTTTGATGAGATGTATGTTGTCTCTCCTCTAGTGGTGTTATGTGAAGGTCGACTACATGACACTTCACCATTATTTTGGCATAGAGGAAGGCATTGGGAAGTAATAAGTAGATGATGGGTTGGTAGAGTGACAGAAGCTTAAACCCTTGTTTATAAGTTGCTTCTTAAGGGGCTGATTTGGATCCATATGTTTCATGCTATGGTTAGGTTTACCTAAATACTTCTTTTGTAGTTGCGGATGCTGGCAATAGGGGTTAATCATAAGTCGGATGCTTGTCCAAGAAAGGGCAGCACCCAAGCACCAGTCCACCCACATATCAAATTATCAAAGTAACAAACGTGAATCATATGAGCGTGATGAAAACTAGCTAGACGATAATTTCCATGTGTCCTCGGGAGCGCTTTTCTCATTATAAGAACTTGTCTAGGCTTGTCCTTTGCTACAAAAAGGATTGGGCCACCTTGCTGCACCTTATTTACTTTCATTGCTTGTTACCCGTTACAAATTATCTTATCACAACACTATCTATTACCTATAATTTCAGTGCTTGCAGAGAATACCTTACTGAAAACCGCTTGTCATTTCCTTCTGCTCCTTGTTGGGTTCGACACTCTTAATTATCAAAAGGACTACGATAGATCCCCTATACTTGTGGGTCATCAAGATTTTTTTCTGGCGCCGTTGCCGGGGAGGGAAGCGCCTTTGGTGAGTGGAACTTGGAAAGGAAACATTTATATAGTGTGCTGAAATTTGCTGTCACTTGTTACTATGGAAACTAATCCTTTAAGGGGCTTGTTCGGGGTATCTTCAGCCTGACCAGTAGAGCAAAGATTTGCTCCTAAACCTACTGAACCTACTGAAAATGTTTACTTTGAGATTCCTTCAGGTATGGTAGAGAAACTGCTAGCTAATCCCTTTGCAGGAGATGGAACATTGCATCCCGATTTACACCTTATCTATGTGGATGAAGTTTGTGGATTATTTAAGCTTGCAGGTATGCCCGATGATGTTGTTAAGAAGAAGGTCTTCCCTTTATCTTTTAAGGGAGATGCATTGACATGGTATAGGCTATGTGATGATACGAGATCTTGGGACTATAAACGATTGAAATTGGAATATCACCAGAAGTTCTATCCTATGCATCTTGTTCATCGTGATCATAATTATATATATAATTTTTGGCCTCGCGAAGGAGAAAGCATCGCTCAAGCTTGGGGGAGGCTTAAGTCAATGTTATATTCATGCCACAATCATGAGCTCTCAAGAGAAATGATTATTCAAGAAATTTATGCTCGGCTTTCTCTCAATGATCGCACCATGCTCGATACTTCTTTTGTTGGCTCTTATATGATGAAGACTATTGAATTCAAGTGGGATTTATTGGAAAGAATTAAATGCAACTCTGAAGATTGGGATTCTGACGATGGTAAGCAGGTATGACACCTAAGTTTGATTGTGTTAAATCTTTTATGGATACCGACGCTTTTCGTGGATTTAGCACTAAATATGGACTTGACTCTGAGATAGTAGCTTCTTTTTGTGAATCATTTTCTACTAACGTTGATCTCCCTAAGGAGAAGTGGTTTAAATATAATCCTCCCATTGAAGTAAAAGTAGTTGCACCTGTTACAGTTGAAGAAAATATAATCACTTATAATGATCCTATTGTTCCTACTACTTATGTTGAGAAACCACCTTTCCCTGTTAGGATAAAGGATCATGCTAAAGCTTCAGCTGTTGTTCGTAAGAGTAATACTAGAACATATACACCTCCTGAGCAAATTAAAGTTGAACCTAGTATTTCTGTGGTTAAAGATCTCTTAGCTGATAATATTGATGGGCATGTTATTTATTTCTGTGAATAGACTGCTAACATTGCTAGACCCGATTCTAAGATACATAGACCTATTATAGGCATGCCTGTTATTTCTGTTAAAATAGGAGATCATTATTACCATGGCTTATGTGATATGGGTGCTAGTGCTAGTGCAATACCTTTTTCCTTATATGAAGAAATTTTGCATGATATCGCACCCACTGAAATAGAAGATATTGATGTTACAATTAAGCTTGCAAATAGAGATACTATTTCACCAATGGGGATTGTTAGAGATATCAAAGTCTTGTGTGGGAAAGTTAAATATCCTATTGATTTTCTTGTTCTTGGTTCCCCACAAGATAGATTTTGTCCCATTATATTGGGTAGACCCTTCTTGAATATTGTCAATGCTAGGATTGATTGTGAAAAGGATGTTGTTACAATTGGCTTGGGGGATATGACACATGAGTTTAATTTTGCTAAATTTCATAGACAACCCCATGATAAAGAATTGCCTAGTAAGGATGAAATTATTGGTCTTGCTTCTATTGCCATGCCTCCTACTGATCCGTTAGAACAATATTTGGTAGACCATGAAAATGATATGTTTATGAATGAAAGAAGGGAAATAGATGAAGTATTCTTTAAAGAGGGTCCTATTGTAAATCATAACTTGCCTGTTAAAATCTTAGGGAATCCACCTCCACCCAAGGGTGATCCCGTGTTTGAGCTTAAACCATTACCTGATACTCTTAAATATGCTTATCTTGATGAAAAGAAGATATATCCTGTTATTATTAGTGCTAAACTTTTACAGCAAGAAGAGGAAAGATTATTGAAAACTCTGAAGAAGCACCATGCTGCTATTGTATATGCTCTGGATGATCTTAAGGGCATTAGCCCCACTTTATGCCAACACAAAATAAAAATGGAAGAATATGCCAAACCAGTTAGAGATCATCAACGATGGTTAAACCCTAAGATGGAAGAAGTGGTAAGAAAGGAAATACAAAAGCTCCTCGAGGCAGGTATAATTTATCCTGTTGCTGATAGTCAGTGGTTAAGTCCTGTCCATTGTGTCCCTAAGAAGGGAGGTATTACTGTTGTTCCTAATGATAAAGATGAATTGATCCCGCAAAGAATTATTATAGGTTATAGGATGGTAATTGATTTTCGTAAATTAAATAAAGCTACTAAGAAAGATCATTACCCTTTACCTTTTATTGATCAAATGCTAGAGAGACTATCCAAACATACACATTTCTGCTTTCTAGATGGTTATTCTAGTTTCTCTCAAATACCTGTGTTAGCGGACGATCAAGCAAAGACTACTTTTACTTGCCCTTTCGGTACTTTTGCTTATAGACGTATGCCTTTTGGTTTATGTAATGCACCTGCTACATTTCAAAGATGCATGATGGCTATATTCTCTAACTTTTGTGAAAAGATTTGTGAGGAATTCATGGATGATTTCTCCGTTTATGGATCCTCTTTTGATGATTGCTTGAGCAACCTTGATCAAGTTTTGCATAGATGCGAAGATACTAGTCTTGTTTTGAATTGGGAGAAGTGCCACTTTATGGTTAATGAAGGCATTGTCTTGGGGCATAAAATTTCTGAAAGATGTATTGAAGTTGATAAAGCTAAAGTTGATGCTATTGAAAAGATGCCATGTCCCAAGGACATTAAAGGTATAAGAAGTTTCCTTGGTCATGCCGGTTTTTATAGGAGGTTCATTAAGGACTTTTCTAAAATCTCTAGGCCTCTGACTAATTTATTACAAAAAGATATTCCTTTTGTCTTCGATGATGATTGTGTAGAAGCATTTGAAATACTTAAGAAAGCTTTGATTTCAGCACCTATTGTTTAGCCACCTGATTGGAATTTACCCTTTGAAATTATGTGTGATGCTAGTGATTATGATGTAGGTGCTGTTCTAGGGCAAAGAGTTGATAAGAAATTAAATGTTATTCAATATGCTAGTAAAACTCTAGACACTGCACAGAGAAATTATGCTACTACTGAAAAAGAATTCTTAGCAGTTGTATTTGCATGTGATAAGTTCAGACCTTATATTGTTGATTCTAAAGTAACTATTCACACTGATCATGCTGCTATTAAATATCTTATGGAACAGAAAGATGCTAAACCTAGACTTATTAGATGGGTTCTCTTGCTCCAAGAATTTGATTTGCATATTATTGATAAAAAGGGAGCTGAGAACATCGTTGCAGACAACTTGTCTAGGTTAGAAAATGTTCTTGATGACCCAGTACCTATTGATGATAGCTTTCCTGATGAACAATTAGCTGTCATAAATGCTTCTCGTACTGCTCCATGGTATGCTGATTATGCTAATTACATTGTTGCTAAATTTATACCACCTAGTTTCACATACCAGCAAAAGAAAAAGTTTTTCTATGATTTAAGACATTACTTCTGGGATGACCCACACCTTTATAAAGAAGGAGTAGATGGTGTTATTAGACGTTGTGTACCTGAGCATGAACAAGAACAGATCCTATGCAAGTGTCACTCCGAGGCATATGGAGGACACCACGCTGGAGATAGAACTGCACATAAGGTATTGCAATCCGGTTTTTATTGGCCTACTCTCTTCAAAGATGCCCGTAAGTTTGTCTTGTCTTGTGATGAATGTCAGAGAATTGGTAATATTAGTAGACGTCAAGAAATGCCTATGAATTATTCTCTTGTTATTGAACCATTTGACGTTTGGGGCTTTGATTATATTGGACCTTTTCCTGCCTCTAATGGATATACACATATTTTAGTTGCTGTTGATCACGTTACTAAGTGGGTAGAAGCTATTCCAACTAGTAGTACTGATCATAACACCTCTATTAAGATGCTTAAAGAAGTTATTTTTTCCGAGGTTTGGAGTCCCTAGATACTTAATGACTGATGGTGGTTCACATTTTATTCATGGTGCTTTCCTTACAATGCTTGCTAAGTATGATGTTAATCATAGAATTGCATCTCCTTATCACCCGCAGTCTAATGTCAAGTAGAGTTGAGTAATAAAGAGCTCAAATTAATTTTGCAAAAGACTATTAATAGATCTAGAAAGAATTGGTCCAAGAAACTTGATGATGCATTATGGGCTTATAGAACTGCATACAAGAATCCTATGGGTATGTCTCCATATAAAATGGTTTATGGAAAAGCATGTCACTTACCTCTTGAACTTGTACATAAGGCATATTGGGCCATTAAAGAGCTCAATTATGATTTCAAACTTGCCGGTGAGAAGAGGTTATTTGACATTAGCTTACTTGATGAATGGAGAACCCAAGCCTATGAGAATGCCAAGTTGTTTAAAGAAAAAGTTAAAAGATGGCATGACAAAGGATACAAAAGCGTGAGTTTAACGTAGGTGATTATGTGTTGCTATTCAACTCTCGTTTTAGATTTTTTGCAAGAAAACTTCTCTCTAAATGGGAAGGTCCTTACGTTATCGAGGAGGTCTATCGTTCCGGTGCCATAAAAATCAACAACTTCGAAGGCACAAATCCGAAGGTGGTGAACGGTCAAAGAATCAAACATTATATTTCAGGTAATCCTATAAATGTTGAAACTAATATTATTGACACTGTAACCCCGAAGGAATACATAAGAGACACTTTCCAGAACGTTTCGGACTCCGAAAAGGAATAGGTATGTGGTATAGTAAGTAAACCGACTCCAAAACAGTTCTCATAGCAATTTTTCTCCGTTTTGGAATATTTAAGAAAATAGGAAAATAAGTAGTCCGGGAAGTACACAAGGCAACCATGAGGGTGGAGGGCGCGCCCTACCCTAGAGGACGCGCCCCCTGCCTCGTGGGCACCTCGTGTGCTCTCCGGACTCCGTTTTCTTGCATGATACTTCTTTTGGTTGGTAAAAATTCATTATATAATCTCCCGAAGGTTTTGACCACCGTATCATGCAAAAAACTTCTGTCTTTGTTTCGAGCTGTTTTTCTGACAGATCTAGAGCACCATGACGTCTTCAAGCAGTCCCAAGGACAATATTTTCGAGAGGGTCATCAACCCCTATCTCGCGGAGGTGCTGCATCAGCCTCAAACAATTGAGATGCGTGAGGGGGTGCTGCACATCTGCAATGTGGAGGGACCAAGGAGTACCGGAAGCGTGGAGACAAAGCTCGAAGCGATGGAACAACAAGTTTTCAAGTGCCAAGAGATAGTGGAGCGCGGACTTAACGCCAACCAGATGATGATCGTTGAGTTCACCAACAACCAGAAGCTGGACGCCAAGAACATTGGGGAGACCATCTTCAAGTTTCATGAGAAAATCAAGCACCTCCAAGCCCAGATCTATGACCTGCAAAACCAAAACTGTGAGTATGAATATAGATTCAAGAGGATGAGTTTGGCTGCAGATTTGAGGATCCCGGAGACTCGATCATCCTTCTATGATAGTGAGCCTATGCCTTGGAAGACGGACGACAAGCCTACATCATCAACAACTCCTTCTTCACCACATGGGTATGGGCACTCCCCTTGGCAACTGCCAAGCTTGGGGGAGGTGCCCCGGTATCGTATCACCATCAAACTTCTATCTTTACCAGTTTACTTAGTCCGATCCTTTTGGTGATATCTTGATCTAGTAGAATAAAGTTTTGGTATGAATTAGTTTTGAGTTTTGCTTTGTGATCCCTCTATGTAATCGAGTCCGTGAGCTATATAATAAAGAGTAGTGCTGAGTCAAGGGCTTTGCTATCTTGCTATGATCTTGAGAAAATAGAAAGAATAAAAATAAATAAAAGAGTTCATATTGATCTTATGGATAGTAATGACTTCACACATAAAGAGTATGAGACCTAAAAGTTGTTGAGAGTTAACAAACATAGTTTTGGTCATCGTTGCAATTAATAGGAAGTAATAAAGAAAGAGAGGTTCTCACATATAAATATACTATCTTGGACATCTTTCAGGATTGTGAGAACTCATTAAAGTATGACATGCTAAAGAGTTGATGTTGGACAAGAAAGACAATGTAATGGGTTATGTTTTCTCACATCTCAGTTAAAGTATATTGTCATGGATCATTCAAACATGTTGAGCTTGCCTTTCCCCCTCATGCTAGCCAAATTCCTTGCACCAAGTAGAGATACTACTTGTGCTTCCAAATATCCTTAAACCCAGTTTTTCCATGAGAGTCCACCATACCTACCTATAGATTGGTAAGATCCTTCAAGTAAGTTGTCATGTTGCCAGCAATAAAAATTGCTCTCTAAATATGTATGACTTATTAGTGCGGAGAAAATAAGCTTTATACGATCGTGTGATATGGAAGTAATAAAAGCGACGAACTGCCTAATAAAGGTTCATATCACAAGTGGCTATACAAAATGACGTTCTGTTGTATTAAGATTTCATGCATCCAACCAAAAAGCACATGACAACCTATGCTTCCCTCTGCGAAGGGCCTATCTTTTACTTTATGTCTTTTACATTATGCAAGAGTCAAGGTGATCTTCACCATTCCCTTTTTATTTTATCATTTGGCAAGCACCTCGTGTTGGAAAGTGTGTGTGTGTGTGTGTGTGTGTGTGTGTGTGTGTGTGTGTGTGTGTATATATAGGGAAAATGCATCCTACTACCGGGTGTAGTTACACCCATTTCTCATATACTACCATGTGGCAGTATATACTCTACTTTATTATTTTTAGTATGTTCACATACTATATCTAAGATACTCCAAAGTGAGTTATGTGAAAAAATTGCATGTGAGCCCATGTTTTTATTATATTTATGAAATACGTACATATTTATACGTATAAAGGAGTATGCTCAAAATATACTACATACTACCTAAAAATAGTATATATACTACCTAAACATTTTACATACTACATACTACGCGTACATACTCTCTCATATGATTGATACTACCTAGAACGCATTGAAATAAAAGTGGGAGTAACTACACGGAGTAGGAAAAATTTGTCATATATATATATATATATATATATATATATATATATATATATATATATATATAGCTTGCCATAGAACTAGTTAAAGCTTGCTAAACATTTAACAATTTAAAAGTAAGTAAACAATATGAAATTAATAGGGGAGCCCCACTCTAATATAATAAGATGATCCAATGGTCTGATTGTGAAAATATGCATTTATGTGTCCTCAGCGGAAAAAAAAGCATTTCAGCTCACTGCAGGATCAATATATATTGAAAATTTTGTTCTTTTTGTCCAGGACACGTGCAGTCATATTTTTTCAATCCCTCCGTTGGATCATGTTATATTATAGGTGTGTTAGTTCAGTATTTTTTTCAGGATTTTTGAGAACTTTTACACCATCAAAAACCTTAACTAGTTCTGTGGCAAGCTATTGTAGAAAATCCTACTCCGTATTGGATGTAAGTTAGCATGAACTATTATTGTTGACATTACCCTTGAGGTAAAACGTTGGGAGGCAACACTATAAGCCCCTATCTTTCTCTGTGTCCGATTAAAACTGCAGAACCATAAGTATTGCGTGAGTGTTAGCAATTGTGGAAGACTAAATGATAGTTGAGTATGTGGACTTGCTGAAAAGCTCCATTGTTGACTCTTTCCTATGTTATGATAAATTGCAATTGTTTCAATGACTGAGATTATAGTTTGTTAGTTCTCAATGAAGTTTCTGAATCATACTTGACATTGTGAATAGATTGTTACTTGAGCATAAGGAATCATATGATAATATATATATATATATATATATATATATATATATATATATATGTGTGTGTGTGTGTGTGTGTTGCTGTTATAAGAATGATCATGATGCCCTCATGTTCATATTTTATTTTTATCGACACCTCTATCTCTAAACATGTGGACATATTTTTTGATATCGGCTTCCGCTTGAGGACAAGCGAGGTCTAAGCTTGGGGGAGTTGGTACGTCCATTTTGCATCATGCTTTTATATCGATATTTATTGCATTATGGGCTGTCATTTCACGTTATGTCACAATACTTATGGCTATTCTCTCTTATTTTACAAGGTTTAACCTGAAGAGGGAGAATGTCGGCAGCTAGGATTCTGGGCTGGAAAAGGAGCAAATATTGGAAACCTATTCTGCACAGCTCCAAAAGTACTGAAACTCCAAAAAAGTCATTTTGGAATTAATAAAAAATATCCAGCGAAAGAAATACCTGAGGGGTGCCACCCACCGTCCACGAGGGTGGGGCCCGCGCCCACCCTTACAGGGCGTGCCCCCTGCCTCGTGGGCCACTTGGCAGCCCTTCGGTGCCCATCATCTGCTATATGAAGTCTTTTACCCTGGAAAAAATCATAAGCAAGCTTACGGGACGAAACTCTGCCGCCACGAGGCGGAACCTTGGTGGAACCAATCTAGGGTTCCGGTGGAGCTGTTCTGCCGGGGGAACTTCCCTCCGGAAGGGGGAAATCATCACCATCGTCATCACAATGATCCTCTCATTGGGAGGGGGTCAATCTCCATCAACATCTTCACCAGCACCATCTCCTCTCAAACCCTAGTTCATCTCTTGCATCCAATCTTTGTACCCAAACCTCAGATTGGTACCTGTGGGTTGCAAGTAGTGTTGATTACTCCATGTAGTTGATGCTAGTTGGTTTATGCGGTGGAAGATCATTTGCTCAGATCCTTACTGCATATTAATACTCCTCTGATCATGAACATGAATATGCTTTGTGAAGTCTTGCTATTAGTAGTCATGTGAATTTGGTATTCGTTCGATATTTTGATGAGATGTATGTTGTCTCTCCTCTAGTGGTGTTATGTGAACATCGACTACATGACACTTCACCATTATTTGGGCCTAGAGGAAGGCATTGGGAAGTAATAAGTAGATGATGGGTTGCTAGAGTGATAGAAGCTTAAACCCTAGTTTATGCGTTGCTTCGTAAGGGGCTGATTTGGATCCATATGTGTCATGCTATGGTTATTTACCTAAATACTTCTTTTGTAGTTGCAGATGCTTGCAATAGGGGCTAATCATAAGTGGGATGCTTGTCCAAGAAAGGGCAGCACCCAAGCACCGGTCCATCCACATATCAAAATTATCAAAGTAACAAACGTGAACCATATGAGCGTGATGAAAACTAGCTTGATGATAATTCCCATGTGTCCTCGGGAGCGCTTTTCTCATTATAAGAACTTGTCCAGGCTTGTCCTTTGCTACAAAAAGGATTGGGCCACCTTGCTGCACCTTATTTACTTTCATTGCTTGTTACCCGTTACAAACTATCTTATCACAAAACTATCTATTACCTACAATTTCAGTGCTTGCAGAGAATACCTTACTGAAAACCGCTTGTCATTTCCTCCTGCTCCTCGTTGGGTTCGACACTCTTACTTATCGAAAAGACATTATAGATCCCCTATACTTTTGGGTCATCACGCGTCTGCATCAATGTCCCAGGGCTCAACCGAGCTGCATCTTAGGAGCGCTTCTGGCCTTTGCACATGGGATGATGCGAGGGTCCGCCGCACAGCTACATTCGCATGCCTTTCGGCCTGCCGAACGCGGCTGCCACCTACCAGCGTCACCTGCGGAGCATCCTTGCGACTTAGGAGGTCAGGCACCACATGATCCTAGCAGAGATGGAGACTGTCCTCAAAGAACCACCTGGCCCCCCAGAGCCTCCTGAGGCTCAGGGCCCCGGTGGCTCGTGAGGGTCGGCCCCTTCATCGCGCATCTTTAGCTGCCCCAACATCCCCTCTACAACGGAACCACGTGACATCTACCAAGTTCATTTTAGCTGGGAGCACCCTCAGGGCTACATCTTTCCCAGGCCGCATGGGTCCGTCCCTGCAGCATGTATCTCTTTTTATGTCTTTAGCTTACCTTGCTGGGGGTGCCCCTCGGGCTGCATCATCCCCAAGCCGCTTGGGTCTGACCCAGTGGCATGTATCCATTCTGCATTTACCTAAGCTGATTGCCTTTCATACCTAATCTACCTGTGATTATCACCTACACGATTGCCACCTACCACGAGAGCTTCTCGCGCTGGCACGACGCTTGCGCACGGGTCCGTCCCTGCAACGCCGACAAATCTGAGCGGTCAAGCTCTGGCCCACAGCATGCCCCACGTGTGTCACCTCACTAGGCCCTCAGTGCCCTCACCCTTCTCTCGGAGCAACCAGTGGCTGGCCGGCAATCATAATGGCAACCCGTGCCTTTCTCATGATGATTTGCAGGAACCTCATGAGGTCTACAGCGGGTGGCACCATGAGCTCCCTCTCTTTCCCATGCGATCCGCTTGCGCATTAAAAGGGGGGCTCCTGAGCATCGTGACTCAGGAGCTCTTACTGGCTCTCCAACGGCGGCTGAGCTCGCTCGAGGGCCGGGACCTGAGGACATAGAGCATGAAGGGGAGTGCGGAGAAGAAGGGGAAGGCTCGCACGGGCCTAACCAAGCTGCGCCATGGCTGCCGACGCACAAGTCTGGCGCAACGCAAGGGAACGACTCCAGATTACTGAGATAAGTTTCGCGCTTGGAACAACATATCATTACAACGTGAAATTCTCACTTGATGCAGCCCTGTTGCGGCAACGTTGCCTTCCTTTCTTACCTCTCGGCGGCTGCTTGCGCGCTAAAAGGGACCTCCTGAGCATTGCGCCTCAGGGGCTCTTACCGGACCTCGGGCCGCTCACCTCCTCGCCTTGACCACGGCATCGCGACCTGGCATACCAGCGACAGCTACAGCCTGCCTAGGGACCGGGACCTGTCAGCGTAGAGCGCCAAGGCGTCACGAGGTTAGAAAGGGGGAACCTAGCCGGGACAGGACAAGCACTTGCATGATTTCACAATAAGGATAACATCAACAAAAGACATCGTAGACCCTTTACACGCCCCCGCGGGGTGTTTCTCGATTCCTCGCATGGAAGAAGAAGCAGGCGGAGCAGGAAGAAATGGGCGACGAGGGCTCTCACCCCTCCTCATTTATAGCCCATGGGAGGCCAACCGTCGACCTCCACGATCGCAGGTAATGATAACCCTTTTTGCATGCAGCAGGGACTCGTCAAGACGGGCAGTTGTCGAGGCAGCATGGGAAGCGGAGACGCCCACGCCCAATCAGTCGCCACGTGTCGACCAAGGCTGTAGGCTGTTGGGGCCCGCGGCGCTCCGCACTCGCCCTTTGGCTTCGCCGCCAAGCCAAGTCCGAGCGCACCTTGGGCCCGGGGACTACTGTCGGCGTTCTGGGAATGGGGGTCCCCAAACTTGCCTGCCTGCGGCCCATGGCGTGGCTCCGCCAGTGGCCCAGTACGGCCCGTCTTCGTCAGCCGGGATTCAAGACCCTCGCGAGGGGCCAAGCCTCGCGAGGCAGACGACACAAGGCCTCCTCAGGAGCGACCTCACCAGGCAGGCTCGCGAGGGGCAGAGAGATCAAGGCAAGGGGTACCTCATGAGGTTCCCGTGACACAAGCCATGACGACCAAGACCAGGCGGGCACCAGGCGGGCGTCAGCGCGCACAGTGTCCTCGTTTCCCCTTTGGTGCTAAGGGGTCAAGCGTAGGCGCGGAGTACCGAGGCACCAGGCAAAGGTTTCCATATCGATGCAACAAGACCAAGACCAGCAGGACGGTATGACGAAGGTCATCGTGGAGCCCAAGACGGCATCACCACCAGCGCCTTTGACATGCGAAGACCACCTTTAGTCAGGATAGCTTGTACTAGATGTGCCCTTTCAAATTGGCCGTTGTTGGATCCCTTCCCGCTCAATATTTGGGGAGAGGACCAGTGCCTCTATAAATAGGACTAGCCACCAAAGTAGAAGGCAAACTAAAACGAACTCAGTTCATCCTCGCACCCACCAAGCACAAGAACACCTCTCCTCAGGAGGTTGTTCTTCCCTTGTACTGTTCATCATCAGCCCAAGAGGCAATCCACCACCACCACACTGGAGTAGGGTATTACACCACAAAGGTGGCTCGAACTAGTATAAATCTTGTGTCTCTTGTGTTGTGAGTTCATCGAACTAAGCTTAGAGATCGCGGCGATGCTGAGGGTGAGATTCGGTAGGGGGAACTCTTCATGCGCACCCGAGTGTTCGAACCTCAAGGGTACGGTTTTGCCGGAACCCTAAATCTGACAACTAAGATATGTGGTCAGGTTTGCATAGAAGAATCCTTTCTAGGATTTCTATATGTAAATGATATAACTAGACAAGGACCTTTTGATGTCCTAGAGAATGAGCTAAAACTTCTTGATCTTGATATAAATGATGTGAGAGGACAAGGTTATGATAATAGGTAAAATATACGAAAGGAAGGCATCAAGGGGTACAAAATAAACTTTTGGATGTAAACCCTAGAGATTTTTATTGTGATTGTGGTTTTCATAACCTTAATTTAACTCTTTGTGATATGGACAAGACTTGTGGTAGAGCAAAATACATTTTTGGAATCATCAAACGCATCTATAATTTTTTGCCAATTCTATAAAGAAATGACATATTTTGAAAGAAAACATGTGAGGATTGACTCTCAAGTCTATGTCAGCTATGTGTTGGGAGACTCATGTTGAAAGTGTTATAGCTATAAGATTTCAATGTTCAGACATTTGGGAGGCTCTATTTTAGGTAACCAATATGTTCATACTGATGATGACGTAATTCATTTAGGATTTGACTACACACAACTATAACATTTATCAACTTTATTTTATTTCCAGGTATCTGAAACTGGTAGTGATCCAGGGACAAGAAGTGAGGCTCTTGTTTTGGCAAAATATGAACTTGGAGAGTATGAATTTATCGTGGCAATAGTCATTTGGTATGAGGTATTGTTTGTTGTCAATTTAGTAAGCAAAAACTTGCAAACAAAGTGTTTTTTGACCTTGTTGCAAAAGCTTGCAAACAAAGTGTTAGGGAATATTTATCCCATAGTGCTTTTGGTGATTGATGACAATGCATTTGCGGACTAATCGTGGCATTGAGCATTTCAGATAATCTATCTTATTGCACAAGACGATTTGAACCCCTCTGGATATTTATGAAGACAATGTTTTCTTGCATTTCTTTTTCGGTGGATGAGGGAGTCCTGGACTAGGTGGTGTCCGGACAGCCGAACTATCATCGTTAGCCGGACTCCAAGACTATGAAGATACAAGATTGAAGACTTCGTCCCATGTCTGGATGGGACTTTCCTTGGCGTGGAAGGCAAGCTTGGCGATACGGATATGTAGATCTCCTACCATTGTAACCGACTCTGTGTAACGCTAGCCCTCTCCGGTGTCTATATAAATCGGAGGGTTTTAGTCCGTAGGACACACAACCATTACAACAATCATACCATAGGCTAGCTTCTAGGGTTTAGCCTCCTTGATCTCGTGGTAGATCCACTCTTGTACTACCCATATCATCAATATCAATCAAGCAGGAGTAGGGTTTTACCTCCATCAAGAGGGCCCGAACTTGGGTAAAAACATCGTGTCCCTTGTCTCCTGTTACCATCCGCCTAGACGCACAGTTCGGGACCCCCTACCTGAGATCCACCGGTTTTGACACCGACATTGGTGCTTTCATTGAGAGTTCCTATGTGTCGTCACCGATAGGCTTGATGGCTTCTTCAATCAACAACAAAGCCGTCCAGGGTGAGACTTTTCTCCCCGGACATATCTTCGTGTTCGGCGGCTTTGCACTGCGGGTCAATTCACTTGGCCATCTGGAGCAGATCGAAAGCTACGCCCCTGGCCATCAGGTCAGGTTTGGAAGCCTAAACTTCACGGCTGACATCCGCGGAGATTTGATCTTCGATGGATTCGAGCCACACCGACCGGCGTCTTTGCCTTCATCACGATGTCGGCGGAGCGGAGGAGAGACCCGCCCGCGCGAGCACCTATGGGACCTGGGGCCCCCGTGCAGGCGCGTACGAGGGCGGAGGAGGCCTGAGAGAGCGGATCGAGGCGATGCACGCGGGCGGATTTTACCCGGCGGACGCGATGGACGCGCGAAACCCTACTGCTGCTTTGTGTTTGTATTTGATCTTGCTCAAGAATGCGGCGTATGGTGGTGTGGTGTTGAGTGAGTCGAACCAGCGAACCCCCTCGTTGTGCATGGGCCTCCTTTTATAGGGCAAGGGTCACCGACGGTGTCAGCGTGGGAGAAAGGGGTAAAAATGTAAAAGAGGTGGTAGTTGGAGCAGTCTTGCGGGAACAGTGGGGCTACGAGGCTTGAGCAGTGGTTTCTACCTACTTTGACGATGGGGGACAAAGGCATTTAATGCCGTCGCCGTCGACCCCAAAAGCTCCCCCTTGCGTCTCCGTCGCCACGGCGATGGATCCACCACCGTGGAGTGCCACCGCACCCCCAGCTGCACAGCCATCCGCCACGCGTCTCTGGAGAGGGCTCAAGGCGGCGTGGGCGAGATGAGCTGGAGGCGGGCACACTGGCGCAGCTCTCCGGCAAGTACCTTGCCGGGGTCTTGATCTTGCCGGACCCGGAAGCTTGTCGGGCTTTGTAACTTGCCGCTCCCCGGGCCCTCGCCGGGACGCGTATAGCGCCGAGGCGTGTCTTCCACGATGTAATCTTCTAGTCTCCCCGGCGAGCTCCTCTCGCCAGGGCCTTGCGTGAGTGATGTAATCTCTGAGCCTGGGACGGCCTTCCCGGCAAGCTCCTCTTGCCGGGGTCTTGATCTTCTGTCTTGTACACTTTGTTCTTGAATCGCTTGATATGGAGCAGGAATGGTCTCCGGCAAGCATGTGGTAGATCCAGCCGCGTGGAGCTGCAACTGCCCGTGCACAAGTTGGGGTACTTGAGGTACCCTTCCTTAGTACACCGACAGAGCCCCGGGCTGGGCCACACACGGTGCCAGCGCTGTTGGGCCAGGCCCAAAAGCAAGTCTGCTGAGCACCACGAGGCCCACGGCGTCGAACCCGCCGGCCTCTGCCGCCTCCCTTGCAACAAAGACGCGTCGATTGCGGCGTCGTGGGAGGCGTGGCGGCGCATGCAGTCTTTAAGGCTTCCACCCCGTGATCGTGGTGCGAGCGAGGTCGCTTCATCCGTCGCTCGGCTCCGCTTTTTTCGCCACGCAGCCCTCATGCAGGGGGGTCGGGCGGCGAAGTGGGAGACCGAGCCGTCCGGCGGAGAAGGCGAGTCGGCCCGCTCCTCGGCCTCCTCGCTTCCCGATTGGCCGAAAGGGCGGTTGAGCCCCACCTCGCCCCTTTAAAAAGGCGGAAGGGGAGCACAATGGCCACACTCATCCTCTTCTCCCTTCGTCTTCATCTTCTGTTCTTCTTTCCGCCATGGAAGGAGGGAATCCCGGTTCTTCGACGGTGGCAGCGAGGGTCGCCTCCAGGCAGCGCACCTCTCCCTATCCTGCTCCCGTGGCGGCGGAGCCGGCCCCGAGAGGGAGAGGGAGGGGGCGTGGCCGCGGACGAGGCCGAGGGCGTGGCCGAGGCGGTCGGGGGAGAGGCGGTCGTGGTGATGCGCCTCCCCCGTCTCCCCCGACGTCTCCCATCCACGATGCGGTCCACACTCGAGATGACCCCTGGGAGTTCTTCATCAAGCTTCACCGAGCGCCTCGTCGCCGCCTCCGGCTGCCGGCCCCGTCGCGGACGCGATGGGACCGGATCCGCCCGAGGTGATGGAGTTGCGCATGAGGGGCTGTGGGATCAGCGGCACTCGAGTGAGTGTCGTGTCCCCAGCCCCCGGCGTGATGTTCTTCGACCGAGGGTGGAAGACGTTCGCCCGGATCCACAGCTTGACGGCAGGGTTTACCCTCCATTTTAAGTTAATGGAGGGCGACCTTCTCGCCGTCAAGGTCTTCGGGGACTACGGGACCCGGGTGAGATGCTGCGTGGACAGCTCCTCCGACAGCGAAGGTCCCTCCTCGAGCGAGAGTGACGAGGAGGGGAGCGACAGTGGTGACGAGGGGGATGGCGGGCCCGACTAGGCGTCGGACACCGCTGCCTCACAAGGCCACCGGCGACCCGTAATCCGGTCGCCGCCTTCGAACTCCGGGGCCGTCTCCTTGGGCGGCTGGCGTAGAGAGGCAGCAGAAGAGGAAGAGGGGGAGTGGCGGCAAGGCCGTTACGTCGGAGTACGAGGGCGAGGAGCCCTTGACAGCGTACTGACGTCCCACTACCCCGTCTTCAAGCTCTGCCTCCGACGCCTTCGTCTCCGCCAAGCTCCTGGCCGGCCCCCGGGAAGTTCTCTTGGTGTCTTCTGGCGCCCGTAGCTCTCGAAGTCGTCCCCATGCCGTCACCTGCGCAGCTCTGGGGCACGCCACCCGCAGGCCGCGGTGGGCGCTCACCGCCACGCTCTCCTAGGCGCCCCTTTTGTCCTTCCCCGACAAGCTTCTCTTGCCGGGGCCTCCTTCCCCGGCAAGCTTCTCTTGCCGGGGGCTCCTTGACCTACCTCCTGAACTCCTGAACAGAGAAACAGGAGAGGGATCACGGGCACCTTATCTTTTTAATTTGTAAGCCCTCGGGCCTTAGCTGTATTTAAAAACTTGTAATCCTCTCTATCATGTTTTTCATCCTCTATGGACTTGTACTATGCTAGGATGTTTTTAATGAAAAAGAGGGGAAAGCTTGTCGGACTGAATCTTGACTTTGTGCCTTGTATGTTCCTATCCTACGCTCTCGGGGAGCTTGCCGGTCCGAACACGCTTGCTGAGTGCGGGACATCAGCAGCCCGCTGGCTGGTGTTGTTCCGACAAGCAACCTTGTCGGGCGATTGCGGCGCACTTGTGTTTGCTTGGCGTCGAAAGCGTAACAAGGGCGCGAGACTTGTCGCGCTCACTTTAACCGTTTGGCGTGCTCGAAGCAAACCAAGGGCTTAATCGGGCGCGACTTGGCTCCTCCGCGTATGGGTTGTACAAGCCATGCTCGTTCAAAGACGCAGCCCCGCTTTCCCCGGTCCATGAGAGGATGCATGACGAGGGATGAAAAACTTATCTGATACCGCAGCCCCCAGCAACTCTGGCTTGCCGGAGACGAATCTTGGTACTCGCAGCCCCCAGCGACGCTGGCTCGCCGGAGACGAATCTTGGCGCTCGCAGCCCCCAGCAACCCTGGCTTGCCGGGGCCCAGGTGCTGGCGCGCTCTTCTGGTTTCTCCTTGTTGCTGCAATTTCGGCCATGATAACAGCTGAGACAGATCTGCAACATCTTCATCATGTACATGGATATGTATATAAATCTTGACTTTGCAATACGATGCCGTGCCTTGCCCTTCGTATGTTTGCACTCTACGTTCCCGGGGAGCCTGCCGGTCGCGAACACGCTTGCTGAGTGCGGAACATCAGCAGCCCGCTGGCTGGTGTTGCTTCCGGCAAGCAACCTTGCCGGGCCAACTGCAGCGCGCTTGTGTTTGCCGAGCGGACTCGGAAACAAGGCAAGGGCGCAGCTGGACCACGACTTGGCTCCTCTCGCGCACAAGTCTCTCATACGAAGGACATCTCACGGCAGGGCCTGCCACGTTACACCCTCTACTTTACACCCTTTGTGCGCTTTTACCCTACGCTTCTAGGGAACTTGCCGGCGCTTAACACACTTGCTGAGTGCGGAACATCAGCAGCCCGCTGGCTGGTGTTGTTACCGGCAAGCAACCTTGCCGCGTCTAGTCGCGACGCACTTAACTTGCTGAGCAGACTCGAAACGAAACAAGGGCGCGAAGCTGGTCGCGGCTCACTTTTAACTCGTTGAGTGTGCTCGAAGCAAAGTAAGGGTGCGGCTATCCACGGGCAGGCTCCTCCGCGCTCGGGTTTTGCGCACAAGGGACGAATGCACGAGGGATATAACATAAAAAAGCATGGAATTAAGGAGTGCTCTGCACAAAAGCTCGAGCAACTTAGCTTTTCTTTTTCTTGTTTCCTTGCATTCGCCGGTGGAGCTCGATGGCGCGTCCTCGGCGGCAGCGCAGCACTCCGGAGAGAAGCGTTTGCCGGAACAAGCACCAGAGCTGTCCTCGCCGGGCTTAGAGCGTTCCGAGGAGATCGCTCGCGGAGTGAGCACGAGCCGCCCTTGCGGACTTAGAGCTCGATGGCACGTCCTCGACGGCAGCGTAGCGTTCCAGGGAGACGCGCTTGCCAAAGCGGAGGAGGAGCGGGGGCGAACGGCGCGAGGAACAGGATATGCTCGGACTCCTAGTAGCGATAGGAGGAGCAGGGTCTTCCCCCGGCACTTTCGCTTTGCTCACGCACGGATGGTGGTCCGGAGCATCCCGCGAGCCTCCGGCATGTTCTTGCCCCAGCAGGCGGATACCACCTCCCGTGGTATGGCGCTGCTGGGTTGTCGTGCGCTGGGATGGACGTGGATCCACGGAGACCGAGGCGCGGTCATCCGCCCTGTCCACGATGCGTGGCGCCGCGAGTGCCCTCGCCGGTGTCCACCCTTCGCTGGCGTCTCCTCCGCCCACCGCTGGCTCGGTGGCGGCGGTGAGACGCAGACGGGTCTGCAACCCTTGAAGCCCTCGTCTTGAGGCCATGGCGAGTTGTCGATGAAGTCGGAGAGGTTGATGAAGAACGCGCCCGTGCGAACGCCGGATCAGGTCCGCACAACCTCGACGCCCCCTACCTGGCGCGCCAAAGATGTCGGGCGGAGCGGAGGAGGAGACCCGCCCGCCCGAAAGCACCTATGGGGCCGGGGCCCCTTCGCTCAGGCTTGACGAGGGCGGAGGAGGCACAGAGAGCAGATCGAGGCGATGCACGCGGCGGATTTTACCCAGGCTGGGACGCGATGGACGCAGAAACCCTCTGCTGCTTTGTGTTTGTATTTGATCTTGCTCAAGAATGCGAGCGTATGGTGGTGTGGTGTTGAGTGAGTCGAACCAGCGAACCCCCTACATTGTGCATGGGCCTCCTTTTATAGGGCAAGGGTCACCGGCAGTGTCAACGTGGGAGAAAGGGGTAAAATGTAAAAGAGGTGGTAGTTGGAGCAGTCTCGGGAACAGTGGGGATACAAAGGTTGAGCAGTGGTTTCTACCTACTTTGTGAGGGGGGACAAAGGCATTTAATGCCCGTCGCCGTCGACCCCAAAAGCTCCCGCCCTTGCGTCTCCGTCGCCATGGCGATGGATCCACCACCGTGGAGTGCCACCGCACCCCAGCTGCACACCATCCGCCACGCTCGTCTGGAGAGGGCTCAAAGGCGGCGTGGGCGAGATGAGCTGGAGTGCGGGCACACTGGCGCAGCTCTCCGGCAAGTACCTTGCCGGGGTCTTGATCTTGCCGGACCCGGAAGCTTGTCGGGCTTTGTAACTTGCCGCTCCCCGGGCCCTCGCCGGGACGCGTATAGCGCCGAGGCTGTCTTCCACAATGTAATCTTCTAGTCTCCCCGGCGAGCTCCTCTCGCCAGGGCCTTGCGTGAGTGATGTAATCTCTGAGCCTGGGACGGCCTTCCCGGCAAGCTCCTCTTGCCGGGGTCTTGATCTTCTGTCTTGTACACTTTGTTCTTGAATGGCTTGATATGGAGCAGGAATGGTCTCCGGCAAGCATGTGGTAGATCCAGCCGCGGGGAGCTGCAACTGCCCGTGCACAAGTTGGGGTACTGAGGTACCCCTACCTTAGTACACCGACACACGATGGGCATGATTTAGCTCTGCCGCCGGACAGTGCCCTGTAGGTCGCACACGAATCCGCTCCGACCCATAGTTCGGAGCCGACCGCGCAGATCGAGGACAGGTGGTTGGACACCGCCTCGGGAGCCGCAACTTCTACGGTGATGGAGCCCAATACCGACCTTGTCCCTTATAAAGCTCGTGACTCCGAGGTGCCGGACTCCTTGCCGGACTCCGAACCTCCTGCGACCCTACCAATCGAATCCGATTGGGCGCCGATCATGGAGTTCACCGCCGGGGACATCCTTCGGCACTCACCCTTTGGCGACATCCTAAATTCGCTAAAGCATCTCTCGTTATCAGGAGACCCCTGGCCGGACTGCGGTCAGGATGGTCGGGATGCGGATGACGAAGAAATTCGAATCCCACCCACCACCCACTTCGTAGCCACTGTCGATGATCTAACCGACATGCTAAATTACGACTCCGAAGACATCGACGGTATGGACGGCGATGCCGGAGACTACCAAGAACCAGCGCCTACCGAGCACTGGAAGGCCACCCCAACCCATGATGTATATATGGTGGACACCCCAAAAGGAAGCGATAACGAGGAACAACGGGACGCGGCAAAGGATAATTCCACTGGCAAACAACAAAAACGGCGACGCAGGCGCCACCCTAAGTCCCGCCTCGACAAAAACAACACTCCTAATGACCCAGCAATAGAGCAGGGCAAACCAGTGGACGACGAACATGCAACCAAGCAACCATCCGAACAGGACGAATCGGACAATCAATCCATGCCCGGCGAAAACAACAGTCCAGACGATCTCACGCCGGACACACCACCGGAGCATAAGAACCTTCACAAAAGACTCGTCGCCACTGCAAGAAGTCTGAAGAAGGAAAAACGGAAGCTCAAAACAGCGGAAGACATACTCAGAATGAGGTGGAGCAAAGTACTCAAGACCGCGGACAAATATGGTAATAGCCACCAAACAAAGAGCTACCCGAAGCGAAAGTTGCTGCCATAATTCGACGAGGAAGCCATAGAGCCCCCACAGTCAAAAAGCGAAGAGGCCGCCTGGCCGGATAGATGACCATATGACAGGCCAAAAGCGACAAGCGGCGCCGCACACAAGACGGCACATGACCCTCATAAAACAGATGGCCCGGTCAGGTCCATTTATGGGCCAAAAAAGAGGGGCCCAGGAAGCAACACAACACGCCGCATGTTCGAAGATAACGGCACGCCTAAATACAGGGGCGCCGCACACCCACCATGTTTCACCGATGAGGTGCTGGATCATGAATTTCCAGCGGGATTCAAACCCGTAAACATAGAGGCATATGACGGAACAACAGACCTGAGTGCGGATCGAGGATTACATATGCACATACACATGGCTAGAGGAGATGATCTCCACGCCATAAAATATCTACCCCTCAAGCTCAAAGGGCCAGCTCGGCATTGGCTCAAAAGCCTCCCAGAAAATACTGTTGGAAGTTGGGAAGAGCTCGAGGACGCGTTTAGAGCAAATTTTCAAGGGACTTATGTCCGACCTCCGGATGCTGACGATTTAAGTCACATAACTGAACAGCCCAGAGAGTCAGCACGCAAATTCTGGAACAGGTTTCTTACCAAAAAGAACCAAATAGTCGACTGTCCGGATGCCGAAGCCATAGCAGCTTTTAAACATAATGTCCGAGACGAATGGCTAGCCAGACACCTCGGCCAAGAGAAGCCGAGAACTATGGCCGCGCTAACAAGCCTCATGACCCACTTTTGCGCAGGGGAAGACAGCTGGCTAGCAAGATGCAGCACCAGCGACCCGAGTACATCCGAGATAAGAGATGGAAACGGAAAATCACGGCGCAGAAAGGACCAGCGCCGAAACAAAGAAAAAAGCCCAAAGAACACGGCGGTCAACGCCGGATTCAAAAGCTCGCGGCCGAACAGCAAAACACTGCCTCTTAAGGACAACAGTGACGAGGTATCCAACTTAAACAAAATTTTGGATCGGATATGTCAAATCCACAGCACCGCCGGAAGGCCTGCAAACCACACCCACCGAGATTGTTGGGTCTTCAAACAGTCTGGCCGACTCAACGCCGAACACAAGGGGCTCGACGCGCCAAGTGAGGATGACGACGAACCCCACCAGCAGAGCACCGGAAAACAAAAGACTTTCCCACAAGAAGTCAAAACAGTAAACTCACTTCATGTGATAATACGAAAAAACAATGCAGCACCCGCCAAAGTAGGTGTCGCACGATCCACCCCAGCGGAACCTCGAGATTGGATGTCAAAACCAATCACTTTCGACCACCTGGACTATTCCAGAAGTATTCGAAACGCAAGATGGACTGCTCTGATATTGGATCCTATAATCGACGGACTACAATTTACACAAGTCCTGATGGATGGCGGCAGCGATCTAAACCTGCTATATCCGGACACAATCCCCAAGTTGGGGATAGACCTTACTAAAATTCAACATACCCGCACTTCCTTCAAAGGAGTGACGCCAGGCCCTTACGCCAAGTGCACGGGCTCCTTACTACTAGAAGTTGTGTTCGGGTCACCCCACAACTTCCGACGCGAAAAGCTAATCTTTCATATCGCCCCATTCAAAAGTAGCCATCAAGCTCTATTGGGACGTGAAGCTTTTGTCCGCTTTAACGCAGTACCACACTACGCGTCTCTTACACTTAAAATGCCCGGTCCACGCGACATCATCTCATTAAAAGGTCGTTCAAGACCCCGGGCACGGCTAGACGAGTCCGGCATAAATAAGCTAGGGGCTCCCTAGCCGCACACCCCTTTACAAGGGGCTATGCGTATAAGCAATAATGAGCTAATATAAGCTCAACCTTATTCATTCATTCATATTTCGATTTTTAATACATTTTTTGCACGATTTCCTTTCAAGCTAAGTTCCTCTCTTTTTACAGATGAACAATGATGGGGAACGTAGTAATTTCAAAAAATTTCCTACGCACACGCAAGATCATGGTGATGCATAGCAACGAGAGGGGAGAGTGTTGTCTATGTACCCTCGTGAGACCGAAGCGGAGCGTTGGACTTAACGTAGAGGAAGTAGGCGTCGTCCTCCGGTCCAACCGATCCAAGCACCGTTACTCCGGCACCTCCGAGTTCTTGACACGCGTACAGCTCGATGGCGCACCCTCGATCTCCAATCCAAGAGAGGCTCGAGGGGAGTTCCGTCGGACGACAGCGTGGTGGCGATCTTGATGTTCTCCTGTCGCAGGGCTTCGCCTAAGCACCGCTACAATATGATCGAGGTGTAATATCGTGGAGGGGGGCACCGCACACGGCTAAGGAACGATCAAAGATCAACTTGTGTGTCCATGGGGTGCCCCCTACTCCCGTATATAAAGGAGTGGAGGAGGGGAGGGCCGTAGGGGAGTCCTACTCCCACCGGGAGTAGGATTCCCCCTTTCCTAGTCCAACTAGGAAACCTTCCAAGTAGTAGGAGTAGGAGACAAGGAAGGGGAAGAGAGAAGGGAAGGAAGGAGGGGGTGCGGCCCCTCCCCCTAGTCCAATTCGGACTAGGCCATGGGGGGGGCGCGTGGCCTGCCCTAGGCAGCCCCTCTCCCTTTCCCGCAGGGCCCAATAAGGCCCAATACTTCTCCCCGGCGAATTCCCGTAACTCTCCGGTACTCCGATAAATACCCGAATCACTCGGAACCTTTCCGAACTCCGAATATAGTCATCCAATATATCGATCTTTATGTCTCGACCATTTCGAGACTCCTCGTCATGTCCCCGGTCTCATTCGGGACTCCGAACTCCTTCGGTACATCAAAACTCATAAACTCATAATATAACTATCATCGAAACCTTAAGCGTGCGGACCCTGCGGTTCGAGAACAATGTAGACATGACCGAGACACGTCTCCGGTCAATAACCAATAGCGGGACCTGGATGCCCATATTGGTTCCTACATATTCTACGAAGATCTTTATCGGTCGGACCGCATAACAACATCGTTGTTCCTTTGTCATCGGTATGTTACTTGCCCGAGATTCGATCGTCGGTATCAATACCTAGTTCAATCTCGTTACCGGCAAGTCTCTTTACTCGTTCCGTAATACATCATCTTGCAACTAACTCATTAGTTGCAATGCTTGCAAGGCTTAAGTGATGTGCATTACCGAGAGGGCCCAGAGATACCTCTCCGACATTCGGAGTGACAAATCCTAATCTCGAAATACTCCAACTCAACAAGTACCTTTGGAGACACCTATAGAGCACCTTTATAATCACCCAGTTACGTTGTGACGTGTGGTAGCACACAAAGTGTTCCTCCGGTAAACGGGAGTTGCATAATCTCATAGTCATAGGAACATGTATAAGTATGAAGAAAGCAATAACAACTTACTAAACAATCGGTTGCTAAGCTAAATGAATGGGTCATGTCAATCAGATCATTCAACTAATGATGTGATCCCGTTAATCAAATAACAACTCTTTGTCCATAGTTAGGAAACATAACCATCTTTGATTAACAAGCTAGTCAAGTAGAGGCATACTAGTGACACTCTGTTTGTCTATATATTCACACATGTATTATGTTTCCGATTAATACAATTCTAGCATGAATAATAAACATTTATCATGATATAAGGAAATAAATAATAACTTTATTATTGCCTCTAGGGCATATTTCCTTGATCTCCCACTTGCACTAGAGTCAATAATCTAGATCACATCACCATGTGATTAACATCGATAGTTCACATCATCATGTGATTAACACCCATAGTTCACATCGCCATGTGACCAACACCCAAAGGGTTTACTAGATTCATAATCTAGTTCACATCGCTATGTGATTAACACCCAAAGAGTACTAAGGTGTGATCATGTTTTGCTTGTGAGAGAGTCTTAGTCAGCGGGTCTTTCATATTCAGATCCGTTATGTATTTTGCAATTTTCTATGTCTACAATGCTCGCGAAGCTACTCTAGCTAATTGCTCCCACTTTCAATATGTATCTAGATCGAGACTTAGAGTCATCGGATCGGTGTCAAAACTTGCATCGGCGTAACCCTTTACGTTGAACCTTTTGTCACTTTCATAATCGAGAAACATATCCTTATTCCACTAAGGATAATTTTGACCGCTGTCAGATGATCTACTCCTAGATCACTATTGTACTCCCTTGCCAAACTCAGTGCAGGGTATACAATAGATCTGGTACACAGCATGGCATACTTTATAGAACCTATGGCCAAGGCATAGGGAATGACTTTCATTCTCTTTCTATCTTCTGCCGTGGTCGGGTTTTGAGTCTTACTCAATTTCACACCTTGTAACACAGGCAAGAACTCTTTCTTTGACTGTTCCATTTTGAACTACTTCAAAATCTTGTCAAGGTATGTACTCATTGAAAAAACTTATCAAGCGTCTTGATCTATCTCTATAGATCTTGATGCTCAATATGTAAGCAGCTTCACCGAGGTCTTTCTTTGAAAAACTTCTTTCAAACACTCCTTTATGCTTTGCAGAATAATTCTACATTATTTCCTATCTACAATATGTCATTCACATATACTTATCAGAAATGCTGTAGTGCTCCCACTCACTTTCTAGTAAATCTGAGGCTTCTTTGCAAGTCTGTATAAACTATATGCTTTGATCAACTTATCAAAGCGTATATTCCAACTCGAGATGCTTGCACCAGTCCATAGATGCACATTTTGTTAACACCTTTAGGATCGACAAAACCTTTGGTTGCATCACATACAACTCTTCTTTAATAACTCCATTAAGGAATGCAGTTTTGTTTATCCATTTGCCGATTTCATAAAATGCGGCAATTGCTAACATGATTCGGACAGACTTTTAAGCATCGACACGAGTGAGAAAATCTCATTGTATTCAACATCTTGAACTTTGTCAAAAACCTTTTTCGACAAGTCTAGCTTTGTAGATAGTAACACTACTATCAGCGTCCGTCTTCCTCTTGAAGATCCATTTATTTTCTATGGCTTGCCGATCATCGGGAAACTCCTCCAAAGTCCACACTTTGTTCTCATACATGGATCTCATCTCAGATTTCATGGCCTCAAGCCATTTCGCGGAATCTGGGCTCATCATCGCTTCCTCATAGTTCATAGGTTCATCATGATCTAGTTACATGACTTCCAGAACAGGATTACCGTACCACTCTGGTGTGGATCTCACTCTGGTTTACCTACGAGATTCGGTAGTAACTTGATCTGAAGTTACATGATCATCATCATTAGCTTCCTCACTAATTGGTGTAGTAGTCACAGGAACAGATTTCTGTGATGAACTACTTTCCAATAAAGGAGAAGGTACAATTACCTCATCAAGTTTTACTTTCCTCCCACTCACTTCTTTTGAGAGAAACTCCTTCTCTAGAAAGGATGCATTTATTAGCAACGAATGTTTTGCCTTCGGATCTGTGATAGAAGGTGTACCCAACAATTTCCTTTGGGTATTCTATGAAGACGCACTTCTCCGATTTGGGTTTGAGCTTATCAGGATGAAACTTTTTCACATAAGCATCGCAGCCCCAAACTTTAAGAAACGACAGCTTTGGTTTCTTGCTAAACCATAGTTCATATAGTGTCGTCTCAACGGATTTAGATGGTGCCCTATTTAACGTGAATGCAGCTGTCTCTAATGCATGATCCCAAAACGATATTGGTAAATCGGTAAGAAACATCATAGATTGTACTATATCCAATAAAGTACGGTTATGACGTTCGGACACACCATTATGATATGGTGTTCCAGGTGGCATGAAATTGTGAAACTATTCCACATTGTTTTAATTGAAGACCAAACTCGTAACTCAAATATTTGTCTCCGCGATTAGATCATAGAAACCTTATTTTCTTGTCACGATGATTTTTCCACTTCACTCTGAAATTCTTTGAACCTTTCAACTATTTCAGACTTATGTTTCATCAAGTAGATATACCCATATCTGCTCAAATCATCTGTGAAGGTCAGAAAATAACGATACCCGCCATGAGCCTTAACACTCATTGGATCGCATACATCAGTATGTATTATTTCCAATAAGTCAGTTGCTCGCTCCACTGTTCCGGAGAACGGAGTTTTATTCATCTTGCCCAAAAGGCATGGTTCGCAAGCATCAAATGATTCATAACCAAGTGATTCCAAAAACTCATCAGCATGGAGTTTCTTCATGCGCTTTACACCAATATGACCTAAACGGCAGTGCCACAAATAAGTTGCACTATCATTATTAACTTTGCATCTTTTGGTTTCAATATTATGAATATGTGTATCACTACGATCGAGATCCAATGAACCATTTTCATTGGGTGTGTAACCATATAAGGTTTTATTCATGTAAACAGAACAACAATTTATTCTCTTACTTAAATGAATAACCGTATTGCAATAAACATGATCAAATCATATTCATGCTCAACGCAAACACCAAATAACATTTATTTAGGTTCAACACTAATCCCGAAAGTATAGGGAGTGTGCGATGATGATCATATCAATCTTGAAACTACTTTAAACACACATTGTCACTTCACCCTTAACGTTTCTGTTTATTCTGCAACTCCCGTTTCGAGTTACTACTCTTAGCAACTGAACCAGTACCAAATACCGAGGGGTTGCTATAAACACTAGTAAAGTACACATCAATAACATGTATATCAAATATACCTTTGTTTACTTTGCCATCCTTCTTATCCGCCAAATACTTGGGGTAGTTCTGCTTCCAGTAACTAGTCCCTTTGTAGTAGAAGCACTTAGTCTCAGGCTTAGGTCCAGACTTGGGCTTCTTCACTTGAGTAGCAACTTGCTTGCCGTTCTTCTTGAAGTTCCCTTCTATCCCTTTGCCCTTTTCTTGAAACTAGTGGTCTTGTTAACCATCAACACTTGATGTTCTTTCTTGATTTCTACCTTCATCGATTTCATCATCATGAAAAACTCGGGAATCATTTTCATCATCCCTTGCATACTATAGTTCATCACGAAGTTCTACTTTTTTGGTGATGGTGACTAGAGAATTCTGTCAATCACTATCTTATCTGGAAGATTAACTCCCACTTGATTCAAGCGATTGTAGTACCCAGACAATCTGAGCACATGCTCACTAGTTGAGCGATTCTCCTCCATCTTTTAGCTATAGAACTTGTTGGAGACTTCATATCTCTCACCTCGGGTATTTGGTTGAAATATTAACTTCAACTCCTGGAACATCTCATATGGTCCATGACGTTCAAAAACGTCTTTGAAGTCCCGATTCTAAGCCGTTAAGCATGGTGCACTTAAACTATCAAGTAGTCATCATATTGAGCTAGCCAAACGTTCATAACGTCTGTATCCGCTCCTGCAATAGGTTTGTCACCTAGCGGTGCATTAAGGACATAATTCTTACAGCAAAGCAATGAGGATAAACCTCGGATCACGGATCCAATCCGCATCATTGCTACTAACATTTTTCAACACAATTTTCTCTAGGAACATATCAAAATAAACATATGAAAGCAACAACGCAAGCTATTGATCTTACAACATAATTTGCAAAATACTACCGGGACTAAGTTCATGATAAATTAAAGTTCAATTAATCATATTACTTAAGAACTCCCACTTAGATAGACATCCCTCTAATCCTCTAAGTGATCACGTGATCCAAATCAACTAAACCATAACCGATCATCACGTGAGATGGAGTAGTTTTCAATGGTGAACATTATTATGTTGATCATATCTACTATATGATTCATGCTCGACCTTTCGGTCTCCGTGTTCCGAGGCCATATCTGCATATGCTAGGCTCGTCAAGTTTAACCTGAGTATTCCGCGTGTGCAAAACTGGCTTGCACCCGTTGTAGATGGACGAGAGCTTATCACACCGATCATCACGTGGTGTGCGGGCACGACGAACTTTGGCAACGGTGCATACTCGGGAGAACACTTCTTGATAATTAGTGAGAGATCATCTTAAAATGCTACCGTCAATCAAAGCAAGAATAAGATGTATAATAGATAAACATCATATGCAATCAAAATATGTGACATGATATGGCCATGATCATCTTGCGCCTTTGATCTCCATCTCCAAATCTTGTCATGATCTCTATCGTCACCGCACGACACCATGATCTTCATCATCTTGATCTATATCAATATGTCATCACATGGTTGTCTCACCAACTATTGCTCTTGCAACTATTGCTATCGTATAGCGATAAAGTAAAGCAATTATTTGGCACTTGCATCTTATGCAACAAAGAGACATCCATAGGGCTTCTGCCAGTTGCCGATAACTTCAACAAAAGATGATCATCTCATACAACAACTTATATCTTATCACGTCTTGACCATATCACATCACAACATGCCCTGCAAAAACAAGTTAGACGTCCTCTACTTTGTTGTTGCAAGTTTTACGTGGCTGATACGGGCTTAAGCAAGAACCAATCTCACCTACGCATCAAAACCACAACGATAGTTTGTCAAGTTGATGTTGTCTTAACCTTCGCTAGGACCGGGCGTAGCCACACTCGGTTCAACTAAAGTTGGAGAAACTGTCACCCGCTAGTCACCTGTGTGCAAAACACGGCGGTAAAACCAGTCTCGCGTATGCGTACGCGTAATGTCGGTCCGGGCCGCTTCATCCAACAATACCGCCGAACCAAAGTATGACATGCTGGTAAGCAGTATGACTTATATCGCCTACAACTCACTTGTGTTCTACTCGTGCATATATCATCAAACCATAAAACCTAGGCTCTGATACCACTGATGGGGAACGTAGTAATTTCAAAAAAATTCCTACGCACACGCAAGATCATGGTGATGCATAGCAACGAGAGGGGAGAGTATTGTCTACGTACCCTCGTAGACCGAAGCGGAAGCGTTGACGCAACGTAGAGGAAGTAGTCGTATGTCCTCCCGGTCCAACCGTTCCATGCACCGTTACTCCGGCACCTCCGAGTTCTTGACACGCGTACAGCTCGATGACGCACCCTCGATCTCCAATCCAGTAGAGGCTCCGAGGGGGAGTTCCGTCAGCACGACGGCGTGGTGACGATCTTGATGTTCTCCTGTCGCAGGGCTTCGCCTAAGCACCGCTACAATATGATCGAGGTGTAATATCGTGGAGGGGGGCACCGCACACGGCTAAGGAACGATTAAAGATCAACTTGTGTGTCCATGGGGTGCCCCCTACTCCCGTATATAAAGGAGTGGAGGAGGGGAGGGCCGGCCCTCTACTATGGCGTGCCCAAGGGGAGTCTTACTCCCACCGGGAGTAGGATTCCCCCTTTCCTAGTCCAACTAGGAAACCTTCCAAGTAGTAGGAGTAGGAGACAAGCAAGGGGAAGAGAGAAGGGAAGGAAGGAGGGGGTGCGGCCCCTCCCCCTAGTCCAATTCGGACTAGGCCATGGGGGGCGCGCGGCCTGCCCTAGGCAGCCCCTCTCCCTTTCCCCCAGGGCCCAATAAGGCCCAATACTTCACCCCGGCGAATTCCCGTAACTCTCCGGTACTCCGATAAATACCCGAATCACTCGGAACCTTTCCGAACTCCGAATATAGTCGTCCAATATATTGATCTTTACGTCTCGACCATTTGAGACTCCTCGTCATGTCCCCGGTCTCATCCGGGACTCGAACTCCTTGGTACATCAAAACTCATAAACTCATAATATAAGCATCATCGAAACCTTAAGCGTGCGGACCCTACGGTTCGAGAACAATGTAGACATGACCGAGACACGTCTCCGGTCAATAACCAATAGCGGGACCTGGATGCCCATATTGGTTCCTACATATTCTACGAAGATCTTTATCGGTCAGACCGCATAACAACATACGTTGTTCCCTTTGTCATCGGTATGTTACTTGCCCGAGATTCAATCGTCGGTATCCAATACCTAGTTCAATCTCGTTACCGGCAAGTCTCTTTACTCGTTCTGTAATACATCATCTTGTAACTCACTCATTAGTTGCAATGCTTGCAAGGCTTAAGTGATGTGCATTACCGAGAGGGCCCAGAGATACCTCTCCGACATTCGGAGTGACAAATCCTAATCTCGAAATACTCCAACTCAACAAGTACCTTTGGAGACACCTGTAGAGCACCTTTATAATCACCCAGTTACGTTGTGACGTTTGGTAGCACACAAAGTGTCGTGGATTTGTCACGGTAGATGTCCTAGCATAAGGACTTAGTCGTGGAGCCATCGCAACGGGTTTACTTGAAGGGGTTAAAGCGGACGCAAAGACACAGGGATTTATACTAGTTCGGCCCCTTCGATGAAGGTAAAAGCCTACGTCTAGTTGTGATGGAATTGATGTGGTTTCGATGGCTAGGGAGCAAACAAGCTTCACCTAGGCTCGAGTTGTGGTTGTCTGTCTTGAACCGCCGCCGGGTCGTCCCCTATATATACAGTGACGCCTGTCGGTTTTGTAGAGTCCCAACCGGTTCATACTCGTATCCCGGTTGGTATCTCCCTATTCTAACTTACAACACAAGTCATACATCAGGCGGTTTACGGCTATAAGTTCTAAACCGACTATAAGCCTTGGGCCTTTCCATGACTACACCACTAGCAGAGCTAACCCGCCCAAACTTGGCGGTTTACACCTAGTGGTAATATCCCCAACACAAAGTGTTCCTCCGATAAACAGGAGTTGCATAATCTCATAGTCATAGGAACATGTATAAGTCATGAAGAAAGCAATAGCAACTTACTAAACGATCGGTTGCTAAGCTAACTGAATGGGTCATGTCAATCAGATCATTCAACTAATGATGTGATCCCGTTAATAAAATAACAACTCTTTGTCCATGGTTAGGAAACATAACCATCTTTGATTAACAAGCTAGTCAAGTAGAGGCATACTAGTGACACTCTGTTTGTCTATATATTCACACATGTATTATGTTTCCGGTTAATACAATTCTAGCATGAATAATAAACATTTATCATGATATAAGGAAATAAATAATAACTTTATTATTGCCTCTAGGGCATATTTCCTTCAAACAACGTGTACACCCGTCTAGGATACGGCACAACGGAGACACAGGCGCAGACGTGCAGCAGGGACCCGTCGCAAGGATTCTTTTCAGATTAAGTCCCTGCGTAAACCTTTCTTACTGTCTTTTGTTGATCACATCCCACGGTTTTTCACCATAACCAACGAGGAGGCTGGCGTTTTGGCATCGGCGCGCCGAAATTCTCGCTGCACTGGACACTAGGGCTTAGGGCATTGTTCGCCCGTTATTATAAAGACCGAACACCTTACGGAGTGTTCGGCGTCTCGAGTTAGGCCTTATATGCATCAGCTCCGAGTCATGTCTTTGGTCAAATGTTGGGTTTGCCCGGCTCCTATGTTTTGCTGCCTTACGTTCCGTATCATCGGTTTGCAGAGTCCCAACCGGTTCATACTCGTATCCCGGTTGGTATCTCCCTATTCCTAACTTACAACACAAGTCATACATCAGGCCGGTTTACGGCTATAAGTTCTAAACCGACTATAAGCCTTGGGCCTTTCCATGACTACACCACTAGCAGAGCTAACCCGGCCCAAACTTGGCCGGTTTACACCTAGTGGTAATATCCCCAACATTAGGCCCCAGATTGATTTGAACTGGTTCATGTCAATCCTTCATAAAACCTGCATCTTGGATATCTTCTTTGTGTAATAAATCGTCACGTCGTCATCGCTTCTGATCACTGTAAACCGGCATGACATCATTGCTTCTGGTCACTGTAAACCAGCATGACGTCATCTTGAAGTTTATCCCTTATAACGCCTTCTTTAATGACCGTCCCTGGATTCACGCGCTTGACCTAGTTTTATTGCTTTATAAATAGGACAAGGGTCATTCTTTTCTCCTTCGCTTCCTCTTCTTCTTCCTCGCGCCGCTGCCTTTGGAGCTCCGTCGTCACCATCAACGTCTGCTTCGACCTTGGCGCTGCATCAACCTGTTAGGACGAATCTGCGTCTTTCTCCGCATCTCCTCCGTTTCGGTAAATCTCTTACCCTTCTTGACCGTTAAATGCGTCCTAGATCTGTTTCTAGGGTTCAAGCTTCATACCACGTTCTTCGTATGCTCTCACCTTTCTAGCTTTTGAACCATGCTATGAATCCTGTTCTGTACCAAACGAAGATTCCTGCTTATCCGCCGCACTTTCTTATCTGAATCCCATAGATCTTCTGCATATATATATATATCTTATGGTGCATCCCTGTTTCTTCTTTACTTTCGCGACGCTTTTCCTGTTTTCTGAAAACTCGCGTTTGATCCATAATAAACATGAACTCTTGTGAAACCTGTTTCTGTCCATTTCCTTTGAAGCCAAGATTAGGCTGTTTAACTCACCATAGTATCATAAATTGCTAAACCGGCATCGACACACCATTAGTCCCCATGTTGAACCGCCAACATATATCTGACATCATATCATATCAAACTGATTTGTCGGAACCTCCTCCGGTTTATCATAACTTAGATCAATTACTCTGTAATGAGTACTTCCTTAAACCGGATTCTTCTCCTTGTAGACCTCATGATGGCCAAACAGGTGTACGAATGCAATCGGGTTCCTTCCGCGTCTCGAGACACGCTTGAAGGAACTGGTATCAATCGGCGCTTTAGATGATCAAAACACAATCCATTGGAGGGTTCACGAGAGGAATGTCCTCCTACCCTCGTGAAGGAGAAGTTGTGGTTTTCATGATCACTTGTTCGGGGTTTCAAACCGCCGAGTCAAAATTTTATCGGGACGTGATGGCCAATTTCCAACTCCGTCCTCAAGATATCGGCCCCAATTATGTTACCAACCTGTGCCATTTTCAAGTCTTTGTTCAAGCATATCGCAAGAGGAACCTCTGTTGAACTATTCAGGGATCTTTTCCACCTAAACCGCCGCACCGAATTCACCGATGGCCCCAATCTCGAATGGGCGGTATGGCTATCCGAAGTGGAAAGAGATCACTTATCCAAGACGTCAAGCTCCACTCTCATCCCAAAGAGTGGAACGCAACTTGGTTCTATGCAAAGACACCTCCCTCAAGGTGAAAATCCTTTACCGGTTTTCGCCCGAGAGCGGCTCAGCACACACATCCCTTTCCGCAACGATTGATCGCCAAAGAGAGAAGCAAATACGCTCCCCAACTATCAAGCTCCGGCCTTTATGGCCAACGGTTTGATCAGGATCGATCCGCACGCCGCTGGTTATCTTGGGGCATATTGCCTCTCGAGCGGCGTTCGGTTTGATGTGCCAAGATACCGGCGATGTCGATGACCCACTCCGACACACCAAACTGGAATTGTCTCAAGATGAAGTCACAGATTGATGAGGAAGATGCTGAATGAACGGAGCACCTTTGTGCCCAAACCGCTTGGCTCCTCATCGCACCTTCAACGCACCTCCTGCGGTAAGTCTCGATCGTGCCATTATTGAATATTACCATTACTTTCATACTTCCAATTCTCAATTATTTCCGATCCAGGTGATGATCCGCTTTGGAGCAAGAAACTCTCTCAAGATAAAGCGGATAAGGCTGGGCGGCAAAACCGCCCAAAACAAAAGTTGTCAAGAAATCCGCCCACAAGAGGAAAACCACGGCTTCGTCTCGATCCGCCATCGATGATGATGTGGGTAATCCGAACTTGATTCTCTTGGCTTGTTTTTACACGCCTTATTGATGACGATGCTTGTCGATGACGCTGGCCAAGAACGCTGGATTTGCCGAGGTAACCATTCTCTTCCGATTCAACAAACTTACCTTCACCAAAATTTCGCCGGCAAACCGGAAAGTTAACTTTTCTCACCCTCTTGCTCACTTGGATCCCAAACTTCTTATGAAGACACAAAGAAGACGAGGCCCGCCAAGACAACCCGCAAGACAGACGGTGTAGTTACCTCTGCGGTTTACCAAACAGCCCGGCTCGAAAGCGCCGCACCGAGGTTTCCAACCATTTTATTACCTTGAATTCCAAAGCGGGTTTATTCCGTCAACCTCTTAATCCGCTCGACCGATTATCAGGTCACCTCTCATTCATCATCTGGCGAATCGTCACCACTCAGCTACCACCATCAAGATAGCTGTCGGGTAAGTCAATATGACCACATGTTTGTCAATTTCTTACGTAATGTATGTGCCTTATTTCGAATCTTTTGTTTCTTCAGACTAAACCGAAACCAAAGAAGAAAGCTCGCTTGGAGAAAACAGTCAAGAGGCTGCCGCTCAGATCATGAGCAGGTGCCGGATCATGAAAATGTTGCTTTTGAAGACATTCCGAGTGATCCCCGGTTCAAGAAGATGTGATTCCGGAGGAGAGGCTGCGATCGTTTCAATGTCTGTTGATCCGCCGCCTGTTCCGTCCGGTTTGAAGATCCTCATAGTCCAGCTGAAACAGCGTGCCACACGATCCGTCGAATCGAAGATGACGACGTTGTAATCACTGGAACGGGCCACTCGACCCGGGAATACCGCCACTCTAACCCGCATATTGTGAAAGAGGACTCTTCCACTTTTAACAAAGGAAAGTGGAATGTAGAGCTGAAACATATGCCGCTATGAGCGCCCAAGATCTTCATTCCGGATATCTAAACCGCTTTACAAAGAGCCGTGATTATGAAGTGGCTTGGTGAAACCGATGAGAGATAAGTTTGAGGTAACACTCCTTTCCTTATCACCAATATAGTAATCCTTGTAGCCCCCAAGGGCCGGTTTGCAATCTTTGATCAAACTGGTACTTGACAACTTTCATTTATAGACTTGCAATCTTCCCTCATAACCACCGGGGCCGGTTGAAATATGCATACGTAAACCGGCACTCCAAAAACTTCCTTTAATAGAATCAAATAGCCATTAGCCCCCAAGTGCCGAATTGAATAATCGTATTGAACTTGGGACTTTGCCTTGTATCAGTAGTAGAAAAAATGAAGGTACATTAGCCCCCAAGTGTCAAGCATATAACTATGTTGTGTGGTTGAGACTTGAATCAGAATCGCTTGGCTGATCATCTTGTCCATGCGCAGCCGAGGTGAAAATCAAGGACGATCGGATTGCCGATTACAAAGTGACATTGAAAACCCAGCAGGCCGAGACAGCACAAAGCCAAGAAAGAGCTAACCGATGCTTTGTTGCTGCGGAACAAATGAAGGAGAACAGAAGAAGGAACAGCGGTGCGGGCCACCGAAAAGGCCAATTTGCTTAAACGGGCCGAGAATGTCAAGCTGCCCTTAAACCGGTGGTGGATGATCCGACACCGTGAAGCGGCAAGTGCATTCTATGACGGCAGCCATCTTCGTAAGTTCCTGTTAATAAGTGTGATATGCTTTTCTGTTGCCCCACTATTCCGGTTTAAAAATATCCTGTCATTATATGCAGGCACACGCGTTGGGCACTTGGGTAATGACGTGCGGAAGAAACTGAAAGCTGTATACACTTTAGTGGAGCAGCTATATACCGGAGCCTAGCGCGTCATTACCACAATGTCACATAATAACCCAGCACCGTCCCTGATCCAAGACACCTTGAACCGGCTTTCCATCCTTCCTTCCCGGATTGAAGAGGTGAAGAAATCTGCTGCACGAACCGGAGCCATCAATGCCTTGATCCGGGCCAAAGCCTGGGTGCCAGATTTTGATCCCGTGGAAGCAGCTCAGGGCTATCCCAGTGTGAAGGAAGACGGCTCGGACTTTAGTGAAGAGGACTTGCGTGCAATAAACCGTGCAGTACGCCCACTTGCTTGTCAATTGGCGGAAGAAGCCGATTTGGAGCACTATCAAGCCCAATACAATGATCAGAACAAGCGTGTGTCCGCTCCAACTTTTGAACCGGAAAACCTGACCCCTCCAATCCGTAAGCACACTTACGCTCCTGACATTGAGCCGTCGTCTTTGATTCATGAGGAAGCTGTTTTTCAAGCGCTGATGGGCATCGACTGGACTTCTATGGATTTCCAGCCAATGGGTAGAGAGGAGGATGCTGAAGCGGCGGAGGATGAAGAACAGTCGTGAACCGTAGCCGGTTTAGAAAACATTGATCATTTGGGCACTGTGTTGCCTTGTAATAATCTTAGTCAAAACTTTGCTGTCTGGGTATGCCTTCGCGCATCGAGGAAACTTTTGTTTAAGTCATACTCCCTGCAACCAAAAGATTGAACTTCGGCGGCGGTGATACCGCCAGCCGGTTTATGGCATCCAATATATCTTATGTATTGAAAATCAATTAGTATGTGATACAAATACCTGCCATATCCGGCATAAAGTGGCGTAGCTAATCTTGAAGCGGAGGCTTTTTGTTAAAAACCATAACCGTCTGGGAAACAATAACCCCCATATAGGCGTGCTTTGAATCAGACAAGCCCCATGTTTCTCCATAAGGATGAACCGGAAAAAGGTAAACCGAAAGAGAAAAAATTCGTGTAATACCAAATCGTGTCCGTCGCTTTAGTAATCGATAGCTAAACCGATAAAAATATTCGCCGGGTTTTAAAAACGCAACAAGAATTGAACACCAAATATGGCAACAAAGGCAATAACTCTTTGCAAAAGTAAAGCTTCATGGAGCTGGTCGATGGCATTACCATGGTCGACGCAACCAAGCCCCTCAAGGCGAGCGATGGTGCTAGTCGGCCAGTCCCCAAAAGACTCTTGGCGCAGTATGCCGGCCAAGTGGTGTGACATTGGTTGGGTTCGACCAAGCCCCAAGTGGCGCTGGCCCTATTGGCCGACCAAGAGGCGTGACCGGTTCAGACGTGACCGTGTCCCCAATGATCCTGGTGGCTTTCGCCTATCAAGAGGTGTTGCATTGGTTCGACACCACCAAGCCCCCAAGTGATAAATATAATCACAAGGGTAAACCGGAGGCCGCTTTAAAAATGTAAACACTCCATGTAACCACGCATGAAAAGAAAGACAGAGACCCGCTTTGGCCGAGGCCCTGATTTTTATTATATCAAGATAAGATATACATTGTTATGCTATGTACATAAACCGAGCCGATGACTCATGTGTAGTAAGGTCAAGATGAGCTATATTCCACGGCTGTTGGTCTCCTCTCGATGTACGTGAGTCTTTATGCTCTCGAATATCAACGGATAGTAGGAACCATTGTGCGATTCTTGCTGACCACAAAGGGTCCTTCCCAAGGCGGGATAGCTTGTGCATATCTATCGGTCTTGATGAGACGGCACCAAATCTCCTTCCCGAAAGGCTCGTTTTAACCCGCGATCGTGATAACGACGAAGATCTTGCCGGTAAATCGCCGATCGAGCAGCTGCCATATCACGCTCCTCATCCAAGAGGTCCAAAGCGCCCCGTCGTGCCGCTTCATTGTCCGCTTCAACATAAGCCGCTACACGGGCGAATCGTGCTCGATATCATCGGGGAGAATCGCTTCGCTCCATAAACCATGAATAAAGGCGTAGCCGATGGAGACCGTTTGGCGAGTATTGATACTCCATAGTACCGATGGGAGCTCTTCAACCCAGACCACGGTGTTCGCTGCAATGGAACCAAAAGCCGTGGTTTGATACCTCGCAAGATTTCTGATTAGCACGCTCGCCGCCCGTTGGATTGGGGTGCGCCATCGATGATACATCAAGTCTCGATATGCTCACGCTCACGTAACTCTTTCATAGCTCCCTTGGACAGATTAGTGCCATTGTCGTAATGATCTGTGTGGAAAGCCAAACCGAAAATCACCTTTTGATGAACTGCACCGCTGTTGCGCATCACACTTATCGGCTGTGTTCCGCTTCAACCCACTTGGTGAATTTGTCCACTGCCACTAACAGGTGGGTCTTCTTATCTTTGGATCGCTTAAAAGGCCCGACCATATCCAGCCCCCATGTCGCAAACGGCCACGTTATTGGGATCATCCTCAACTCTTGTGCCGGTACATGGGCACGCCTGGAGAATTTCTGACACCCATCGCACCGTTTGACCAAGTCCTCCGCGATCAAGATGAGCAGTTAACCAAGAGAATCCATGACGGAATGCCTTTGCCACTGTGGACTTTGAACCGCATGATGCCCACAATCCCTTCATGGATTTCTCGTAAAATTTCACAAGCTTCCTCAGAGAAACACAGCGTTGAAACGCCTCAAAATCGTGATGATGCAACTCACCATTAAGAATCGTCATAGACTTTGAGCGCCGGATTATCATGCGGTTCGCCGTAACCTCATCGTCTCGAAACTCTCCTCTAGTCATATATGCAAGGTAAGGCACCGCCCAATCCGGAATAGCATGTAATGCTGCCACCAACCGGGCCTCCGGTCAGAATTGCCAAACCGCTTCACCCGGGAGCCGAACCGACGGGTTGTGCAAGATGTCGAGGAAGACATTAGGGGAACCGGTTTACGCCGAGAACCCAAACGGCTTAAAGCGTCGCCGCTTCGTTCTTCGGCGATCCACATGATCCACTTGATATCCCTTGAAGCACCCTGCAATGTTATCCACCTCTCGCCGATATGCAGCCATGAGGGGGTCCTTAGAATCCCAAGTGCGGATACTTGCTGCGCCACCGGTCCGAGTCACCAAAGCACTTAACCCGCTTAAGTTCATCTCCTTAGCCATCCGGAGACCATGGAGCAAGGCCTCGACTCAGCTGCATTATTAGTACAAGGGAACATTAGACGGAGAACGAATAAAACTTATCACCCGTGGGGAAGTTAACACGACTCCACCTCGAGCCTTCCAACCGCTCGATCCATCAAAGTGGATAGTCCAAGACGATGATCCGGCTTCTCCTCGGTGCTTGTAACTCCGTCCGGTCATTAATGAAATCAACAAGTGCTTGTGATTTCACCGTCAGGCGTGGTGTATACTTGAGCCCATGTGGCCCAAGCTCGATGGCCCATTTTGCAATCCGCGATCGCCTCCGGTTCAGATGATATCACCCAAAGGAGCTGAACTAACCAATCGTAATAGGGTGCCCTTGGAAATATTGTTTCAGCTTCCGGCCAGCCATAAAAACACCATAGACTAGTTTCGCCAATGCGGATACCGCTTGGACTCGGCGAGTACCTCATCGATGTAATAAACCGCCGCTGAACCGATATACCTTTTCGCCTCCTTGCGCTTACCACAATGGCTACGCCACCGCCGTGCATTGGCTGCCACATATAATAACAAAGGTTCCTTGTCGACCGGAGCCGCAAGGACAAAGCGGATTGGCCAATTGCCGCTTTAGGTCCTCGAAGCCACAAGAATGGACTCTGCATTTAAATGATCTGTCTTCCTCAAAGATTCGGTATAAAGGAATAGCCTTCTCCGAGGCGGCCGATAAACCGCTCAATGCCGCAATCCGCCCGCCAAGCGTTGAACATCGCTGATACACCGGTTTAGCCAAGGAGGTGATTGCTTTAATTTTCTCCGGATTGGCCTCGATTCCTCGTTAGACACGTGAACCCCAATAACTTGCCACCGAACACCAAAAACACACTTGGCCGGATTAAGCATCATCTTATAAATGCGCAGTTGTCGAAGGTCTCCTTCAAATCGCCCACCGCGTCCTCTTCGTTTTGATTTTACCACAATGTCATCCACATAAGCATGCACATTGCGGCCGATTTGTGTATGCAAGCAATTTCAGACACACCGCCGATAAGTAGCTTGGGCGCTCTTGAGCCCAAAAGGCATAGATACATAGCGTAAGGCTCCAAAGGGAGTTATAAACGCCGCTTTCTCCTGGTCCTCGATCGCCATCTTGATCTCGATGATATCCGAGTATGCGCCCAAAAGCTTAAACGCCACATCTGCCGTGGCATCAATAATCTGATCAATGCGGGGAGAGCAAAAGGATCTGCTGGACAAGCCTTGTTAAGATCTGTAGTCCACACACATACGCCAGTACCGCTTTTCTTAAGGACCAGCACGGATTAGCAAGCCACTCGATGAAACACCTCTATGATAAAGCCACTGCCGTAAGCTTTCGCTACTTTTCTCCAATGGCCTTGCGTCTTTCTTCATTAAACCGGCGGAGGAACTGTTTCACCGGTTTATACTTAGGATCCACATTAAGTGTGTGCTCACGCGAGTTCCTCGGTACACTGGCATGTCGATGGTTTCCATGCAAAATGTCGGTTCTCACGGATGAACTCGATGAGCGCGCCTTCCTATTTAGGATCCAGTTGGCACCGACAAATAACTGCTTAGACGAATCGCTTTGCACGAAGTCAACAAGCTTGGTTTCATTGCCGATTTGAATTTCAGATCCGATTCATGCTCAGAGTAGGCTTCTTCAGAGGGGTCATATCTGCCGGATCAACATTGTCCTTATAGAATTTCAACTCCTCTCGCGGGCACGACCGCCTCTGCATAAGCTGCATCTCCTTCCTCACATTCCAAAGCGACTCGGCGGCTTCCATGCACCGTTATTGTTCCTTTGTAACCCGGCATTTTGAGCTGCAAGTAGATATAACAAGGTCGTGCCATGAACTTAGCATAAGCCACCGTCCAAACAAGGCATGATATGGGCTCCGGATTTTCACCACTTCAAAGGTTAGCTTTTCAGACCGGGAATCATGCTCATCTCCAAAGGCCACATCCAAGGCTATCTTGCCAATAGGATAAGCAGATTTGCCTGGCACTACACCATGGAACACCGTATTGGACGGTCTGAGATCTTTATCTGTGAGACCCATGCGACGGAAAGTGTCATAATATAATATATTGATACTGCTTCCTCCATCCATAAGTACCTTAGTAAACTTATAGCCCCCAACTTGGGGGTCTACCACCAAAGCCAGCTGACCCGGATTATCAACCCGGGGGGGATGGTCCTCTCTGCTCCATACGATAGGCTGCTCTGACCAACGCAAATACCGTGGCAAAGCCGGTTCAACAGAATTATCGCCTGCTTGTGAAGCTTCCGATCCCGCTTGTCCAAACCGGTTGTGAAAACATGATCGCCCGCCATTCAACCGCTGGCTGGCTCGATAGCTCGATCGCCGCTGCTGTCTCTTTGGCTACCTTGATTACTCGTTGTTGAAATTGCCCTGGTTGTGCCCTGAACCGAAGCTCCGCCCGACCCGCCCATGAAAACCGGATCTGCACCACCACCGATCCTCGGTCATATCGGAAAGCATCGAATTTTTAAACTCTTGCATAATATAACAATCTTTCCAAAGATGATTCGATGGGGATTCCTTCCGTGCTTGGGACAAGGCTGATTCAACAAGTAGTTCAAACGGTTTGCACCAGCATTTGGGCCCCGATTCGCCTTTGCCTCTGCGCCTCGGGCCTCTCGTCTGCCGCAGATTAGTGTTGGCTACGAAACCGGATTACCATCAGCCTTGCGCTTGCCCCCGCTTTCCATGACTTGCCGGTTTGAAATGCTGCTGCTTGAGTTGCCATTCTTCTTTCCCTTCCCCGCTTCGTCATCATCCGCTTCAGATCCTTGGTACCGCCTCGAATCGGCATATTTTACCAAAGCGGTCATGAGGGTTCCTGTATCATTGCAGAACCGCTTCATACATCCCAGCTTCAGTTTCAGAGGATCAAACCGGCAGTTGCTTTCCAGTGTGATGATCGCCGAGTCAGCATTGATCCGGTCGAGGAGTGTAAAATCTCGACACACGGCGCACTCCAGCGGGTTGTTGACTTCTTCTTCTGAACGCAAGCCGCCAGTCCACTATAGACTTTGGCTGTTTACATGTATCCTTGAAATTCGGATAAACCGGGCTCAGAATCGACCCCATGAACTCGATAGAATTGGGCGGCAGGCTTTTCAACCAAGTACGGGTTGTGCCCTCCATCATCATGGTGAAGTACTTTGCACATGCCGCTTCATCAACATCTAGCATCTCCATGGCCATCTCATAACTCTCAACCCACCCCTCGTGGGATAGATCTGCAGTAATTTGGCACCTTATGCGGGCCTTTAAAATCCTTAGGCAGACGCACATTGCGCAAAGCGGGATTAAACAGGCACTCCCAAAGCGGAGGTGACTCTGGTCCGTGAAGGAGGTAGGGCGAACCGGCGTAGGTTGGCCCGCATCACCCTTGGCCGCTAACTCGCCTCCTGCGTGCTCCGGCCCAATCTACCACCTCCTCGAGCATTACGAAGCGCCGCCTATCGGGTTATTGCCTCGGCCGCTTCACGGTCCCGCTGCATTTGATAGGGCCGGTTCATCCATGCTTCCGTAGCTCCGCTTGACGGGCGAATGAATCCGATCACGGCTGTATGAATATGCCTCCGTCAGACAAGCGCAGTCCGAGAAGCTCCTTAACCCGGCGTGTCTCAACCGCCAGGGGAATCTCCTTCGATCGATCGCCCAATCGTGCAGCAGCCGCAACAAGGTTGTCCATAGGGTTAGAGTAATGGCCCGGGCGCTCAGACGGCGGAGGAATCATCAGATTCTGCCGTGGGGGCTCCATCAGCGTGGTTGGACCGCCGCTCCCGCCTGGTGCCTCCATCCGGTTTACCTCGTGGCCGGGCGGGTTATCGGGTCCGCCCGGGTCGAAAGAGGTTTCGGGTCGAGCCTCGATGGCGACGCGATCTGATTTCCGCTTTAACACCTCTCGCGACGCTGTTTCGTCGAGCATGAGTTTGTAAGCTGTGCATCCAAAGCAGCCCGCTCGCGCTATGCGCTCCTTCTTCGCCGCTAGATCCGCTTTAGCTTGCGTGATCTCGCTCTTTCACCTTCGCAATTTCTGCGCTATGAGCCTCTGATCCGCGGGTTATCTTCGCCATGAGCGCTGCTAGCGATCAAACAGGTCGACAAAACTTGAACCGGCGGGCGACGGGCCTCCCGCCTCGCTATCGCTGCTGAACCGGAAAGCATTGCTGCTGCGGTTGAAGAGAGGTTTATGCCCGAGTACCGCCATGAATACACCGATCCGGTTTAGCGGCTTGGGGGTCCGGAATATCGCTACCATCGAACAGCCTCGATCATACCATCCCGCAGCTGGTACAATGACTCGGTCTCTCCCGCTGAAGATTCATCGCCGGAGTAAACGACGGTCTCGCCACCGCGCTCAACCGCATCATACTCCTCCATGGGTGACTCGACGAAGACACGCTTCACGGCCGGTTTAGCCCGGGCTGGTTCGCTACCGAGCCGTCTCGACGAGGTCGGTGCGGATGTCCGGCCAGCCCTCCGATCTTGCCGATGAAGACGTGTATGCCGCCAAGGGGACCCGTATCCATACTCGATTGAATCGGCCTCGGGACCCCATCCAAAGATTGTCGATGTAGATCCGGTCACGACGACTCTTGGTCATCCGCCCACGACGTAGCCTTCGAGTCCTTTGAGCTTGCCCTCCAAGATCGCTAATCCATCGTGGCGACAGCCCCACGGTGGGCGCTTAACCGTCGTGGATTTGTCACGCAGATGTCCTAGCATAAGGACTTAGTCGTGGAGCCATCGCAACGGGTTTACTTGAAGGGGTTAAAGCGGACGAAAGACACGAGGATTTATACTAGTTCGCCCTTCGATGAAGGTAAAAGCCTACGCCTAGTTGTGATGGAATTGATGTGGTTTCGATGGCTAGGAGCAAACAAGCTTCACCTAGGCTCGAGTTGTGGTTGTCTGTTTGAACCGCCGCCGGGTCGTCCCCTTATATACACGAGTGACGCCCGTCGGTTTGCAGAGTCCCAACCGGTTCATACACGTATCCCGGTTGGTATCTCCCTATTCCTAACTTACAACACAAGTCATACATCAGGCCGGTTTACGGCTATAAGTTCTAAACCGACTATAAGCCTTGGGCCTTTCCATGACTACACCACTAGCAGAGCTAACCCGGCCCAAACTTGGCCGGTTTACACCTAGTGGTAATATCCCCAACACAAAGTGTTCCTCCGGTAAACAGGAGTTGCATAATCTCATAGTCATAGGAACATGTATAAGTCATGAAGAAAGCAATAGCAACTTACTAAACGATCGGTTGCTAAGCTAACTGAATGGGTCATGTCAATCAGATCATTCAACTAATGATGTGATCCCGTTAATAAAATAACAACTCTTTGTCCATGGTTAGGAAACATAACCATCTTTGATTAACAAGCTAGTCAAGTAGAGGCATACTAGTGACACTCTGTTTGTCTATATATTCACACATGTATTATGTTTCCGGTTAATACAATTCTAGCATGAATAATAAACATTTATCATGATATAAGGAAATAAATAATAACTTTATTATTGCCTCTAGGGCATATTTCCTTCAAACAACGTGTACACCCGCCCGTGATACTGCACAACGGAGACACAGCGCAGACGCGCAAAGCAGGACCCGTCGCAAGGATTCTTTTCAGATTAAGTCCTGCGTAAACCTTTCTTCATTGTCTTTTGTTGATCACATCCTCGCGTAAACCAACGAGGAGGCTGGCGTTTTGGCATCGGGCGCGCCGAAATTCTCGCCGCACTGGACACTAGGGGCTTAGGGCATTGTTTCGCCCGTTATTATAAAGACCGAACACCTTAGGGAGTGTTCGCGCCTCGAAGTTAGGGCCTTATATGCATCAGCTCCGAGTCATGTCTTTGGTCAAATGTTGGGTTTGCCCGGCCCGTGTTTTGCTGCCTTACGTTCCGTATCATCGGCTAATGCGGCACTAGGAGAACTATCGCGACAGCGCCAGATTCGCCGGGCGAGCACCTCAAGAGAGAAAGCCAAAACCGATCATCATGATATAGCGAGAGACCGTCAACCACTCGATCGACTATCGGAATGTTTAGAATTCCGCCGCTTTGACGAAGGACCGCTTCGCCAGCACATACGCACTCGAATTCGAGAGCGCGGTGCCCTAGGGGCTGTGTCGTAGCCCCACCTTCAACTCCTATGGCTAAGTGACGGTGATAAAGCATTATAGTCCGGTTGCCTCGCTTGCTACGCTACCACCTCCTTTATAGGACCAAGACGTTGGATTAAGTGTGAAAATGCGCTTATTTTGCAAACACCCCACACTATGTGCGTAAAAGTCAAGACCTGCCATCTTTCAAAGTTATACACAAGTATACATTAAACGGCGCGACAGGAGATATTTCAATACTTGCACGCACAAGTACAAAAAGCGCTTATATTATAAACATCATTTTACAAATCATAAAGTTCATTTGAACACGACATTTTTTTAGCACTGCGACTCTATTACATGAGCACCACGCAGAACTTTCCCAAAATAGTGCTCGGCGGGTAACCGGCTCTCGTCCGAACCCTAGGTCGCAACAGCGGTGGCATCCATCTCCGCCCAAAGATGTCTTCACACGGCGAGGGCCATCCGTGCACCTCTATGCAGCCGACCGCTTCATCACTTTGATATGCGGCACCGCCCCAAGAAATTGCTGCAATAAGCCAAAATAACTCTTCGGCTTAGGCCTATCCGCCGACATGAGCCACGATATCTCGTCATGGCAAGCCCGACAGCCTATTCAGCTCAGCCCACTCACCAACCGATCGGTCGCCGAAGTGAACGCCCGGACTATGGAATTGAGACCAAAACAGCTCTTCCGTCTCGTGATCCTTCCGACTTGAAGTGCACAACAAGATCCGCCGTGACTCGCCGCTAAATCCATATAAGGATCCTCCGAACCCCACAGCTGGCCAAGCTGAGCATACTTTGGATCTGTAAACCTCCGGCGCAGCAGAAACGGCCGGCCAGCCACAATATCTCCGGCCTGGCGCAGCTCCTCCTTTATAGCTCGTGATTGCGTAAGCGGCATCCTTGGCTTCGGCGGTGGCCTTCTTCAGGTCTTCTCGCTTCGCCTGGCGTTCTTTTTCAAGAACCACATAGCGGTCGGTAGCATCTTTCAACTTCACGGCCATTTCGGCCATCTCCTCCCTGCTACGGCGGTGAGCAGCTCTTTCGCTTTAGCTCTTCGCCGCCCTTAAGGCAGCCGATCACTCCTTCCGCCTGCTCCTTGGCTTGAGCAAGTTCGGCCCGAAGGCTCTCCACAGCAGTGGCACCATCTGCGTCAAGCACACATATTGTAATTGGTGGGCTTCGGCTCCCTTACTAGGTGACCACGGAGAAGAAACATACCTTGCGACTCGTCAAGTCGCCTGTTGACTAGCGCGATGTCCGCATCTGCAACATCGAGTTGCCGCTTTAGTTCGGCAACTCCATCAGTCCGGCTAGCCACCGAACTATCCGCCACCTGCATAGGAAGGGCGAAAATCAATACCTAGGATTTTGATCCTCGGCATTATGTTGTTCTCGACACCCTACCGAGTCTCAGGGGCTACTATCTATACAGGGTGCACTTTATGTGTAAAACTGTCAAAGGGTATGTCATTTTTACGTACCTCAAACCCCGCCAAAGAACTCGGCGGCATCACGAATCTCGCCCGGGCGGATGAAATTCTTTCAATCAACGTACTCATCAAGATACGGTGACCTTCGAGATAGACGCCTTCTCAAGCAGATCCTTCAGCTCCCGCCAAGACACCGCTTGGTGCCGAACTATTCGCCCGCCGACTCGGGATACCTCCGTGATGACACTTGAGGCTCGCCCGCCCTATTCGATGGTGCGACAGATGGAGGCGTCTCGCTCTCCATCATCTCCGGACAAAGTTCCCCCGAAGACGAGCTCATCTGAGAAGGACGGAGATCCGAACTACAAGGTAAAAACTTAAGTTATCCTCAGAAGCACAAATAGGGATGTCCCTTATTACAAAACTCCCTTTTTTCTACATACGGCTCACTGGAGGGCTGATTCTTTAGGGAGATCAGGCGGCGGAGCCTCTCCGGACGCAGGACCCTCCGTGAAGATTTCTTCCCCGCCGGGCTTTGGCCTCCGGTTTTGAAGCGTCCTCTTCTCCCTTGGAAGGAGGGATTCTCGATCCCCTTCCTCACAAGCCTCCTTGGTTGAGGCGGTAGTTCCTCCGTTCTCCCCTTCGCCTTCCTCCGAAGGTGCAACCTCCAAAGATCCTCGACCAAAGACGGATCCGCGCGGTCTCCGGAGGGGGGCCGGACACCATATCAGTTTTGCTTGCGCTATCCACTCCTGTTTAGAGGACAATTGGTCGAAAGGCGAATCATAAAAAGGCAAACAAACGGTATGTCCGGACACAGAGCTACTTACTTGTGTATCCGGGCGATTGCAGCTTAGGCCAGCGTCCTCGGTCAATTTCGGACACGCCTCTCGTTATCCGAAGAACAATTTGTACATCTTCGCGGGTGTCGTACCCATGAAGTGTTGGAGAATTTGTGGTCCCTCCAGATTAAACTCCCACAGCCGGAGAGGACGGCGTTTGCAGGGCAGGAGACGCCTAATAAGCATGACCTGCATCACCACGACCAGATCGATCTCCCTCGCTTGGAGGTCTCGAATCCGGCCCTGCAATAGGGGCATGTCCTTTGACGGCCCCCGGTTGAGCCCTTGGCTGACCCATGACATCAGCCGCTGTGGAGGGCCCGAGCGGAAGATGGGCGACGGCTTCTGCCTGCTGCCCCTGGGAGCGGTTATGTAGAACCACTCCTGCTGCCACAAGCCGAGCTCCTCCTGGAAAGAGCCCTTGGGCCATGGAGCATTGGCCCTTAAGCTTACAACCGCCCCGCTGCACTCTGATTGACACCCCTCAATCATCTTCGGCTCCACGTCGAAGGTCACAAGCCGAAGTGAGGGGTAACACGGAGGAAGGCTTCGCAGACGACAATGAATGAAGAGATGTGGAGGATGGACTCCGGAGCCAAGTCGTGGAATTCCAGCCCATAGTAAAACATGAGCCCTCTCACAAAAGGATCCATCGGGAAGCCTAAACCCCGACGAAGGTGGGATACAAACACGACATACTCGCCGGGCTCGGGGGTTGGAATGACTTGCCCTTTGGCGGGCAACCTATGCGAAATTTCGTAAGTCAGGTACTTGGCCTCTCGCAGCTTTAGCACGTCCTCTTCCGTGACGGAGGAGGGCATCCACCGGCCCTGTAGGTCGGAGCCAGACATTGTTGAAGGTCTGAAGCACTCGAATCTGGGGCTCTGGGTGTTGGAACTCGGGGTAATTAGAAGATTCGATGGAGTATTGAAGAAAAGAAACGAGCCTTGGTCCCATTATAAAGAAGGAGAATACCAAGAGCCATACCCGTGACCGTTCGGGACTCGCCTCCGATAGAGGGGGCGTGGCGACGGGCACGGTTGGGTTACCCACGTCCGTATTGATGGGAATCCCGGAATAAGGGGAACACGGTCTCTGCTCGACAAGACGTGCTAAGGAAACCGCCGCTAAACGCTACCGAGGTGGTATGATAAAACTGATTCAAGTAAAGGCTTGGTGGTGGTATGACGTCATGCCACAAAATACGCCGCCAGATTGAACTTGTGTACATATTATTCTCTACGGTGGAATGTGGAATTTATTTTGCGAGCGGACACTATCCTGGTGTTCGCAATCTTCTATGAATTATTCGAGGAGGAACCCGCCTTGCAATGCCGAAAAATATGCGCACGGACTCATCGTCATTGAAGCCTGGTTCAGGGCTACCGAGGAGTCTCGACTAGGGGTGTCCGGACAGCCGGACTATCATCGCCATTTGGACTCGGTGACTATGAAGATACAAGATTGAAGACTTCGTCCCGTGTCCGGATGGGACTTTCCTTGGCGTGGAAGGCAAGCTTGGCGATACGGATATGTAGATCTCCTACCATTGTAACCGACTTTGTGTAACCCTAGCCCTCTCCGATGTCTATATAAACCGGAGGGTTTTAGTCCGTAGGACACACAACCATTACAACAATCATACCATAGGCTAGCTTCTAGGGTTTAGCCTCCTTGATCTTGTGGTAGATCCACTCTTGTACTACCCATATCATCAATATCAATCAAGCAGGAGTAGGATTTTACCTCCATCGAGAGGGCCCGAACCTGGGTAAAAACATCGTGTCCCTTGTCTCCTGTTACCATCCGCCTAGACGCACAGTTCAGGACCCCCTACCCGAGATCCGCCAGTTTTGACACCGACAGTGGACTTGAGTCGTAGGTACACCGTACTATTAAGAGGGGGTCTGCTTCAGAAAGGTTTGGGTGGAATCAACATGTACACTTTATCCTTGCACCCTCGCTCTTTCCCGACAATTGAGCTTGTTTCTCCTTTATGTTTGAACCTTGTCAGAACGAGCTAAGCAGTAGTACCACTCTGCCCAATGGTAGTACCGCTCCCGCGGTACTGCCACTGTGCAGTTGATGACCCACAAGTATAGGGGATCAATCATAGTTTGTTCTATAGGTAAGAGTGTCGAACCCAACGAGGAGTAAAAGGAAATGACAATTGGGTTTCAGCAAGGTGTTTTATGCAAGCACTGAAATAGTCGGTAACAGGTAGTTTGATAGCAAGATAATTTGTAACGGACAAGTAACGATAATGGTAAATAAAGTGCAGCAAGGTAGCCCAATCCTTTTTTGGCAAAGGACAGGCCAAAATGGTCTCCTATGGTAAGCAAAGCGTTCTTGAGCGCACACGGGAATTTCATCTAGTCACTTTCATCATGTTGGTTTGATTCATGTTTGCTACTTTGATAATTTGATATGTGGGTGGACCGGTGCTTGGGTGTTGTTCTTACTTGAACAAACCTCCCACTTATGATTAACTCCCTCATAAGCATCCGCAACTACGAGAAAAGTATTAAGATAAAATCTAACCATAGCATTAAACATATGGATCCAAATCAGTCCCTTATGAAGTAGCGCATAAACTAGGTTTAAGCTTTTGTCACTCTAGCAACCCATCATCTAATAACTACTCCACAATGCATTCCCTTAGTCCCAAAGATGGTGAAGTGTCATGTAGTCGACGTTCACATCACACCACTAAGGGAATCACAACATACATGTCATCGAACACATATCAAGTTCACATGATTACTTGCAACATGACTTCTCCCGTGACCTCAAGAACAAAAGTAACTACTCAGAAATGATATTCATGTTCAAGATCAAATGGGTATTAAATAGCATAATGGATCTAAACATATAATCCTCCACCAAATAAACCATATAGTAATCAACTACAAGATGTAATCAACACTACTAGTCACCCACAGGTACCAATCTGAGGTTCCAGTGCAAAGATTGAACACAAGAGATGAAGTAGGATTTGAGAGGAGATGGTGCTATTGAAGATGTTCACTGCGGGTGCACAGTGCCCAGCAGCCTCTGTCCGTGTTTGTCTCTTCCTTCCCGTGCCCCTAGCTCCGTCCACTGCTCCAGTAGCCTCCTCTGCCCTCTTCCGTCCCCTCCCTCGCTCCCATGATGCTCCCAGCCATCGCCAGAGCTGGTCACGAGCTCGTGCGGCATCCGGCTCGGCCTCTTTCCCTCTCACCTATATAAGCTACCCCGAGGCTTCCCGACCGCACCAGGATCTTCACCTCACTCCTCTACCGCCCTAGTCACTCACCCGAGCACCAGAGCTCCTCCTGGACCGCCATAGTCACCATGGCGCCGTGGCCCTCCTCCTAAATTCTGGCAAGTCTGAGTCTCCCTCTCCTTCTAACCTCCATCAGAGATCTCCACCGTCACCCCAGAGCCGTCCCAGCACTCCTCCTCCTCTGGTGGCCTCTTGCTACGAGATCACCAGCGCCTGAAGCTCCTAACCGCCGGTGTTGAGCCCGTCATCGTCTCGGGCCACCTCACCAGCCGTGGATGGGACGAATGGATGTGGCTAGATCCCCTGATCACACCGGTGTGCCGCACGCCCCGGGATGTGGCCTAGATCGCCGGTAGTCATGATTGGGGTGGGCTCCTCCCTCAGCCAAGAGCGAGCAGGCGCTGGAGGAAGAAGTGTTGGGGAACATAGCATGTAATTTCAAAATTTCCTACGCTCATGCAAGATCTATCTAGGAGATGTATAGCAACAAGGGGGAGAGTGTGTATACGTACCCTCATAGACCGTAAGCGGAAGCGTTTCACAATGCGGTTGATGTAGTCAAACTTTCTTCACATACACCGATCGAGTATCGACCGTACAGCACCTTCGAGTTCTGCACACGTTCAAATCGGTGACGTCCCTCGCCTTCTTGATCCAGCAAGTTGTTGAGGTAGTATATGAGTTCCGTCAGCACAACGGCGTGGTGACAGTGATGGTGAAGTGTGAAGGAAAAATGCCCTAGAGGCAATGATAAATTTATTATTTATTTCCATATTTCATGATAAATGTTTATTATTCATGCTATAATTGTATTAACCGGAAACATAATACATGTGTGAATACATAGACAAACATAGTGTCACTAGTATGCCTCTACTTGACTAGCTCATTAATCAAAGATGGTTAAGTTTCCTAACCATAGACATGAGTTGTCATTTGATTAACGGGATCACATCATTAGGAGAATGATGTGATTGACTAGACCCATTCCGTTAGCTTAGCACTTGATCGTTTAGTATGTTGTAATTGCTTTCTTCATGACTTATACATGTTATGACTATGAGATTATGCAACTCCCGTTTACCAGAAGAACACTTTGTGTGCTACCAAACGCCACAACATAACTGGGTGATTATAAAGGTGCTCTATAGGTGTCTCCGAAGGTACTTGTTAAGTTGGCGTATTTTGGGATTAGGATTTGTCACTCCGATTGTCAGAGAGGTATCTCTGGGCCCTCTTGGTAATGCACATCACTATAAGCCTTGCAAGCAATGTGAGTAATGAGTTAGTAGTGGGATGATGCATTACGGAACGAGTAAAGAGACTTGCCGGTAACGAGATTGAACTAGGTATTGAGATACCGATGATCGAATCTCGGGCAAGTAACATACTGATGACAAAGGGAACAACGTATGTTGTTATGCGATTTGACTGATAAAGATCTTCCTAGAATATGTGGGAGCCAATATGAGCATCCAGGTTCCGCTATTGGTTATTGATTGGAGACGTGTCTCAGTCATGTCTACATAGTTCTCGAACCCGTAGGGTCCGCACGCTTAATGTTCGGTGATGATTTATATTATGAGGTATGTGTTTTGATGTACCGAAGGTAGTTCTGAGTCCTGGATGAGATCGGGGACATGACGAGGAGTCTTGAAATGGTCGAGATGTAAAGATCGATATATTGGACGACTATATTCGGACATCGGAAAGGTTCCGAGTGATTCGAGTATTTATCGGAGTACCGGAGAATTACGGGAATTCGTCGGGGAGTATATGGGCCTTATAGGGCTTTAAGGGAGAGAGAGAGAGGCAGGCCGCGCGCCCCCCAAGTCCTAGTCCGAATTGGACTAGGGGGAGGGGCGGCGCCCCCTCCTTCCTTCTCTCTCTCTTCCCTTTCCTTGACTCCTACTCCTACTACATGGAAGGGGAATCCTACTCCCTGGGAGTAGGACTCCCCCATGCCGCCATAGAGAGGGCCGGCCCCTCCCCTCCTCTCCTCCTTTATATACGGGGGCAAGGGGGCACCTCTAGACACACAAGTTGATCTGTTGATCTCTCCCAGCCGTGTGCGGTGCCCCCTCCACCATATTCCACCTCGGTCATATCGTAGCGGTGCTTAGGTGAAGCCCAGCGTCGGTAGCAACATCATCACCGTCATCACACCGTCAAGCTGACGAAAATCTCTCGTGAAGCTCTGCTGGATCGGAGTTCGCGGGACGTCATCGAGCATAACGTGTGCTGAACTCGGAGGTGCCATACATTCGGTACTTGGATCGGTCGGATCGTGAAGACATATGACTACATCAACCGCGTTGTGCTAACGCTTCCGCTTTCGGTCTACAAGGGTACATGGACCCACTCTCCCCGCTTGTTGCTATGCATCACCATGATCTCGCGTGTGCGTAGGAAAATTTTGATATTACTACGTTCCCCAACAGTGGTATCAGAGCCAGGTTTATGCGCAGATGTTATATGCACGAGTAGAACACAAGTGAGTTGTGGGCGATACAAGTCATACTGCTTACTAGCATGTCATACTTTGGTTCGGCAGTATTGTTGGATGAAGCGGCCCGGACCGACATTACGCGTACGCTTACGTGAGACTGGTTCTACCGACGTGCTTTGCACACAGGTGGCTGGCGGGTGTCTGTTTCTCCAACTTTAGTTGAACCGAGTGTGGCTACGCCCGGTCCTTGTGAAGGTTAAAACAGCACTAACTTGACGAAATATCGTTGTGGTTTTGATGCGTAGGTAAGAACGGTTCTTGCTCAGCCCGTAGCAGCCACGTAAAACTTGCAACAACAAAGTAGAGGACGTCTAACTTGTTTTTGCAGGGCATGCTGTGATGTGATATGGTCAAGACATGATGCTATATTTTATTGTATGAGATGATCATGTTTTGTAACCGAGTTATCGGCAACTGGCAGGAGCCATATGGTTGTCGCTTTATTGTATGCAATGTAATCGCCCTGTAATTGCTTTACTTTATTACTAGCCGATAGCGATAGTTGTAAAAGCAATAGTTGGCGAGACGACAATGATGCTACGATGGAGATCAAGGTGTCGCGCTGGTGATGATGGTGATCATGACGGTGCTTCGGAGATGGAGATCCCAAGCACAAGATGATGATGGTCATATCATATCACTTATATTGATTGCGTGTGATGTTTATCCTTTATGCATCTTATTTTGCTTTGATTGATGGTAGCATTATAAGATGATATCTCACTAAATTTCAAGGTAAAAGTGTTCTCCCTGAGTATGCACCATTGCCAAAGTTCGTCGTGCCGAGACACCATGTGATGATCGGGTGTGATAAGCTCAACGTTCATCTAACACGGGTGCAAGCCAGTTTTGCACACGCAGAATACTCGGGTTAAACTTGACGAGCCTAGCATATGCAGATATGGCCTCGGAACACTAAGACCGAAAGGTCGAGCGTGAATCATATAGTAGATATGATCAACATAGTGATGTTCACCACTGAAAACTACTCCATCTCACGTGATGATCGTACATGGTTTAGTTGATTTGGATCGCGTGATCACTTAGATGATTAGAGGGATGTCTATCTAAGGGGAGTTCTTAAGTAATATGATTAATTGAACTTTAATTTATCATGAACTTAGGCCTGATAGTATTTTGCAAATAATGTTGTAGATCAATAGCTCGCATTGTTGCTTCCCTATGTTTTATATGTGTTCCTAGAGAAAATTAAGTTGAAAGATGATAGTAGCAATAATGCAGACTAGGTCCGTGATCTGAGGTTTATCCTCATTGCTGCACAGAAGAATTATGTCCTTGATGCACCACTAGGTGACAGACCTATTGCAAGAGCAGATGCAGACGTTATGAACGTTTGGCTAGCTCAATGTGATGACTACTTGATAGTTTAGTGCACCATTTGTAACAGCTTAGAATCAGGACTTCAAAGACGTTTTGAACATCATGACCATATGAGATGTTCCAGGAGTTGAAGTTAATATTTCAAGAAATACCTGAGTTGAGAGATATGAATTCTCCAACAATTTCTATAGCTAAAAGATGGAGGAAAATTTCTCAACTAGTGAGCATGTGCTCAGATTGTCTGGGTACTACAATCGCTTGAATCAAGTGGGAGTTAATCTTCCAGATAAGATAGTGATTGACTGAGTTCTCTAGTCACCATCACCAAGTTACTAGAACTTCGTGATGAACTATAGTATGCAAGGGATGACGAAACTTTTCCCGAGCTTTTCATGATGATGAAATCGATGAAGGTAGAAATCAAGAAAGAGGATCAAAGTGTTGATGATTAACAAGACGACTACTTTCAAGAAAAGGGCAAAGGGAAAGAAAGGGAACTTCATGTAGAATGGCAAGCAAGTTGTCACTCCCGCGAAGAAACCCAAAGCAGGACCAAAGCCTGAAACTGAGTGCTTCTACTGCAAAGGAAATGGTCACTGGAAGCGGAAATTCCCTGAATATTTGGTGGATAAGAAGGATGGCAAAGTGAACAAGGGTATATTGGATATACAGGTTATTGATGTGTACCTTACTAGTGTTTATAGTAGCCCCTGGGTATTTGATACTTGTTCGGTTGCTAAAAATTAGTAACTCGAAACAGGAGTTACAGAATAAACAGAGACTAGTTAAGGGTGAAGTGACGATGTGTGTTGGAAGTGGTTCCAATATTGATATGATCATCATCGCACACTCCCTATACTTTCGGGATTAGTGTTAAACCTAAATAAATGTTATTTGGCGTTTGTGTTGAGCATGAATATGATTTGATCATGTTTATTGCAATACGGTTATTCATTTAAAGTCAGAGAATAATTGTTGTTCTGTTTACATGAATAAAACCTTCGATGGTCATACACCCAATGAAAATAGTTTGTTGGATCTCGATTGTAGTGATACACAAATTCATAATATTGATGCCAAAAGATGCAAAGTTGATAATGATAGTGCAACTTATTTGTGGCACTGCCATTTGGGTCATATCGGTGTAAAGCGCATGAAGAAACTCCATAAAGATGGACTGTTGGAATCACTTGGTTATGAATCATTTGATGCTTGCGAACCATGCCTTTTAGGCAAGATGACTAAAACTCCGTCCTCCGGAACAATGGAACGAGCTACTGACTTGTTGGAAATAATACATATCGATGTATGCGGTCTAATGAGTGTTGATGCTCATGGCGGGTATCGTTATTTTCTGACCTTCAGAGATGAATTGAGCAGATATGAGTATATCTACTTAATGAAGCACAAGTCTGAAACATTTGAAAAGTTCAAAGAATTTCAAAGTGAAGTGGAGAATCATCGTAACAAGAAAATAAAGTTTCTACAATCTGATCATAGAGGAGAATATTTGAGTTACGAGTTTGGCCTTCATTTAAAAACAATGTGGAATAGTTTCACAGCTCACGCCACATGGAACACCACAGCATAATGGTGTGTCCGAACATCGTAACCGCACTTTATTGGATATGGTGCGATCTATGATGTATGTTACCGATTTACCACTAACATTTTGGGGTTATGCATTAGAGACAGCTGCATTCACTTTAAATAGGGCACCATCAAAATCCGTTGAGACGACGCCTTATGAACTGTGGTTTGGCAAGAAACCAAAGTTGTCGTTTCTTAAAGTTTATGGCTGCGATGCTTATGTGAAAAGGTTTCAACCTGATAAGATCAAACCCAAATCGGAGAAGTGTGTCTTCCTAGAATACACAAAGGAAACTGTTGGGTACACCTTCTATCACATATCTGAAGTCAAGATATTCGTTGCTAAGATGGATCCTTTCTAGAGAAGGAGTTTCTCTCGAAAGAAGTGAGTGGGAGGAAAGTAGAGCTTGATAAGGTAATTGTACCTTCTCCCGAATTGGAAAGTAGTCAATCACAGAAATCGGTTCTACTGATTCCTACACCAATTAGTGAGGAATCGAATGATGATGATCATGAAACTTCAAATTAAGTTACTACAGAACCTCATACGTCTTCCAAAGTACAGTCCACACTAGAGTGGTACGGTAATCTTGTTCTGGAAGTCATGTTACTAGACCATGATGAACCTATGAACTATGAGGAAGCGATAATGAGCCCAGATTCCATGAAATGGCTTGAAGGCCATGAAATCTGAGATGGGATCCATATATGAGAACAAAGTGTGGACTTTGGTGGACTTGCCCGATGATTGGCAAGCCATAGAAAATAAATGGATCTTCAAGAGGAAGACGGACACTCATAGTAGTGTTACTATCTACAAAGCTCGACTTGTCGAAAAAGGTTTTTTGATAAAGTTCAAGGTGTTGACTACGATGAGATTTTCTCACTCGTAGCGATGCTTAAGTCTGTCCGAATCATGTTAGCAAATTGCCACATTTTATGAAATCTGGCAAATGGATGTCAAAACTGCATTCTTTAATGGATTTATTAAGAAGAGTTGTATATGATGCAACCAGAAGGTTTTGCCGATCCAAAGGGTGCTAACAAAGTGTGCAAGCTCTAGCGATCCATTTATGGACTAGTGCAAGCCTCTCGGAGTTGGAATAAACGTTTTGATAGTGTGATCAAAGCATATGGTTTTATACAGACTTTTGGAGAAGCCTGTATTTACAAGAAAGTGAGTGGGAGCTCTGTAGCATTTCTAATACTATATGTAGATGACATATTGTTGATTGGAAATGATATAGAAATTCTGGATAGCATAAAAGGATACTTGAATAAGAGTCTTTCAAAGAAAGACCTCGGTGAAGCTGCTTACACATTGAGCATCAAGATCTATAGAGATAGATCAAGACACTTGATAAGATTTTTCAATGAGTACACACCTTGATAAGATTTTGAAGTAGTTCAAAATAGAACAGTCAAAGAAGGAGGTCTTGCCTGTGTTGCAAGGTGTGAAGTTGAGTAAGACTCAAAACCCGACCATGGCAGAAAATAGAAAGAAATTGAAAAGTCATTCCCTATGCCTCAGTCATAGGTTCTATAAAGTATGCTATGCTGTGTACCATACCTATTGTATATCTTGCTCTGAGTTGGGCAAGGGAGTACAATTTTGATCTAGGAGTAGATCACTGGGCAGTGGTCAAGAATATCCTTAGTGAGGACTAAGGAAATATTTCTCGATTATGGAGGTGATAAAAGAGCCCGTCGTAAAGAGTTACATCGGTGCAAGCTTTTACACCAATCCAGATGACTCTAAGTCTCAGTCTAGATACATATTGAAAGTGGGAGCAATTAGCTAGACTAGCTCCATGCAGAACAATGTAGACATAGAATATTTGCAAAATGCATACAGCTCTGAATGTGACAGACCCGTTGACTAAAGTTCTCTCACGAGCAAAACATGATCATATAATCTTTGGGTGTTAATCACATAGCAATGTGAACTAGATTATTGACTCTAGTAAACCCTTTGGGTGTTGATCACATGACGATGTGAACTATGGGTATTAATCACATACAGATGTGAATATTGGTGTTAAATCACATGGTGATGTGAACTAGATTATTGACTCTAGTGCAAGTGGGAGACTGAAGGAAATATGCCCTAGAGGCAATAATAAAGTTATTATTTATTTCCTTATTTCATGATAAATGTTTATTATTCATGCTAGAATTGTATTAAACGGAAACATAATACATGTGTGAATACATAGACAAACATAGTGTCACTAGTATGCCTCTACTTGACTAGCTCGTTAATCAAAGATGGTTAAGTTTCCTAACCATAGACATGAGTTGTAATTTGATTAATGGGATCACATCATTAGGAGAATGATGTGATTGACTTGACCCATTCCGTTAGCTTCGCACTTGATCGTTAAGTATGTTGCTATTGCTTTCTTCATGACTTATACATGTTCCTATGACTATGAGATTATGCAACTCCCGTTTACCGGAGGAACACTTTGTGTGCTACCAAACGTCACAATGTAACTGGGTGATCATAAAGGTGCTCTAAAGGTGTCTACTAAGGTACTTGTTGAGTTGGCGTATTTCGAGATTAGGATTTGTCACTCCGATTGTCGGAGAGGTATCTCTGGGCCCTCTCGGTAATGCACATCACTATAAGCCTTGCAAGCAATGTGAGTAATGAGTTAGTTGCGGGATGATGCATTATGGAACGAGTAAAGAGACTTACCAGTAACAAGATTGAACTAGGTATTGAGATACCGACGATCGAATCTCGGGCAAGTAACATACCGATGACAAAGGGAACAACATATGTTGTTATGCGGTTTCAAAGATAAAGATCTTCCTAGAATATGTGGGAGCCAATATGAGCATCCAGGTTCCACTATTGGTTATTGACTGGAGACGTGTCTCGGTCATGTCTACATAGTTCTCGAACCCGTAGGGTCCGCACGCTTAACGTTCGGTGATGATTTATAGTATGAGTTATGTGTTTTGACGTACCGAAGGTAGTTCGGAGTCCCGGATGAGATCGGGGACATGACGAGGAGTCTCAAAATGGTTGAGTTGTAAAGATTGATATATTGGACGACTATATTCGGACATCAGAAAGGTTCCGAGTGATTCGGGTATTTATCGGAGTACCGGAGAATTACGGGAATTCGCGGGGGAGTATATGGGCCTTATTGGGATTTAAGGGAGAGAGGGATAGGCAGCCCCCCAAGGCCTAGTCCGAATTGGACTAGGGGGAGGGGCGGCGCCCCCTCCTTCCTTCTCTTCTCTCTTCCCTTTCCTTGACTCCTACTCCTACTACATGGAAGGGGGGAATCCTACTCCCTGTGGGAGTAGGACTCCCCAGGGCGCGCCATAGAGAGGGCCGGCCCCTCCCCTCCTCTCCTCCTTTATATACGGGGGCAAGGGGGCACCTCTAGACACACAAGTTGATCTATTGATCTCTCCCAGCCGTGTGCGGTGCCCCCTCCACCATATTCCACCTTGGTCATATCATAGTGGTGCTTAGGCGAAGCCCTGCGTTGGTAGCAACATCATCACCATCATCACACCGTCGTGCTGACGAAACTCTCCCTTGAAGCTCTACTGGATCGGAGTTTGCGGGACGTCATCGAGCTGAACGTGTGCTGAACTTGGAGGTGCCGTTTGTTCGGTACTTGGATCGGTCGGATCGTGAAGGCGTACGACTACATCAACCGTGTTGTGCTAACGCTTCCGCTTTTGGTCTAAGAGGGTACGTGGAATCACTCTCCCTGCTCTTTGCTATGCATCACCATGATCTTGTGTGTGCGTAGGAAAATTTTGAAATTACTACGTTCCCCAACAAAGTGATCCTCGTAGGGCTTCGCCTAAGCACTACGAAAATATGACCGGGGTATAAACGGTGGAGGGGACGCCGCACATGGCTAATAATTGATCTGGTATGTGCTAGGCGCCTCTCCTCACATATATAGGTGGGAGGGATAGGGTAGAGTCCAAGGGGCGCCCCTAGTGTGGCCGAATCCCGCTTGGGCTCCTGCCCTGGTCCCCCCCCTCCTTGTATAGGCGCCAAGGGAAGGAAGGGGGAGGTGGCACCCCCTTTCCTTTATCCCTTGAGGAGGGGAAGGAAGGAGGGACTTTCCCTCCCCCCTTTCCTTTCCCTAGGGCTAGCCGGCCTGGTCGAGGGCGCACCAGCCCCTTGTCAGCTGGTCTATCCCTCCCTTGGCCCATTAAGCCCATATCTTTGTCGAGGGTGCCCGAAACCCCTTCAGATGACCCAATATGTACTGGGTATCCTCCGGAACACTTTCGATGTCCGAATATCATCGTCCTATATATCAATGTTTACATATCAACCATTTTGAGACTCCTCGTCATGTCCGCGATCTCATCCGCGACTCCGAACAAAGTTCGTTCACCAAATCACATAACTCATATAATACTATATCGTCATCGAACGTTAAGCATGCGGACCCTAAGGGTTTGATGACCCACAACTGTAGGGGATCTATCATAGTCCTTTCGATAAGTAATAGTGTCGAACCCAACGAGGAGCAGAAGGAAATTACAAGCGGTTTTCAGTAAGGTATTCTCTGCAAGCACTGAAATTATCGATAACAGATAGTTTTGTGATAAGGTAATTTGTAATGGGTAACAAGCAATGAAAGTAAATAAGATGCAGCAAGGTGGCACAATCCTTTTTGTAGCAAAGGCAAGCCTGGACAAATTCTTATATATAGAAAAGCGCTCCCGAGGACACATGGGAATTATCGTCAAGCTAGTTTTCACCATGTTCATATGATTCGCGTTCATTACTTTGATAATTTGATATGTGGTGGACCGGTGCTTGGGTACTGCCCTTTATTGGACAAGCATCCCACTTATCATTAACCCCTATTGCAAGCATCCGCAACTACAAAATAAGTATTAAGGTAAACCTAACCATAGCATGAAACATATGGATCCAAATCAACCCCTTACGAAGCAACGCATAAACTAGGGTTTAAGCTTCTGTCACTCTAGCAACCCATCATCTACTTATTACTTCCCAATGCCTTCCTCTAGGCACAAATAATGGTGAAGTGTGATGTAGTCGACGTTCACATAACACCACTAGAGGAGAGACAACATACATCTCATCAAAATATCGAACGAATACCAAATTCACATGACTACCAATAGCAAGACTTCTCCCATGTCCTCATGAACAAATGTCATTACTCACAAAGCATATTCATGTTCATAATCAGAGGGTTATTAATATGCATTAAGGATCTGAACATATGATCTTCCACCAAATAAACCAACTAGCATCAACTACAAGGAGTAATCAACACTACTAGCAACCCACAGGTACTAATTTGAGGTTTTGGGACAAAGATTGGATACAAGAGATGAACTAGGGTTTGAGAGGAGATGGTGCTGGTGAAGATGTTGATGAAGATTGAACCCCTCCCGATGAGAGGATCGATGGTGATGACGATAGTGATGATTTCCCGCTCCCGGAGGGAAGTTTCCACGGCAGAACAACTCCGCCGGAGCAGTAGATTGGTTCTGCCAAGGTTCCGCCTCGTGGCGGCGGAGTTTCGTCCCGTACGCTTGCTTATGATTTTTTTCCAGGGTAAAAGACTTCATATAGCAGAAGATGGGCATCGGAGGGCTGCCAGGTGGCCCACGAGGCAGGGGCGCGCACCCAGGGGGTAGGGCACGCCCCCACCCTCGTGGCCAGGGTGTGGGCCCCCTCTGGTATTTCTTCTGCTCAGTATTTTTTATTAAATCCAAAAATGACTTTCGTGGAGTTTCAGGACTTTTGGAGCTGTGCAGAATAGGTCTCTAATATTTGCTCCTTTTCCAGCCCAGAATCCCACTTGCCGGCATTCTCCCTCTTCATGTAAACCTTAAAATAAGAGAGAATAGCCATAAGTATTGTGACATAATGTGTGATAACATCCCATAATGCAATAAATATCGATATAAAAGCATGATGCAAAATGGACGTATCAACTCCCCCAAGCTTAGACCTCGCTTGTCCTCAAGCGGAAGTCGATATCGAATATGTCCACATGTTTAGAGTTAGAGGTGTCGATAAAATAAAATACGGACATGAGGGCATCATGATCATTCTTATAACAGCAACATATATATTTTGTCATATGATTTCTTATGCTCAAGTAACAATCTATCCACAATGTCAAGTATGAATCAGAAACTTCATTGAGAACCAACAAACTATGATCTCGGTCATTGAAGCAATTGCAATTTATCATAACATCCGAAAGAGTCAATATAAGAGCTTTTCAGCAAGTCCACATACTCAGCTATCATTTAGTCTTTCACAATTGCTAACACTCACACAATACTTATGGTTATGGAGTTTTAATCGGACACAGTGAAAGATAGGGGCTTATTGTGTTGCCTCCCAACCTTTTACCTCAAGGGTAACATCAACAATAATAGTTCATGCTAACTTACGTCCAATTGGATATATATATATATCAGGATCTTTACAACATGAGGTGCTTGCCAAAGGATAAAAGGTAAAGGAAAGGTGAAGATCACCATGACTCTTTCATAATGTAAAAGACAGAAGTAAAAGATGGGCCCTTCGCAGAGGGAAGCAGAGGTTGTCATGTGCTTTTATGGTTGGATGCACGAAATTTTACTGCAAAAGACGTCACTTTATATTGCCACTTGTGATACGGACCTTTATTATGCAGTCCGTCGCTTTTATTACTTCCATATCATAAGATCTTATAAAGCTTATTTTCTCCATACTGATAAGTCATACATATTTAGCAAGCAATTTTTATCGCATGCAACATGACAACTTACTTGAAGGATCTTACTCAATCCATAGGTACATATGGTGGACTCTCATGGCAAAACTGGGTTCCAGGATATTTGGAAGCACAAGTAGTATCTCTACTTGGTGCAAGGAATTTGGCTAGCATGAGGGGGAAAGGCAAGCTCAACATGTTGGACGATCAATGACAATATACTTTAATTTAGATATGAGAAAACATAACCCATCACGTTGTCTTCCTTGTCCAACATCAACTCTTTAGCATGTCATACTTAATGAGTGCTCACAATCATAAAAGATGTCCAAGATAGTATATTTATATGTGAGAACCTCCCTTTCTTTATTACTTCCTATTAATTGCAACAATGACCAAAACTATGTTTGCCAACTCTCAACAACTTTTAATCATTATACTTTTTATATGTGAAGTCATTACTCTCCATAAGATCAATATGGTCTCTTTTATTTCTTTTTATTCCATTATTCCCTCAAGATCATAGCGAGATAGCAAAGCCCTTGACTCAACACTAATCTTTATTATATATAGCTCACACACTCGATTACATAGAGGGATCATAAAGCAAAACTCAAAACTAATTCATACCAACTTTATTCTAATAGATCAAGATATTACCAAAAGGATCGAACTAAGTAAAACGGTAAAGATAGAAGTGTGATGGTGATACGATACCGGGGCACCTCCCCCAAGCTTGGCAGTTGCCAAGGGGAGTGCCCATACCCATGTGATTAGATCTTCTTTGCTGGTGAAGAAGGTGGTGATGATGATGATGATGGATAGTCGCACATCAAGCGTAAAAGCTCCTCCAGTTTGCGGATAATGCCCTTGAGTGCAACGATATGATCCTTCAACAAAATATTTTCACTTGTGAGATACTTGTTTTGTATGCGAGCTAACTCAATCATCTTGAAAGCTTCAATCTCGGTTGGGGTAAAGAGGTTAGGAAGAGGTTGAATGTCTTCTTCTTTTCCCGTCGGAGCTTGTTCCTCCATGGCCTTCTTGATCTCATCCTCCTTGTTGATCTCCCCGGGTTCTTCTCTCTTAAGCTCTATCTTCAAAAGCCAAGCATCCTTGTCTTCATTGTTGGAGAAGGGTGACGTCATGATGCCTGTCCGTGACAAATCTGACAGAAAACAGCTCGAAACAAAGACAGAGGATATTTTCGTGATACGGTGGTCAAACCTTCGGGAGATTATATAATGAATTTTAACCGACCGAAAGAAATATTGTGCAAGAAAACATAGTCCGGAGAGCACACGAGGTGCCCACGAGGCAGGGGGCGCGCCCTCCACCCTCGTGGATGCCTCGTGTCCTTCCCGGACTGCTTCTTATTTTCCTATTTTCTTAAATGTTCCAAAATGGAGAAAATTGCTATTATAACTGATTTGGAGTCGGTTTACTTACCGTACCACATACCTATTCCTTTCCGAAGTCTGAAATGTTCTGGAAAGTGTCCCTTATGTATTCCTCCGGGGTCACGGTTTCAATAATATTAGTTTCAACATTTATTGGGTTACCTGAGATATAATGTTTGATTCTTTGACCGTTCACCACCTTCGGATTTGTGCCTTCAAAGTTGTTGATTTTTATGGCACCGGAATGATAGACCTCCTCGATAACGTAAGGGCCTTCCCATTTAGAGCGAAGTTTTCCTGCAAAAAATCTTAAACGAGAGTTGAATAGCAACACATAATCACCTACGTTAAACTCACGCTTTTGTATCCTTTTGTCATGCCATCTTTTAACTTTTTCTTTAAATAGTTTGGCATTCTCATAGGCTTGGGTTCTCCATTCATCAAGTGAGCTAATGTCAAACAACCTCTTCTCACCGGCAAGTTTGAAATCATAATTGAGCACTTTAATTTCCCAGTATGCCTTATGTTCTAGTTCGAGAGGTAAGTGACATGCTTTTCCATAAACCATTTTATATGGCGACATACCCATAGGATTTTTCTATGCAGTTCTATAAGCCCATAATGCATCATCAAGTTTCTTGGACCAATTCTTTCTAGATCTATTAATAGTCTTTTGCAAAATTAGTTTAAGCTCTCTATTACTCAATTCTACTTGACCACTAGACTGTAGATGATATGGAGATGCAATTCTATGATTAACATCATACTTAGCAAGCATTTTATGAAAAGCACCATGAATAAAATGTGAAGCACCATCAGTCATTAAGTATCTAGGGACTCCAAACCTCGGAAAAATAACTTCTTTAAGCATCTTAATAGAGGTGTTATGATCAACACTACTAGTTGGGATAGCTTCTACCCACTTAGTAACATAATCAATAGCAACTAAAATATGTGTATAAACATTAGAGGAAGGAAACGGTCCCATATAATCAAAGCCCCAAACATCAAATGGTTCAATAACAAGAGAATAATTCATAGGCATTTCTTGACGTCTACTAATATTACCAATTCTTTGACATTCATCACAAGACAAGACAAACTTACGGGCATCTTTGAAGAGAGTAGGCCAATAAAAACCGGATTGCAATACCTTATGTGCAGTTCTATCTCCAGTGTGGTGTCCTCCATATGCCTCGAAGTGACACTTGCGTAGGATCTGTTCCTGTTCATGCTCAGGTACACAACGTCTAATAACACCATCTACTCCTTCTTTATAAAGGTGTGGGTCATCCTAGAAGTAATGTCTTAAATCATAAAATAACTTTTTCTTTTGCTGGTATGTGAAACTAGGTGGTATAAATTTAGCAACAATGTAATTAGCATAATCAGCATACCACGGAGCAGTACGTGAAGCATTTATGATAGCTAATTGTTCATCAGGAAAGCTATCATCAACAGGTAGTGGGTCATCAAGAACATTCTCTAACCTAGACAAGTTGTCTGCAACGGGGTTCTCAACTCCCTTCCTATCATTAATATGCAAGTCAAATCTTGTAGTAGGAGGACCCATCTAATAAGTCTAGGTTTACCATCTTTCTTTTAAATAAGATATTTAATAGCAGCATGATCAGTGTGAATAGTTACTTTAGAATCAACAATATAAGGTCTAAACTTATCACAAGCAAACACAACTGCTACGACTTCCTTTTCAGTAGTAGCATAATTTCTCTGGGCAGTGTCTAGAGTTTTACTAGCATATTGAATAACATTTAGTTTCTTATCAACTCTTTGTCCTAGAACAACACCTACAGCATAATCACTAGCATCACACATAATTTCAAAGGGTAAATTCCAATCACGTGCCTGAACAATAGGTGCAAAAATCAAAGCTTCCTTAAGTATTTCAAATGCTTCTACACAATCATCATCAAAGACAAAAGGAATATCTTTTTGCAATAAATTAGTCAGAGGCCTAGAAATTTTAGAAAAGTCCTTAATGAACCTCCTATAGAAACCGGCATGACCAAGGAAACTTCTTATACCTTTGATGTCCTTGGGACACGGCATCTTTTCAATTGCATCAACTTTAGCTTTATCAACTTCAATACCTCTTTCAGAAATTTTATGCCCCAAGACAATACCTTCATTAACCATAAAGTGGCACTTCTCCCAATTCAAAACAAGACTAGTATCTTCACATCTCTGCAAAACTCGTTCAAGGTTGCTTAAAAAATCATCAAAAGAGGATCCATAAACGGAGAAATCATCCATGAATACCTCACAAATCTTTTCACAAAAGTCAGAGAATATAGCCATCATTCATCTTTGAAAGGTAGCAGGTGCATTACATAAACCAAAAGGCATACATCTATAAGCAAAAGTACCGAAAGGGCAAGTAAAAGTGGTCTTTTCTTGATCCTCTGCTGACACAGGTATTTGAGAGAAACCAGAGTAACCATCTAGAAAGCAAAAATGTGTATGTTTGGATAATATTTCTTGCATTTGATCAATAAAAGGTAAAGTGTAATGATCTTTTTAGTAGCCTTATTTAATTTGTGGAAATCAGTTACCATCCTATAACCTGTAGTAATTCTTTGTGGGATCAATTCATCTTTATCATTACGAACAACAGTAATACATCCCTTCTTAGGGACACAATGGACAGGACTTACCCACTGACTATCAGCAATGGGATAAATTATACCTGCCTGGAGGAGCTTTAGTATTTCTTTTCTTACCACTTCTTTCATCTTAGGATTTAACCGTCGTTGGTGATCAATAACCGGTTTGGTGTCTTCCTCCAATTTTATTTTGTGTTGGCATAGAGTGGGACTAATGCCCTTAAGATCGTCAAGAGTATATCCAATAGCAGCACGGTGCTTCTTCAGAGTTTTCAATAATCTTTCCTCTTCCCGCTCTGAAAGGTTAGCACTAATAATAACAGGATATATCTTCTTTTCATCAAGATAAGCATATTTAAGAGTATCAGGTAATGGTTTAAGCTCAAACACGAGATCACCCTTGGGTGGTGGAGGATCCCCTAAGAGTTCAATAGGCAATTTGTGTTTCAAAATAGGTCCTTGTTTAAAGAATACTTCATCTATTTCCCTTCTTTCATTCATAAACATATCATTTTCATGGTCTAGCAAATATTGTTCTAAAGGATCATTAGGAGGTACGACAATAGAAGCAAGACCAATAATTTAATCCTTACTAGGCAATTCTTTATCATGGGGTTGTCTACGAAATTTAGCAAAGTTAAACTCATGAGACATATCTCCCAAACCAATAGTAACAACATCCTTTTCGCAATCTATCCTAGCATTAACTGTGTTCAAGAAGGGTCTACCAAATATGATGGGACAAAAGTCATCTTGTGGCGAACCAAGAACAAGAAAATCAGTAGGACATTTAACTTTCCCACACAAGACTTCAACATCTCTAACAATTCCAATTGGTGAAATAGTATCTCTATTGGCAAGCTTAATTATAACATCAATTTGTTCTATCTCAGCAGGTGCAATATCATGCATAATTTCTTTATATAAGGAATAAGGTATTGCACTAGCACTAGCACCCATATCACATAAGCCATGATAACAATGATCTCCTATTTTAACAGAAATAACATGCATGCCTACAACAGGCCTATGTTTCTTAGCATCAAGTCTAGCAATTCTAGCAGTTGCATCACAAAAATAAATAACATGCCCATCAATATTATCAGCCAAGAGATCTTTAACCATAGCAATACTAGGTTCAACTTTAATTTGCTCAGGTGGTGTATATGTTCTAGTATTACTCTTATGAAACACAGTTGAAGCTTTAGCATGATCCTTTATCCTAACAGGGAAAGGTGGTTTCTCAATATAGGTAGCAGGAACAATAGGATCATTATAAGTGATAGTCTTTTCTTCAACTGTAATAGGTGCAACTACTTTTACTTCAGTGGGAGGATTATATTTAAACCACTTCTCCTTAGGGAGGTCAACATGAGTAGCAAATGATTCACAGAAAGAAGCTACTATCTCAGAGTCAAGTCCATATTTAGTGCTAAATCCACGAAAAGCATCGGTATCCATAAATGATTTAACACAATCAAACTTAGGTGTTATACCTAACTCCTTACCTTCCTCGATATCCTAATCCTCAGAGTTGCGTTTAATTCTTTCCAATAAATCATATCTAAATTCAATAGTCTTCATCATAAAAGACCCAGCACAAGAAGTATCGAGCATGGAGCGATTATTGAGAGAAGGCCGAGCATAAATTTTTTGAATAATCATTTCTCTTGAGAGCTCATGATTGGGGCATGAATATGACATTGACTTAAGCCTCCCCCAAGCTTGAGCGATGCTTTCTCCTTCACGAGGACAAAAATTATATATATAATTACGATCACAATGAACAAGATGCATAGGATAAAACTTCTGGTGAAATTCCAATTTCAATCGTTTGTAGTCCCATGATCCCATATCATCACATAGCCTATACCATGGCAATGCATCTCCCTTCAAAGATAAAGGGAAGACCTTCTTCTTGACAACATCATCGGGCATACCTGCAAGCTTAAATAATCCACAATCTTCATCCACATAGATTAGGTGTAAATCGGGATGCAATGTTCCATCTCCTGTAAAGGGATTAGCTAGCAATTTATCTACCATACCCGAAGGAATTTCAAAGTAAACAATTTCATTAGGTTTAGTAGGTTCAGGAGAAATTCTTTGCTCTACTGGTCGGGGTGGAGATACCCTGAACAAGCCCCTCAAAGGATTTTGTCCCATAGTAACAAGTGATAGTAAATTTCAGCACACTATATAAATGTTTCCTTACCAAGTTCCACTTACCAAAGGCGCTTTACTCCCCGACAACGGTGCCAGAAAAGAGTCTTGATGACCCACAAGTGTAGGGGATCTATCGTAGTCCTTTCGATAAGTAAGACTGTCGAACCCAACAAGGAGCAGAAGGAAATGACAAGCGGTTTTCAGTAAGGTATTCTCTGCAAGCACTGAAATTATCGATAACAGATAGTTTTGTGATAAGGTAATTTGTAACGGGTAACAAGCAATGAAAGTAAATAAGGTGCAGCAAGGTGGCCCGATCCTTTTTGTAGCAAAGGACAAGCCTGGACAAATTCTTATATAGAGAAAAGCGCTCCCAACGACACATGGGAATTATCATCAAGCTAGTTTTCATCACGTTCATATGATTCGCGTTCGTTACTCTGATAATTTGATATGTGGGTAGACCAGTGCTTGGGTACTGCCCTTTCTTGGAAAAGCATCCCACTTATGATTAACCCCTATTGCAAGCATCCGCAACTACAAAAGAAGTATTAAGGTAAACCTAACCATAGCATGAAACATATGGATCCAAATCAGCCCCTTACGAAACAACGCATAAACTAGGGTTTAAGCTTCTGTCACTCTAGCAACCCATCATCTACTTATTACTTCCCAATGCCTTCCTCTAGGCCCAAATAATGGTGGCATGTAGTCAACGTTCACATAACACCACTAGAGGAGAGACAACATACATCTCATCAAAATATTGAACAAATACCAAATTCACATGACTACTAATAGCAAGACTTCTCCCATGTCCTCGGGAACAAACATAACTACTCACAAAGCATATTCATGTTCATAATCAGAGGATTATTAATACGCATTAAGGATCTGAACATATGATCTTCCACCAAATAAACCAACTAGCATCAACTACAAGGAGCAATCAACACTACTAGCAACCCACAGGTACCAATCTAAGGTTTTGGGACAAAGATTGGATACAAGAGATGAACTAGGGTTTGAGAGGAGATGGTGCTGGTGCAGATGTTGATGAAGATTGACCCCCTCCTGGTGAGAGGATCGATGGTGATGACGATGGTGATGACGATGGTGATGATTTCCCACTCCCGGAGGGAGGTTTCCCCGGTAGAACAGCTCCGCCGGAGCCCTAGATTGGTTCCACCAAGGTTCCGCCTCGTGGCGGCGGAGTTTCGTCCCGTAAGCTCGCTTATGATTTGTTTCCAGGGTAAAAGACTTCATATAGCACAAGATGAGCACCGGAGGGCTGCCAGGTGGCCCACGAGGCAGGGGCGCGCCCAAGGGGGTAGGGCGCGCCCCCACCCTCGTGGCCAGGGTGTGGGCCCCCTTTGGTATTTCTTCCGCTCAGTCTTTTTTATTAAATCCAAAAATGACTTTCGTGGAGTTTCTGGACTTTTGGAGCTATGGAGAATAGGTCTCCAATATTTGCTCCTTTTCCAGCCCAGAATCCCAGTTGTCGGCATTCTCCCTCTTCATGCAAACCTTGTAAAATAAGAGAGAATAGCCATAAGTATTGTGACATAACGTGTGATAACAGCCCATAATGCAATAAATATCGATATAAAAGCATGATGCAAAATGGACGTATCAGGGTTGGAGAACTATGTAGACATGACTGAGACACCTCTCCGGTAAATAACCAATAGCGGAATCTGGATGCCCATATTGGCTCCTACATATTCTACGAAGATCTTTATCGGTTGAACCGTTATGTGAACATGTGTAATTCCCTTTGTCCATCGGTATATTACTTGCCCGAGATTCGATCGTCAGTATCTTCATACCTAGTTCAATCTTGTTACCGGCAAGTCTCTTTACTCGTCCCGTAATACATCACCTCGTGACTAACTCCTTAGTTGTTTGCTTGCAAGCTTGTGATGTGTGTCGGATTAAGGGATCCGCAAACCCTTGAGAGGTTCGAACTCTGGGGTGCATGCAGAGATCTCAACCTACCCAGCCTGCCTACTCGCGATCCTCCTAGGCCTAGCGCGTCAAGCTCAAAGAGACAAAGAGACACAACAATTTATCCTGGTTCGGGCCACATTGCGGTGTAATACCCTACTCCAACGTTTTGGTGGATTTCCTCGAAGGGCTGAGGATGAACTAGTACAGTGGAGGAACTGGCCTCAGGAGGTGAGGTGTTCTTGAGCTAGTGTGGTGTGAGCTAGTTCGACTTGTCTCCCCCTCCTATGGTGGTGGCTAGTCCTATTTATAGTGGCCTTGCTCCTCTTCCCAAATGTTTGTGGGAAGGGATCCCACAACGGCCGGATTTGAAAGGGGACAAGTAGTACAGCTTATCCTAACAAAAGTAAACTTTGCCTACGAAAAGCCTCTGGTCGTGACGCTGCGGTGGGATCGTTGATGACCTCTGTCCTGCCATCTGGGTGGTCTTGGTCTCGTTGCACCATAATGGAAACCTTTGGCTGATTCCTTGGGACTCAGCGCCTGTGGTTTGCCTCCTTTCACCGAAGAGGAAACCTGCTCTCTGCGCCCGCTGGTGCCCTCCTGGCCTTGGTCGTCATGGCTCACGTCAGCTGAGCCTCGTGAGGTGAACCTTGCATAGAACTCTCCGCCCCTCGGGAGCCAGCCTGAGGAGGTTGATCCCCTTGGGGGTCTTGGCGTCGTTCGCCTCGCGAGGCTTGGCCCCTCGTGAGGGTCTTGCATTGTTGATACTGAAGCTGGGCCATACTAGGCCGTCAATGGAGCCACGTGGTGGGCTGCAGGCAGGCAGGGCTGGATACCCCCAAATCCAGGACACTGACAGTAGTCCCCGGGCCCAAGGCGCGCTCAAACTTAGCTTCCAAGCGAAGCCAAAGGGCAAGTGTGGCGCACCGCGGCCCTAACCGCATGCGGCCTTGATGACGCATGGCGATTGATGGAACGTGGGCGACTCCGCTTCATCACGCTGCCTCGGCAACTATTTCCATCTGACAAAAGGGTTGCCGTACACCGCCAGGCTTTCATTCCCTCCTCTTCATCCTGCTCCAGATCCTCTTATCCCAGGAGCGGAAGAAATCTCCAGATCTGCCGATTTTCCCCCCAATCTCCTGCTCGGCGGCCGCTGAGAAGACCACGGCTTCTGCCCCGGCTGTCAGCTCCACCTGGTATGAGCCGGTGCTGCTTGCGCCCTGTGTGACCGGGGAGATGATCCAGATCGCCCTCCTCCTGACGGCGAGCGAAGACAACGAGTGGAAGGAGACGATGCTCCGGGTCACCACCACTGCGCCGGAGCCCGCGAACAGCAATTTCTTCCCCTTCTTCCTGCACAGCGTCTACTCGGGGCTGGTGCCCCCATTCTCCCGCTTCTTCTACGCCGTTCTTCAACACTATGGCCTCCATGCGCTCCACATTCATGCCAACTCCATCCTCCTCTTATCCATCTTCGCCTTCTATTGTGAGGCGTTTGTGGGGGTGATGCCCTCTGTCGCCCTGCTACGCCACTTCTTACTTCGCATGACTGGTGAAAACCCGGTTTGGTGCATCGGCTTCTTGGCGGCACGGGGTGGTAACGCAATTTCCCGCGCCGGGAAGAAGGTGGAGGATGCTGTTAAGAGGTGGGTTCTGATGGATGCCAAGTGCTCCCAGAGCTCGTTGGAGCTGCCGACCGAACTCCCCGCCTCCGAGAAGGGGTGGTATTCTGAGAAGATCACCGACCCTCTCCTGAAGCCGTTGGTGAAGAAGATGGAGAAGGACCTGAGGAGCGAGAAGCTGACGAGGGCCATGTTCATCAAGGAGTTCTTGATGCAGCGCATAGTGCCTCTCCAAGACCACTCCCACCCCCTATGGAAGCTTGGCCGCGTTAACGACAAGATCCGCCTGCGCCAGGACGCCCTCCCCGAGGAGGAGCTGAGAAAGGTGTTGCTCTACTTGACGAGGAAGGACCCGAGCGATCCTCCGGAAGATTGGCTCATGTTGTACTATCGGGATGACGGCGAGGAGGTTGTTGCTGCTATGCCGGTCTTCTACGAGTTTGGGCTTGTGCGGGCAGGGCCTCCCCCGCCGCCTACCTCCTTGGTGGACCTGTCTTCTGACGATCAATCCTCCAAGGCCACTGAGGACGGGGTTGTGGAATAATCCTCTACCCCACTGTAGAGGAAGCTCCTCGGTGACTTTCCTGATGATGATGATGATGAGCCTCCGGTGGTGGAGGTGTCGCGCCCCTCTAGAGTCACCACGAGGTCCGTGGTATCCTGTTCGAGGCAGCCCAAGCGGACGGCCACGAAGAAGGGTAGGACCATGCTGATTCCTCCAGGCAATGTTCCTCCTTCACCGACGTCGTCCTGAGCGGCACCAACCGCGAGTTCTCCTACTCCCAAGAGCTCAGCACCACCTGCTCCGCCCCAGCGCCCGCTGCTGAGCATGAAGAGGAGCTATGCCTTGCCGGCTAGTAAGTCTTTTCCTTAACCTTGTTTGTTGATTCTTGAAGCGATGTTTAGTGACTTCGTCTGTCATTAGGCAGCAGCCGTTGAAGAAGCAGAAGGAGGGCATAGAGGTTGCCGTGGCCGCAGGTGCTGAAGTGGCCGCCGCGGCCCTGGCGAAGGAGAATGCCGTGACCCCCATAGCTCCGGTGGTGATGCTGTCGCCCAAGGGCGTGGTGGCACGTCCTCAGGATGTGCCGGTGCCTCTGGTGGTGCTGACCCCACCGGCGCCTACCTCAGCTGCGGCTACTGAGGTCGAACAGCCTCCGAAGCCCCCGGTCCTTCCTGAGGCTGAGGTTTCTTCTGTCTTGGCGCCGAGGGCGTCTCCTCCCTTGCCCAGCGTGTGGCCGAGCCGTGACGCTCCTGCCACCTCCGGGGCCCTGGAGGAGGCAAGGGTGGCGCTGGACCTCCTCCAGGGTGAACTTCGGGGCCCGGATCATCGCTCAGCACAGGAATGCCTAGGGATGATTTCCGGTTGGCTCCAGGCTAACGCGTCTGTCTGCGCGGCCTGGGGCTCTGTGGAGGAAGACCAGAAGGTGCTCGGAGTGGTCACCGCTGAGCGTGACCTGACGCAGAAGGAGGCCGTAGAAGCTGAGGATCGGTGTCGCATGGAGGAGGCTGAACTGAAGGCTCTTCAGGATCGGCAGGCCGCTCAGGCCAGCCAGCTCCACGAGCGTGAGGAGAAGATGAAGGCTCAGGAGGCTGCCGTCGCCGATCGAAACACCGAGGTGAATAAGGTGGCCTTATTGCAGGCTGCGGAGCGCGACCGCCCGACGAAGCTGAAGGAGGAGGCAGAGGCAGCCCAAGCGGCCCTCGTCGAGGCCAAGAAGGTGGCCGCCATGGAGCGCAGCACCCTTGCCTCCCTTGAGGCGCATTTCCACAAGGCCTAGAAGTCGCTCTTTGGGGACGATTCCTCGAAGAAGGCGGTGGTGACGACCCCGAGGGAGTGCACTGCTGCTCTGCTTCCTGAAGTCTTGGTGGTGCTTGAAGATGCTGTCGACGGGTTTGCCTCCTTGGTGGAAAGCGAGGCGCGCTCACTTTCCCCCTCGGCTCTAACGTGCATCTTCAGCCATCTCTATCTTCAGGATGCCAGCTTCGACCTCTCCTCCTTCCTTACTCCGGTGGACTCCGACTCCCAGGACGCTGCTGCCGCTGCCGTGAAGAGCTCCGTGGACGCCATGCAGAGTAAGTTCCTGGTCGTCGGTCCTCCGACCGAGGTTGATGGAACGGGCGATGCGCTTGACGATGAGGCTCTGCTAGCGGGTGATGGTGACGCCTTGGTCTGAAGAGGTGGCTTGGTGACTCTGCTTTTCTCTGTTCGTCCTGTATCATGTAACATGCCTCAGGGAGGCGTTTAAGACTGTTTTCTTGGAACAATATGTTTTGTAATAATTAGATTATGTACCCTCGACTTTTCCATTCGCTTTGTTGTTCTACGTCGGCAGAGCCCGGCCCCGTGCATACCTCAGCCGTTGTTGGGTCGTCCGGATCACCAGGACGAGCCCAAGGGGTGAGGGGCTACGTGAACAGTTAGGCTCCTGAGACGTGATGCTCAAGAGTCCTCCTTGGCATGCGAACAGCTTAGGAAAAGGCGCCAGAGCAAGCCTTAGTGTTCTGCGTCGGTAGGGCCTGGCCCCACGCGTGCCTTAGACGCCGTTGGGTCGTCCGGCTTACCAGGACGAGCCCAAGAGGTGAGGGGCTACGTGACTAGTTAGGCTCCTGAGACGCGATGCTTAGGAGTCCCCCTTGACATACGAACGGCTTGAAAAAGAAGGGTGAAAGCCAGGCCTTGGCGTTCTGCGTCGGCAGGTCCCGGTCCCGTGCGTACCTTAGTCGCCGTTGGGTCATCCGGATCACCAGGAGGAGCCCAAGAGGTGAGGGGCTATGTGACCAGTTAGGCTCCTGAGACGCGATGCTCAAGAGTCGCCCTTGACGTACGAATAGACTATCATACCTTTTCCTCGCTGAGCTCTCGCTTGGGAGGGGTGCGTGAAGACCAGGCTGATGTCTATTACACAACCTTCTTCTTGAAGACGTTGTTGGGCCTCCAAGTGCAGAGGTTTGTAGGACAGTAGCAAATTTCCCTCAAGTGGATGACCTAAGGTTTATCAATCCGTGGGAGGCGTAGGATGAAGATGGTCTCTCTCAAACAACCCTGCAACCAAATAACAAAGAGTCTCTTGTGTCCCCAACACACCCAATACACTGGCAAATTGCATAGGTGCACTAGTTCGGCGAAGAGATGGTGATACAAATACAATATGGATGGTAGATATAGGTTTCTGTAATCTGAAAATATATAAACAGCAAGGTAACTAACGACAAAAGTGAGTGTAAACGGTATTGCAATGGTAGGAAACAAGGCATAGGGTTCATACTTTCACTAGTGCAAGTTCTCTCAACAATAATAACATAGATAGATCATATAACAATCCCTCAACATGTAACAAAGAGTCACTCCAAATCCACTAATAGCGTAGAACAAATGAAGAGATTATGGTAGGGTACGAAACCACCTTGAAGTTATTCTTTCGAATCGATCTTATTCAAGAGTTCGTACCAGAATAACACCTTAAGACACAAATCAACCAAAACCCTAATGTCACCTAGATACTCCATTGTCACCTCGAGTATCCGTGGCCATGATTATACAATATGCATCACACAATCTCAGATTCATCTATTCAACCAACACAAAGTACTTCAAAGAGTGCCCCAAAGTTTCTATCGGAGAGTCAAGACGAAAGCATGTGCCAACCCCTATGCATAGGTTCATGGGCGGAACCCGCAAGTTGATCACCAAAACATACTTCAAGTGGATCACGTGATATCCCATTGTCACCACAGATAAACACGGCAAGACATAGATCAAGTGTTCTCAAATCCTTAAAGACTCAATCCAATAAGATAACTTCAAAGGGAAAACTCAATCCATTACAAGAGAGTAGAGGGGGAGAAACATCATAAGATCCAACTATAATAGCAAAGCTCGTGATACATCAAGATCGTGCCATAGAGAGAACACGAGAGAGAGAGAGAGAGAGATCAAACACATAGCTACTGGTACATACCCTCAGCCCCGAGGGTGAACAACTCCCTTCTTGTCATGGAGAGCACCGGGATGATGAAGATGGCCACGGTGAGGATCCCTCCGCAGGGTGCCGAACGGGCTCCCGAGAGGTTTTGGTGGCTACATAGGCTTGGCGGCGCGAACTCCCGATCTATCTTCGATTCGATGGTTTTAGGGTATATGGGAATATATAGGCGAAAGAAGTCGGTGGGGAGGCTCGAGGCCCATGAGACAGAGAGGCGCGCCCAGGTGGCGCGCCTCCCTCTCCCGGCCTCCTCGAAGCTTCCCCGACTTGTACCCAAGTCTCCCGGATCATGTTCGCTCCAAAATCACGCTCCCGAAGGTTTCATTCCATTTGGACTCCGTTTGATATTCCTTTTCTTCGAAACACTGAAATAGGCAGGAAAACAACAATATGGGTTGGGCCTCTAGTTAGTAGGTTAGCCCCAAAAGTAATATAAAAGTGTATAATAAAGCCCGTAATCATTCAAAACAGATAATAAAATAGCATGAATGCTTCATAAATTATAGATACGTTGGAGACGTATCAGCATCCCCAAGCTTAATTCCTGCTCGTCCTCGAGTAGGTAAACGATTGTAGGACCTTGAAGTGTGTATAGAGGGGGGGTGATTAGACTACTTGACCAATTAAAAACTTAACCTTTTCCCAATTTTAGACTTTGGCAGATTTTAGCTATCTTTGGACAAGTCAAGCAATCTTCAGACAATTCAAGCAAGCATGCAAAGAGTATATGAGCAGCGGAAATTAAAGCATGCAACTTGCAAGAATGTAAAGGGAAGGGTTTGGAGGATTCAAACGCAATTGAAGACACTGATGTTTTGTCGTGGTTCCGATAGGTGGTGCTATTGTACATCCACGTTGATGGAGACTTCAACCCACGAAGGGTAACGGTTGCGCGAGTCCACGGAGGGTTCCACCCACGAAGGGTCCACGAAGAAGCAACCTTGTCTATCCCACCATGGCCGATGCCCACGAAGGACTTGCCTCACTAGCAGTAGATCTTCACAAAGTAGGCAATCTCCTTGCCCTTACAAACTCCTTGGTTCAACTCCACAATCTTGTCGGAGGCTCCCAAATGACACCTAGCCAATCTAGGAGACACCACTCTCCAAGAAGTAACAAATGGTGCGTTGATGATGAACTCCTTGCTCTTGTGCTTCAAATGATAGTCTCCCCAACACTCAACTCTCTCTCATGGGATTTGGATCTGCTGGAAAGAAGATTTGAGTGGAAAGCAACTTGGGGAAGGCTAGAGATCAAGATTCATATGGTAGGAATGGAATATCTTGGCCTCAACACATGAGTAGGTGGTTCTCTCTCAGAAATGGTAAGTTGGAAGTGTAGGTTTGTTCTGATGGCTCTCTCCAGGAATGAAGAGGAGGTGGAGAGGTATATATAGCCTCCACACAAAATCTAACCGTTACACACAACTTGCCAAACTCGGTGGGACTGAATTGGTAAACTCGGTCGGACCGATTCAGCAAATCTTGTGACCGTTAGGATTTTCGGTGGGACCGACATGCAACTCGGTAGGATCGATATGGTTAGGGTTAGGGCATAACGTGATCTCGGTGAGACCGATTACACAAACTCGGTGAGACCGATTTTGGTAATAAGCTAACCAGAGAGTTGGTCAGGTAAACTCGGTGGGACCGATTCGCTCATTTCGGTGAGACCGAAATGGTACGAAAGGGAAACATGGAGTTTACATTGCAATCTCGGTGGGACCGATCGCTCACTTCGGTTAGACCGAAACGTTACGAAGGGAAACAGAGAGATTACAATCCCATCTCGGTGAGACCGAGATCCCTATCGGTGAGACCGATTTGCCTAGGGTTTGTTGCAGTGGCTATGACATTTGAACTCGGTGGCACCGGATAGAAAAAATCGGTATGGCCGAGTTTGACTTTGGGTTTAGGTCATATGTGGATGTGAGAAAGTAGTTGAGGGTTTTCGGAGCGTATCACTAAGCACTTGAAGCAAGAGGCTCATTAAGCAACACCTCATCCCTCCTTGATAGTATTGGCTTTTCCTATAGACTCAATGTGATCTTGGATCACTAAAATGTAATATGAAGAGTCATGAGCGTTTGAGCTTGAGCCAATCCTTTGCCCTTAGTATTTTGAGGGATCCACTTTCATCATCCATGCCATGCCATTCATTGAGCTTTCCTGAAATAATAGTCTTGGAATAGCATTAGCTCAATGAGCTATATGTTGTTATGAATTACCAAAACCACCTAGGGATAGTTGCACTTTCAATCTCCCCCTTTTTGGTAATTGATGACAACATATAGATCAAAGCTTCGACTAATGATAATAAGATTGAAAAACATCGTCGCTTTGAGAAGTATGTGATAAGCAAGAGCTCCCCCTAAATTTGTGCATAGTTTAAGATTTTCTTTGGACTGCAAATGCACAAGGAATTAGGCTCATGGGTTACTCTTCCATGTCACATACATCTTGGTGGAGCGCTCAAAATAATAAAGATTGAATACATGCACTCATCACCAAGCAAAGTGAATGATCATATAAGGATAGGTAAGATAATATCATCTAACAAGCATAAGTGTAGCTTATGATCAAACACATGATCATCAATGTCTCACAGATAATAGCATAGTATCTCAAGCAATCAAAATCAAACAAAGTTTAACCACCAAAGCAAGAGAGAACAAAAAGCAACACTCTCTCTCTCAAAGCCTACGATCTATACATTTTTCTCCCCCTTTGGCAACAAGTTACCAAAAAGTTCATAGAAAAGGCATAGTGCTAGATCGTCTCTCGGGCTTGATCTTCAGGTGGTGGTGTAGAGATGGCTCCTTGGACGAAGGCTTCAGTTGATGTGGATGGAGCTGGAGGAGTTGGTGCTGGAGCTGGTTGCACTGGAGCTATAGGAGCTGTAGCTGGTGCAGATGAAGTGGCTCTGGTGTATGTCACAGGCACTGCAGCTGATCTCTGAGCTCTAGGCACTCTGGCAAATGCATCAGTGGTTGTCTTGCCCTTCCTCTCCTGAATGTCATCCTGCAGCTGCTCCACAACCGATCAATCTCGCCATTTTGACATCTAGATCATAGAATTTTTGTTCCATGATTCTTTCCAGGCTCTCCTGGTTTTGAGTTAGGGTGGCCAACCCCTTCTCAATCCTCAGAGTTGATGCTATCAAGTAACCAAGTTGCTCCTACTTGTTCTTCAAAAAGTACTCAAATGCCTCCTCTTGAGTTGGCATCTTGGGAGCCTTCTCTTTCTTTGCTTTCTCCTTCTTCTCTTGAGCTTGTACTGATGATGGTTCATTCTCATTCATCACAACTTGATTGTCCTCAAATTCTGGATAGATAGCAAAATGTTCCTTGTCCAGCAAGTATGTGCCTGTGCCCATCTTTGAGTTAATCAACTCCTGAATTTGTGGGGCATATCCACAACAAAAAAGTGTAGCAAGTTTATAGCATGGCCTCTTATCATGTTGTGGTCACCTGACTTGGGCAATAGAGTATGCCTTAGGATCCAGTTGATCGTTGGGAGTCCTGACAGAAGATAATGAACTGACCCAAACTTATGTGTCTCAACTGTAGCATCTGGGATTTCCTTGTACATATGAGCCATGGTATTGTGATCCATCTTCTTCTTGGAATAGACATCCAAGTCATCTTCCTGCTCCTTGGGTGCATTGATCATATTTGCCCATTCCTCAATGGTTGATTGGTACCTTGTACCTTCAGACATCCAAACTATCCTGCCATCTGGATAGAAATGTGTTGTGGAGTAGAATTGCATAATGAGCTCATCATTCCACTTTGTGAGCTTCTGCCCAACAAAGTCTGCAACTCCACAAGCAATGAAACTGTCTTGCCCTCCAGGATAGTGTTCTTCATTCTCCTTCATGTAGGTCCAGTCGACCCACCTCATATTACACACTATAGGCTTCTTGTCCAACGGCACTATCTCATAGAAATCCTGTTGTTCCTTTGTGTGGAACCTGTAATCAACAGCAGTCCTTCTCCTGATAGCATATGGATCTGACAACCTCCACAGCCTGAGTCCTGCATCCTTTCTTAACTTCATGTTCTCAGCCACAGGATGAGCATCACTGTGGTCTGGAATCTTTGGCTTCAGCTTCCTCAGACTTGTCCTTCATCATCTTCCTCAAGAAGAACTTGTGCCTTTGGGGCCTTGTTCTTCTCTGCACTGGTATACTCTCGTATTCCTCTTTGGTGCATTCTTGGGCTTGGGGCAGCTTTTGGTGCTTCCTTGGGCTTTGATGTTGCAGCCCTCGACTTTATAGCATCACCCATCAGCTTTTGTGCCTTGGGTGCTGGTGCAAGAACCTCTTCTTCCTCCTCCTCGAGCCTCTCCTCATAGAGGGGCTGCCAAGAACCTTGGCGTAAGTGGTTCGCTCTCTTCTTCTTCTTATCTTGACCAGCAGCTTCATCTTCCGACTCAATAGTAAACTTCATGGTTTCTCCAAGGGGAACCTTCTTGGGTTTGGAAGTGGTAATTCTTCTTGCAGTGCCTCTTTGGGATCAGGCTTTTCAGTACTTGTGTTGATCCTCCGACCTTCAAAGATAGGTGTCCTCTTGGGTGGACCGAGGAGTCTCGACTAGGGGTGTCCGGACAGCCGGACTATCATCGTCCCACGGACTCCAAGACTACGAAGATACAAGATTGAAGACTTCGTCCCGTGTCCGGATGGGACTTTCCTTGGCGTGGAAGGCAAGCTTGGCGACACGGATATGTAGATCTCCTACCATTGTAACCGACTCTGTGTAACCCTAGCCCTCTCCGGTGTCTATATAAACCGGAGGGCTTTAGTCCGAGGACACAACATACATTACAACAATCATACCATAGGCTAGCTTCTAGGGTTTAGCCTCCTTGATCTCGTGGTAGATCCACTCTTGTACTACCCATATCATCAATATTAATCAAGCGGGACATAGGGTTTTACCTCCATCGAGAGGGCCGAACACAGGTAAAACATCGTGTCCCTTGTCTCCTGTTACCATCCGCCTAGACGCACAGTTCGGGACCCCCTACCCGAGATCCGCCGGTTTTGACACCGACATTGGTGCTTTCATTGAGAGTTCCTCTATGCCGTCGCCGATAGGAAGGATGCCTCTACCCGTCTTCAAGGATGGTATTTTCGCCAAAGGGGCCTTGGCCGCCGGCCAAACTATCCGGCTAGGCGGTTTTCTTATGACCGCATGTCCGGCCACTGCTTTGACAATGACTTCTCAAGTCGTCAAAAGCAATCTTCACGTCAGCTTGGAACTTGCCGAGCAGCTGGATCCAATAGAGCTCTCGTCTGTCAACGAGCTCTTGGATCGCATCGCCGCCCTGGGAGTCGCTACGGACTACAATCAGATTGGGCTTAAAACCGATCTGAGAGAGATTAACTCTCCCCAGGTTACCCACCACGCCGCAGTGGTAGAGGAACAATGCGACGACTCTTCTCCTGTATTAAAAACTAGCCATGTCCGGGCTCCCGAACCCTCCATGCCGGATTTCCGCGGAGGGACGGACTTTGATCAAGCACTGAACTTAAAGTCAGGCATCGGACCGGACTCGTCGGACAACGTCCAGCAATCCAAGCTTCCAAATTTGGAAACTTCACGGCCTTCAAGCCTTGAGATGGGTAGGGTTTCGGACTTTATTCCACCCACCCGCCCAGACATATGCGATCTATCTCTAATACGGCAAGAGCCCGCTGAAACAAAGACATCACTCATGGGCGATTCTCCGGTTATGGACAGGATAAAGGACTGCCGAGAGGAAAACGCAATCTCAATCTTTTGCAATAATTGCACGGACAAGGAATATTGAACGCCATCACCGTCAGAACATTACGCGCCGCCGATCTGGCGCCCATAGTACGAAGTATCAGGCGATGGAGAGTTTCCGAAAACCGAAAACCAGTTTTGGGACAATCCGCCCCGAATACAACCCTAGTCCGCAACAAAAGGGTGCATCACACTCAAGCCCCGATACAAAAACAAAAGCAAAACCCCATAGAGGGCACGGAACCGTCATCGAGGGATGGCTCAACGGACCTGTAAACTTCACAAAGACAGAGGGCACCGCCCCAACACATAGCCTTCGAGCATGTTGGATATTATGGCAGGTGGCCAAAAGTGGCAAGGAGCTTCTAGCCCCGAAAACCACTCCAACAATACCGCACGGTATCAGCGATCTTCGAGACCTTCGTGATCAAATAATATGCAAAACGAACAATCTGCTGGCCTCGCCAAGTCTACCAAGTAGCAACAACAAATCCATGGAGCGACACAGCCATCACCTTCAACGCCAGCGATTTAACCTAAATTCGAACAGCCCGAGCACCAGCCGACCGGTACTTAGTCCCATAGTGGACGGCTTTCGCTTACAAAGGTCCTCATGGATGGCGGCAGGACTAAACCTCATTTACGAGGAAACTCTTCAAAAATGGAAATAGATCGGAGCCGATTGAGCGAAGCAGCACAACCTTCAGAGGAATAATCCCTAGCCGGAAGCGCTGCACCGGAAAAATCACACTCGATGTGGTGTTCGCTCACGGACAATTACAGATCCGAAGAAGTCACGTTCCAAGTGGCCCCGTTCAACAGCGGATATCATGCTATATTAGGACGAGAGGCATTCACAATTTTTCAAGCCGTACCCCATTACGGGTACATGAAGCTCAAAATGCCTGGGCCCGGCGGAATAATCACTCTTGTTAGTGATCCGGACATAGCACTCCGCGGCGAAAACAAGACAGCCGCACTATCCCTGGAGGCACTATCCGAAGCCTTAGCGGCAGAAGAACTCACCACGCTGCGCTCTACGGTGAATAGGGATGATGTGATACTCGATAAAAGATCCAAGTCCACCTCCTTCAAACCAGCAGATGAAATAGTAAAATTCCAGGTCCATCCAACGGACCCAACAAAGACGGCCTCCATTGGGGCACAATTGAATCCTGATGTAGACGCTGCACTGTGAGAATTCCTTCGGGAAAATTGGGACATTTTCGCCTGGCACCCCTCGGATATGCCTGGAATCCCACGCAGATTGGCAGAACACAGCCTAAACATCCTAAAAGGATTCAAGCCAGTCAAACAGGCTCTTCGATGATTTTCCGAACCCAAAAGACAGGCAATGGGAGAAGAGCTAGCCAAACTATTGGAAGCCGGATTCATCAGAGATATTAAACATCCGGATTGGCTAGCAAACCTGGTTATGGTACCAAAGAAGGACAGATCCTGGCGCCTATGCGTTGATTTTAAAGACCTCAATAAGGCTTGCCCAAAGGATCCCTTCCCCCTCCCCTGCATCGACCAAATAATCGATGCTACCGCAGGGCACGATTCATTGTGCTTCCTCGACGCATACCCTGGTTACCATCAAATCAAGATGGCAAAAGCAGACCAAGACGCAACGGCATTCATCACTCCATATGGACCATTCTGCTTCAACACGATGCCCTTCGGACTTAAAAACGCCGGCGCAACATATCAGCGCATGATTCAAACATGTCTGGCCACCCAGATCGGCAAAACAGTTGAGGCATACGTAGACGACGTAGTCGTCAAAACCAAACACGTCGAAACTCTAGTAGACGATTTGAGGCTCACATTCGACAACCTCAGAGCATATGACATCAAGCTGAATCTGGAAAAGTGCATTTTCGGCGTACCAGCCGGAAAGCTGCTGGGCTTCATTGTATCCGGTAGAGAAATTGAAGCAAACCCGGCCAAGATCCGAGCTCTGTCACAGCTGGATATTCCAAAAGACCTCAAACATATACAAAAATTGACTGGATGCGTGGCGGATTTAAGCCGCTTCATCTCCCGCTTGGGAGAAAAGGCATTGCCCCTCTATCGCCTCCTTAGGCGCACCGAACACTTCGAGTGGACGGATGCTGCCACTGCCGGACTTGAAGAAATAAAGGCCATACTGGAAACAAATCCGGTCCTGGCTGCGCCCAACTTGGGCGAACCAATGTTGTTATGCATCGCAGCAACACATCAAGTTGTAAGCGCGGTACTCATCGTCGAACGAGAGACAGAAGGGCATAAATTCCCTCTTCAAAAACCAGTGTACTACGTCTCCACTGTGTTAACCCCTTGCAAGTCCCGTTACCCGCACTATCAAAAGATAGCGTATGCGGTGTTCATGGCATCCCGGAAGCTCCGACACTATTTTCAAGAGTGTTCGATAACGGTGGCCTCCAAAGTACGACTCAACGACATTATAAACAACCGCGACGCGACGAGTAGGATTGCAAAATGGGCCATCGAGCTCTTACCATTCGACATAACTTACAAACCTCGGCGAGCTATAAAGTCACAAGTCTTGGCTGACTTTGTCGCTGAATGGACTGAAGCTGAACTCCCTAAAGAGTATGGCGCATACTCCAATTGGACTATGCACTTCGACGGCTCCAAAATGTTGGCCAGACTGGGGGCTGGCGTCATATTGACGTCCCCGACCAGGGACACAGTCCAATACGTACTTCAAATAATGTACACGGACTCCAACAACGCAGCCGAATACGAGGCCCTTCTACATGGTCTCCGGATGGCAATCTCCATGGGCATTCAACGCCTAGAGGTGCGTGGGGATTCAAACCTTGCAATATCCCAAATAAATGGAGACTTTGATGCCAAAGATCCGAAAATGGAAGCATATCGCAACGCTGTCCTAAAAATGTCAGCTCGGTTTGAAGGACTTAATTCCATCACATAGCCCGAGATAATAACCAAGCAGCCGACGTACTGGCACGCATCGGCACAAAACGTGACGCTGTCCCTCCAAATATCTTCCTAGAACGGCTCTTCAAGCCATCCGTACTATGGGAAGAGGAGTTCGGAAATGACAAACCGGAAAAAACCGCGCCAACTGGCGACTCAGCCGATGACATAACACCTTCAGCCCACGACATAATGGCAGTAATCGCCCCGTGGACAGAACCATTCCTAGCCTACTTGCTTAGGCAGGAACTTCCCGAAGACCAAAATGAGGCCCGCTGCATAGTCCGGTGATCGAAAGCCTACAAGGTCCATGAGGGAGAACTTTATAAGAAAAGTACAACCGGAGTCCTTCAAAGGTGTATCTCCGAAGAGGAAGGGCGAAACCTCCTGGCTGAAATTCATGCCGAACTAGGCGGACACCACGCAGCAGCCTGGGCCCTTGTAGGAAAGGCATTCCGTACAAGATTTTATTGGCCGACGGCCCGAGCAGATGCCCAGGACTTAGTCCAGAGATGCGTCGGTTGTCAGCTCTTTGCTAATCAGAGCCATATGCCACCCACCGCCCTCAAAACTATACCCATTACCCGGCCGTCGCGGTCCTGGGGCTTGACATGGTTGGACCCTTAAAGGGGAACCCACAAGCAAAGGTACATGTTGGTCATGGTGGACAAATTCACCAAATGGATAGAGGCCAAACCGGTCAAACGGCAGAGTCCGCCCGTGATAGACTTTATATCCGGGGTAGTACACCGTTATGGTGTCCCCCATAGCATCATCACCGATAACGGCACGAACTTCACGGCCGACAAGGTTAAGTCATGGTGCAAAAACATGGGCATTAAGCTCGATTACGCTTCAGTCTATCATCCTCAAACCAACGGTCAAGTGGAACGAGAAAATGGTCTAATAATGAGCGGCATTAAACCTAGACTAGTGCGGTCACTTACAAAATCCGACACGCACTGGGTAGAGGAGCTCGACTCCATGCTCTGGGGGCTGCGGACAACGCCCAACCGTACTACCGGATTCACACCATTTTTTATGGTATACGGCGCAGAGGCAGTTCTGCCCTGCGACATTATTCATGACTCACCTCGAGTACGCATGTATGAAGAAAGAGAAGCCGAGTTGGATCGGCAGGACAGTTTGGATGCATTGGAGGAAGAATGCGACGTCGCCAAGGCTCGTTCCGCATTCTATCAGTAGCAGGCTCAAAGATATCAAAGAAGAGAAGTACGGGCCAAGACTTACAACGTTGGCGAACTGGTTCTACGCCTGCCGGACAAGAAAAAGGACAAGCTCAAGCCCAAATGGGAGGGCCCCTTCATCATCGATCAAGTCCTAACCGGCGGAGCGTACCGTCTACGAAATGCATCGGACAACCAACTCGAGCCGAACCCATGGAACGCAGCCCGCCTTCGAAGATTCTATGCCTAGCGCCGCCTAAGAGTTCGCCCCTTCCCCGCCCAAATTTTTACACTTCAGCTGTCTTTTGTTTCTCTTTCTTCTCTTAACCTTTTTCCTTAAAAACCCTTAAGGGCCTACTTGCGCATTGTTCGCACATACTTGATGTGCTATCCGCACTCATTATACCTGGGGGCTTCCTTTCCAGAAGCTCAATTATAAGGGCTTTATGCCCAGCACATGTGTCAAGCTTCCACACGTACCTTTTACTCACCATTATATGCATCGATATGACTTAAGTTTTGGCCAAGTTGGGTTGCCTGGCTCCTGTGCTTACCCCTACGTTCCCGATTGTTCGGCTAGGAGGTAAAGGGAGCACCTCTGCGATTGTTACCATCGGGTCAGCCGGATGTGTACCTCAGACTGGGTGAAGCCGAAAGCTAGCGTTCTTAAGGGAATATTCGGTCGGTGACTTGAAAGATGATTTTTTACCTACTTATCTGCCCCCAGATGTTTTTCTGCTTTTTTCGCAGTCCGGACATGCACTTTAGGGCATGCCTCCCAGGGAAAGGAACCCTTAACGGAACTATTCTCCCTGGAAGATGTTTCTTACTAACCATGTAATATAACATAACTAGTTGGGCACTTGTTTGATAAAGCACTAATGACCCCTACGCCTTGGTCTCCATGCATACCCGGTTGTTTATTAACCAAGAAGGTATTCGGACACACCTGCACTCTAGGGTCCCGAGGTTGAAGCTTAAAAGATCGGCAAAGACAAACGATCTACAATCCGGCTAGAAGGCATTTCACATGTCATTTTAAAATACATTGTCAAATTTACTGACTGTCTTCCTCCTCAATCCCGTCTAACAGGTTGTCTAACTTACAGTCCTGTTGGGAAAATTTCGCAGCCAACTCTACTTGGCTGTATACTAAACTCACAGGGATCTCCTTCCCATCGGGCCCCACCGGTCCGACCTCGGCCATGTGGTTGGGATCCGCCTTCTTGTACCGCGTCTTCACCATGGCCCAAGCCTCCCTGGCACCTTGGCGGCAGGCCAAAATCTTCCATAAACGGAAGTGCTGCCGCACTCCCTGAAGCTTCTCCGCAAGCTCCCCAAGGCCCTCGGGTAGGGAGAAGGCTGGCCATAAAGCCTAGACGACGCCGCTCATCGCCTGCCGAACTCGTTCGAGCAGTTGCAACAGCTCGGGAAGTTGATCACCCGTTGATACGGGCATCTCCTCCGCAGGGCAACCTGTGAGTATACCTACAAGACATATTTTGTCAATTGACTTCCTCGCCGAACTCTTCTTTTCAAAGGATTTCGCTCAAGCACTTACTATAGATGCCGCGACGAAGTCGCTGATTCTCCTTAACGGAGCCGGACAGCTCGACCCGAACGCCTTTCAGCTCTTCTCCAAGCTGGGCGTGGGCATCTTGGAGCTTGTTCCTTTCCTGCTGGCCTCTATTTAGCACCTCTCGCTGCCTTTGGTGGCGCGCAGCAGTTCCTGCCTGTCCGGATCTTGTCCGGCAGCACCTGCAATGTCATTATTAGACTTGCGCGCACGCCGCACAGCGCTTATATTTAAAAGCAAATGTGTTACCAGGAGGGGCCTCTGTGTTTCCTCCTGCGGCAGCAAGTGCGGCCTCAAGTTGGGCCTTGCACTCTTGCAGCTCCAGAGACAGTTGGGTATACTTCTCGGTAAGATCCTGCATTTCAAATGATCCTTAAATCAGTTAACATAACTACTTTAAGTCTCGGGGGCTACTGGCATATATAACTATTAAATTCCCTTACCCGTATGTCTTTTACATACTGCTCCGTGGCTCTGGTAAAACCATCTTGAGCAGCACGGAGGTGCGCGTCCCCCGCGTTAAAGGCATTCAACGCCTCAAGGGAGAAGCACGCTTCACGAAATACTGTCCGGCGGTGCCGGTGGTTCATGGCGCTCTCCACCTCAGACTTGGTGGCGGACAGTCTGTCGGCATCCTTCATTGGAGGAGTATCCGGCCCGCGCCTTGCGCTTGCCTCCCCCTCCAGACCGGGCGCTGGAGCCTGGCTGGTATGGGTCGGATCGGCAACCTCTGCGCCCGCAGCCCGGTGGGCGCTTTTCCTCCTACAAAGATCATGAGCACTCAAACGCTTCCTCGGAACATTGCTCCAAATAATTAATTACGAGCTATACCTTTGCGGTGACGTTTCAGTCCGTGCCGCGCTCTTTTTCTGCCTACTGGTCCGAGCTGGCCTTTGTTGGTCAGCCGCCGCGGGCTCGGCTTCCTGCCTTGAAGGCGCTTCTAGCAAAACACCATAGTACGTGAAGGTAAGAAATGGGCAAGGAAGAGATAATGGTGTCCGGACCTCGGTCACAATCACCTGGAAAGCCGGATAATCCGGGGTAGTCCGCCGTAATGGCGACTAAAGCATTATCCATGCTGAGCTGGTGGAACACCCCGTCAATTAGCTCCACCTTGATATCCGGATCCTCTTCAGAGGCCAGTGTTGGGGAACGTAGTAATTTCAAAAAATTTCCTATGCACACGCAAGATCATGGTGATGCATAGCAACGAGAGGGGAGAGTGTTGTCTCACGCATCCACGAGACTGAAGCGAAGCGATCACAACGTAGAGAGTAGTCGACGTTCTCCTCGCGATCCGACCGATCCTAGCGCCAAGCATTCGGCGCCCCAGTTCTTGACACGCAGACAGCTCGGTGACGCTCCTCGGGCTCCAATCCAGAGAGCTTGGGAGGAGAGTTCCGTCAAGACGACGGCATGGTGACGATCTTGATGTTCTACCGACGCAGGGCTTCGCCTAAGCACCGCTACGATATGACCGAGGTGGATTATGGTGGAGGGGGGCACCGCACACGGCTAAGGGACGATCTCAAGGATCAACTTGTCTTTTCTAGGGTGCCCCCTGCCTCCGTGATATAAAGGAGCAAGGGGTGCGGCCGGCCCTAGGAGGAGGGCGCTTGGAGGAGTCCTACTCCCACCGGAGTAGGACTCCCCCTTCCTAGTTGGATTAGGACTTGGGGAGGGAAGAGGGAAGAGGCGCGCCCCTCTCCTTGTCCTATTCGGACTAGTGGGGGAGGGGCCGCGCGGCCTGCCCTAGCCGGCCCTTCCTCTTCTCCCTCATGGCCCACTAAGGCCCATTAACCCCGGAGAGGTTCCAGTAACTCCCGGTGTTCTAATAAAATCCCGATTTCACCCGAACCATTCCAACTCCAAACATAGGCTTCCAATATATCAATCTTTATGTCTCGACCATTTCGAGACTCCTCGTCATGTCTGTGATCACATCCGGACTCAACTTCTTCGTACATCAAAATACACAAACTCATAATATAACCGTCATCGAAACCTTAAGCGTGCGGACCCTACGGTTCGAGAACAATGTAGACATGACCGAGACACGCCTCCGTCAATAACCAATAGCGGACCTGGATGCCCATATTGGTTCCTACATATTCTACGAAGATCTTTATCGGTCAGACCGCATAACAACATACGTTGTTCCTTTGTCATCGGTATGTTACTTGCCCGAGATTCGATCGTCGGTATCCAATACCTAGTTCAATCTCGTTACCAGCAAGTCTCTTTACTCGCTCCGTAATACATCATCTCGCAACTAACTCATTAGTTACAATGCTTGCAAGGCTTAAGTGATGTGCATTACCGAGAGGGCCCAGAGATACCTCTCCGACATTCGGAGTGACAAATCCTAATCTCAAATACGCCAACCCAACAAGTACCTTCTTGAGACACCTAGAGCACCTTTATAATCACCCGCTTATGTTGTGATGTTTGGTAGCACACAAAGTGTTCCTCCGATAAACGGGAGTTGCATAATCTCATAGTCATAGGAACATGTATAAGTCATGAAGAAAGCAATAGCAACATACTAAACGATCAGGTGCTAAGCTAACGAATGGGTCATGTCAATCGATCATTCAACTAATGATGTGATCCCGTTAATCAAATAACAACTCTTTGTCCATGGTTAGGAAACATAACCATCTTTGATTAACAAGCTAGTCAAGTAGAGGCATACTAGTGACACTCTGTTTGTCTATGTATTCACACATGTATTATGTTTCCGGTTAATACAATTCTAGCATGAATAATAAACATTTATCATGATATAAGGAAATAAATAATAACTTTATTATTGCCTCTAGGGCATATTTCCTTCAGTCTCCCACTTGCACTAGAGTCAATAATCTAGATCACATCACCATGTGATTAACATCGATAGTTCACATCATCATGTGATTAACACCCATAGTTCACATCACCATGTGACCAACACCCAAAGGGTTTACTAGATTCAGTAATCTAGTTCACATCGCTATGTGATTAACACCCAAAGAGTACTAAGGTGTGATCATGTTTTGCTTGTGAGAGAATCTTAGTCAACGGGTCTTTCACATTCAGATCCGTTATGTATTTTGCAATTTTCTATGTCTACAATGCTCTGCACGGAGCTACTCTAGCTAATTGCTCCCACTTTCAATATGTATCTAGATCGAGACTTAGAGTCATCCAGATCGGTGTCAAAACTTGCATCAACGTAACCCTTTATTTACTAACCTTTTGTCACCTCCATAATCGAGAAACATATCCTTATTCCACTAAGGATAATTTTGACCAATGTCCAAATGATCTACTCCTAGATCACTATTGTACTCCCCGCCAAACCAAAGGTAGGGTATACAATAGATCTGGTACACAAGATGGCATACTTTATAGAACCTACGGCCAAGGCATAGGGAATGACTTTCATTCTCTTTCTATCTTCTGCCGTGGTCGGGTTTTGAGTCTTACTCAATTTCATACCTTGTAACACAGTGCAAGAACTCTTTCTTTGATCTGCTCCATTTTGAACTACTTCAAAATCTTGTCAAGGTATGTACTCATTGAAAAACTTATCAAGCGCCTTGATCTATCTCTATAGATCTTAATGCTCAATATGTAAGCAGCTTCACCGAGGTCTTTCTTTGAAAAACTCCTTTAAACACTCCTTTATGCTTTGCAGAATAATTCTACATTATTTCCGATCTACAATATGTCATTCACATATACTTATCGTAAATGATGTAGTGCTCCCACTCACTTTCTAGTAAATACAAGCTTCATCGCAAGTCTATATAAACTATATGCTTTGATCAACTTATCAAAGCATATATTCCAACTCCGAGATGCTTGCACCAGTCCATAGATGCACATTTTGTTAACACCTTTAGGATCGACAAAACCTCTTGGTTGCATCACATACAACTCTTCTTTAATAACTCCATTAAGGAATGCAGTTTTGTTTATCCATTTGCCGATTTCATAAAATGCGGCAATTGCTAACATGATTCGACAGACTTTTAAGCATTGATACGAGTGAGAAAATCTCATTGTATTCAACATCTTGAACTTTGTCAAAACCTTTTTTCGACAAGTCTAGCTTTGTAGATAGTAACACTACTATCAGCGTCCGCCTTCCTCTTGAAGATCCATTTATACAATATGGCTTGCCGATCATCGGAGCAACTCCACCAAAGTCCACACTTTGTTCTCATACATGGATCCCATCTCAGATTTCATGACCTTAAGCCATTTCATGGAATCTGGGCTCATCATTGCTTCCTCATAGTTCGTGAGGTTTATCATGGTCTAGTAACATGACTTTCGTAACAGGATTACCGCATTCACTCTGTGCGGACCTACATCTGGTAGACCCACGAGGTTTCAGAGTAACTTAATCAAGTTTCATGATCATCATCATTAGCTTCCTCACTAATTGGTGTAGGAATCATCGAACTGATTTCGTGATGAAATACTTTCCAATTCGGGAGAAGGTACAAATTACCTTATCAAGCTCCACTTTCCTCCCACTCACTTATTTCGAGAGAAACTCCTTCTCTAGAAAGGTTCCATTCTTAGCAACGAATGTCTTGCCTTCGGATCTGTGATAGAAGGTGTACCCAACAATTTCCTTTGGGTATTCTATGAAGACGCACTTTTCCGATTTGGGTTTGAGCTTATCAGGATGAAACTTTTTCACATAAGCATCGCAGCCCCAAACTTTAAGAAACGACAACTTTGGTTTCTTGCTAAACCATAGTTCATATAGTGTCGTCTCAACGGACTTAGATGGTGCCCTTTTTAACGTGAATGCAGTTGTCTCTAATGCATGATCCCAAAAACGATATTGGTAAATCGGTAAGAAACCTCATAGATTGTACTATATCCAATAAAGTACGGTTATGATGTTCGGACACACCAATATGATGTGGTGTTCCAGGTGGCATAAATTTGTGAGACTATTCCACATTGTTTTAATTGAAGACCAAACTCGTAACTCAAATATTTGTTTCCGCGATCAGATCGTAGAAACTTTATTTTCTTGTTACGATGATTTTCCACTTCACTCTGAAATTCTTTGAACCTTTCAACTATTTCAGACTTATGTTTCATCAAGTAGATATACCCATATCTGCTCAAATCATCTGTGAAGGTCAGAAAATAACGATACCCGCCGCGAGCCTTAACACTCATTGGATCGCATACATCAGTATGTATTATTTCCAATAAGTCAGTTGCTCTCTCCATAGTACCGGAGAACGGGGTTTTAGTCATCTTGCCCATGAGGCACGGTTCGCAAGTGCCAAGTGATTCATAATCAAGTGACTCCAAAAGTCCATCAGTATGGAGTTTCTTCATGAGCTTTATACCGATATGACCTAAACGGCAGCGCCACAAATAAGTTGCACTATCATTATTAACTTTGCATATTTTGGCCTCAATATTATGAATATGTGTATCACTACGATCGAGATCCAACAAACTATTTTCATTGGGTGAATGACCATTGAAGGTTTTATTCATGTAAAATGTAACAACAATTATTCTCTCGATTTTAAATGAATAACCAGATTGCAATAAACATGATCAAATCATATTCATGCTCAACGCAAATGCTAAATAACATTTATTTAGGTTTAACACTTATCCCGAAAGTATAGGGAGTGTGCGATGATGATCATATCAATCTTGGAACTACTTCCAACACTCATCGCCACTTTCCTTCAACTAGTCTCGCTTATTCTGAACTCCTGTTTCGAGTTACTAATCTGAGCAACCGAACAAGTATCAAATACTCAGGGGCTACTATAAACACTAGTAAGGCACACATCAATAACCTGTATATCAAATATACCCTTGTTCATTTTGCCATCCTTCTTACCCACCAAATATTCAGGGCATTTCCGTTTCCAGTGACCATTCCCTTTGCAGTGTAAGCACTCAGTTTCAGGCTTTGGTTCAGCTTTGGACTTCTTCATGGGAGTGACAACTTGCTTGTCTTTCCACTTGAAGTTCCCTTTTCTTTCCCTTTGCCCTTTTCTTGAAACTAGTGATCTTGTCAACCATAAACACTTGATGCTCTTTCTTGATTTCTACCTTCGTCGATTTCAACATCACGAAGAGCTCGGGAATCATTTTCATCATCCCTTGCATACTATAGTTCATCACGAAGTTCTACTAACTTGGTGATGGTGACTAGATAATTCTGTCAATCACTATCTTATCTGGAAGATTAACTCCCACTTGATTCAAGTGATTGTAGTACCCAGACAATCTGAGCACATGCTAACTAGTTGAGCGATTCTCCTCCATCTTTTAGCTATAGAACTTGTTGGAGACTTCATATCTCTCAACTCGGGTATTTGCTTGAAATATTAACTTCAATTCCTCGAACATCTCATATGGTCCATGATGCTCAAAACATCTTTGAAGTCCCGATTCTAAGCCATAAAGCATGGTGCACAAAACTATCAAGTAGTCATCATATTGAGCTAGCCAAACGCTCATAACGCTCGATCCGCTCCTCGCAATAGGTCCGCTACCTAGCGTGCATTAAGGACATAACTCTTTCGGCAGCAATGAGGATAAACCTCGATCACGGATCCAATCCGCATCATTGCTACTAACATTTTTCAACACAATTTTCTAGGAACATATCAAAATAAACATATGAAAGCAACAACGCGAGCTATTGATCTACAACATAATTTGCAAAATACTACCAGACTAAGTTCATGATAAATTTAAGTTCAATTAATCATATTACTTAAGAACTCCCACTTAGACAGACATCTCTAGTCATCTAAGTGATCACGTGATCCAAATCAACTAAACCATAACCGATCATCATGTGAGATGGAGTAGTTTTCAATGGTGAACATCTTATGTTGATCATATCTACTATATGATTCACGCCGACCTTTCGGTCTCCGTGTTCCGAGGCCATATCTGCATATGCTAGGCTCGTCAAGTTTAACTCTGAGTATTCTCGTGTGCAAAACTGGCTTGCACCCGTTGTAGATGGACGAGAGCTTATCACACCCGATCATCACGTGGTGTCTAGGCACGATTTAACTTTGGCAACGGTGCATACCAGGAGAACACTTCTTGATAATTTTAGTGAGAGATCATCTTAAAATGCTACCGTCAATCAAAGCAAGATAAGATGCATAAAGGATAAACATCACATGCAATCAATATAAGTGATATGATATGGCCATCATCATCTTGTGCTTGTGATCTCCATCTCCAAGCACCATCATGATCACCATCGCCACCGGCGCGACACCTTGATCTCCATCGTAGCATCATTGTCGTTACGCCATCTATTGCTTCTATGACTATCGCTACCGCTTAGTGATAAAGTAAAGCAATTACTGTAGGCGCTTGCATTTCATACAATAAAGCGACAACCATATGGCTCCCGCCATTGCCGATAACTTAGGTTACAAAACATGATCATCTCATACAATAAAATATAGCATCACGCCTTGGCCATATCACATCACAACATGCCCTGCAAAAACAAGTTAGACGCCCTCTACTTTGTTGTTGCAAATTTTACGTGGCTGCTACGGGCTGAAGCAAGAACCAATCTCACCTACGCATCAAAACCACAACGATATTTCGTCAAATAGACTCGCTTTTAACCTTCTCAAGGACCGGCGAGCTACTTTTCAGTTCAACTAAAGTTGGAGAAACTGACACCGCTAGCCACCTTTGTGCAAAGCACGGCGGTAGAACCAGTCTCGTAAGCGCACGCGTAATGTCGGTCCGGCCGCTTCATCCAACAATACCGCTGAACCAAAGTATGACATGCCGGTAGGCAGATGACTTGTATCGCCCACAACTCACTTGTGTTCTACTCGTGCAAAACATCAAACCATAAAACCTAGGCTCGATACCACTATTGGGGAACGTAGTAATTTCAAAAATTTCCACGCACACGCAAGATCATGGTGATGCATAGCAACGAGAGGATAGTGTTGTTCACGCACCCTCGAGACCGGCGGAAGCGATCACAACGTAGAGGAAGTAGTCGACGCTCTCCTCGCGATCCGACCGATCCTAGCGCCATTACTCCGGCGCCCGAGTTCTTGACACGCGACAGCTCGGTGACGCCTCGGCTCCAATCCAAAGAGAGCTCGGGAGGGAGAGTTCCGTCAAGACGACGGCGCAGGACGATCTTGATGTTCTATCGACGCAGGCTTCGCCTAAGCACCGCCACGATATGACCGAGGTGGATTATGGTGGAGGGGGCACCGCACACGGCTAAGGGACGAACTCAAGGATCAACTTGTCTGTTCTAGGGTGCCCCCTGCCCCCGTGATATAAAGGAGCAAGGGGGTGCGGCCGGCCCTAGGAGGAGGCGCAGAGGAGTCCTACTCCCACCGAGTAGGACTCCCCCTTCCTAGTTGGATTAGGACTTGGGGAGGAAAGAGGAAGGGGGGGCGCCCCCTCCTTGTCCTATTCGGACTAGGGGAGGGCTGCCTGCCCTGGCCGGCCCTTCCTCTTCTCCCTCATGGCCCACTAAGGCCCATTAACCCCGGAGGGTTCCGTAATCCCGGTGTTCCTAAAAATCCCGATTTCACCGGAACCATTCCAACTCCAAACATAGGCTTGCAATATATCAATCTTTATGTCTCGACCATTTCGAGACTCCTCGTCATGTCCGTGATCACATCCGGACTCAACTTCTTCGTACATCAAAATACACAAACTCATAATATAACCGCCATCGAAACCTTAAGTGTGCGGACCCTACGGTTCGAGAACAATGTAGACATGACCGAGACACGCCTCCGTCAATAACCAATAGCGGGACCTGGATGCCCATATTGGTTCCTACATATTCTACGAAGATCTTTATCGGTCGACCGCATAACAACATACGTTGTTCCCTTTGTCATCGGTATGTTACTTGCCCGAGATTCGATCGTCAGATCCAATACCTAGTTCAATCTCGTTACCAGCAAGTCTCTTTACTCGTTCCGTAATACATCATCTCGCAACTAACTCATTAGTTACAATGCTTGCAAGGCTTAAGTGATGTGCATTACCGAGAGGGCCCAGAGATACCTCTCCGACATTCGGAGTGACAAATCCTAATCTCGAAATACGCCAACCCAACAAGTACCTTCGGAGACACCTGTAGAGCACCTTTATAATCACCCAGTTATGTTGTGACGTTTGGTAGCACACAAAGTGTTCCTCCGATAAACGGGAGTTGCATAATCTCATAGTCATAGGAACATGTATAAGTCATGAAGAAAGCAATAGCAACATACTAAACGATCAGGTGCTAAGCTAACTGAATGGGTCATGTCAATCAGATCATTCAACTAATGATGTGATCCCGTTAATCAAATAACAACTCTTTGTCCATGGTTAGGAAACATAACCATCTTTGATTAACAAGCTAGTCAAGTAGAGGCATACTAGTGACACTCTGTTTGTCTATGTATTCACACATGTATTATGTTTCCGGTTAATACAATTCTAGCATGAATAATAAACATTTATCATGATATAAGGAAATAAATAATAACTTTATTATTGCCTCTAGGGCATATTTCCTTCAGCCAGATCCTGGGATCTCTCTGGATCCTCGGGTTGCAGAGCTGGACTTACCATGTCCTCCACAATCTGGCGCAGTTCCTGCGTCGAAGACATAATGTAAGAAGCTTAAACTTTGAAAGCATGGGTCGGGCCCTTAAAGTGTTCGCTTACCCAACGCCGAGGGTTGTTCATGGAAAACCCATTCAAGGGGTTCGTCCGAAGGAAGTCCTCCTTCTCCCCCTTGTACAGGCCGGACAGGATCTGCACCAGATCCTCGGTCGAATCCGGCCCTTTGCTGCCGTGGCGGGTGGCATCGTCTTCCCCGTTGAAATCCCACATGGGGTGGCCTCTGTATTGCAGTGGCTGCACCCCCCGCATGATGCATGTTGCCATGACTCCAATCATAGTCAACCCGGAATGGGCTAGTAATCTTATTTTGCCCATCAGATAATGGACGCTCTTGTCTTCCTCCGGCTTGGGGGCTCATGGCGCCAACTAAGGCGTTTCAGAAGAGCAAGATCGAACTCCGGAGGCCGAATCTAATCGGGTCCGCATGAGCGCCTTCTATGTAAAACCATTCAAGGCCGTCTTGGACGCTTTCTTAGGGGTTCCGGATGGATATCCGTCCCGCAATACGCCATATTTTGGCGCCCACTTGATATATGGACCCTCGTTAGAACGGGGTACGAGGCAAAACAACCTCTTCCACAGTGCAAAATGGGGCTCGATGCCCAGAAATAGCTCGCAAAGAGCTACGAATCCACGATGTGTAGGATAGAGGCGGGTGTAAGGTGATGAAGCCGAGTCCGTGAGAACTCAGAGCCCAGCGGAGGAACGGATGTATAGGAAATCCGAGTCCCCTTATCAGATAGGGGACGAAGCATACCCGCTCCCCTTTGTTGGGACTTGGGGTAGCCTCCGCTTGCTTCCCACCTTGGTAGGTGGCCAACCCGGCTCGAACCGGAACCATGAAGGCCGGTGGGAGATATCCCCGCTTGAGCTTCACCACTGGCCAGGCGGAATAGAGCATCCTCCAATCTCCCCGGCAGAGGGCTGGGAGCGCGAGAAGAGGAGCCGCGACGACGGTCCATGATGGAATGGATTCTGGGTCAAGGGCGCTCCGATGTGTATTCGCGGAAGGAAGATGGTGTGATTTGGATCTGGATTTTTTCCTCTCTTATAGGCAGATTATTTGCACGGCCGAGGGGTGAAACATAAAAGATACCCTAGCTTTTCGCATTCGTGCGACGCGTGGAAGAAGGCCATTATTGGGCGTGGAAGCCAAGAAGCACAACATTGATGAGGAAGCCGGACACTGTTCGGCAGGTACGTGGAACTTAAAAGGAGAACCCGCCTTGCAACGCCGAAGACTATATACGCGCTGGACTTATCGTCATTGAAGCCTGGTTCGGGGGCTACTGAGGGAGTCCTGGACTAGGGGGTGTCCGGACAGCCGGACTATCATCGTCCGCCGGACTCCAAGACTACGAAGATACAAGATTGAAGACTCCGTCCCGTGTCCGGATGGGACTTTCCTTGGCATGGAAGGCAAGCTTGGCGATACGGATATGTAGATCTCCTACCATTGTAACCGACTCTGTGTAACCCTAGCCCTCTCCGGTGTCTATATAAACCGGAGGGATTTAGTCCATAGGACACAACATACATTACAACAATCATACCATAGGCTAGCTTCTAGGGTTCAGCCTCCTTGATCTCGTCGTAGATCCACTCTTGTACTACCCATATCATCAATATTAATCAAGCAGGACGTAGGGTTTTACCTCCATCGAGAGGGCCCGAACCTGGGTAAAACATCGTGTCCCTTGTCTCCTGTTACCATCCGCCTAAACGCACAGTTCGGGACCCCCTACCCGAGATCCGCCGGTTTTGACACCGACAGGGACCTTCATATTGAGTCCAGGCTTTGTGTTCTTTGCTGAGCCATACTCCTTTTTGAGCACAACCTTCTTGGAAGTAGCCTCATCTTCAGCTACCACATAGTCCTCATCCTCAGAGCCTGAGGTTCTCTTCTTTCTGGCTCTTGTGGCTGCTTTAGGAAAATTGCTAGGAGTGCTTCTGCTGCCATCATCTGAAGAACTTGAGGGACTAGTGCCCTCACTCATGTGAATCTGCTCTTCTTCCCTATTCTGACTATCACTTTGGTCTGACATGCTGATAACACCGATCACGAATTCTCGTGAATAGTTATAGATGAGATAGAATGGATGAGCATCACAAAATGCAGAGATTTTTGCAAAAGAATGATTCAAAAACTTAGTTTTAGTTTTCCATGGAAAGCATTTCGGATCAACCGATTTTCAAACTCGGTGATACCGAAGCAGTTTTGACACCTAAACTAGTGAACTCGGTCAGACTGAGTCACAGTTCGGTGGCATCGAGACTGCTTGGGTTTCACAAAGTTCTAAAATTGGTCACACCGATTAGCAATTCTCGGTCAAACCTAGAGTTACTAGTGCAATGGTGTTAGCCGAATCGGTGGGACCGAGTGTCGGTGTCAAAACCGGCGGATCTCGGGTAGGGGGTCCCGAACTGTGTGTCTAGGCGGATGGTAACAGGAGACAAGGGACACGATGTTTTTACCCAGGTTCGAGCCCTCTCAATGGAGATAAAACCCTACTCCTACTTGATTGATATTGATGATATGGGTAGTACAAGAGTAGATCTACCACGAGATCAAGGAGGCTAAACCCTAGAAGCTAGCCTATGGTATGATTGTTGTTCGTCCTATGGACTAAAACCCTCCGGTTTATATAGACACCGGAGAGGGCTAGGGGTTACAGAGTCGGTTACAATGGTAGGAGATCTACATATCCAGTATTGCCAAGCTTGCCTTCCACGCCAAGGAAAGTCCCATCCGGACACGGACGAAGTCTTCAATCTTGTATCTTCATAATCTTGGAGTCCGCCAATGATGATAATTCGCTATCCGGACACCCCTAGTCCAGACTCCTTAGTAGCCCCGAACCAGGCTTCAATGACGACGAGTCCGGCGCGCATATTGTCTTCGGCATTGCCAGGCGGGTTCCTCCTCCGAATAATTCGTAGAAGATTATGAACACCAGGATAGTGTCCGGCTCTGCAAAATAAATTCCATATACCACCGTAGAGAGAATAATATTTACACACGTTCAATCTGCTGACGTATTTTGTGACGTGACGTCACACCACAACCAAGCCTTTACTCGTTTTTATTATTCCACCTCAGCACGTTTAGCGAAGCGGTTTCCTTGGCACATCTTGTCGAAGCAGAGATCGTGTCCCCTTATTCCGGGATTCTCATCAATACGGACGTGGGTAACCCAAGCGCGCCCGTTGCTACGCCCCCTCCATCAAAGGCGAGCTCCAAACGGTCACGGGGATGGCTCTTGGTATTCTCCCCCTTTATAATGAGATCAAGGCATGTTCCTTTTCTTCGATCCTTAATCGAACCCGCCTCTCGCCCCGAGTTCCAACACCCAAGGCTCCAGATTCAGGTGCTTCGGACCTTCGACAATGTCCGGCTCCGACCTACAGGGCCGGTGGATGCCTTCTTCCTTCACGGAAGAAGACGTGCTAAAGCTGAGAGACACCAGGTACCTAACCTACGAGATTTCGCATAGGTTGCCCGCCCAAGGGCAAGTCATTCCCACTCCTGAGCCTGGTGAGAGCGTCGTATTCGTGTCTCACTTCCGTCGGGGTTTAGGCTTCCCGAGGGACCCCTTCGTGAGGGGGCTCATGTTTTATTATGGGCTGGAATTCCATGACTTGGCTCCGGAGTCCATCCTCCACATCTCATCGTTCATCGTCATCTGCGAAGCCTTCCTCCGCACTACCCCTCACTTCGGTTTGTGGCTCAAGACCTTCAACATGGAGCCGAAGATGATCGGGGCGACAGGCAGAGTGCGGAGGGGCAGTTATAAGTAAGAGGGCCGATGCTCCATGGCCCGAGGGCTCTTTTCAAGAGGAGCTCGGCTTGTGGCAACAGGAGTGGTTTTATATTACCGCTCCCAGGGGCAGCAGGCAGGCACCGCCACCCGCGTTTCGCTCGGGCCCTCCACAATGGCTGGCGTCATGGGTCAACAAAGGGCTTGACTGGGGGGCCGTCCAAGGACGTGCCACTTTTGCAGGGCCGCATTCGAGACCTCCAAGAAAGGGAGATCAATCTGGTCATAGTGGCGCAGGTTAAGCTGATTCGGCGCCATCTGCCCTGCAAACGTCGTCCCCTCCGCTTGTGGGAATTCAATCCAGAGGGACCGCAAGCTCTTCAACACTTCATGGGTACGGCACCCTTGGAGATGTATAAACTGTTCTTCGGATCACAAGAGATGTGTCCGGACTTGACCGAGGACGCCGGCCTAAGCTGCAATTGCCCGAATACTCAAGTAAGTAGTCCTGTGTCCGGTCATACCGTCTGTTTATTTATCATAGATTTGCCCTTTAACCAGCTATCCCTTGAACAGGAGTGGATAGCGAAAGCAAAGCTGATACGGTGTCCGGCCCCCCTCCCTGAGACCACGCTGGATCCCGTGTTAGTCAAGTGGTTAAGGTTATGCCTCCAGAAGAGGGCGAAGGGGAAAACAGGAAAACTACCGCCTCTGCTAAGGAGGCTCTCAATAAAGGGGGGATCGAGAATCCCTCCCTCCAGGGGGAGAAGAGGACCGCTTCCGAAGATCCGGAGGCCAAGGCCTCCAAGCGGGGGAAGAAATCTTCACCGGAGGGTCCTGCGCCAGGAGAAGCCCCGGCCGCACAATTTCCCCAAGGGAATCAGCCCTCCAGCGAGCCGTAAGTAGAAAAAGGGGAGTTTTGTAGTAAGGGACATCCTTGTTTTTATTTCTGAGGATAACTGAAGTTCTTACCTTGTAGTTCGGATCTCAGCCCTTCTCAGCAGAGCTCATCTTCGGGGGATCTTCGTCCGGAGATGATGGAGAGCAAGACGCCCCCATCTGCCGCACCGTCAGGCGGAGTGGACGACCCTGAGGTGTCGTCGTGGAGGGTCTCCCCGAGTCTGGCGGGGCCGGAGAGTGCGGCACTAACTGGTGTACGGCCGGAGGAGCTGAAGGATCTGCTGGAGAGGGCATTTATCTCAGAAGATCACCGTACATTAATGGGTACGGTGATTGAAAGGATTTCATTCGATGAGAGCAGGTTGCATGAGGCCGTCAGAAGTTTACTGACGGGGTTTGAGGTACATAAGAAATGATATACCTTATATCAGTTATGCACATAGAGTGTGCCCTATATAGATAGTAGCCCTTGAAACTCGGTATGTTGTCGAAAGCGACAACGTGCCGAGGATCGTAATCTCAGTTATAAGATGTCGACCCTCCTATTCAGGTGGCGGAGCGTTCGGTGGCCAGCCGGACTGATAGAGTTGCCGAACTGAAGCGGCAACTCGATGTTGCGGATGCGGACATCACGTTGGTCAATATACGACTTGACGAGTCACAAGGTAGGTGGTTTCTCCTCGGTCACCTAGTAAGGGAGCTAACGCCCACGCCTTACAACATGTATGCTTGATGCAGATGGCGCCGCTGCTATGGAGGACCTTCGGGCAGAGCTTGCTCGAGCCAAGGAGCAAGCCAGAAAGAGTGATGCGGCTGCCTCGAAGGCAGCCGAAGAGCTAAAAGCCTAAAAGGCTGCTCACTGCCGAAGCAGGGAGGAGATGGCCGGAATGGCCGAGAAGCTGAAGGATGCTACCAACCGCTATGAGGTTCTTGAAAGAGAACGCCGAGCGGGGCAAGAGGACCTGAAGAAGCCCACCGCTGAAGCCAAGGATGCCCGCTCTGCGATGAGGGCTATAAAGGAGGAGCTGCGTCAGGCCGGAGACATTGCGGCCGGAAAGCCCTTTTCGCTGCGTGAGGAAGTTCACGGATCCAAGTATGCTGGGCTTGGGCCAGTTGTGGGTGCGGAGGATGCTTATCTGAATTTGGCGGCGAGTGCGGCGGGCGTAGCTGCACTTCCGAAGCCAAAAGGATCATGAAATGGAAGAGCTTTTTTGGTCTCAATTCCATAGTCCGGAGCGTCCCCTTCCGTTAACTGATCGGTTGGCTGAGTGGGCTGAGCTGAATAGGCTGTCCGGACTTGCCATGAAGGACATCGTGGCTCATCTGTGGCCGGAAAGGCCCAAGCCGAAGAGTTATTTTGGCTTAGTGCAGCAATTCCTTGATGCGGTGCCGCATATCAAGGCGATGAAGCGGTCGGCATGCATAGAGGGTGCACGGATGGCTCTCGCCCGTGTCAAAACATACTGGGTAGAGATGGATGCCACCGACGTTGCATCCCGGATTCGGATGAAGTTGATTACCCGCCGAGCACTATTTTGAGGAAGTTCATGGGCGCTGCTTAGTAGAGTCGCAGATGTTTTAAAAAGCGTTATGTTCAAATGACATGTATGATTTGTAGAACCATATTTATAATATAAGGGCTTTTTATACTTGTGCGTTCAAGTATTGAAATTTCTCCTGTGCGGCCGTTAATGTATATGTATATATAACCTGAAAGATGGCAGTCTTCGGCTTCAGCCCCCACGCACATGGTGCGGGGGTGTTTGCAAAAAAGCGCATTTTCACACTTAATCCAACGTCTTGGTCCTGTGAAGGAGGTGGTAGCGTAGCAAACTAGGCAACAGGACTATAATGCTTTATCACTTTCACTTAGCCATAGGAGTTCGAAGGTGGGGCTACGATATAGCCCCTAGGGGCACCGCGCTCTCCGAATTCGGGGCGCGTGTGTGCCTGATCGGGAAACGATCCTTCGTCAAAGCGGAGGAATTCTAGACATTCCGGTAGTCGATCGAGTGGTTGACCAGTCTCTCGCTATGTCATGACAAATCGGCCGGCTTTCTACTAAGGTGCTCGCCAGCCGTAACCGGGCACAATCACAGTAGTTCTCCTGGTGCCACATTAGCCGATAAAACGGAACGTAAGGCAGCAAAACACAGGAGCCGGGCAAACCCAACATTTGACCAAAGACATGATTCGGAGTTGATGCATATAAGGCCTAACTCGAGACGCCGAACACTCCCTAAGGTATTCGGACTTTATGGAAACGGGCAGAACGATGCCCTAAGCCCCTAGTGCCCAGGTACGCGCGAAATCTTCTAACGCGGCCGATGCCAAAACGTCAGCCTCCTCCTCGGTTATGGTAAGAAACCGGGGATGTGTATCAACAAGAGACACTAAAAAGGTTTACGCAGGTCTTAATCAAAAGAATCCTTGCAACGGGTCCCACCGCACGCTCATACAGTGTCTCCGTTGTGCTATATCCTGGACGGGTGTAGCACGTTGTTCATCTTTAAAAGAGAGGAACTTAGTTTGGAAAAAGATCGTGCGAAAAAATGTATTTAGAACAGAGTATGATTTAAGAAATGAATAAAATTGAGCTTTATTGGCTCTCATTCTTCGTTCGTGCAGCCCCTTGTAAAGGGGTACGCGGCTAGGAAGCCCCTTGTTTATTTATACCGAACTCACCTAACCATGTCCGGGGTCTGAATGACCTGTTTTAGGGGTTTTGATCAGCAAGGCCAGATTAGTGTGTGGCTGTCAAGGCAGTCTCACGTTCTTCCGCTGCCGAGGAACACTCAAAGTTTCCCTTTAATGAGATGATACCGCGTGGACCGGGCATTTTAAGTGTGAGAGACGCGTAATGCGGTATTATGCTAAAGGTGAAAGCTTCAAGGTCCCAATAGTGCTTGATGGCTACTTTTGAATGGGGCGATATGGAAGATTAGCTTTGCATGACGTGGTTGTCTGATGAACTAAACACGACTTCTAGTAGTAAGTAGCCCGCATAATTGGCATAAGGGCTCTGGCGTTACTCCTTTAAAGGAAGTGTTGCTATGGCTAATTTTGGTAGGGTCTATCCCCATTCTCATGGATTGTGTCCCGGTATAGCAGTTTATGTCGCCGCCATCCATTAGGACTTGTGTAAATTGTAGTCCGCCAATTATAGGATCCAGATCAAAGCAGTCCGTCCTGCGCTTCAATACTTCGAGTAACTCGATGGTCGAAAGTAATTGGTTTTGACATCCAGTTTCGGGACTCCGCTGGGGTGGACCGTGTGGCGCGTACTTTAGTAGGTGCCGCCCTATTTTTCCTTGTTATCACTTGAAGTGAATTCACTGTTTTGACTTCTTGTGGGACGTTCTTTTGGTTGTCGGCGCTCTGCTTGTGGGGTTCGTCATTGTCCTCGCTTGGTGTGTCGAGCCCCTTGTGTTCGGCGTTAAGTCGGCCGGACTGCTTGAAGACCCAACAATCTCTGTGGGTATGGTTTGCAGGCTTCCCGGGGGTACTGTGGATTTGACATATGCTGTCCAAGATTTTGTTTAGGTTGGATAGCTCATCACTGTTGTCCTTAAGAGGTAGTGTTTTGTTGTTCGGCCGAGAGCTTTTGAACCCGGCGTTGACCGCCGTGTTCTTTGGGCCATTTTCCTTATTCCGGTGCTGGTCTTTTCTGCGTCGTGGCTTCCCATTTCCATCCCTGACCTCGGATGTACTTGGGTCGCTGGTGCTGCATCTTGCCAGCCAGCTATCTTCTCCCGCGCAGAAGCGGGTCATGAGGCTTGTTAATGCGGCCTTTGTCCTTGGCTTTTCGTGGCCGAGGTGTCTGGCGAGCCATTCGTCTCGGACGTTATGTTTGAAGGCTGCTAAGGCTTCGGCATCCGGACAGTCGACTATTTGGTTCTTTTTGGTGAGGAACCTGTTCCAGAATTTGCGGGCTGACTCTCCGGGCTGTTGAGTTATGTGACTTAAATCGTTTGCATCCGGAGGGCGGACATAAGTCCCCTGAAAATTTGCTCGAAACGCATCCTCGAGCTCTTCCCAACTTTCAATGGTATTTTCTGGGAGGCTTTTGAGCCAATGCCAAGCTGGCCCTTTGAGCTTGAGGGGTAGGTATTTTATGGCATGGAGATCATCTCCTCTAGCCATATGAATGTGTAGGATATAATCCTCGATCCGCACTCGGGTCCGTTGTTCCGTCAGATGCCTCTATGTTTATCGGCTTGAATCTCGCTGAAATTCATGATCCAAGACCTCATCGATGAAACATAGGGGGTGTGCGGCGCCCCTGTATTTAGGTGTACCGTTATTTTTGAACACTCTACGTGTCGTGTTGCTCCCTGGAGCCTTCTTTCTTGGCCCATAGATGGACCTGACTGGGCCATCCTTTTTGCAAGGATTCTTATCTGGATCGTGTGCCGGCTTGTGTACGGCGCCGCTTGCCGCTCTTTGCTTGTCATGCGGTCGTCTATCCGACCAGGCGGCCTCTTTGTTCTTTGACTGTAGGGGCTCTACGGCCTCCTCCTCAAATTCGGGCAACAGCTTGTGCTTCGGGTAGCTCTTTGCTTGGTGACTATCGCTGTATTTATCTGCGGTCTTGAGTACTTTGCTCCATCTCATTCTGAGTACGTCTTCCGCTGTTTTGAGCTTCCGCTTCTGCTTCTTCAAACTTCTTGCAGTGGCGACGAGCCTTTTGTGGAGGTTCTTATGCTCCGGTGATGTGTCCGGCGTGAGATCATCAGGACTGTTGTTTTCGCCGGAGATGGGTTGCTCGTCCAATTCATCCTGTTCGGACGGTTGCTTGGTGGCATGTTTGTCGTCCACTGGTTCGCCCTGCTCTATGGCTGGGTCTGTGTGAGTGCTGTTGTTATCGAGGCGGGACTTCGGGCGGCGCTTGCGTCGCCGTTTTGGCTGTTTTTCAGGGGAATAATCCTTCGCCGCGTCCCGTTGTTCCTCGTTGTCGCTTCCTTTTGGTGTATCCACCATGTATACATTGTGAGTTGAGGTGGCTTTCCAAATGCCCCGTGGGCGCTGGTTCTGGTCGCTCTCGCATCGCCGCCCATACCGCCGATGTCTTCGAGTCAAGTCTAGCATGTCGGTTAGGTCGTCGACAGTGGCTACAAAGTGGGTGGTGGGTGGGCTTTGAATTTCTTCATTGTCCGCATCCCAACCGTCCTGACCGTAGTCCGGCCAGGGCTCTCCTGATAACGAGAGATACTTTAGCGAATTCAGGATGTCGCCAAAAGGCGAGTGCTGAAAGGTGTCCGCAGTGGTGAACTCCATGATCGGCACCCAATCAGATTCAATTGGAAGGGGCGCGGGAGGTTCGGAGTCCGGCGAGGAGTCCGGCACCTTGGAGTCACGAGCTTCACAAGGGACAGGGTTGGTATTCGGCTCTATCACCGTAGAGGTAGCAGCCCCCGGGGTGGTGTCTAGCCACCCATCCTCGGTCGGCACAGTCGGCTCCGAGTTAAGGGTCGGAGCGGATTCTCGTGCGGCCTCCAGGGCACTGTCCGACAGCAGAGCTAGATCGTGCTCATCGTGACAGTGCGGCGTGCTCGGCTGTGGCTCGAATCCGTTGAAGATCAAGTCTCCGCGGATGTCGGCCGTGAAGTTCAAACTTCCAAATCTGACCTGATGGCCAGGGGCGAGCTTTCAATCTGCTCCAGATGGCTGCTTAATCGCCCGTAGTGCAAAGCCGCGAATCACGAAGATCTGTCCGGGGAAAAGTCTCACCCGACCGTGTTGTTGTTGATGATCGAAGGAGCCATCGGGCCTATAGGCGACGACACGAGGAACTCTCAATGAAAGTACCAATGTCGGTGTCAAACCGCGGATCTCGGTAGGGGGTCCCGAATCGTGCGTCTAGGCGGATGGTAACAGGAGACAAGGGATACGATGTTTTTACCTGTGTTCGGGCCATCTCGATGGAGGTAAAACCCTACTCCTGCTTGATTGATATTGATGATATGGGTAGTACAAGAGTAGATCTACCACGAGATCAAGGAGGCTAAACCCTAGAAGCTAGCCTATGGTATGATTGTTGTTCGTCCTATGGACTAAAACCCTCCAGTTTATATAGACACCGGAGAGGGCTAGGGTTACACAGAGTCGGCCATAATGGTAGGAGATCTACATATCCAGATTGCCAAGCTTGCCTTCCACGCCAAGGAAAGTCCCATCCGGACACGGGACGAAGTCTTCAATCTTGTATCTTCATAGTATTGGAGTCCGGCCAATGATGATAGTTCGGCTATCCGGACACCCCCTAGTCCAGGACTCCCTCACCGAGTTTTTCAACTCGGTGGGTCCGAGATGGTTTCGGCGGAAACCTAACCCTATATTTTCAAATCACATCTATTCTAAGGATTGTTTTGACTGGATAGGAGTGTTTCAATCGTGGCAAGAATCATAATGAACACAATGTGCTGAGAATCAGACGAGGATAGCATTGTGATTGAGTTCATACCCTAGTTCGGCGATGAACTCGCTACGGCGGCAACGGCGGAGAAGAAATCCGTTGACAGCGGCGGAGACTAGCAACAGGAGGCGGCTGGCGACGAAGTCGACGATCCGGAGACCTAGTAGGCAGAGCGAGCTATGCGCGGGCGAAGAGGTTTGGAGAAAGTTTTCCAAATTTTGCCCGTGTGTATATATAGCCCGACACTATCGTTTTGACCGAGTGGAACGACTCAGTGGCACCGAGATGCATAACTGTTGACAGTTACAGCAACTCGGTGTGACCAAAAAGTTCAAATCGGTTGCATCGAGATTGAAAACCTAGATCGACTTACTGATCTCGGTAGGACTGAAATGGAGGAATCGGTCAGACCGAGAATCACAAATAAGTTTTGGAAGTTTAAGTCTATGACGAATCGGGGACTCTGAGTGCTCCTCACACAGAGTGGTTCAAATCTGACTTGATCAAATTTTGTGGTGTATCATGAATAGAGTTTGAGACGAGAAAAGCATAGATAGCTAGAGAAGGTTCTTAGGCATTCTTGTCTATCCACTTGGCCAAATAAAAAGAAGCCAATCAATCAAAGCAACAAGTGGATGTCCTTGAATGAGTAAAATATGCATCCAACAAGCTCACACAACAAAATGGCAAATGAAATATGTGGCAAAGCATGCACAACCAATTCTAGCATCTATCAAACAATTGGCGATGACTAGGTCATCTATATATGAGTATATTGACTTAGGAGTCAAATGAGAACATTTGATCATAGGTCATACTCATCGTTTAAGCTCAAGTGGGGTTACCACTTTTACATAATGCATTGATGTGTTCACATCATTAGAGTTGATTTGACTCAATTCTTAGAGTTAAGCTCCCCCTAGATGTGAGATCCCCCCTTAGAGGGAACTAACCTTGGGTTTTGTCGATGATGAATTCATGTAGGTGTTGAAGATGTGGATGCTCAATGTTGATGTAGATCATTTGGAGCAATCCTTTGGAGTGAGTTGCACTTTCAATACCTACATGGGTTAGTCCCACAAGGAACAAACAAGAATATCCATAGACATAGAGTGATGCACACACAAGATGATGTCCATGAAATCATTAGGTTACCTTGTCCCTTGCCTTACCAACATGAGGGTTTGTGACTCCTTGAACTAGTGCAAGATATAGAAGTTGATTGCACTTGTCCTTGCCATAATGATATGAGTGAAGAATGTTGGCAGAGTCACCCTCAAGAACTCTCTAGTTCTTCTTCTTCGGGATCCACATCATCTTGATGGGAATCCTTGGAGTTGGAGTTGTACTTGATGAAGTAGAACTTGACGTAGTCTTGGGAACCCATTTGACCAAGGCCTTAGGTGCTTCTTCAAATGCATCAATCTCCTCTTGAAGCTTGTCCTTGCCTTTGTTCTTGTGGTCTTGTGGTGGAAGATCATCTTGTGCTTGTGTTCCCTTGAAGGAAGTAGGATCATACTTCTCTTGTTGAGGAACAAACTTCGTCTTGGGGTATTGATCTTCTTCCCACTCAACTCCATTGGCATTGAACTTTCGTTCAAAACCAACACCTTGATTCTTCCGGTGCCTTCCTTGCTCTTGCGTACAATTTCCTCGAATTGCTTACTCCCAGCAAGGCTCTTGTATACACCTATCTCTATGATTCCCTTCAATAAGCTAATTTCTTGCTCAAGTGTAACTTGGCTAAGAGAATCATTAGTGGAATCAAGAGAACTACTAGAAGCAACAATATTGGATTTAGCATTATTATTGTTATTACTGGAGGAAGAATTTTTCTTGTTCTTGTTACTAGACTTGACTTGAGGCATGTAAGTAGATAAGAGTAAACGCTTGGCAATGTAAGAAGAACTTTTCTTACGGAGATCATCATTGATTGCCTTTAAGAACTCATGCTCTTGCTCAAGATTGAGCTTTTCAAAGCGTAACTTCTCATGAGCCCTTAAAAGTTCTCGATGATCTTCGAAGATAGTTTCATGAGCTAACTTACGAGTGTTTAGTTCTTTAGTTAGTAGCTCAATCTTCTCCTTATCATCGTCATTCGTTTTATCTTGATTAGCATGATTAATTGATGTTTCATCATAGTATTCATTACTAGAGTTGTCAATAAGTAGATCATCATCACCTAGCAAGTCATCTTCATCACTATTAAAATCAACATACTCGGGATGTGTTACCTTAGGACCTTTGGCCATGAAGCATCTTCCAATTCCTTCATTTGGTGAATCAAATATGTCATAGGAGTTGGTTTACACAAGTGCTAGACCAGCAACACCTTCATCTTGAGTATATTCGGAGTCGGAGTGATAGCTTCTCTCGGAGTGATTGTCGGAGTCGGAGCCGGATACCCATTCACCAACATGAGCTTGATGTCTTCGTTTTGTGTAGCTCCTTGATGACTTGTCCTTCCTTTCCGAATCCTTGCTTCTCCGTGGGGGTCTTCGTTCATAACGGTCATCTCTACTCCTCCTCTCTCTTGGTGGTGATTCTTCTCTTTTACTTCTTCTTTTGGAGAATCTTCTTCTTTTGTAGGGTGTCGACACTCATTGAATAGTGTCCGGTCTCCCACAATTGTAGCAATTGCGCTCTCGACTAGAAGGTCATTTTCCATTGTAGGACCTTGACTTAGAGCTTCTTTCTTTGCTTCTACTCTTGTAGAATTTGTTGAAGTTTTCACCATTAAGCTCAATTCTTCATTGAAGGTTTGTTTCTCACTTGATGATGTGGGGGCTTCACATGAGGCTTTGTAAGCACCACTTGACTTGTTGTGAAGTTCCTCCTTATCCTTGAGTGACATCTCATGAGCAACAATTCTTCCAATGACTTCCGTTGGCTTGAGATCTTTGTAATTTGGCATCAGTTGGATCAATGTGCACACGGTATCATACTTTCCATCCAATGCTCTTAGGATCTTCTTGATGATGAATCTGTCGGCCATCTCTTCACTCCCTAAGTCGGCAATCTCATTTGTGATAAGAGCAAGCCTAGAGTACATTTCAGCGACACCTTCACCATCCTTCATTTTGAACTTGTCAAGCTGACTTTGGAGCACATCCAACTTGGATTCCTTGATGGAGTCGGTACCTTCATGCATATCAATCAAAGTATCCCAAATTTCCTTTGCATTCTCAAGACGGCTGATTTTGTTGAATTCCTCGGGGCACAAGCCATTGAAGAGGATATCACAAGCTTGAGCGTTGTATTGCAGCATCTTCAATTCATCCGCGCTAGCTTCACGGTTTGGCTCTCTCCCATCAAAGAATTCACCTTGCAAGCCAATACACAAAATAGCCCAAACGGCGGGGTTATGTCCGAGAATATGCATTTTCATCTTATGCTTCCAACTAGCAAAATTAGTACCATCAAAGTAAGGACCTCTACGGTGATAATTTCCCTCGCTAGACGCCATACTCTCCTAGGTTGTGAAGCCAAGGATATGACCACCAAAAGCTATGGAAATCAAAGCAAATGGAGACCAAACCTCTGATATGACTTGTAGGACCTTGAAGTATATCTAGAGGGGGGTGATTACACTACTTGACCAATTCAAAACATAACCTTTTCCCAATCTTAGACTTTGGCAGATTTTAGCTATCTTTGCACAAGTCAAGCAATCTTCACACAATTCAAGCAAGCATGCAAAGAGTATATGAGCAGCGGAAATTAAAGCATGCAACTTGCAAGAATGTAAAGGGAAGGGTTTGGAGGATTCAAACGCAATTGGAGACACAGATGTTTTGTCGTGGTTCCGATAGGTGGTGCTATCGTACATCCACGTTGATGGAGACTTCAACCCACAAAGGGTAACGGTTGCGCGAGTCCACGGAGGGCTCCACCCACGAAGGGTCCACGAAGAATCAACCTTGTCTATCCCACCATGGCCGACGCCCACGAAGGACTTGCCTCACTAGCGGTAGATCTTCACGAAGTAGGCGATCTCCTTGCCCTTACAAACTCCTTGGTTCAACTCCACAATCTTGTCGGAGGCTACCAAGTGACACCTAGCCAATCTAGGAGACACCACTCTCCAATAAGTAACAAATGGTGCGTTGATGATGAACTCCTTGCTCTTGTGCTTCAAATAATAGTATCCCCAACACTCAACTCTCTCTCATGGGATTTGGATCTAGTGGAAAGAAGATTTGAGTGGAAAGCAACTTGGGGAAGGCTAGAGATCAAGATTCATATGGTAGGAATGGAATATCTTGGCCTCACCACATGAGTAGGTGGTTCTCTCTCAGAAATGGTAAGTTGGAAGTGTAGGTTTGTTCTGATGTCTCTCTCCACGAATGAAGAGGAGGTGGAGGGGTATATATAGCCTCCACACAAAATCTAACCATTACACACAACTTGCCAAACTCGGTGGGACCGAATTGGTAAACTCGGTCGGACCGATTCAGCAAATCTAGTGACCGTTAGGATTTTCGGTGGGACCGACATGCAACTCGGTAGGACCGATATGGTTAGGGTTAGGGCATAACGTAATCTCGGTGAGACCAATTACACAAACTCGGTGAGACCGATTTTGGTAATAAGCTTTCCAGAGAGTTGGTCAGGTAAACTCGGTGGGACCGATTTGCTCATTTCGGTGAGACCGAAATGTTACGAAAGGGAAACAGGGAGTTTACATTGCAATCTCGATGGGACCGATCGCTCACTTCGGTTAGACCGAAACGTTACAAAGGGAAACAGAGAGATTACAATCCCATCTCGGTGAGACTGAGATCCCTATTGGTGAGACCGGTTTGCCTAGGGTTTGTAGCAGTGGCTATGACATTTGAACTCGGTGGCACCGGATAGAAAGAATCGGTATGGCCGAGTTTGACTTTGGGTTTAGGTCATATGTGGATGTGAGAAAGTAGTTGAGGGTTTTCGGAGCATATCACTAAGCACTTGAAGCAAGAGGCTCATTAAGCAACACCTCATCCCTCCTTGATAGTATTGGCTTTTCCTATAGACTCAATGTGATCTTGGATCACTAAAATGTAAGATGAAGAGTCTTGAGCTTTTGATCTTGAGCCAATCCTTTGTCCTTCGTATTTTGAGGGATCCACTTTCATCATCCATGCCATGCCATTCATTGAACTTTCCTGAAATAATAGTCTTGGAATAGCATTAGCTCAATGAGCTATATGTTGTTATGAATTACCAAAACCACATAGGTATAGTTGCACTTTCAATGATAAAAGAAAGAACTTATGAAGTGTGAATGCTAGAAGGTGCACAAGTTTGATCAATGATAATTTCAATCACCTTTTCTAGCTTGATTATAAGTCATAACAGTAGTTCATCACATAAGACTTCTCACAAACAAGTAACAAGCAATTCACATATTAAAGCATAGACCATAAACTTTCTTGAAAACTAGCAAACTTCATTCTTAGTCATCAAACAATTCATCTTATTTTCAGGAAGGGTCTATGTCAGAGCTTTGATTTAGCAAAATCCACATACTCAACTATCATATAGTCTTATACAATTGCTAACACTCACCCAATACTAATGGGTATGGAGTTTCAATCGGACACTGAGAAAGATAGGGGCTTATAGTGTTGCCTCCAAACGTATTTACCTTTGGGTGATGTCAACAATAATAGTTCATGCTAACTTACATCCAATTGGATATATATATATATATATATATATATATATATATATATATATATATATATATATATCAGATCTTTCCAACACGAGGTGCTTGCCAAAGGATAAAATGAAAAAGGGAAAGGTGAAGATCACCTTGACTCTTGCATAAAGTAAAAGACATAAAGTAAAAGATAGGCCCTTCGCAGAGGGAAGCAGAGGTTGTCATGCGCTTTTATGGTTGGATGCACAAAATCTTAATGCAAAAGAATGTCACTTTATATTGCCACTTGTATATGGACCTTTATTATGCAGTTTGTCACTTTTATTGCTTCCATAACAAGATCGTATAAACCTTATTTTCTTCACACTAATAGATCATACATATTTAGAGAGCAATTTTTATTGCTTGCACCGATGACAACTTACTTGAAGGATCTTATTTAATCCATAGGTAGGTATGGTCGACTCTCCTGGCAAAACTGGGTTTAAGGATATTTGGAAGCACAAGTAGTATCTCTACTTAGTGCAAGGAATTTGGCTAGCATGAGGGGGAAAGGCAAGCTCAACATGTTTGAATGATCCATGACGATATACTTTAACTGAGATGTGAGAAAACATAACCCATTACGTTGTCTTCCTTGTCCAACATCAACTCTTTAGCATGTCATACTTAATGAGCGCTCACAATTATAAAAGATGTCTAAGATAGTATATTTATATGTGAAATCTCTCTTCCTTCAATACTCTTTCATGAATTGTTCAAATGACCAATACAATGCTTGCTAACCTTCAATAAATTTACAACCTCTACTTCTTAGATGTGAAGTCATTACTCCCCATGGGATAAGCAAATGAAACATATATAATTTCAGATTTATGACATTCAACTCATTCAACCATCTACTCATAGGATATAAGTGAAGCACACGAGTAAATGACAAGCTACTCCAAAAAGATATGAGTGAAGATCAATGAGTAGCTAAATAATTATGTAACTATGTGAAGACTCTCTCTCATTTAAGAATTTTAGATCTTGGTATTTCATTCAAACAGCAAACAAAACAAAATAAAATGACATTGCAAGGATAGCACAACTCATGTGAAGAAGCAAAAATTTAGGTTCAACCGATACTAACCGATAGTTCTTGAAGAAGAAAGGTGGGATGCCTAACGGGGCATCCCCAAGCGTAGATGCTTGAGACTTCTTGAAATATTATCTTGGGGTGCCTTGGGCATCCCCAAGCTTGAACTTTTGTGCCTCCTTAATTCCTCTCATATCATGGTTTCTCTTTTTATCAAAAGCTTCATCCACACCAAACTCAACAAGAACTCGTGAGATAAGTTAGTACAAACCAATGCAAAAACCTTATCATTTTCTACTGTAATAAATCACTAAAATTATTATTCAATATTGCATAATAAATATTTCTTCATATTTAATACTCCTATCCTCAAATAGAATCATTAAACAAGCAAACATATGCAAACAATGCAAACATAACAGCAATCTGCCAAAACAGTATAGTCTGTAAAGAATGCAAGATTCATCATACTTCCCTAACTCCAAAAATTATGAGAAAAACACTATTCTGTAGAAGATTTATCAGACCTCAATATGCAAAAAGTTTCAACATTATACCATTCTCCTACTTTTCTAGGGAATTTTTGCAACAGCGGTAAACTTTCTATTTTCAAACAGCAACATGTATACTAGCAAAATAAGCATGGTAAAGGCTATCCTTGACATTTTTATTGAAAATATAGATTAAAAACGTTATTATAAATAACAGAAAGCAAATACTAACAAAATAAAATGACGCTCCAAGCAAAACACATATCATGTGGTGAATAAAAATATAGCTCCAAGTAAAGTTACCGATGAACGAAGACGAAAGAGGGGATGCCATCCGGGGCATCCCCAAGCTTGGGATCTTGGTTGTCCTTGAATATTACCTTGGGGTGCCTTGGGCATCCCCAAGCTTAGGCTCTTGCCACTCCTTATTCCATAGTCCATCGAATCTTTACCCAAAACTTGAAAACTCCACAACACAAAACTCAACAGAAAACTCGTAAGCTCCGTTAGTATAAGAAAATAAAACCACCACTTAGGTACTGTTGTGAACTCATTCTAAATTCATATTGGTGTAATATCTACTGTACTCCAACTTATCTATAGTTCATACCACTTAATACTAGCCATAGATTCATCAAAATAAGCAAACAACACATAGAAAACAGTATCTGTTAAAAACAGAACAGTCTGTAGTAATCTGTAACAAACGTATACTTATGGAACTCCAAAAGTCCTACCAAATTAGTAAGTCCTAAGAAATTTGTGTTCCAATCCAGAGAAAGAGGAATCATATCAGAAGCACGTTTATGTGAATTATCAAAACTAATTTACTGGATGCAAAAGTTTCTGATTTTCAGCAAGATCAACACAACTATCACCGTAAGCTATCCTAAAGGTCTTACTTGGCACTTTATTGAACAAAAGCTATAAAACATGATTACTAAAGTAGCATAATCATATGGACACACAAAAACAGTAAGGGTAAAAATTTGGGTTATCTCCCAACAAGCGCTTTTCTTCAATGCCTTTCGAATTGAAACATAACGGGAGCATCATGAAGCATATGACTAGCACATTTAAGTCTAACCCACTTCCTATGCATAGGGATTTCGTAAGCAAAAAACTTATGGGAACAATAATCAACTAGCATAGGAAGGTAAAAACAAGCATAGCTTCAAGATGTTCAGCACATAGAGAGGAAACTTGATATTATTGCAATTCCTACAAGCATATGTTCCTCCCTAATGATAATTTTCAGTAGAATCATGAATGAATTCAACAATATAACCAGCAACTAAAGCATTATTTTCATGATCTACAAGCATAGAAATTTTATTACTCTCCACATAAGCAAATTTCTTCTCATGAATAGTAGTGGGAGCAAACTCAACAAAATAATTATCACGTAAGGCATAATCCAATTGAAAACTAAAATCATGATGAGAAGTTTCATGGTTATCATTATTCTTAAAAGCATACAAGTCATCACAATAATCATCATAGATAGCATCTTTGTTCTCATAATCAATTGGAACCTCTTCCGAAATAGTGGATTCATCAGTAAATAAAGTCATGACCTCTCCAAATCCACTTTCATATTCATCACAATAAGATTCAACATCCTCCAAAATAGTGGGATCACTAATTCCTAAAGTTGACACTCTTCCAAACCCACTTTCATCAATATAATCATCATAAATAGGAGGCATGCTTTCATCATAATAAATATTCTCATCAAAACTTGGGGGACTAAACATATCATCTTCATCAAACATAGCTTCCCCAAGCTTGTGGCTTTGCATATCATTAGCATCATAGATATTCAAGGAATTCATACTAACAACATTGCAATCATGCACATCATACAAAGATCTATTACCAAAAAATTTATAGACTTCTTCTTCTAGCACTTGAGCACAATTTTCCTTTTCATAATACTCACGAAAGATACTAAAAAGATGAAGAGTATGAGATAAACTCAAATCCATTTTTTTGTAGCTTTCTTTTATAGACTAAACTAGTGATAAAACAAGAAACAAAAAGCTTCGATTGCAAGATCTAAAGATATACCTTCAAGCACTCACCTCCCCGGCAACGGCGCAGAAAAGAGCTTAGTTGACGGGGTGTGAGTGCCGCTTACCTAGCCTTCCCGGCAACGGCGCGAGAAAAGAGCTTGATGTCTACTACACAACCTTCTTATTATAGACGTTGTTGGGCCTCCAAGTGCAGAGGTTTGTAGGACAGTAGCAAATTTCCCTCAAGTGGATGACCTAAGATTTATCAATCTGTGGGAGGCGTAGGATGAAGATGGTCTCTCTCAAACAACCCTGCAACCAAATAACAAAGAGTCTCTTGTGTCCCCAACACACCCGATACAATGGCAAATTGTATATGTGCACTAGTTCGGCGAAGAGATGGTGATACAAGTGCAATATGGATGGTAGATATAGGTTTTTGTAATCTGAAAATATAAAAACAGCAAGGTAACTAATGATAAAAGTGAGCGTAAACGGTATTGCAATGGTAGGAAACAAGGCATAGGGTTCATACTTTCACTAGTGCAAGTTCTCTCAACAATAATAACATAGATAGATCATATAACAATCCCTCAACATGTAACAAAGAGTCACTCCAAAGCCACTAATAGCGGAGAACAAACGAAGAGATTATGGTAGGGTACGAAACCACCACAAAGTTATTCTTTCGGATCGATCTTATTCAAGAGCTCGTACTAGAATAACACCTTAAGACACAAATCAACCAAAACCCTAACGTCACCTAGATACTCCATTGTCACCTCAAGTATCTGTGGGCATGATTATACGATATGCATCACACAATCTCAGATTCATCTATTCAACCAACACAAAGTACTTCAAAGGGTGCCCCAAAGTTTCTACCGGAGAATCAAGACGAAAACATGTGCCAACCCCTATGCATAGGTTCATGGGCGGAACCCGCAAGTTGATCACCAAAACATACATCAAGTGGATCACGTGATATCCCATTGTCACCATAGATAAACACGGCAAGACATACATCAAGTGTTCTCAAATCCTTAAAGACTCAATCCGATAAGGTAACTTCAAGGGAAAAATCAATCCATTACAAGAGAGTAGAGGGGGAGAAACATCATAAGATCCAACTATAATAGCAAAGGTCGCGATACATCAAGATCGTGCTATAGAGAGAACACGAGAGAGAGAGAGAGAGAGAGAGAGAGAGATCAAACACATAGCTACTGGTACATACCCTCAGCCCCGAGGGTGAACTACTCCCTCCTCGTCATGGAGAGCGCCGGGATGATGAAGATGGCCACCAGTGAGGGATCCCCCCTCCGGCAGGGTGCCGAAACAGGCTCTCGAGAGGTTTTTGGTGGCTACAGAGGCTTGCGGCAGCGGAACTCCTAATCTATCTTCGTATTCGATGGTTTTAGGGTATATGGGAATATATAGGCGAAAGAAGTCGGTCGGGGGAGGCTCGAGGGGCCCACGAGACAGGAAGGCGCGCCCAGGGGGTGGGCACGCCCTCCTATCTCATGGCCTCCTTGAAGCTTCCCTGGCTTGTACTCCAAGTCTCCCGGATCATGTTCGTTCCAAAAATCACGCTCCCGAAGGTTTCATTCCATTTGGACTCCGTTTGATATTCCTTTTATTCAAAACACTGAAATAGGCAAGAAAACAGCAATATGGGCTGGGCCTCCGGTTAGTAGGTTAGTCCCAAAAGTAATATAAAAGTGTATAATAAAGCCCGTAATCATTCAAAACAGATAATAAAATAGCATGAATGCTTCATAAATTATAGATGCGTTGGAGACGTATCACAGGCCCGCGAGGCCTGGCGAGGTGGGGTGCGCCAGGCGTGACCTGAGCGTAGCCCCCATGCCCAGCCCCCTCCCGCTACCCTCCCGAGGGAGAGCAGCACAGTGAGGCTGGTCATTGAGCCCGGAGGCTCCCTGAGGTTAATGCGGTCGCGAGGCCACCCCAAGTTGTTTATCACCAGCGCGGAGCATAGCGCTTCCGCTCTTGCACGGGCATAGCCGCTCCTCGGTAGTGTCGATGGCCAGCAAGGAGCATGGTGCCTCCACTGGTGCGTGGGAGGGGTCTCTCTATGAGGAGAGCCCTCAGGGCGTGTACAACCCCGCCCTGACACGTGGCTTGCACGGCAGGGCTGGTGGAGGTGTGTATGGGCACCCGTGAGCCAGCGCGGGACTCACAAGGCCCTACCTCAAGGTGGGTTGCGCCTGGTCTTGATGGGGGATGCTTGAATTAGTCCTGCGAGATGGTTAGGCAGCCTGCATCGAATGAGTCTCCTGAGGTTATTGCATGAGAAGGCCAGACACCAACGACCCCAGGAGGTGATGTGAACGGGACCGGCCCGCCAGACAGAGCTCGGCCGTTGGGTTTATCGACGCTACAGGGACAGACCTGAGCACAGACGCCGTGCCCAGTCTTCTCATGCAAAGATCCTGAAGAAAAACAACCAACGTGCGGTTCCCGTGGCCACGGGGGCACCAGGTCGCGCGCCCTCACTCGTCCACCCGTGATTAGCTCATGCAAGAAAAAGACACCAAGGGCCATGGGAGGTGACATACACGGGGGCTAGCCCATGAGCCAGAGCTCAGCCTCTTGGATTTAACAACGCTGCAGGGACGGACCCGAGCACAGACGACGTGCCAGTCCTTAATCATGAGGCGGTCGCGGGAGGCCTTGCAAGGGCGCGAGACGTTCTTAGCAACGAAGCACCGGTCAGGCAGTTAATAATTCAAAAGTAGCTTGCAAAGGATTGTAACTGGCTCTGATAGATGCAGAAGGGATACATGCCGTAGGGACGGACCCACACGACCTGGGGATGATGCAGCCCGAGGGGCGCCCCCATACTGAACGAACTAGAGAGATGTCACCTGGTGCCGTCGCTAAAGAGGTGTTGAAGTAGCCAAAAAACACGCGCCGCTAGAGTCGTTCCTCACGAGCCGCTCTAGTGCCTCCTGAAGGTGCTCCTCCATCTCCACCAGGATCGCCTGATGCCTGGCCTCGCAAGCCATCAGGGCGTCTCTCACGCAACGCTGGAACGCCACAGCCGCGCCCGGCAGACCGAAGGGCATGTGGACGTAGCTGTGAGGTGGACCCTCGCACCGGCCGACACGAGACGGCCAGATGAGCTGCCGAGACACGGCCCTGTTGAGCCCGGGGATGCCGATGCAAATGCGGAACTCCTTACCCTCGCTAGGGCATTGAGCTATGCCACACGGCAGGCGATGATCGCCTTGCAGAACCCTTGCTTCTTGAATCTCCTCGATTGCCTTGCTGATGAACTCCTGAATGCCTGGTGCCTCACACCTGCTACTTTCTCCTGGGAAGCGTGCTCTGAAGAGCGCCTCCACATGGTGCCCGAGCGCCTCCCTCGTGACCCTGGCTAGGTCTGAGGCCCTCCAAAGGAGAGGCCCCGAGCCCAGCCTGAGAGGGGCGCTAGGTGCGCCTTCCTATGCGATGGGTGAAGGTGCCGTGTCCGGGGACGCGAGGCTCAGCGCGGCGTCCTCGAGCGATGCTGCTTCGTGAGACCCCTGTCCCAGCTGCAGCTTCTTCATCTTGGGGGCTACCTCAGGAGGGAGGGCGCCATCTTCCTCTTCAGGGTTCTTGACCGCTGCAGCCTGGAAGGCGTGCTTGAGGGAGCACACCGCATCCTTCTCTTGGCACGCGACCATGATGACGCCACCGCTTCCTGGCATCTTGAGGACGTTGTAGCTGTGGTGCATAGCTGCCATGAACTTGGCCAGTGCCGGGTACCCTAGGATGGCGTTGTAGGACAGGCGGATGTCGGCGACGTCGAAGTCAATGAGCTTAGTGTGATAGTTGTTGCGCTCGCTGAAGGTGACAGGGAGGCGAACCTGCCCTATCGGGTGTGTAGAACCATTAGTCACTCCTGAAAATGGCTTGGTTGGGTGAAGCTGGTAGTATGGCACTTGGAGCCTGTCGAATGTCTGAACAGACAGAACATTGAGCCCTGCTCCGCCATCGATGAGAGTCTTGGTGACGACCATGTTGCTGATGACGGGGGAGCAGAGCATGGGGAGCGTGCCAGTGGTGGCTGCGCACTTGAGATGGTCGGAGGAGTCGAAGGTGATGGCGCACTTGGACCACCTGAGAGGGCGAGTTGCTTAGGGCTTGGGGAGCGCTGCTTTCACCTCGCGCGTGAACTGCTTGAAGATGCGTTGGGAAGCTGGGGCTTGAGAGCCGCCCAAGATACAGGCTATGGCTCGAGGCTCCTGGAAGCCCCCAGCCACCTCGTCTTAGTGGTGATCTTCATTCCTTCTTGGCGGTGGAGGCAGAGGAGGCAGAGCAGCGTTGCCCTGAGGGCGCTCCTCACGAGGCTGCTCCCTCCAGGCGCCCTTGCGAGGCTGGCCCTGCCAGCGGTCCTCACGAGGATGGTCGCGTCCATCCCAGCGTCCTCCACCTCGGCCACCTCCACGACCATAGCCTCGATCGCCCGTCACGGAGGGCCCCGAGCTCCTGGTAGTCGTTGGTGTTGTGACTGTGAAGATTGTGGAAGACGCAGAACGGCCGGTTGCTCTTGGATGACTTGGGGTGGTCGCAGCCATGCTTCGTCTCTGGTTCGGCCGCAAGCACGGTGATACGTCTCCAACGTATCTATAATTTTTTATTGTTCCATGCTATTATATTATTGTAGGACCTTGAGAAGAGGTGTCTAGAGGGGGGGTGATTAGACACTAAGTGACAAAGTTGCAGTTTTTAAGTTCTTAAAGTTTAGGTGGAGTTTAGGCACAAGTTTAACACTCACAATACATATCAAGCAAGCGTGCAAAGAGTATATGAGCAGCGGAAAGTAAAGCATGCAACTTGCAAGAATGTAAAGGGAAGGGTTTTGGAGGATTCAAACGCAATTGGAGACACGGATGTTTTTGGCGTGGTTCCGATAGGTGGTGCTATCGTACATCCACGTTGATGGAGACTTCAACCCACGAAGGGTAACGGTTGCGCGAGTCCACGGAGGGCTCCACCCACGAAGAAGCAACCTTGTCTATCCCACCATGGCCGTCACCCACGAAGGACTTGCCTCACTAGCGGTAGATCTTCACGAAGTAGGCGATCTCCTTGCCCTTACAAACTCCTTGGTTCAACTCCACAATCTTGTTGGAGGCTCCCAAGTGAAACCTAGCCAATCTAGGAGACACCACTCTCCAAGAAGTAACAAATGGTGCGTTGATGATGAACTCCTTGCTCTTGTGCTTCAAATGATAGTCTCCCCAACACTCAACTCTCTCTCATAGGATTTGGATCTGGTGGAAAGAAGATTTGAGTGGAAAGCAACTTGGGGAAGGTTAGAGATCAAGATTCATATGGTAGGAATGGAATATCTTGGCCTCAACACATGAGTAGGTAGTTCTCTCTCAGAAATGGTAAGCTGGAAGTGTAGGTTCAGTCTGATGGCTCTCTCCACGAATGAAGAGGAGGTGGAGGGGTATATATAGCCTCCACACAAAATCTAACCGTTACACACAATTTACTAAACTCGGTGGGACCAAATCATTAAACTCGGTCAGACCGATCTAGCAGATAATGTGACCGTTAGGTTTTTCGGTGGGACCGAAATGCAACTCGGTGAGACTGATATGGTTAGGGTTAGGGCATAACGTAATCTCGGTAAGACCAATTACACAAACTCGGTGAGACCGATTTTGGTAATAAGCTTTCCAGAGAGTTGGTCAGGCAAACTCGGTTTGACCGATTACACAAACTCGGTGGGACCGATTTTGGTAATGAGTCAACCAGGAAGTTTGCATTGTAATCTCGGTAGTGCCGATTGCTCAAACTCGGTGAGACCGATTTTGGTAATGGACATACACAGAGAGATTACAATCCCATCTCGGTGAGACCGAGATCCCTATCGGTGAGACCGATTTTCCTAGGGTTTGTGGCAGTGGCTATGACATCAAAACTCGGTGGCGCCGGATAGAAAGAATCAGTGGGGCCGAGTTTGACTTTAGGTTTAGGACATATGTGTGGAAGTGGAAAAGTAGTTGAGGGTTTTGGAGCATATCACTAAGCACTGTGGAGCAAGAAATTCATTAAGCAACACCTCATCCCTCCTTGATAGTATTGTCTTTTCCTATAGACTCAATGTGATCTTGGATCACTAAAATATAAAATGAAGAGTCTTGAGCTTTTGAGCTTGAGCCAATCCTTTGTCCTTAGCATCTTGAAGGAGTTCCCACATCCTTTAGTCCATGCCACTCCATTGTTGAACTTATCTGAAACATACTAGATAAAAGTGGTAGTCCAACAAGAGATATGTTGACATTAATTACCAAAACCACCTAGGGAGCACTTGTGCTTTCAGTCTCCCCTTTTTGGTAATTGATGACAACATACATCAAAGCTTTAGATAAAGATATAAAGAATAGCAAGTAAAGCTTTGGAAAGACATGTAACAAGCATAGGCTCCCCCTACATGTATGCAATCATGTAAATGTGGAATATAGAAGCATGTGAGAGCATAACCATGATAGAGCAGGCAATGTGTTACATGTATCTTGGTCATATGCATCAGAGCAAAGAATATTAAAGAAAATACCTTCATGCTCATGAGTCCTTCTTGCAAACAGTATGTACATCAGCAAGAATTCCTCATACACATGATTGTGATGCATATACTTACCTTGTAGTCTTGAGTAGGCTTAAGATAGAATGAACCTGTGTAAACAAGGTTAGATAACGCAGATGCACCTACTAGCCAGAGCAAACAAAAGAAACCACAAGAATACCAAGACTGGGATGACATGTATAGAGTGAGTACTAAGTACCACATTGGATTAGACATGTCCCCAAGAGTAAAGATATGCAATGAATTTAAATGATTTCTTGCCCTTAGATGTCTTGCTCCCCCTGAATCTAGCATGGGATACTGGGAGAAGATAGGGAATAGAAAATCAGAGCTGAAAGATATGAATGATGATCAGAGCTAATGCATGATAATGAAAATAAGCACAAAAGATCATAAGAACATGTCTCTCCCCTCAAGAAGACATGTGGCATCTCTCCTCTTGAACACCAAGCATCTGGGATCCTTGAGAAATACTTCTACTTAAGTATTCTCTCCCCCTAGAGATCTCTCTCTCCCCCTAAGGATCTCTCTCCCCCTTGAGGATCTCTCTCTAAATGATAAGCTTTGATGTGATCTATTTCTCCCCCTTTGACATCAATTTCCAAGAAGGGCTTTCTGGAATCTGTTGAATGGGTTTGGTCCTTGAGACACAGCACAAAGCAATGATAAAAATGTGATGCTTGTAGAGGACAAGATTCATTGAGTGGAGCTGGGAAAGAAGAAACATAGAATATGTGGCAAACTGTTTTTCCTGATGTGAAATCGGTGGCACCGAGTGGTATGCTTCGGTTGTACCGAAAGGATTCGGTTGGACCGGAGACAACAAATCGGTGAAACCGAGTTCATCACAGAGAAAACACCTGTCACCTCAGCTCACTAGACTAGGAAGATCTCATAAAGATTTGCAAGGAATTTACTGAAAGATATGCAATGAATTTGATGCAGAAAAATGCAGAGCAAACAGAAAGAAAGCTAGATGAAGTTTTTTTTTGAAAGGGGAAACAAATATGCATGAGACAAATGCAAAAATACAGAAAAGAACACAAGAGAACTTCATCTAGAGATGGTCGGCGACAGAGTCACCTATGTTAGAGTATATTGACTTAGGAGTCAAGTGAGATCACTTGATCATAGGTCATACTCATCGTTTAAGCTCAAAATGGGGTTGCCATTTGTCGTTTAAGCATCTTGATGTATTCACATCTTGTCGAGTTGCTTTAGCTCATGACTTGGAGTAAAGCTTCTCTAATATGGAATAACATACCTTGGTTGGTGGTGTTGTCCATGTAGTTGAACTTGTGTGAGTTGCTCAAGGTTGATGTAGCTCATCAAGAATTTGGAGCACCACTTGGAATTTGAGTCCTTCTACCTACTTGGGTTAGTTCTTGCAAGGAAGAGCACTTGTGTATCCAAAAATGACAATCATGATGCTCAACATAAAATTTGTCAAAGGATATGTTTGAATGGTTCCGTGCTTCCTTGTTTTCAACCACCATAGTGTAAAGACTTGGTGATGTAGAGATTGCTCAAGATATGAGTAGGTTACAACCTCATGGAATTAGATTCTTCCAAGTACCTACATGGGTTAGATAACATGCAAGATACAAATATATCCAAGACATAAGATTTTCATCATAAGAGAAATATCAAGGATTAGTCATAAGCTCATGTCTTGCATGTATCCAATGGAGTTTCTACTTCAAGTTTGAAGCATCAATGATGTTCAATTCTCCTCTTAACCTACAAAACACTTTCTCATCAAGAGGTTTAGTGAATATATCTACCAATTGCTTTTCGGTGCGAACATGCTTAAGATCAATGTCACCCTTGGCAACATGATCTCGAATGAAATGATGACGAACTTCAATATGCTTAGTTCGAGAATGTTGCACAGGATTATGACCAATTTTGATAGCACTTTCATTGTCACAAAGCAATGGAACATGTCTCACATATATCCCATAATCTTTAAGAGTTTGGGTCATCCAAAGTAATTGAGCACAACATGAACCAGCGGCAATGTATTCCGCTTGGCGGTGGATAAGGATACCGAGTTTTGTTTCTTGGAGGACCAAGACACAAGAGATCTACCAAGAAATTGACAAGTACCCGAAGTGGACTTTCTATCAACCTTGTCTCCGGCATAGTCCGAGTCGGAATAGCCAACGAGATCGAAAGAGGCCCTCTTAGGATACCAAATGCCAAAATTTGGTGTATGGATTAAGTATCTCACTATCCTTTTCACGGCCTTAAGATGACATTCTTTAGGAGCATCTTGATATCGTGCACACATGCACACACTTAGCATGATATCGGGACGTGAAGCACATAGATATAACAATGAACCAATCATAGAGCGATAAACCTTTTGATCAACCGGTTCACTATCTTTGGTCAAGTCAAGATGTCCACTAGTAGGCATGGGTGTAGTCATACCTTTGCATTCTTGCATATTGAACTTCTTGAATAAGTCCTTGGTGTACTTCGTTTGAGAAACAAAGGCACCTTCCTTAGTTTGCTTGATTTGCAACCCAAGAAAGAATTTGAGTTCACTCATCATAGACATCTCAAACTTCTCCGACGTTAGCTTCCCAAACTTTTCACTAAAATGAGGGTTAGTCGAACCAAATATAATATCATCAGCATAGATTTGGCACACAAATAGTTCTCCGTTAACCCTTTTAGTAAAAAGAGTAGAATCAATTTTCCCAATTTCAAAGCCTTTTTCAATAAGAAACTTGGTCAAGCATTTATACCATGCTCTAGGAGCTTGTTTAAGACCATAAAGAGCTTTGTGAAGTTTGTAAACATGATTGGTGAAAGATCGTGGATGTCGCCTAGAGGGGGGGTGAATAGGCGTTTTAAAATAATTCTGGTAGAGGCTTGAACAAATGCGGAATAAACCTAACGGTTAATTTGTCAAGCACAAAACCTACAACAACTAGGCTCACCTATGTGCACCAACAACTTATGCTAAGAAAGATAAGCAACTATGTGATAGCAAGATATATGACAAAGAACAATATTGCTATCACAAAGTAAAGTGCATAAGTAAAGGGGCTCGGGTAAAAGATAACCAAGGCACGCGGAGACGACGATATATCCCGAAGTTCACACCCTTGCGAATGCTAATCTCCGTTTGGAGCGGTGTGGAGGCACAATGCTCCCCAAGAAGCCACTAGGGCCACCGTAATCTCCTCACGCCCTCGCACAATGCAAGATGTCGTGATTCCACTAAGGGACCCTTGAGGGCGGTCATCGAACCCGTACACTTTGGCAACCCTTGGGGGCGGTCACCGGAACCCTTCAAATTGCTCGGGGCGATCTCCACAACCTAATTGGAGACCCCGACGCTTGCCCGGAGCTTTACACCACAATGATTGAGCTCCGAACACCACCAACCGTCTAGGGCGCCAAGGCACCCAAGAGGAACGAGCTCTAGGGTGCCCAAACACCCAAGAGTAATAAGCTTCTCAAAGTTCACTTCCACGTATCATCGTGGAGAACTCAAACCGATGCACCAAATACAATGGCAAGGGCACACGGAGTGCCCAAGTCCTTCTCTCCCAAATCCCACCAAAGCAACTAATGCTAGGGAGGAAAGTGAGAGGAAGAACGAAAGAAGGAGAACGCAAAGAACTCCAAGAACTAGATCCAAGGGGTTCCCCTCACATAGAGGAGAAAGTGATTGGTGGAAGTGTGGATCTAGATCTCCTCTCTCTTTTCCCTCAAAAAGTAGCAAGAATCCATGGAGGGATTGAGAGTTAGCAAGCTCAAAGAAGGTCAACAATGGGGGCAAAAACGAGCTCAAGAGATGGGGAACCATTGGGGAAGAAGACCCCATTAAATAGGTCCCCACGAATCTGCCCGTTATGTGCAGAAAACTGTAGGACCGGTACAACCGGTGCACGAGCCGGTACAACCGGCCAACGCAGAGGAAAAACCAACCTGGGAAAAGTTCTAAGCGGTACAACAGCCTGGGGAAACGGTAGTACCGGTTAAACCGGTAAAACCGGTCAACAACCGCCCAAGAACCGCTCCAAAACAGAAACTAGTCCGGTGGTAGAGCGGTACATGGCCGGTACAACCTCCAGACCAATTCTGGAGCGGTACAACCGCTCCAAACACCGGTTGTACTGATCAACCGGTACAACCTCTCTACGGGGCGGTACAACCTCTCTATGTAAAACAGGCAATATCAAAACAGCCACAACTTTCGCATACGAGCTCCGAATTCGATGAAACCAAGTTTGTTGGAAAGCTAGCAACAAGGGCTAACACAAACTTGAAAGAAATATCAATAAGAAGCAAATTAGAAAAGGCCCATAAGAAAAAGGTGAGAACCCTTCCTCGGATAAGACCGTGAAACCTCCAACACCGAAAACATCATAGAAGACGATGCGAACTCCGCTGATGAACTCAAGCTTGTCATCAAGATGACCATAAGCTCTAAGACCCACAAAGAGAACCAAACAAGAACCAAGAAACATGATGCAAGGATGCAATGGTTTGAGCTCTCTACTAACGATACGATCAAGCTACCAACTTGAGAGCCCCCCTTGATAGTACGGCAAACGATCCTATAACCCGGTCTCCCAACTACCACCACGAGACCGGTAAAAGAGAAAACCTATCAAGGTCAAACCTTTGCCTTGCACATGGTCCACTTGAGCTAGATAATGACGATCTTGACTCCCTCAAGTTGGACCACCTTTCTTGATTGCGTTGGCTCGATGAAGACTATATGATTGCTCCCCCATAGACCACTATGGGTGAGCCTCTCTTCGGCACATCTTCACAAGACCATTAACACCACAAAGGATGGCAAGATTCAAGCACTTGATCTCTTCGTGATGCTCCACTTGAACTTGCACACGACAATCATGATGACGATCACCACTTGATGTCATCCTTTCCATGGGTTGTATGATATCTTCCTCTTGACGCAAGCCCATGGACACGTACCTAAGCCACATAGAACTCTCACATAGACCATGGGTTAGTACACAAAGTGCAATGGACAATGCTTACCATACCATGGGATCACTTGATCCCTCTCGGTACATCTTCTACGCTTTGTGAGTTGATCAACTTGATTCACTCTTGACTTAGTCTTGATCAACCTTGAATCTTTCCAACTCTCTTCATTTGGATGATGTCTTGAAGGCAAACATGAATGATCACACAATATTATTCTTCAAGACATGCTTGCAATAAGCTCAACACTCACATGACCAATCTTTGGATAATTCCTTAATAGCACCTTGGTCAACTCATAAACTCCTTGAAACCAACACATGGACTTCAAGAAAAGCCTATGGACAAAACCTTCAAATATAACTCAAGGCAACCATTAGTCCATAGAGATTGTCATTAATTACCAAAACCAAACATGGGGGCACTGCATGTTCTTTCAATCTCCCCCATTTTGGTAATTGATGACAGTCACTTTCAAGAGAGTTTATATAAGGAATTATGCATCACCATGCAATGCAACAACCAATAATGCATGCGTAAGAGCAAACACTTGGGAACACAACCAAAGGAAGAAAATATGACTCTCTAAACTTCTCCACAAAACTCTCTGAAACTTCTCCCCCATTGGCATCGATTGCCAAAATGGGTGAAAAGCTTAGAAGGCCAAAAATAAAAAGTGTTCCTCCAAAAATTGTGTATTTCTCAACAAGAGAGTGGAATGCAATACACATATCCAACGGTACTTGGAGGAACACAAACTATATTGAGGCCCAAGGATTGCAAAAGAATGATATGCCACAAAGACATAACAAAGAGAGAAACAAGAAATCGAGCAATCAAAAGATACCAATTGAAGCAAGCAATCAAAGGATATCAACTGAACCAACTAGACCAAAGATCCTATGAGCCACATGAATGAAGGATATTATGATATGAGCAGAGGAGTGTTCTAAAGAAACTAGAGAAGCTCCCCATGATTTGTGCACAAATAAGAATATTTGTATTGGATACAAAGTGCACAAAATAGGATCATAGCTCCCCCAAAATCAATAGAAACTCACAACCAGTGCAAGTGAGCATATAGGAAACAAAGCCTAGTACTTGCAACAAGCACATGGTTGAGCAACATGTAAAAGAGGCAACTTAAGAATAGGCTCAACCAAAATGATGTGTGTGAGTCATTCAAAGCACTTGAGAACTAATATAAGGATGAGCATAAAGCATCAACATAGTCTTGGGTAAATGAGATACACGGTGCATGACATGTCCTCCCCACACACACCAAGCAAAAAGGGTTCACAATCACACTAACAATGTAAAAAGAATAACCAACACTTGTGACAACCCATGGTGAAGATAGAAGATGAAAGCCTCATCAAGACGAGGGATACCAAGATGGCAAAAGCCTCATAGAGATAAGCATGAGGAAAATAATCTTCACCAGACAAGAGTGCATCAAGATGCAACGAGATAAGACACGCACTCAAGGCAAAAGCTTTCACGGAGCCACCAAAGAAATAACATAAGAAAGACAAGGTGGACATGAAAGAAAGGATATCATCTAGAGATGTAATTTCTCTCAAGTGTATAAGGGTCTAGGTAGACAAAACCATGATGATATATATATATATATCTACAAAGAAGGATGTACACCCGAAATAGTTACAACACGAAGGAACAAGATATCCAAAAGGAAGTCATACATATACCAATAAGATATGTGCTTGGAAGCATAGCCCAAGGCTAGATATGGTCTTATTGTATATAAACGAATTCCTACCACACAACCATCAAAGACATCACAACTAGCAACAAGAGATCATTGTTGAGATGCTTTGAGAAAGGAAACAAGTATCACAAGAAAGAAAGAATAACATGCCATGATACAATCTACACACAGTTGATGCAATAATGTGTGCATGTAGTAGATGATAATACTTGTTACCGAGATAGCATTGGACGGATGTAGTAGATACCAATTGAAGGTAGAAAGTAGTTCATTGATCATCCTAGCTTGACTCCAATAAGCACATGGTGACAACACCTTCCTTTTGAATGAGCCGAGTATCCAATGCATCTCCAATTGTTCCTAGAACAACATCACAAACAAAATGGTACCCAAACTCATTGGGACCAAAGAGTTAGAAACACCAATACATAGGACAAACTCCACATAAATATGTGCATATAGATATGGAAATGAATTTCATGCACATCTCATCCAATTTGAGACTTCGTGGAGTTTCCCCTATATATTGGGTCAACGAAAGAAAGCATGCCAAATAGAATACATGAAGTAAATATGCATGCTCAAAACTTTCAAGAACCGATACCAAAAGGCAAAGAAATGCCAAGTGAAAAGGATACCAAATGGAGAAATCATCACTTGGAAGATATCATTAAAGATACATCAAGGAATGAGATATCCATTGATACACACTAAATTAAAGATGTCAAACTCCCAAAGAGAGGATGGTTCCAAACAAACCAAGCTCTCAACAAAGTTCCATGATGGCACAAGGTACCAAAAGAAAACGGCTTGCCTTCCACCAACACACACTTGATAAGGATCACAAGAAGAGTATTCTAAAGAAAATAGGATAGCTCCCCCATGAGTTGTGCATTATAGAGAATTTCCTTTTGAATACAAAATGCACAAGGTGGGATCACCACTTTCACTATATCTAGAAAACACTAGACAAGAACAAGAAATTAACAAGATCCACAAGTGGTATGGAAGACAGCGGGAGTTGACACAAACCTTGGCAAGATAAAAGGCAAATAAAAACAAAAGCCAATGTAAAGATGATCAATTAAATTCTACCACACATAAGTGATTACCAATTGTCAAAAGACAAGAAGTATTTGGAAATAATTCCCGGTGGTAGATAGCAAGGATATCCGACATCATCTTCACTCCAAACAAAAAGCAAATTGCAACTTGTAGAGTTAACATGCCACCTAGGAACAAGATAATTTACAATATCAATTCTAGGTGACAATATCTCAAATGTACACATTTTCTAGGCTTGTAATATGCACATAGCATATTACTCCCCCATAATGTGATACCAAAAAGAACTTAACAAGAGGCAATAAGAGGATCCAACACGAGACAATCAATGGAATTGTTAGAATTTGAATTTCTCATGAGAGATATACCACCTAGCGACTAGATAATCTTGTAATATCAATACTAGATGGTATTCCTCATGTACAAACATTTATAGGATTGTGAGGTGCACAAAGCACTTCACTCCCCCAAAATGGGATGTTCCATTAATCCCTCACACGAGCCAACTAGGATACAAACAAGAAGCAAAAATGGCTCAAAGCGCGACGCACACATACATGATGTGCAAACCAACACACACATAGTTGATTGCTCAAGATGAGCAAGTTGGAAGCACAACATATACAAACACATGCAAGGAACAAAACCAAAACATGCAAGGGTGCAAGTAACTTTCAATGTAATCAACTTAAGTACAAGTTACCGCAAGGAGGCACATTGGATATAAGATAGAAACTTGATAATCCAATTCACTTGGCTTGAGACAATAAGAATGATGAAGTCCCCTTAATTATTCATAATGTATCCAAGTCTCCAATGCCCTCCATCAACACCTATTGATCAAGTTTGAGCTTTTTGGTCCCCAACCAAGTTGGGTCCTAAGAGGTTAGTCACAATAGGCTTGGCTACCCAAATGGTTCTTTTCTTGACACCACTTTGAGTACCAACAAACTTGGCAAACACATTGCCAACCTTATCCTTCCCAAGAGAATAGATATCATCAATAATAATTGGCTTGGATAAGTTACCACTAGTGCATGAAGAAGCGACGTGGCCTTTCTCACGACATAAGTAGCAACGTCTACTCTTCACTTTCTTCTCACTTGATTTCTCAACAAGAGAAGCATTAACTTGAGTCTTCTTGGGAAGAGGCCTTTCTTCAACTTGAGGTTGAGCATGAGATTGAACTTGTGCCCTCTTCCCTTGTTGCTTGACACTAATGGCCTTCTTCTTCAATGGGCAAGATCTAACATGATGCCCTTCTATTTTGCACTTGAAGCAAACAATCTTGGCCGAATTCTTGACTTGTTATTGGCCCTTCCTTTTGTTCATCTTGGACTTCTTCTTCTTATTGGAGTTGAATCCAAGTCCACCTTTGTCATTGGGGGATTTTTGCACACTCAAGATATTGTTCAGTGTGGATTTCCCTTGATGACTCTTTTCCAAGTCTTTCTTCAAAGAAGTGACTTGGGCCTTGAGCTCTTTGATTTCCTCTACATGGTTAGTCTCAACACAAGTACTAGAGGAAGTATAAGCTTCATCATTAGAGCAACAAGGCAAGGAAAGCAATTCATCACAAGATGTACCAACATTGTGAGTAGATGAATTGCAAGGACTAGCACATGGCAATATAGTATTTTGACTAGAAGTAGTGCTAGTATCCACATGAGTCTCACTAGATGTTACCTTAGCAATCATGGCCTCATGAGATACCTTTAGCACGTTATGGGATACTAGAAGATCATCATCAGAGCTTGAGAGCTTTTCATGGCTTTCTTCCAATTTCCCATAATTGCTAGATAGCACCTTAAGTTGAGCCCGTAGCTCAACATTCTCCTTCAAAATGGATGCTTCACAAGTAATGGAGTTAGTAGCACAAGCATCATTATTTACAACAATAGGAGAGGACAACTTGGCAAGCTATTTTAAATAAGAAGCTTCAAGTTGGGCATGAGACTCAGTGAGTTTGATGAGCTCACCCTTGATGACCCTTGAGCCATTTTCGAGGTGCTCAAAATCCTCAAGGAGTCTAGCATGAGAAACTTCAAGCTTAGCATTTTTAGTTTTGAAATCATTGGCCACCTCAAGAGCTCTATCATGAGATTCCCTCACTCTAGATAATTCTAGAGCAAAAGTCTTCTCAAGAGATTCGGAGGTGGTTTGTTCATGTTCAAGAGCTTGAGATAGCTCACGATCTCATTTGCGTAATCACGCCCATGAGCTTCCATTTTCTCAATGGTGGCCTCATGCTCCTCTAGATGAGATTCCAACTCCTCAATGTATTTCTTGCCATCAATGGCAATGGACATTATTTCCATGAAGTTGGACGAGCAATTTTATTTTATGAAGATCTTTAAAATCATTTCCCCTTAGTTTTTAAGGAGGCAACATTATCATTCTCTTCATCATTATCCTCATCATCATTAGCATCAACATCATCATCAAGAGACATATTGGGGTACAAAGTAGGAGATACCTTTGACGCCTTAGCCATAAGGCAAAAAGCAATAGATGATGATGTAGGATCCCTTGAGGCACCATTAAACACCACATCTTGTTCCATGGAGTGTTCGGTTTCCTCTACATTGTTAGCACAACAATTCGAGGAAATAGATGCATTTTTACCATGGCAACAAGACATAGCAAGCATGTCATCATGAGATTTAGTCAAGCAACTTCTACATGATATGCACGGACTATCAACACAAGCATGTGAAACATTTGGAGTGCTAGAAGTGTTAAAGTCCAAAGATGAAGCATTGCAATAAGAAAGTGATGAAGGATTATCAACAATAAGCCCATTATCATCATTGCAATGAACTCCACTACTCACCATGTCATTACCTTGTGGCAAACCACATGTAGGTGAAGTGGAAGAAGTTGAGAATACAACGCGGCCGGAGGTGGAGGGAGAACAATCATCCTTACAAAACTTGGACACACCATATTTATCTTGAAGCTTTGTCCACAACTCATGAGCATCCCGGAACGGCATGAGTTGAAATATAACTACATTGCTCAAAGCATCGAAAAGCACATTAGAAGCTTGAGCATCGAGATAAGAGTTTTCCTCATCCTCTAAAGATAATCGTTGGGGATCCTTTGGAGGAGAAAAACCCATATCTACAATTCTCTCTAAATTTGGGTCTATGACCCTAAAGAGATTAAGCATGCGAATTACCCAAACATCAAAATTTGTGCCATCGAAACTAAGAGTGTTAAAGAATCCTAAACCCCTAGTCGACATCTTTACTCTCTAGGCGGTTAAGCCCAACAAAGAGAGACGAGGCTCTGATACCAATTGAAAGATCGTGGATGTCGCCTAGAGGGGGGGTGAATAGGCGTTTTAAAATAATACGGTAGAGGCTTGAACAAATGCGGAATAAACCTAACGGTTAATTTGTCAAGCACAAAACCTACAACAACTAGGCTCACCTATGTGCACCAACAACTTATGCTAAGCAAGATAAGAAACTATGTGATAGCAAGATATATGACAAAGAACAATATTGCTATCACAAAGTAAAGTGCATAAGTAAAGGGGCTCGGGTAAGAGATAACCGAGGCACGCGGAGACGACGATATATCCCGAAGTTCACACCCTTGCGGATGCTAATCTCCGTTTGGAGCGGTGTGGAGGCACAATGCTCCCCAAGAAGCCACTAGGGCCACCGTAATCTCCTCACGCCCTCGCACAATGCAAGATGTCGTGATTCCACTAAGGGACCCTTGAGGGCGGTCACCGAAACCGTACAAATGGCAACCCTTGGGGGCGGTCACCGAACCCGTACACTTTGGCAACCCTTGGGGGCGGTCACCGGAACCCGTCAAATTGCTCGGGGCAATCTCCACAACCTAATTGGAGACCCCGACGCTTGCCCGGAGCTTTACACCACAATGATTGAGCTCCGAACACCACCAACTGTCTAGGGCGCCAAGGCACCCAAGGGGAACAAGCTCTAGGGTGCCTAAACACCCAAGAGTAATAAGCTTCTCAAACTTCACTTCCACTTATCACCATGGAGAACTCAAACTGATGCACCAAATGCAATGGCAAGGGCACACGGAGTGCCCAAGTCCTTCTCTCCCAAATCCCACCAAAGCAACTAATGCTAGGGAGGAAAATGAGAGGAAGAACGAAAGAAGGAGAACACAAAGAACTCCAAGAACTAGATCCAAGGGGTTCCCCTCACATAGAGGAGAAAGTGATTGGTGGAAGTGTGGATCTAGATCTCCTCTCTCTTTTCCCTCAAAAACTAGCAAGAATCCATGGAGGGATTGAGAGTTAGCAAGCTCAAAGAAGGTCAACAATGGGGGCAAAAACGAGCTCAAGAGATGGGGAACCATTGGGGAAGAAGACCCCCTTAAATAGATCCCCACGAATCTGCCCGTTATGTGCAGAAAACTGTAGGACCGGTACAACCGGTGCACGAACCGGTACAACCGGCCAAAGCAGAGGAAAAACCAACCTAGGAAAAGCTCTAAGCGGTACAACAGCGTGGGGAACCGGTAGTACCAGTTAAACCGGTAAAACCAGTCAACAACCGCCCAAGAACCGCTCCAAAACAGAAACTAGTCCGGTGGTAGAGCGGTACATGGCCGGTACAACCTCCGGACCAATTCTAGAGCGGTACAACCGCTCCAACCGGTACAACCTCTCTACGGGGCGGTACGACCTCTCTATGTAAAACAGGCAATATCAAAACAGCCACAACTTTCGCATACGAGCTCCGAATTCGATGAAACCAAGTTTGTTGGAAAGCTAGCAACAAGGGCTAACACAAACTTGAAAGAAATATCAATAAGAAGCAAATTAGAAAAGGCCCATAAGAAAAAGGTGAGAACCCTTCCTCGGATAAGACCGGTGAAACCTCCAACACCGAAAACATCATAGAAGACGCATGCGAACTCCGTTTTCGATGAACTCAAGCTTGTCATCAAGATGACCATAAGCTCTAAGACCCACAAAGAGAACCAAACAAGAACCAAGAAACATGATGCAAGGATGCAATGGTTTGAGCTCTCTACTAACGATACGATCAAGCTACCAACTTGAGAGCCCCCCTTGATAGTACGGCAAACGATCCTATAACCCGGTCTCCCAACTACCACCACGAGACCGGTAAAAGAGAAAACCTATCAAGGTCAAACCTTTGCCTTGCACATGGTCCACTTGAGCTAGATGATGACGATATTGACTCCCTCAAGTTGGACCACCTTTCTTGATTGCGTTGGCTCGATGAAGACTAGATGATTGCTCCCCCATAGACCACTATGGGTGAGCCTCTCTTCGGCACATCTTCACAAGACCATTGACACCACAAAGGATGGCAAGATTCGAGCACTCGATCTCTTCGTGATGCTCCACTTGAACTTGCACACGACAATCATGATGACGATCACCACTTGATGTCATCCTTTCCATGGGTTGTATGATATCTTCCTCTTGACGCAAGCCCATGAACACGTACCTAACCCCACATAGAACTCTCACATAGACTATGTGTTAGTACACAAAGTGCAATGGACAATGCTTACCATACCATGGGATCACTTGATCCCTCTCGGTACATCTTCTACGCTTTGTGAGTTGATCAACTTGATTCACTCTTGACTTAGTCTTGATCAACCTTGAATCTTTCCAACTCTCTTCATTTGGATGATGTCTTGAAGGCAAACATGAATGATCACACAATCTTATTCTTCAAGACATGCTTGCAATAAGCTCAACACTCACATGACCAATCTTTGGATAATTCCTTAATAGCACCTTGGTCAACTCATAAACTCCTTGAAACCAACACATGGACTTCAAGAAAAGCCTATGGACAAAACCTTCAAATATAACTCAAGGCAACCATTAGTCCATAGAGATTGTCATTAATTACCAAAACCAAACATGGGGGCACTGCCTGTTCTTTCAATTGGGTTTCTTAGGATTGACAAAGCCGGGAGGTTGCTGAACATAAACTTCCTCCTCTATTTCACCATTTAGAAAAGCACTTTTAATGTCCATTTGGTACAAGGTGTTATCATGATGATTAGCATAGGCAAGTAAGATGCGAATGGACTCAAGTCTAGCAACGGGGGCGTAAGTCTCACCATAGTCCATACCTTCGAGTTGTGTGTAGCCTTGGGCGACGAGACATGATTTGTTGCGAACTACTTGTCCATCTTCATCTTGCTTGTTGCAAAATACCCATTTGGTACCGATGACGTTGTGGTTGTTGTCGGGCTTCTCAACCAATGTCCAAACTTGGTTCCTCTCAAAGTTGTGTAGCTCTTCATGCATAGCATTTATCCAATCCGGTCAACCTTCGTAGGTTCAATGCTAGAGATGAAAGAATAGTTTTCACAAAAGTTAGCTAAACGAGTTTTAGAGCGAGTGATTCTCCCGGTTTGAATGTCATTGTAGATTTGCTCGATGGGATGATCTTTAGCAATTCTTGCTCGAACTCGTGAAAGCTTTTGCTTGGGTCTTCGTAGAACATCTTCTTCATCTTGTTCTTCTTCTTGGCCTTCTTCATTGTCGGCGTTGTCGTTCTCTTGTCGTGGTGGAGAAGGAGGTTGTTGACGTTTATCTTGATGCACTTCCTTGTTTTCTTCATCTTGGTGTGTCCCACTTGTGGATGCTTCCGTATCAACTCTTGGTTCACCTTGTCGTGAAGTAGAAACTTCCACTTGGACGGACGAGGTACTCTCCTTCACCTCCGTTGGACGGACCTTGCCAATAGACAAGTCTTGGATTGCTTCTGAAGGATCTTTGTCTCCTACATCAATTGGCAATTGCTCTACTTGCGAGCCATTAGATTCATCAAACTTCACATCTACCGTCTCTTCAACCTTTCGGGTGAAATTGTTGTAGACACGGTAAGTGTGAGAGTTTGAGCCATAACCTAGTAGGAAACCTTCATGAGACTTAGGAGCAAATTTAGAATGACGATGCTTATCAAGAATGTAGCACTTTGAGCCGAATACTCGAAAGTATCCAACTTGGGGTTTGTTACCGGTGAGGAGCTCGTATGCCGTCTTGCCGAGTAGCTTGTGAAGATACAAGCGATTTGTTGCATGACAGGCTGTCTCAACCGCTTCTGCCCAAAAGTGCTTCGGTGTCTTGTACTCCTCAAGCATCGTTCTCGCCATTTTGATGAGCGTCCGGTTCTTCCTCTCAACAACTCTGTTTTGTTGAGGTGTGTACGTAGCCGAGAACTCGTGTGAAATCCCTTCTTCGTCAAGAAAGGTGTCCACATTTGCGTTCTTGAACTCCGTTCTGTTGTCGCTGCGAACCTTCTTGATCTTCACTTCAAATTGATTTTGGGCCTTCCTAGCGAAGTTTTTGAAGATCTTTTGGACCTGCGATTTATCATTGAGAAAGAACACCCACGTAAATCTTGAAAAATCATCAACTATAACTAGACCAAAAGAATTTCCACCGAGACTCTTGTAAGAGTTGGGACCAAAAAGATCCATGTGAAGTAGCTCGAGTGGCCTCCTTGTGGTCATGATGTTCTTCACGGGATGCCTTCCTCCAACCTGTTTACACCTTGACAAGCTTTGCAAAGTCTATCCTTATCAAATATGACATCGTTAACTCCAAGGATATGATTTCCTTTAATAAGCTTGTCAAGGTTTCGCATACCAACATGACCTAGTCGTCTATACCATAACCAACCTTTTGAGGATTTAGCAATGAAGCAAGTTTTAGGTTGAGCCTTTTTTAGTAAAATCAACAATGTATAGATCACCTCTACGCACACCGGTAAAGATCATTTTATGATTGTCTTGACGAAACACTTGGCAATCTACTTAGTAAATAGGACATTGAAACTGAAATCAGGAAGTCTAGATACTGAAAGTAAGTTGTATCCAAGAGATTCAACGAGCATGACATTTTGTATGGAGCTATCATGTGATATGGCCACCTTACCGAGGCCAACCACCTTACCCTTTGAGTTGTCACCGAAAGTGACATACTTTCGAGGACTATCATTATCAGCAAGCTCACGAAACATGTCTTTATCTCCGGTCATGTGATCGGTACATTCACTATCAAGAACCCATTCCTTTCCTCCTGACATATATCCCCGAAGATTTGCCATAAGACCAAAGTGTCTCATTGCATCATCAAGATCGAAGTCACTATCATCATCCTCATCATAGTATCCATGTTCAACATCGTCATGTGGTGGATCAAATCCTAGAGAGGGTGATTCGTTAGAGTGAGTTTGACAATGATCTTGCTTATGAATTTTTATAACTTTGGAAATAATATCACTAATAATTCCAACATCTCCTTTGGCACGCATAAGGTTTGTAAGCTCAAATAGACGATCACCAAACATAGGATCACTAGTATTCATCTTACTCAAAGCAATAGACTTATGAAGAATTTCATCAAGATTTTTCAAGGAATAGTTTGGAAAGCGTTCCTCAAGAAATTTCCATATAGTGTAGGCACACTTAAGAGCAGGCAAACATCCAATCAAGTTTCTAGGCAATCCTCTAATGATAAGTTTGACAGTTCTAAGATTCCTAACCATGTCAATTGACTCGTCATGGGTAGGATGCATAGGATCAACATAAGGTGCACAAGGGCTAGCAATGTACTTGTTCAAATGATATTGATTGAAAATTACAAGCATCTCATTTTTTCACTCATGAAAATACTCTCCATCAAGAATAGGCACTCTATGTCTAAGACTCCCCAAAGTAGACTCATCCATCTTCCTCCAATGGTGATTAAACCAAGGCAATGGAGAACAATGCTCTGATACCACTTGTAGGACCTTGAGAAGAGGTGTCTAGAGGGGGGGTGATTAGACACTAAGTGACAAAGTTGCAGTTTTTAAGTTCTTAAAGTTTAGGTGGAGTTTAGGCACAAGTTTAACACTCACAATACATATCAAGCAAGCGTGCAAAAAGTATATGAGCAGCGGAAAGTAAAGCATGCAACTTGCAAGAATGTAAAGGGAAGGGTTTTGGAGGATTCAAACGCAATTGGAGACATGGATGTTTTTGGTGTGGTTCCGATAGGTGGTGCTATCTTACATCCACGTTGATAGAGACTTCAACCCACGAAGGGTAACGGTTGCGCGAGTCCACGGAGGGCTCCACCCACAAAGAAGCAACCTTGTCTATCCCACCATGGCCGTTGCCCACGAAGGACTTGCCTCACTAGCGGTAGATCTTCACGAAGTAGGCGATCTCCTTGCCCTTACAAACTCCTTGGTTCAACTCCACAATCTTGTTGGAGGCTCCCAAGTGACACCTAGCCAATCTAGGAGACACCACTCTCCAAGAAGTAACAAATGGTGCATTGATGATGAACTCCTTGCTCTTGTGCTTCAAATGATAGTCTCCCCAACACTCAACTCTCTCTCATAGGATTTGGATCTGGTGGAAAGAAGATTTGAGTGGAAAGCAACTTGGGTAAGGCTAGAGATCAAGATTCATATGGTAGGAATGGAATATCTTGGCCTCAACACATGAGTAGGTAGTTCTCTCTCAGAAATGGTAAGCTGGAAGTGTAGGTTTAGTCTGATGGCTCTCTCCACGAATGAAGAGGAGGTGGAGGGGTATATATAGCCTCCACACAAAATCTAACCGATACACACAATTTACCAAACTCGGTGGGACCGAATCGTTAAACTCGGTCAGACCGATTTAGCAGATAATGTGACCGTTAGGTTTTTCGGTGGGACTGAAATGCAACTCGGTGAGACCGATATGGTTAGGGTTAGGGCATAACGTAATCTCGGTAAGACCGATTACACAAACTCGGTGAGACCGATTTTGGTAATAAGCTTTCCAGAGAGTTGGTCAGGCAAACTCGGTTTGACCGATTACACAAACTCGGTGGGACCGATTTTGGTAATGAGTCAACCAGGAAGTTTGCATTGTAATCTCGATAGTGCCGATTTCTCAAACTCGGTGAGACCGATTTTGGTAATGGACATACACAGGGAGATTACAATCCCATCTCGGTGAGACCGAGATCCCTATAGGTGAGACCGATTTGCCTAGGGTTTGTGGCAGTGGCTATGACATCAAAACTCGGTGGCGCCGGATAGAAAGAATCAGTGGGGTCGAGTTTGACTTTAGGTTTAGGACATATGTGTGGAAGTGGAAAAGTAGTTGAGGGTTTTGGAGCATATCACTAAGCACTGTGGAGCAAGAAATTCATTAAGCAACACCTCATCCCTCCTTGATAGTATTGGCTTTTCCTATAGACTCAATGTGATCTTGGATCACTAAAATATAAAATGAAGAGTCTTGAGATTTTGAGCTTGAGCCCTTTGTCCTTGCATCTTGAAGGAGTTCCCACATCCTTTAGTCCATGCCACTCCATTGTTAAACTTATCTGAAACATACTAGATAAAAGTGTTAGTCCAACAAGAGATATGTTGACATTAATTACCAAAACCACCTAGGGAGCACTTGTGCTTTCAATTGCCCGTTTTGGATGTTTATGGGTTTTACTTTACACTTCTATATCATTTTTGGGACTAACCTACTAACCGGAGGCCTAGCCCTAATTGCTATTTTTTTCCTATTTCAGTGTTTCGAAGAAAAGGAATATCAAACGGAGTCCAAACAGAATGAAACCTTAGGGGGCGATCTTTTTGGAACAAACGCAATCCACGAGACTTGGAGTGGACGTCAAGAAGCAGTCGAGGCGGCCATGAGGGTGCAAGGCGCGCCCTAGGTGGTGGGCACGCCCCCCACCCTCATGGGCCCCTCATGGCTCCCCTGACCGACCTCCTTTGCCTATATATACTTGCATACCCTGAAAACATCTAGGAGCACCACGAAACCCTATTTCCACCGGCGCAACCTTCTGTATCCACGAGAACCCATCTTGGGGCCTTTTTCGGCGCTCCGCCGGAGGGGGAACCAATCACGGAGAGCTTCTACATCAACACCAAGGCCTCTCCGATGAGTTGTGAGTAGTTTACCATAGACCTTCGGGGTCCATAGTTATTAGCTAGATGGCTTCTTCTCTCTCTTTGAATCTCAATACAATGTTCTCCTCGATCTTCTTGGAGATCTATTTGATGTAACTCTTTTTGCGGTGTGTTTGTCGAGATCGGATGAATTGTGGGTTTATGATCAAGTTTATCTATGAGAAATATTTGAATCTACTCTGAATTCTTTTATGTGTTATTGGTTATCTTTGCAAGTCTCTTCAAATTATCAGTTTGGTTTGGCTTACTAGATTGATCTTTCTTGCAATGGGAGAAGTGCTTAGCTTTGGGTTCAATCTTGCGGTGTCCTTTCCCAGTGACAACAGGGGCAACAAGGCACATATTGTACTGTTGCCATCGAGGATAAAAAGATGGGGTTTATATCATATTGCTTGAGTTTATCCCTCTACATCATGTCATCTTGCCTAATGTGTTACTCTGTTCTTATGAACTTAATACTCTAGATGCATGCTGGATAGCGGTCGATGTGTGGAGTAATAGTAGTAGATGCAGAATCGTTTCAATCTACTTGTTGCGGATGTGATGCCTATATACATGATCATGCCTAGATATTCTCATAACTATGCACTTTTCTATCAATTGATTGACAGTAATTTGTTCACCCACCGTAATACTTATGCTATCTTGAGAGAAGCCACTAGTGAAACCTATGGACCCGGGGTCTATTTTCCATCATATAAGTTTCCAATCTATCTTTATTTTGCAATCTTTACTATCAATCTATATCATAAAAATACCAAATATTTATCTTATCTTATTATCTCTATCAGATCTCACTTTCGCAAGTGGCTATGAAGGGATTGACAACCCCTTTATCGCATTGGTTGCGAGGTTCTTGTTTGTTTGTGTAGGTACGAGGGACTTGCATGGAGCCTCCTACTGAATTGATACCTTGGTTCTCAAAAACTGAGGGAAATACTTACGCTACTTTGCTGCATCACCCTTTCCTCTTCAAGGGAAAACCAACGCAGTGCTCAAGAGGTAGTAGACTCACATCCTTTTTTCAACAGATGAGGTTCAAGTTGGATCCGAAATATTATGGAACTAAACAAGCATGCACTCATGTTTTTCAGTCTGCTCTGCGACAGTACCGGTATCACATTAGAAAAACTCACTTTGAAGGCAAGGCTAACAATGAAACCGCCCAAACATCTCCAGTGAAATATATTACATATGAAGACTGGATAGCCCTTGTTAAACACCAGTCTGATCCAAAGTATCAGGTAGGGTATATATATTTGATCAGATCACATATTGAACTTGTATTTACGTATGTGCCTTACAAGTGTATCTTCTTCTAGGCTAACTGTTTGAAGAACAAGACCAACCATTCTAAAGTGAAATTCCAACAGACAACAAGATCTCCTAGCTATATTGCACACTGCGAGGCTCTTATAAATAGCTGCTACTTCCTTCTTTTTTCTGTGCCATATTATCGTATCTATATTGACTTGTTCCAAATACAGAGGAAAGCATGTGCGGACCAAAAAGAATCCGAACCGAATGCAGTGCAAATCTTCGAGGATTGCCACACCAGTAAGATGAAGGGCATGAGCACACTAGTTCAAGCCGCTGTTGTAAGTCCTTACTCCTCCTGCCTTTGAACTGCTTGTTACTATGACGTGTTCATTTAACTCCTTGGTTTGCAGCCAATGTCAGTTACTGTGTTCACTTTTATACACGGTTGTCTTAACGTATCATTTCACCTTACACGGTTTAAAAGAGAGGAAGGATATTCTTTTGTCTTGATCTGTAATCTAGTTGTGATGTTCACGTGCCCACACAATGATACAATAGCATGTTTGTTCGATATTTGTTTGCCCATGATATGAATGATGCCATACTATGTTCATCCTACTTTAAACCATGTCTCTTTATCCTTACATGCCAACGAATGTGAGGAAATAGACAACACAGTAGGCATGCTACATGGACATATGTTCTGAAAGTGATTTTATTATGTAGTTGGCACTACAATACATGCTAATGTATTACAGTAGTCCACCAAAATAAGATATGTATAAACGTGAAACCTACTTTGTTTATTTTTGTCTCATTAGTAACTTATCTGGTACACAAATCTACAAGTTCAAACTTTCAGCAAGCTATGGAACAAATGATTGAATAGCCACAACCACCTGAAGGTGACGAGGCTACCACAGGCACAATGTCACCTCTTGCTGCAATGCATCAGTATCTCTCCACTAACAGTGTAAAAAGCACCTTCCTACGTAATTCTGGGTTGGTTGTCAAGGTAACCTCAACCAAATTGCCTACTGAACAAAATCTTCTAGCTAGACAGAGTGATATATCTGTGCTCCAGACACAAGTCCAATCCCTAATGGACTTCATTTCAGAAACAAGAATAGTGGTTGACAAATGTCGTCAAGATATGAATGGTTTTAAAACTAGACTATCACACATTTGCTTCGTTGTTTAAGAGCAATGGTGGAAAAAAGGGGATGAACATGCTGCTCAATCAGATTCTACAGCCTGAAAAGCACCCAGGTCAAATGATATGTGCTTCTATACATCTGATGGCACTTTTATCTGCAAGGACTGCAAACTTTATGGCAACAGGCCTTTTGTTGTATGGCTGGAATTTATTTTGTTGTAATACATCATTTATCGTGTTGCCAAAGGCCGTAGAAATTACGACGCTATTTTTGTATAGTGTAGGTTTATCTTAGTAATGTATTCGGCCGAAAGCTTCATAGGAGCCCAACGTGCCAACATTCGTTAGGCCAATTCAATTAGGCTAAAACGATTATGGGCCGTAATTTGCATGTAGCCCACTAAAAATATCTAGGCCTAAATCAGCATAAGCTTTCATATTTTTGGTAGGCCTATGCACCTAGTGGGTCTTTAACAGGCCTAAACATAATTTGGGCCCTCGGTAACAATAGGCCATTAACATGTGTAAATATATCGAGCCCATAAATAACATGGGCCTTTAATAGGTCGAAAGTGAGATTGGGCCCTGATTGTGCCAAATAACCCACTGGTCATTAGCAGGCCGAAATGTATCTCAGCTCATGGTGACCCATTTACAATGTGGATCGTTCACACGCCGAAATTCAGATGGGCCGTAAATGCGCCGACCTACTACACAGGCCTTTAACAGGCCGGAAGTTTGGCCGGGCTTGATTAGTATCAGTTTTATATGGGTTGTTAATAGACCCGATGTGGCGTTGGGCCACATATGGCCCATGTATTTCGTTGGACGTTAACAGGCCGAAAATCACAACAGGCTGGAAGTGGCTCAAATCTATAGTGGGCCTCTAACAGGCCGAATGTCAGACATGGCCGAATATGACCCAAATCCTTCATGGTCGTTTATGGGCCGAAAGTTTCAAGGGCCAAAAATGGGCCCAAATGAAGCGGGACCTTTAACAGGCCGGAAACACATCGGGCTGTAATTCGGCGCAAATACTTAGCGGGCTATTAACGGGCCAAAGTACCACGGGCCGCGATGATGACAAGTTTAGAACAGGCCATTGACGGGCCGATTTGACAATAGCTGTAGGCCTTAACCGCGAATGGGTCGTCTGCAAGTAGGCCGTTAATGGGCCAGCCGCTAATTTTGACTGGGCCAGCCTTTTAACCTAAATGGGCTGCTGTTGGGCCTTGCCACGTGTTGACATATCATAGGCGCCTCCTGTCCATTGGGCGGTTGACATCTGTCCTTTTCGGGTCCTGACACGTGGTTGCTATAGCCAATGATAATTTTACACGTGGAAAATCCCCATTGGTCGGGGCTGTTAACGGGTTATCGGATCCAAACCAGAACTCGATAGCTTAACGGTGACCCGTTACGGTGGATGCCATGTGTCAGTCACCCTTGACGAAAGCACTTCTATGACGCGCGATTTATCGTCATGAAGTGGACACTTCCGTGATGATAATTTTGGTAATTTCATGGAACACTTCTACGACAGCACAGGTATGACTATCTTGATTCTGTCATAAAATCATCATGGATGTACATCCATGATAGAAAACGTGACATACTGTGACAAACACGTATCATCACGGAAGTGTATTTTTTTGTAGTGCACCAAACCAGGATTTTCCAGTGCAACCACATTTGCCTTTATGTGAAGGCCCTAATGCGGTCTATTGTTATGCCTCTCGCCGGTGCCTCCAACTAGGGAAGGTTATGTGCGCGTGTTACCCTAATTAGGTAGGCGGCCGTAAGCCTTGTGTGCCCGAGTTGTTTGCGCGTATTGTCCCCGTTTGGGACCGTTTTTGTTTTGCCACGACGGTGGCCGTTGGATGTCTAGAGTAGCATCGGGGCCACCCATGACTTAGCCCAAAGGGGAGTTGGTCAGAGTGGCCGGGAGAGTGCCATGCAGTAGATTGGTTTTGTCGGAACGCCGTTGGTCCACCCGAATGGGAGCATGAGGCCATGGGTTATGTGATGTGGGTATAGTGTACTAACCTCTGCATAGTGTATCTAATCTATCGATAGTCGCGTCCTCGGTCATGGACACAGTTCGTACTAGGTCGCACAGGTCGATCAACACTCACATGACGGAATGACTTGTTAGTTGACTTATATATATTCTTATGTGAGCAGTAGCAGTTTGGCAGGACATCGATGATGATGTTGGGATGATCTCGAGGATGATCATTCAGTTGTGATGTGGTCATGTGGTGATCACGAGGAGGTATTGATCACGAGGTGATCAAGGTGATTTATTGGTTGGCCGGATAGACAAGAGTGAGATGGTTCTTGAGATGGTGGTTTAGCAGTAATTCTAGTAGTATCATATCATGCTTAGTTATTGCTTCCACATCATAGTAGTTGTTCATATCTTAATATGGTAAATGTTATGTTATTGTCTTGCCTTGATGCTTTTGGTTGTTGTGAGCTTGCAAGTACATTCAATGTACTGATCTGGCGTGTCATGCCAGATTGCAGATGTCGTGATTGATTGCTTGTCGAGGTTACTGATCATGCGAGCTAGACCGTGTCCCAGCCAGAGTCCCTGCGGAGTGAAGTTCACTACCGTCGTTGTTGTTCCGCTGCTAGAAGTATTCCGCTGCCATGAGTTGTTCCGCTGCTAGCATAGAGCTACCTTAGGCATAGTGTCGCCGTGCTGATGTGATCTTTTGTAACATCAGACCCTTGTACCTTACTGTCGGTATCAAAACCGGCGGATCTCAGGTAGGGGGTCCCGAACTGTGCGTCTAGGCGGATGGTAACAGGAGACAAGGGACACGATGTTTTACCCGAGTTGGGCCCTCTCGATGGAGGTAAAACCCTACTCTGCTTGATTGATATTGATGATATGGGTAGTACAAGAGTGGATCTACCACGAGATCAAGGAGGCTAAACCTAGAAGCTAGCCTATGGTATGATTGTTCTTAGTCCTATGGACTAAAACCCTCCGGTTTATATAGACACCGAAGAGGGCTAGGGTTACCTGAGTCGGTTACAATGGTAGGAGATCTACATATCCGTATTGCCAAGCTTGCCTTCCACGCCAAGGAAAGTCCCATCCGGACACGGGACGAAGTCTTCAATCTTGTATCTTCATAGTGCAGGATTCCGGCGGTGATGATAGTTCGGCTATCCGGACACCCCTAGTCGAGGACTCCTCGGTAGCCCTCGAACCGGGCTTCAATGACGATGAGTCCGCGCGCATATTGTCTTCGGCATTGCAAAGCGGGTTCCTTCTCCGAATAATCCATAGAAGATTGTGAACGCCAGGATAGTGTCCGACTCTGTAAAATAAATTCCACGTACCACCGTAGAGAGAATAATATTTGCACAAGTTCAATCTGCTGACGTACTTTGTGGCGTGACGTCACACCACTACCAAGCCTTTACTTGAATCGTTTTATTATACCACCTCAACGCGTTTAGCGGCGGTTTCTTGGCACGTCTTGTCGAGCGAGATCGTGTTCCCCTTATTCGGATTCCCATCAATACGGACGTGGGTAACCCAACGCGCCATTGATTGCGGCGCTTGGGAGATAAGCGAGTTTTACCAGGCTAGTAGGGACGCATAGTTTCATCCGCCCATATATAAGGGGATAAGGATCCACCTCCTTTACCTATGCCTTCTTCCTCCTTTGCTTATCCATCTCCGCGCACTCGAGCTCCAGCGCCCAAGTCCGCACATCTCACCTTGACCCTTTCCAGCCATGTCCGGAGCGGGAGGCAAGTGGATGGCCTCCTCCGTTGCGGAGGGGCACATCGAGAAGCTGCGCAGCACTGGATATCTGTCCAGCAACATTGCGCACCAGCTGCCCGACGAGGGGCAGCTCATTCCCACCCCCAGGCCCCATGAGAGGGTCGTATTTCTTCCCCACTTCCTCCGCGGACTTGGCTTCTGTTGGGGAACGTAGTAATTTCAAAAAAATTCCTACGCACACGCAAGATCATGGTGATGCATAGCGAGAGGGGAGAGTGTTGTCTCGTACCCTCGTGAGACCGAAGCGAAGCGATCTGGCGTAGAGGAAGTAGTCGACGTTCTCCTCGCGATCCGACCGATCCGGCACCGTTACTCCGGCGCCCGAGTTCTTGACACACGTACAGCTCGATGGCGTCCCTCGTACTCGATCCAGCCGAGTGTCGAGGAGAGTTCCACAAGCCGACGGCGTGGTGGCGATCTTGATGTTTCATCGGGCGCGAGGCTTCGCCTAAGCTTGCGACGGTATAACCGAGGTGGAATATGGTGGAGGGGGCACCGCACACGGCTAAGGAGCGATCCGTAGATCTAACTTGTGTGTCCTAGGGTGCCCCCCCTGCCCCGTATATAAAGGAGCAAGGGGAGGGCGGCCGGCCAAGGGAGGGCGCGCCAGGAGTCCTACTCCTCTGGGAGTAGATTCCCCCAATCCTAGTTGGAATAGGATTCCTGAGAGGAAAGAGAGAGAGGGGCGGCCCCTTTCCTAGTCCTAGTAGGACTAGGGAAGGGGGGCCTTGACCACCTAGGGCTGGCCCTTTCTCCTTTCCACTAAGGCCCACTATGGCCCATTTACCTCCCGGGGTTCAGGTAACCTCCGGTACTCGAGTAAATTCTGTTTTACTTGGAACCATTCGAACTCCAAACATAGGCTTCAATATATCAATCTTTATGTCTCGACCATTTCGAGACTACTCGTCATGTCGTGATCACATCGGGACTCGAACTTCTTCGGTACATCAAAATACATAAACTCATAATAAGCATCGCCGAAACCTTAAGCGTGCGGACCCTACGGTTCGAGAACAATGTAGACATGACCTAGAACTATTCACGGTCAATAACCAATAGCGGGACCTGGATGCCCATATTGGTTCCTACATATTCTCTGAAGATCTTTGTCGGTCGGACCGCATAACAACATACGTTGTTCCCTTTGTCATCGGTATGTTACTTGCCGAGATTCGATCGTCGGTATCAATACCTAGTTCAATCTCGTTACCGGCAAGTCTCTTTACTCGTTCCGTAATACATCATCTCACAACTAACTCATTAGTTTTAGTGCTTGCAAGGCTTGATGATGTGCATTACGAGAGGGCCAGAGATACCTCTCCGAGCAATCGGAGTGACAAAACCTAATCTCGAAATCGTCAACCCAACATCGCCTTTGGAGACACTGTAGTACTCCTTTATAATCACCCGATTACGTTGTGACGTTTGGTAGCACCAAAGTGTTCCTCCGTAAGCAGGAGTTGCATAATCTCATAGTTACAGGAACATGTATATGTCATGGATAAAAGCGGTAGCAACATACTAAGCGATCGTGTGCTAAGCTAATGGAATGGGTCATGTCAATCAGATCATTCTACTAATGATGTGACCTTGTTAATCAAATAACAACTCTTTGTTCATGGTTAGGAAACATAACCATCTTTGATTGACAAGCTAGTCTAGTAGAGGCATACTAGTGACATATTGTTTTGTCTATGCATTCACACATGTATCATGTTTCCGGTTAATACAATTCTAGCATGAATGATAAACATTTATCATGAAATAAGGAAATAAATAATAACTTTATTATTGCCTCTAGGGCATATTTCCTTCAGCTTCCCACTTCACCCCTTTGTCCGGGGGCTCATGTACTACTACGGCCTGGACTTCCATGATCTGGCTCCAAACTTCATCCTCAACATCTCGGCGTTTATCGCCGTGTGCGAGGCCTTCCTCTGCATCCAGCCCCACTTCGGCTTGTGGCTAAAGACCTTCAATGTCAAGCCGAAGGTTGTGAAGAGCAGCCAAGCGGAGTGCAGAGGCTCCATGGTGGGCAAGATGCCCAACGTTACTTGGCTTGAGCGTGCCTTCGTGGAATCCATCAAAGGGTGGCAATCGGGGTGGTTCTACATCACCGAGCCGCGTGACCCTAAATGGGCAGCGGCCCCCGAGTTCAGATCTGGCATCCCATTGCAGCTCACCTCCTGCAAAGAGAAGGGCTTGCTATGGGGTAGTTTGGAGGAGCAGACCGGACTCTAGTCATGTCTTCAGACCCTGGTGAACAAGAAGCTTAAGCTTGTCAATGTGATCCAAGTCATGCTCGTCCGCCGGATTCTCCCCTGCCAGCAACGGGCCTTCAATTTGTGGAAGTTTGATCCGGCACAGCACCGGGCCTTGAGCGGGCTCTTCGACACGACGTACGAAGCTGCCTGGAGGGTGTTGTTCAAGGGCGCCGAAGCTCCCGCATCCGCGACCGAAGATCACGGATTCAGCACGCAGCGCCCGGCCGGCGAGGTAAGCTATGTCATCCTTTATGGGACACTCATTTTTTTCCATAGTTTGACTCTATGTGGGATCTAAACTCCCAATGCCTTTAACAGGACTGGCAGAAGATGTCCGGACGATGGCTGTCCGCTCCCCTTCGAAGACCAGCGGACACCCGTTTGACGGGGCTGCTGGTCCGACACTACGTGGTGCGGATAAGAAGGCCAAGAAGAAGGCCACGGGAACCGAAGGAGTTCGGCGTCAGTGATATCGGACTCATCATTCGATGACTCGGCGGACTCCTCCCAAGGCGAGGAGGAGAAGAAGAGGCCTCTCTCCCGGAGAAGAAGAGGAAGGCCTCCCCAGCGAGGGAGGCCGAAGGGTCAAGAAGGAAGGACCCTTCCTGGACTGCTCATAGCGTTGGCGATGGCAGCGAGGTGGCCCTCAAGGGCCAAGCCTGGCGAGATCGTAAGTATCCGGACTCCTAGATAATTTATAATTTTATTTTTGCCACGGTGTCTTTCTAATGCCGCATACAACTGTAGTCCGGCCAGGGCGATCTTCCCGCTTCATCGGCGGGTCCTTGAACACGTCGGATATGGATTCTCTTCGACCGCCTCCACACCTCGCAGCGCCGGCGACGCCGAGTCGGATCCGGGAAGGACCCGCCGGAGGAGGAGGCCCGGAGGTGCCGCAAGGCAACCTCCGGACTCTGTACCAAACTCTGCACGGAACTGCGGTGGTTACGGAGTCCGTGGCGCCCCTTTGTAAGAAGGGCAAGGCGTGACACCCGGCCTCTGTCCAACCGTAGGTATTGGATAACTTCTTTGGGCGCTCACGGCGCTTCCATTGAAGAAGAATACCGCCTTGCCATGAGTGCGGTGATTGAAAGGTTCACTTCGCCAAGAGCGGGCTGACCTAAGCTGCACTGACCTTCTAACAGGCTTTGAGGTAAGAATTTTAAGATATGTGATATAATCTGCATAGACGGTAGCCCCTAATGCTCGGTTCGGTGTTGGAAACAAAAGCGGATGAGGATCTAAAAGATATCTGCAGGAGTTCTAAAAAGTATGTCAATATGGGATTGCAGGCTCTTGCTGTTGACCTCTGCCGCCCGATCTGGAGGTCGATGCTTTGAAGCGAGCCTCGAGCGGTCCGAGAGCGAGCTCGGCCATGCCAAGAAGCAGCTCGAGGACAAGGAAGGTGAGTAACACCGTATTAAGTTTGTACCTTAGAGAAAAGGATTTGGTTGCAAGAGAAATAACAAGGATAACGTGGGTACTACAAGGGCCACAAACAAGGTGGCGACCCTGAAGGAGGCGGTGTCATGCCGAGCATAATGCTGGCATGAGCGAGCCAGCGAGAGAAGCAGGAGGCGCGGGTGGCTGCAGTACAGCAAGAGCTCCAGGCTCTCATGGAAAAGCACGAGAGTTTGGAGCGTGACTCGAAGACTCGAGAGTCCGAGCTTGCGTCGGCTCTTGAAAGTGCCAAAGCCACCAAGGCCAAAGCCCACAAGGCCCTCCGGGAAATCGAGGATTTGAAGAAAATAGCGGCGGGTAAGGCATTTTTCATGCAAAGCAAGCATGTGAATGTGAATTACCTATTACTTACCCGAATTCGGAGCTCTCCAGGAGCGTTCGCAGATCTGCCCTGCAGTGTGTCCGATGCTGCCGCTTTCTACCGGGCCGAGGAGGGGAGCTCGGCGTAGAAGGTCTTACGGTCTCGATCTGTTGAGACCGGACATCAGTGCTTTTAGCGACCAGTGAAGCGGTGGTCGAGCTCCTAAGGTGGCCAAACAGGCCATGAGGGGCTTCATAGTTTGGCTGTGGCCCAAGGAGGACATGCACAGGAGCTACTTGACTGGTGCGGCGGCTGGTGGATCGTGTCCACAGGTTGAAGTCGTCAAGCAATCTGCTGCATTGAAGGTTCCGTCGGGCCCTTGCCGTGCAAAGGTGCATTGAGGCGGGATGGACGCTGAGAAGCTTGTGACAGACGCGCCACCGCGGCAAGGAGTATATCACGCCCAAAATGTATTATAAGAGTGTCTGAAGGGTGCCCGCATGATTGCGGGTGAGTGCTCCAAAGATGTAATATTTGAGTAGACTCACATTTTGTTATCCTGTGTGCTGAAAACTTTGTTCATATGCGCTTAAGCAATGTTTGTTAATTTAAAATATTACCTTCTGTGCGGCCGTTTATCAAATTTGAGAGATGGCAAGTCGTCGGCTTCAGCCCCCACGCCACTAGTCTTTGGGGTGTTGGGATAAACTTGGCGCTCTTGTTCCCATGTTGGGTCCATCTAGGGAGGCGCGCAACACAACGAACGAGGCAACCGGACTTATAATGCTTGAACACTCTCGATTAGCCATAGAATTCTATAATTTTAAATTTCGTGAAGCCCCTAGTGTTGAAGACCGAGTTGAGGCGCTATCACGCTGGGCGGACAAAGCCGGTTCCTCGCTCTAAGCGGCATAAGTCTTTAGGGACTCGAAAAACCTCTCGAACAGCGACCAGCTCTCGCCGTATCATGACGGTCAGTTTAGCTTTCTCCACTAAGGCGCTCGCCCAGCTCAACCAGGCGCAATCGCGATGGTTCTCCAGTGCTACCTTAGCCGATACAGCGGGCGTAAGGTACAAAAACATGGGAGCGAGCAAACCCAACTATTGACCCAAGACATGATTGAGCCGATGCATGTAATGCTATAAGTTCGGGTGCCGCACTTGTGAAAGTGTTGGACTTATCACACCATAATGTGGGAACTTAAGCCCTGGTGTATTTAGCCGTGCAGAGTGTACGGATGCAACATGTCATGAACGAACATATGTATAAGAAAGAAGTGCAATTATAAGCAAAAAGCGATGCATTGTTTATTCCAGAAATACTGCCATGAATGCAGAATGATACGAATAGTGCGGTAAGCAAGGGATGGGACTATTAAACATGTCCCCCTCCAGGGGTAGGCAGCGGAATGGTGTATTAAACAGATTTAATGCTCGTAATGGAGACCACCCGAGTGTTCATCGTAGCCTTTCTCCTTCCCTGACTGTTGCATCATGAGTTCGGCAGGTCTACTGCCGGACAAGCCCTCTAGTAAGTGGAGTCCTGTGGATAAGAAGAAAAAAGAAGGATGACACACTTGGGAGCCCCTGGTGTGGTTGAGCCGCACTCTGGGCCTGTTGTGGTCGTGCCCCTCCCCCTATGCCCATGGTATCTCCAGAGCATAATGATGTACGCGAAGGACCAGTCTTGCAATTTTGTGAGGGCTGGGGTTGGGGCCGCATTACTCTGGCGTGCTCGGGCGTGCGGTGGTCTTGTTGTAAGTTACTTCGGGCGCATTTGGCCGTGTCCGGTCGCTTAACGGACGGACTCGAGAATTGCCTTAAGAGGCTGCTCTGTACTTCTGCCGCGAGAGCCGTTGTGTGTTCCTCCGTTCGGAGGGAGCGTTCAGTGTTTCCATTGACCGTAATGACTCCTCGAGGGCCTGGCATCTTGAGCTTGAGGTATGCGTAGTGCGGCACCGCGTTGAACTTTGCGAACGCGGTTCGCCCGAGCAGAGCATGATAGCCGCTGCGGAAAAGTACTATATCGAAGATTAACTCCTCGCTTTGGAAGTTATCCGGGGATCCGAAGACCACTTCCAGTGTAACTGAGCCTGTACAATTGGCCTCTACACCTCTACACCTGGTATGACGCCTTTGAAGGTCGTCTTTGTGGGTTTTAATCCTTGAGGGGTCTATGCCCATCTTGCGCACTGTATCCTGATAAAGCAGGTTTAGGCTGTTGCCGCCGTCCATCAGGACTCTAGTGAGGTGAAATCCATCGACAATTGGGTCTAAAACTAATGCGACGAATCCGCCGTGGCGGATACTAGTGGGGTGGTCCCTTCGATCAAAAGTGATCGGGCAGGAGGACCATGGGTTGAACTTCGGGGCGACTCGCTCCATCGCGTATACGTCCCTGAGTGCGCTTCCGCTCCCTCTTGGGTATGTGAGTTGCGTATATCATGTTCACCATCCGCACTTGTGGGGAAACCCTACATCCTCTATTGTTCGGCGGCGAGTCTCTTCCTCGTCATCGCTATGCAGCCCCTTGTCATTGTTTTCGCAATTAACTTGCTGCTGCTTGAATACCCAACAATCCTGTTGGTGTGATTAACTGGTTTTCGGGGTGCCATGTATCCGCAAGAGCGGTCGAGTATTCGGTCCAAATTGGGACGGACCGGAGTGGTTCTTTTGAATGGCTTTTTCCGGTGACCGGGTTTAGAGCCTCTGAATCCGGCGTTGACTGCCGTATCCTCAGTGTTATCGCCATTAATGCGGCGTTTTTTTTTGTTGCGACGCGACCGCCATTGCGGTCCTTGGTATCCGGACTGCGAATTTTTTTGAGGTTATTCTGCGAGCTAGCCACTGTCCTCTTCATGAAGCGGGTCATAAGTGATGTGAGGGCTGCCATGGATTTGGCTTTTCTGTCCTAGGTGCCGGGCAAGCCACTCGTCGCAGATGTTATGTTTAAAGGCTGCGAGGGCCTCTACATCCCGGACGGTCGGCGATTTGATTTTTCTTTGTTAGAACCGTGTCGAAGCTATCGGCGATTCGTCAGGCTGCTGAATTATGTGGCTTAGGTTATCGGCGTCTGGTGGTTGCACATATGTGCCTGGAAGTTGTCAAGGAATGCGGCTTCCGGTCTTCCCAACACCAATTGATTACGCTAGCAATTTGTTAAGCCAATGCCGAGCTGGTCCTTTAAGCTTGAGTGGGAGATATTTGATGGCGTGAAGATCGTCACCGCGGGCCATGTGGATATGAAGGAGATAGTCTTCGATCCAAACCGCGGGGTCTGTTGTGCCATCGTAGGATTCAATGTTCACGGGTTTCAACCCTTCGGGGATTTGATGATCCATTACTTCATCTGTGAAGCATAGTGGATGTGCGGCGCCTCTATATTGGGCTATATCATGACGTAGCTCCAACGAGCTTTGTCTACTGTGTTCGGCCCGGCCAGAGTTGCCGTATCCGGCACGACGGTCGTCGTCGCGCATCGTGGGGCGCCCACGCGATCCATAGATCGATCTTGATTGTCTTGCTTTATCCTCCAATATGTCTATAAGTCAAGCGCATTCCCCGTGGCTTCATACTTTTCGAGGGTGCGAGAGTGCAGTTCTAATGGAGGCCTAAAGGCCTCTCTGTCGCGCCACAAGGTGGTCGGTCGGCCGTATGCGCTCTGGTGATGCAGGTTTATATGCCTCCTCCTCTAATCGGGGAGCAACTTGCATTGTGGTAGCTTTTGGAGGCGTTGAGTTCGTACTCTTGACGCAAGGACTTGATCCATCTGTCGGCTAGCGGTCTTGATCAGCTCTAAGCTGTTGCTGCTTTTTCTTTAGGCTGTTCGCCGTGGCCATTAGCCTGCGTTTGAAACGCCTTGTTCGACGGGATCCTCGGGCATGACGAATTCGTCGTCGTTGAGTCTTGCCTCGTCTCCGGAGGGAGGCATGTAATTATCATCCTCTACCTCTTCATCTGCCGCTCTCTCATGAGGGCTGGCTTCTCAAATCCTCTGTCTTGAATCTTCTTTGGAGGGGTTCTCTTCGGCACTCTCGGGGTGTTGTTATCTCCGGTGCGGAATCTCCATTCTTCTTTGTGGCGGGATTTAGAGCGGCGCCTTGACGCTTGGCGCTTGGGCTGTTTCTTGGAGGAGTCTTCCTCTGCTTTTCCTCGCCATTCCCATCCTTTGGGATGTCCACCATGTATATGTCGTATGACGAGGTGGTCTTCGGTGCCCGTGGCGCTGGTTCTTGGTCGTCTCCGGCATCGTCGTCCATACCGTCGATGTCTTCGGAGTCATAGTCTAGCATGTCGGTTAGATCGTCGAGTGGCTACAAAGTGGGTGGTGGGTGGGCTTTGAATTTCTTCGTCGTCCGCATCCCAACCCTCCTGACCGCAATTCGGCCAGGGGTCTCCTGATAGCGAGAGATACCTTAGCGAATTCAGGATGTCGCCAAAAGGTGAGTGTTGAAAGATGTTCGTGGCGGTGAACTCCATGATCGGCGCCCAATCGGATTCGATTGGAGGGGGCGCATGAGGTTCGGAGTACGGTGAGGAGTCCGGCACCTCGGAGTCACGAGCATCGCAAGGGACAAGGTCAATATTTGGCTCCATCGCCGTAGAGGTTGCAGCCCCCGAGGCGGTGTCTAGCCACCCATCCTCGATCTGTGCGGTCGGCTCCGAATTAAGGATCGGAGCGGACTCATGTGCGGCCTCCAGGGCACTGCCCGGCAGCAGAGCTAGATCATGCCCATCGAGACAATGCGGCGCGCTCGGCTATGACTCGAATCCATCGAAGATCAAGTCTCCGCGGATGTTAGCCGTGAAGTTTAGACTTCCAAATCTGACCTGATGGCCAGGGGCGTAGCTTTCGATCTGCTCCAGATGGCCAAGCGAATTGGCCCGCAGTGCAAAGCCGCCGAATACGAAGATCTGTCCGGGGAGAAAAGTCTCACCCTGGACTGCGTCGTTGTTGATGATCGAGGGAGCCATCAAGCCTATCGGTGACGACACAGAGGAACTCTCAATGAAAGCACCAATGTCGGTGTCAAAACCGGCGGATCTCGGTAGGGGTCCCGAATCGTGTGCGTCTAGGCGGATGGTAACAGGAGACAAGGGACACGATGTTTTTACCCAGGTTCGGGCCCTCTCGATGGAGGTAAAACCCTACTCCTGTTTGATTGATATTGATGATATGGGTAGTACAAGAGTGTATCTACCACGAGATCAAGGAGGCTAAACCCTAGAAGCTAGCCTATGGTATGATTGTTCTTCGTCCTATGGACTAAAACCCTCCGATTTATATAGACACCGGAGAGGACTAGAGTTACACAAAGTCGGTTACAATGGTAGGAGATCTACATATCCGTATTGCCAAGCTTGCCTTCCACGCCAAGGAAAGTCCCTTCCGGACACGGGACGAAGTCTTCAATCTTGTATCTTCATAGTCTGGGAGTCCGGCCGATGATGATAGTTCGGCTATCCGGACACCCCCTAGTCCAGGACTCCCTCACTTATCCTTTGTAAATAAGAGCTGATTTGTTCTATGTCAAGCAGTGCCGTATTCCAGAAGACTTGATCTCTGGGCTGGAATACGGGGTGTTTCGGTTTCTCTGAGCTGGGTTGCCACATAAAAGAATGATGTTGTTCAAATAAATATTATGCGATCGGGAGTTAATAGTGATGAGGCGAAGATCCGGGGGTGCCTGACAAAGCTAAATCAAGTGAAGGAGTAGGACAGAGCACGGAGAGGTCCAACAAGGACGGAACTAACGTTGTGCCAACTTGTTCCCCAAGACAAGAAGGACGGCGACCTAGATCGCATGTCCCCCTGTAAAACCCTAACCTGCTCGACCTATATAAGGGAAGGTTGGGCAGCCCCTAGGGTATCGAATCTAATCTCATCTAGAGAAGAACAACTCTCGGTAGCAATCTTCATCCTCATTGTAGTCCCCTGTATGAGGAACTCCGTCACCGTGAGTAACAAGAAAAAGCAGGATGTAGGGTATTACTCTTCGGAGGCCCGAACCTGGGTAAATTGTGCGTGCGGGCTCCGTCCCGATTCTTCCAACCCTGCTAGGAACCCTACCGAGGGATCTGACGGGAATTCACACCATTAGTTGGAGCTCCTTGTAGGGGCAGCGATGGTCGGAGATCTAACCCGGGGTGCAAATCTAGAAGGCACGGACAAATTCACGGGGGCAGACCTTCATGTTCGGCTCTTTTGAGCTGGCCGTTGACGGTTCAGGACATCTTTTCAACATTTCTCCACCACCCTACGTGGACTACAAGCGGTTCGGAACGGTCGAGTTCATTTTTAACGAGCAAGGGAACACAGAAGTAATCTGCCCCTGCTCGTTCCGCATCGTGAGGAGATATGCATGGATCATCGTAGAGAGGGAGAGGGCTGGAACTTCCTCGATCGGCCTCCATGGGGATTCCTCGCCTCATATGTAGAGGCGACTCCAACCTCATGGTATGGCAAGTCATGAAGACATTTGTTGTGGATATGGGACACGAGTACCCTCACGGAGGTAGAACGTGGCCCAACATGGGGGTGGCCCAGCAGGCTGGATCCAACTATTTGAATAAGACCCGGACTAATATCCGACTTGTAATAAAGGTGAGACTAGTTTGTATCCTACTAGGACTCTACATGTAAGCTGGCCCCTTCAACTTATATAAGGAGGGGCAAGGCGCTGAAGAGAGAAGAAGAACAAAGAGAATCTCTAAGGCTAGACACAACTAGAGGAGAGCCAACTCATAACGGCGACTCCCCGTGAGCATATGGAATAAGGCCTAGCCACAAACAACACGTAGGGCTATTACCGAATGATGCTTCCGAGGCCCAAAGCTGTCTAAATCTTGTCTGTGTGTGCGAACCCACCTCAACGATCTCCACATAATCCCCACAATTATCGTCGGATGATACCATTGTTCAATAACATCGACAACATTCGACATAAAAGATCACAAAATGGCAGCCTACTGTGCAGCTGTCCAAGAGCTCAAAAGAAAAGTTTGATGGAATCGAGCTGCACCACATCAAGAGAAACAACAACATCGCAACCGACAACCTTGGTCGAGTAGTGGCTTCAAAAAACATGTGCCCGACAATAACGTTCTTAGAAATATTGCACAAGCCATCAGTCAAGATTCAATCACCAAGACATCTGAATTGGATCGTGAACAAGTTGTCGTTGATCTTACGCCATCGAACCTCTCTGGCAGGGTTCCAAGCTGATCTCTTGTCCGAGTACAAAGCTGAAGGACTGAAGTTTTCTGAAGTGTGTGCCTTTGCAATTGCAAGCCACTTGGTCTCTACCACCTCATCCTTGAATTCTTTCTCCCAAACAAAATTCTCCTCTTCATCCTTATGAAGGTCCAACCGACTTAGCAAGTTCTCCACATGTTCTTTTCCATGATTCGATCCTTCCTATTCGTCCTGATTGTCCTCACGATCCTCTCCCCAGAAACCTTAGGCTTCCGCAAGACAGACGAAGAACCCTAGCGCTATAGAGAGCATCCAGAAGGAGTGCAACGCACCGTGGTGGATGATCTTGACCTAGGAGATTGAAGGAGCGGGCGCGGCCGCCGGAGGAGGTCAAAATGCCGAGGAGGGGGAGGGGGCTATTTATTGGTTGAACTAATTCTTCATGTGGAGTGTACATTCCATTGAAGAAGAAAACATTAGTACACACGTACGCAGAATCATAAGAGGACCGGACTCACCACCATAGGCCCATGGTAGTACAGTGTGGTAATCCCCCATGAGCCCCTTCGTTTGCACTCTTCTCTTCGCCGATACACCCCTTCTCCCGCGGAAGCCCGCGCCTTTCAAACGCGCTACAACCATCCGATGCCGCGCCGCGCCGCCCCAGGGAGACGCCGCTCTCCGCGCCTTCCGCGTGCACCACGTCGCCGGGCACGCCCTCGGCGCCAACCCCGCTCTCTTACCGGCCCTCGCGGCCTGCGCGCGGCTGCTGACGGCCGCGGCCGAAGCCGAGCAGATCCACGCCCTCCTCGTCAAGTCCGGCCTCCCTAGTTCCGTCTCCGGCCTCTATGCCTCCACCTCCCTCGCCCGCGTCTACGCGCGGCTCGGCCGCCTGGGTGACGCGCGGAAGGTGTTTGATGGAATGCCTGAGAGGACGTTGGTTTCTTGGAACGTGCTTCTTGATGGGCTTGTCAGAGCCGGTGATTTGGATGCCGCCTGGGAGGTGTTTGTGGAAATGCCGGAGCGGAATGTGTCTTCTTGGAATACTGTTATGGCTGGTTTCGTGAGGCATGGGTGGGCTCAAGAGGCAGTGGAGTTGTTTGCTGAGATGACGGAGGTTTATGGTTTGACGCCAGATGAGGCCACGATGGTTGGCTTTGTATCAGCTGTTCGCAGTCTCGGCCTGCTTGGATTTGGGAGGAGCGCACACGGTTATATAATCCGACGGGAGTTCTCACTCGATGGTGCTCTTGGTGTTGCTCTGATCAACATGTACACAAGGTGTGGGTGCATGGGTGCAGCATATCAGTGCTTCTCAAGCGTCATCAGCAAGAATGTGGAGCACTGGACCTCTGTCATTGGGGGTTTCGCAGCACATGGTCACCCAGAGATGGCACTGAAATTATTTGCCGAGATGAAGCAATTGGGCGTCAGGCCGAATGGTGTCACCTTCGTGGCCGTCTTGAATGCCTGCAGCCATGGTGGTCTTGTTGATGAAGGTTTTAGGTACTTCAACCTAATGCGCAGCATGGGTATCAGGCCATTGATCCAGCACTATGGCTGCTTGGTGGATCTTCTTGGTCGTGCTGGGTTCTTGGAAGAAGCCTTCAACCTCGCTAGCAATCTACCAGAAGAGCAGGGCTTTGTGATGTGGAGCTCACTACTAGCTGCTTGCCAAACCCATGGCAATGTCGACATGGCAGAGGTTGTTGCCCAGAAGTTGGCAGACACAGAGCCAAGCCATGGCAGCTCGTATGTTTTGTTATCAAACGCCTATGCATGTGCTGGTCAATGGGACGATTTGAAGAGGACAAGAAGCAGGATGGAGGAGCATAGGGTGGTGAAGAAGCCTGGGCTCAGCTGGATCGAGGTTGATGGCAGTGTACATTCCTTTGTCACTGCAGACAAGTTACACACAGAAAGCAAAGATATTTATCATATGTTGGAAGACTTGAAACTTAATTTGATATCAGCTGGTTCCGAACCTGAAACATTTGAGCTTCCTGAAGTTTGATTCAGTAAGTTATTGTTGTTTATATTGAATATATCAGTTTTCTTTTTTGGAAGGTTACATTTATTTTGTTGATAGAAATACATCACATGAGAGGTCTGTTCATGATCATATGGACAATGGGGCATCTGAATATATCATATTGATTTGGTAAATTTCAGGTTGGTTTACACTTGAACTGTATCTAACATACCTTTGTGGAGCAACCTAGCCGCCGCAGTCATGAGAGGGAAAGAGTCACGATATGATTCTGTTCCTTTCATAAGTACAAATATAACAGCATTTAAAACAGTAAAAGCTCTACTACTAAAAACACGTCGACCTTCAAGTTAACTGACATTTCCTTCTACTTAATGGTTCTCAACAGTAAGTTCAGCAAAGTAGTTGCATATCACAAATCAAAGAACAAATGGTGGTTGGGTAGTCGTGGAAGAGTAGAGGACTGTCAGAAGGGAACACAAAGATGGGTGGGAAGTGGGAACAATGGGGGACAGGAGAAGAGAGCAGTACCTCTCCCTGTAATAGGTGGACATGACATAATAGCGGGTAAATTCAAGCATCATTAAAGTGGTACTCACTGCGTTGGAAGGAGATTATTGGCTGAGCATGCGACCCGGCATAGCATCAGTGTTCCCAGAAATCGTATTTCCGTGGCCATATTCACAATCATATAGGGATATTCCTGAAACCAATGTGAATGCAGAAATTGTTGCTAACAGATTCTGACTGGTTCGGTCAGATATCGATTTCATTTGTAATTATCCAATATTTTCATATTTTTCTCAGTTCCAGTGAAACAAGCTCCAATTCACGTTCAACTAAAGAAGTTTTATTAAGAAATAATTGTCTTGCGGATTCGGATAACTGGATGCTGCAGCTACCTAGATATAGATACCAATTTGGATAGAGAAGTTGTTTTTCCCCGGACAACCCTCTAGTTCATACTTGTCTTGTCAGGTCCAATAACACATTTATTTCATGATAGGATGGTCGATCCGTCTATATCCGTACCATTTACACCTGAATAAATTGACGAAATACAGTAAAATTTAGCTTTGCAATGCACAGCGTTGTTAAGTTACATGTATATATCCGAAAAAGAAAATGGAATAATCACAAACTCTGAAGATAGTGTGAGTGTGCAAAGCGATCGACCTTCAAAACTAATGGAGCATTTTACAACTTCGGTTTAGCTCTTTCGTCCAAGGAGTAGCACATATGCTCAAGCGCCGCGACGTGATCCTCGGCGACGGCCATGTGGACGTCGACGGTGCCCTTGGCTGAGCACGATGGCACGAATGTCATGAGCCCCTCGACGGGCAAGTCCGGCATGAGGAACGCGGATGGCGGCCCATTGCCGAGGTCAATCTGGTGGAACCTGAAACCCAGACTGCTGTCCACCTCCAGGTCCGGACAGAGCATGGCGCCGGAGGTTGGTGCTGTCGCCGCGAGCTCCTCCCAGTTCGCGTCCGCCACGCTCCCGAAGTCCACGAACGACTGGATGTACGCGGCGTCGACGCGCCCAATGGCGTCGCGGATGGCGCCTACCACGCCGCCGTAGGTCCAGCCCAGGACGTCCCGGACTTGGAGCCTCGGGAATGCCCACAGAACCATGTTCCCGAAGAAGTCCGGCGGGACGGCAGGGTTGGCCCTGCCCCGGCAGTCCACGGCCACCCTGACCTGCGTGAACTCGTCGGGCTTCAGGCGGCGCGCCGCCGTGATCTTCTTCCACACGTGCGCGAGAAGGCACTGGAACGTGCTGCATGGGGCGCCGACGCGGGCCTTGAGCTCTGTGACGAACTCGGCCGTGAAGCGCAGCGTGAGATTCTTGATCTTGCACGTGAGGTGGGAGTAGGGGGAGCTACGACAGCCGTCTTCTTCTCCGCTGAACTCGGTGCACCGGTGGTCGAACGCCGGCGTCGGCACGCTCTGAGGCACGGCGGTCGCCGCGCGGTCGAGGAAAGGCGACGGGGCGGTGAACTCGCTGGCTTGGCGAACTGCGCTGGCCCACGTGGTGAGGAAGTTGCTGAAGGAGCGGCCGTCGGCTGCGTGGTGGTGGTGGATGATGCCGATCACGAGGCCGCCGCACTTGTACCGGTTCAGCTTGATCTGCAGCAGCGCCGCCCCGACGTTCTCCTGCTTGTCCCGGACGTGCCAACTGTTAGTTGCCGGTGACCGACGTCGCCGTCCTATTGATGAAGCTAATTACCTCCGGCAGCGGGAGTGCAGGGTACAGGCCCTCGGTGGTGGTGGTAAAGCAGCCGTCGGCGACCACGCTCGCCATATCGACAGGGACCTCGGCGTCCAGGACAAGTACGCCGTCGTTGTTGAGGTGGATGGAACGCCTTCCTGAGCGGTCGACGGCGAGTCGTCCGGCCAGGTGAGGGTACGGCGCGACAGCCCTGCGCAGGCCCTCCACGAGCGCCTCGTTGGACGGAGTCGGCGCGGGGTACACGAGGATGAGGGAGACAAAGATGTCCATGGCGGCGCGGTCAAAGAGCGTCAGCGGGACCATCTCGCCCGCGAGCGGGTGCGGCGCCGAGTACACCGGCTTCAGCATCTTGCCGCCGGTCGTCTCCATTTCAACCCACGCCATAATAGAGTTGTGGCCTTGCTGAGATATATAGATGGTTCTGCGACTTCCATCTGGAATATCTGACGTGAACACTGCGCCTAACTAGTGCTGTCAGCTTACAGATTGATCTCTAGCACAATCAGTAGGTTGCAACAGGCTTGAAGTTGAGGGACACGATTAGCTAGATGTATGCCATCAAGGACCGGCTGGGCTTCCGCTGAAGCAGCATCAAGAGCGAAAGGACTTTGCCGCCAAAAACCGTCCCTTGTCATCTCTGATCACCACCCCGGTAGCTCCTGATCCCAAGTTTACATCATGCTGTATTTAGCATCAACATTGACAGCAACATAGCCTTCCGACGCCCTACACCAAGGTGCTCGTTTTTGGCTGTGATTCTTTCCTTGCGACCTTGAAAAAGCTTGATACTAGAACCTGAACTGAAGTGCATGGTCTTCTCTTCATGAACTTTTTGCCTTCTCCTCCATTGTATATACCAGGCCGGCGTCAGAATTGTCCCTCTGATGGGCATCAGAGTATCATTAATTGGTCGCAAGAAATTTATCATATATTGGAAGACTTGAAACTTAATTTGATATCAGCTGGATGCCTGGATCCGAACCTGAAACATTTGATCTTCCTGAAGTTTCATTCAGGAAGTTAGTGCTGTTTATATTGAAATGTACCGTATGTTTTTGGGAGATTACATTTATTTATCAATGGAAATACATCACATGAGATGTCTGCTCATGATCATATGGACAATGCAGTATCTGAGAGTATCATATTGATTTGGTAAATACCAGGTACTTTTACACTTGAACTGTATCTAGTATCTACATATCTTCGTGGAGAGCACCTCATACTTAAGGGAAATCACTATCATCTCCCTCAACTATCACAAAAGCATTTCACATGAAAATAAAGTCAGGCCAAGAAACTATGGCATTACACCGCTACTAGTCACTTAATCTCTAATATCTAGCTGTCAAATTGTCTAAACGAAAGCTTCATCTAGAGTGAAAACGTGGCCGAAAACTAGATGTGCCAAATGGGATTTTCTGGTCTCTTGATTTGGTTTTAGCAATGTCAACAACTATCATCCAGCCGTTTATTATCTGCACATAGAATTATAGATGTAAGCTTAATAGATAAATCATACTATCATGTAAAGGCTATCAGAAAACAGAATTTTGTCAGCTACCTCTCCATTCATTGCTTTCAGAGCTGCACCACCAGCTTCTTCTGTGGTGTATTCTATGAAGGCATACCCTTTTGATCTTTTTGATATCCTGTCCATTATTATCTTGACTGCAATAAAGTAGTTCCGTGATATTCAGTATCCAAAAAATGGGTAATGGCTAGGCACAAACATTTCTTGCTAGTATCACAAACCTTCAACCAGCTCGCCAAATGGCTCAAAGGCTTCCCTCAGAGTTTTCTCAGATGTATAAAATGAAAGCCCTGTCATACTAGACCAAATTAGTGACACCGAAATCAAAATATAACTGATTTTCTACTACTGTATATACTTATTATGTTTAACTGTTATTTGTGTTACAAACAGGAGCAACAGAAGTTTGTGATCTCAGCGCATGTCCAAGACTCACTTGTTCCAATCTAGCTTTTCTTTATATTGAATGAAAAGTGGTGCTTAGCACGTTTAAATATCAACACTAAATTCTCAAATAGGGTCGAATTGTCTGATCTACACTACTTATATTTCTACAGTACAGAAAATTGGACATATAATTTACTGATTGATTGAACTTCCCATTGAAAGAAAAGACACAAAGACTAGTACTTCAGAACAAGGCAGAGGGCATCGTCCATGTGTAAGGTTTAAGTGATCAAACAAACAAGCTAAATATATAATAATATATATTGGATGCCCTTTACCTGTAACAAAGAGCCTTTTAGTTTTGACATCAGCCACCTGAGTAGCTTCTGAGGATTTCGAGCTATCATCACCTGAAACCACAAGAAGTCCTTACAATCTGGCTCTTTTCACCAAGCTTGCTTAGAAGCATGGAAAGAAAAATCAAGTTCTGTAAATGTACTCCAGAGTCCAGACTTGCTAGGTATGCTCTTGGTTAGTATAAGATGTAAAAGAATCAAGAGACGTCAAGTTTATATCAGATTAAGACATCAGGCTACTAAATAGCATGAAACAAGAAATGATGTCCTTATAGTTGTAGCATCCCTCGTTTTCAAGTAAAACAACAGAAAACAAAAAGGGACAAGAACGAGCAGGGTAGAAGGATCATGTCCGAGCATGAACCTCAGAAAAGACTTGCTCATGCCTTGGATGGTTTGGACTTTGGAGTTAAGAGTAAACTGACAGCAGTGCACTTTGCTATCAAAGAACTACCAAAGGAATGAGAACAAAAAGAATAAGAATTATAAGTATTTTATATTCAAAGCTTGAATTGCATCAAGGGATTTCTGCTTGGCAATGGAACACACAATATTCACACAAATCAATAACATGATGATAGGATTTAAGTACAGGCATAAATAAATGAATGGGAGATCATCAGAAACAGAAGGGATGATTGAACCTCTGTAATCTTTTTTGTCTGATCCAAAATTTGAATCTGGTAAAACAGATATGACTCCAGGGACATCTGTTGCACGAAGCTAGATTGTTGGTATCTTAATAAAGGCAGAACTGCCAATAAATAAAATACTGATAGATTTATCTACCCAGGAGGATAAAGCACATGATGCTCACCAGCTAGCTCCTTCGCACATTGTTCGTCAATATGACAGCAGAATCCATAATTCTCTTCCCATGAAACGTGATATATGCTAACTTGTGCATCTTTTTCACTAGGAAGTTAAAAAATAAACAATTATTTGTATCACTCATAGGCACATATACAGCAAAGTAGTAGGTAGGCGGCCAATGATACTCTACATACTTCCCCAATACTTTCACCAGGATCTGGGTATAGTGGTCTACCATTTGTGCTTTTGTCACAACTTCAACCCCGGGCTTCTCCATTCGGACAAGCCAAAACTCACTTTTCTCGCTAGAAGAGTTGTTACAAGCAGCATCACTGAAGCTTCCAAGGTTAACTGGTGAGAGGCTCGACCTCAGATTATCCTTCTCTGGCACATCACCCTTAACCATCCTAACAGCTAATACCCCAGGCATCTCTGTAAATTTTAAAGATCATAAGATAACATATACAAGTCCAAAGCATGTATACTTCAAGATTTGCTTTCATGAGTACATTTTCCCCTTAACCCCCCCCCCCCACCACCACCACCACACACACACACACCAATTTCATTGCTGAAACTAACAACAGAAGGTTCCACATAATTCAAGTTTTACAGCAAGATGCTTTCAATGAGTACTACCTGTTCGTTATTCAAAGTTGCTACTTTCCCGGTGAATCAGTCAAACGTACGACAAAATCTGACACGATAAAACTGGTCAAGATGTACTAGTCTAGTACCATACTACCACCACATGTTTGATGTCTACTACAACATACACAAATCTGCGTTATTCAGAGAATGGAACAGTAAGCACGACTCCAGTCATCATCAAACTTGTACAATTGTCACTTGCGTTACTCTATTATCATCACAATCCAGCAGAATCGATTGCTACGCTATTAACTGAAAGCAACTATCACCCTAGAATTCGAGCTTCCATTGAAAAATATAGCCCACTGCTCTGCACAGACATAGCAATTCAACAACATACTTGCAAGCTTCTTGGACGCTTCCTCATCGATCTCGCAGCAGAATTCGTAGCTCCTGTCCCACGACGCGTCATATATGCACATCTGCGCCTCCTGCTCACTGCATACGTTTTTTTTCGGGGTATCAGAGATTGCAGCAGAAACAATAGATAATCTACCTACTACCACTGGATACAGAAGGGAAAACTAGTAGAATCACCTTCCCAACACTCTGGCCAGTGTGGCGACGTAGTAGTCGACGGCCTCCGCACGGGACACCTCGCCGCCGCCTTCCGGCTCAGGCGGGTCGTCCATGACCACCACCCACCTGGAGCAGCGCGGGCGGGTAGAAGAGGCGGGGAGCGGCGAGGGAGGTGACGCGGCCGCGGCGAGGCGGAGGAAGCGGCGGCGAGCGGCCCAAGTGAGAGAAGAAAGGGCGATGTGTGGGATAGAGTTGGCCTGGGCTGTGGCACCGGTGGCGGTGGAGACAGTGAGGCCGCCGCTCAGGAGGAGGGAGCGGACGGCGTCCATTGCCAGAGGTGGGAGCTCGCGGGAATGGCTACCGGCGGGGGAGGGCTAGCAAGGAGATGACGAGCTTCGCGGTGGGCCGAGAAAGAAAGAAATATCTCTCGGCCCTGCTGAGCTGTGGGCCGTATGCGAGCAGTGAGCCCAAAGGGCCTCGGGAGGAATATTTCATGGAAGATAATTTGTCTAAAAAAATTGTCTCAAAAAAAATATAACCGATCAGCATTTTCGCAACTCTGCCATCCACCCGGGCGGTTGGAGCGGAGCGAGCCGCGACACCCCATACGGCGCGGCCGCCCGAACCCGCCGTCGGGGCACGACGGCCGACGGAAAGCGTACGTCCCGTCACCCCGTCCCGTCCCGCCCCGGCCGGTGTCGGCGAGAGACGTCGCATGGCAGGCACTCCTCCGCAACGGTGCGCGGACCACGCGTGCGCGACGCTGCGTGCGTCCACCCAGACCCAGCGGCATTACCAAAGGTATAGGAAGGTCCCCTCCCCTCCGAGTCCGGGTTTCCGGCTCGGCCGCGGTCCGCGACACTGTGCGCGACGCATGGCCGCGGGGGGCTCGTCCAACGGCGCGACGACGCGTGCCCGTCCGCTGGATAGGACCACTCGGTCGCTTTCTCGAGGGCGCACGGCGACGAGCCGGTCGTCGCTAGTACCTACGAGTCGGCAATCAGTGAGGTTGCCTGCAGCGCCTGTCAGCGTACAGCACAGCAAGCGATGGACAGACAGACAGAGAGATAGATAGACTCGGGGCCGGCCGGGGAGACGAATCGAGCTCCGAACTCCGAAGTGATGCGTTTCGACTTCTTCTCCGGCCGGCCTTGCGCCAACAGATCGTCGATCGATCTCTATTCTCAGGCCGAGCAAGTGACGGCTCGATGCCGTAACCTGGCTAGTCGTAGTCACACAGGCTCAGCTCAGAACTTCAGATCGGGGCAACCAGAAACTAATCAATTCCCTGGACCTAGCAAGCATTCGCATCAACATACTACTAGATGGATGATGATGATTCAGTTTTCCTTCTTAGGAGGAACACATGCATGATTCCGTTATGAATGATTGGATGGACGGACGGCCCTTCAGCTCCGTTCAAGGAGGCACGTACACGGCTACACGTACCCATCTTGAATGATTTTCGACGAGTTTGTCCACTGTTCGGGTTGGGCCAACGCCCCGGCGCCAGGCAGCCAGATGTTGTGGGCAGCTGGCGTCAGTACAACTGCTGGTGGCTGATTATTGAGATTCGAGTCGACCATGCATGCATTATTACTGATCTGAATAACTCGATTTGGAGCAGTTTCCTGTTGCACTGGCTCTCCTGACAGTGATTCGCCATAATTACTACGGCATGGCATGGTTACATCTTACATGATCATGACTCCAGATTTTTTTTGACCCAGACGATGATAATCGATAATCGACAAGTACTGTGCCGTCCATGGCCATGCATGAATACTGAAGCTATTTAATCTATGACTGCGATGCGAGATGACTTGCTGAATTGATGGGTGTGGATTAGTTGGATTTAAATCATGCTAGTACTGAATTGAGCAACACCAATCTGCATGCTGCGAGTGTGACGGCACGATATTGTTTCCGTCGCGGGAATGAGCTTATTCCGGCGGTGCAACTTAAGCCGAAATCAAGCCAAGTGTTGCACTCCCGTGACAGCAGAATTGACGGGTGCCGTTACCGGATTAAGCAACAACTTGTGTGATACTACCACTTCCATGTCCTTGGCCCAACCCAACCGTTTCCCTCCCAGGACTAGGCTTATTCCGGCAAAATTGAGCTAAATGTTGTACACCCGTACGTGACAACAATTCAGGTGGATTTGAAGATCGCAAGAGAGATACCGTCCCGCCACAGTTATACAGAAGAAACAGCTCACCTGCAAAACTTGTCCCATATGGCCATATATATGTATCATCCCTACAGGTCCACACCACACGTAAGCATCGGTCTCAATCAATAATGTTATACTAGTATACTACTCCCGCGAAAACTCCATGTATTTGGGAGAGAATTGGCTTAACAAAACCCGGAATAGCAGCGGAGCACGCCACCACGTAAACTTCCACGTCGGCCTTGATAAAATCAAATCCCCGTATCCACACGTGAAGATGACCTTGTTTTGCACCGGGTAGCTTGCCGGCCAGCCGGCCGGACCAGTAAGAGCGCTACTAAAGTACTAATACACCGTTAGTAGTCGATGGGTACGTGTATGGCAGCCATGCATGCACGTACGGCTCATGCTTGTTGGCGTTGCCAACTCGGACTTCTACCAGAGTCGTACTCCTAGCTACTGGCTAGACTTCTGAGTGCAGCTAGCTGGTTAATCAAGTCAAAAACCTACACCTGGACCTACACAAACGTGTGGATCAAGACCAAGAGCGTGTGCTGCCATAGCGGAACCAAAAATGAGAATTTTCCCTCCAGACGGAACTCCCGTCCCCCGTGCCGCTCCCGCGAGCGGCCCGGGAGGAACCCTAAATCGCGCCGCCGCCAGCCTTCCCTCCCGCCTCCCCGCTCTCGCCGCCGCCAAGAGACGCCGCGGGCAAAGCCGGCGGGGTCGGCGGCGGGATCTCCTCTCTCAGGCACCGGGGGGCGCGGACGCCAGATCTGGCGTGAGGCCCTCGCCGGCGTGGTTCGCGTTTGCGGCGGCGAGGTAGCTCTGGCGAGGCCTGCAGCGTCGTGGCTCCGTCTGGCGGAGTGGCGCTTGCTTGCTCCGGTGGCTCGGGGCGGCGCGGCGTCGAGATCGGCGGTGCCTGCGTCGGGCGGCGCGTGGCGCTGCCTGCTTTCGGCTTGGCGCGGCCTCGTCCGACTCTTGGCGCCGTGGTGGCTCTTTGGTCGGCGTTAGGTGGTGGTGGCGGCCCTCCTTTGCACGGATCCGTGGCTCTCGGGCCGATCCGCACGTCGGATGGCTCCGGTCGGGTCTTTGCGGGAGGCTAGTTCACGGCGGGATGCTTGACGGCGGTCCCTGGATCTGCACGAGGTGCAGTGGGTGAGTGGATGTGGGTGGTGTCTTGATTTCGGAGGGGCGGGCGCATGCGCACCACCGCGGAGGCGGCGGCTGCGAGGCTCGGCTAGGCGAGGGCTGGCGGCGGCGGGCGCCCGACCACCCACGTGAGGCGCCGCGTGATGCCTCGGTGAAGTTGGCGTCGAGTGTGGTGATGGTGCGCGTCGAGTCCATTTGTGTGGCGATCCCTAAGTGCGGGTGAAGGCCATCGCGACGGATCTGGTCCCCACATTGATTGGTGGTTGCCGCGGTTCTGGTGTCTTTGAAGGTGGTGGCTTGCGGTGTGCTTCCTCGGCGATGATGTGTGGCTCCGACCGCAAGTGGTCTGTTGTGTTGGCGATGTGAGGCATCTTTCGGGGCTGGCCGGAAGCTTGGTGGCGTGGAAATGTGCAATGCTACGGATGAAAATCCTGTTCGGCCTTGGTCGGACCGGCGTCGATGGCACCCGTGGGTGTCATTCCCTTCTGGGCGTCGCCGAGTGTAGCGCCATTGTTCACGGTGCCTTGTATCGGCAACCATCTCCGGGCGAAAGCCTTGATTAAATGAGGATCGGCACGATGGCGGTGTCTTCGTATTTGTTTCTCTGTTGGGAGCTTCGTGCTTGGAGATAAGAGGCCTGTGTTGCGCTCCTCCGCTGCGGCACCGCCCCGAATCGTTCTTCTCTGGCGCTATGTATGGTCGTCGTTGGCTCTTCTGGGAAGCTGGAGTTCTTTGTTCTTCGATGATCACCGGCGTCGGTCGAGACGCCTTGGCGAGGATAACGGTTTTGGGTAGACTCTTGTTTGTCGTAGTGTGGTTGTATGTGTCGTGTGTGGTCGTGTGTGGTTTCCTACTTGTGTCTGGTGTGGAGTTGTGCTACGATCGCTGTTTGCAGTGAGAGGTAGATGTGGTTGTATGGCTGTATTTCTCTTTTTCTATAAAGCTAAGGTACGCTATTTGCGTAAAAAGAATTTTCCCTCCAAGGGAGAGCGCGAGATTGTTCTCGCGTCGGCTCCGGCTCCGACTCCCCAGCGCGCGCGTCAACGTCAACGTCACCGTCAACGTCAGCGTTGCCCTAGCCCTCGGCACGGCCGAGCAGGCGGTGACGTGACAGGAGCCAAACCTTGGGCCACGTCATGGGTCTCTGCTGGGCCTCTCTGCTGCTCCTACGACTCATCGCTGACACAGTGCCGTTCATCGTTCCGTTACAACTCCCAGTCGATCCCAGGCAATTACTCCCGGCAACCGTGGTACAGTACGTACGATGCCGGTGGGGTTTCGGTTTGGGGCCTACGCATGCGTACGTGTGTCTACCGGTGCTCTTGTACGTACAAACGTACGTATGGATAGAAGGATTCATGTACGCGCGCGGCGTTGCTCTTGCAGCATGAGATCCATCGGATTTTTACTTTGGTCTGAGTGACGGTATAACCTTTGTTTGAGGGTGATTCTCACGTGCTGCCGAACTCGAGGTGTACTGCACACGGTTGGCTGTTTGGTTGGGAGGATACGTACAAACGCCCGGCCGGTCCATTCGACCGTACGCGCCGGGACAACAACGTCTCACCTTTCCTTCTTTTCCTTTTCGATCAGACAACGTCATGGGTCACAGAAAGATGTGAGACGTTTGGGCCGCGCGTGTGTCTAGCCAAGATGGCTCGTCCATGGCAGCTGCTCCATTGGCTCGACACATGAATCATTAATGGACCTGAGCTTAAGAGTCGGCATTTGTTATCAACAGGCCAGATTATAAGCCAAATAACAAAGTACGAGCACGAGCCTTACAAGAACACGTTTGAAGAACATAAAAATTGCAAGCAGGCTCAGGAGAAATCCGATGTTGCAACTACTTTTGTGTCGCCGAAGCCAGGGAGTCATTGTAACTGCAACAAGGGAATCACCGAATCAAAAAAGGGGAAGTTTGGGGAGTATCAAGTTAAATACGTGAAAATTGCAGCATTGAGCATCAAGGAATGGTCGCGACCATAAGCTAGTACATGTACCAATCAACCAAACTTAGCTCATTTTTAACCAACCATGGCCCCTTCAAAAGTTGGGGCGGGGGGATCTTTACCATTGAGAGCAAAGGTTGGAATCTGTCGCTAAAACTTGAGGTACAAGTGATTCATCCGTCTCAACCAGGGGAATTGAATGGCCATTGTCTTTGAACTGTACAAGGGTTGGTTGGCCAATGATCTTTTCCTTTCCCTCACGTGAAACGTCTGTGTGTGGCGCCATCGGACTGGCGCTTCATCTTCGAGCTGATCTTTCAAGCTTCAATTCTTCTCGGAATTCGTTCATTGGGACGGAGTTGATAGAGCTCTCACTGGTAGGTATATGCACTTACATGAGTGAAATCATGTTGTAATATTGGGATCCGGCCTTTGGGCCAAACACTCTAACTCCTTTCTCAACTAATGGACGACGAAAATCGTATGCCTCTGTTTTGAAAAATAAAACTTAGTAATATTTTTGTGAGATTGTACTTTATTGTTGTGTCATTTGCATTTATAGATACCGTAGAGATGATGACTGCAAAAGATTTCCTTATAATTCTTAGTTCTATGAGTTACTCTATAAAGGCATCTTCAACGCCGACGCAAATTCTTTGTAGCATCCGTCCACGGTGAGAGGCAGGCTGGGCTTGATGGTGAAGTCCTCCCACTTGTGCCAAGAGGTCCTGGGTTTGAATCAGCCTCTCTGCATTGCACTTCGCAGGGGTAAGACTAGGTTCCTATAATCCCTCCCCAGACCCCACCTTGTGTGGGAGCTTCTATGCACTGGTCTGTCCTTTTTCATCCGTCCGCGGGTAGGGGGGAGGGGGCAATCTGCGGATAATGATGCTGGAGACGGTCATCCAATGCAAAACGATGAATTTCATATAAACTGGACGGAATTTATTACATTTCGAACGTTTTTCATATAAACCTGACAAAATTCATTACATTTTCCATATAAACCGGACTAAACACTAGTGTAAACCTAAACTAAATGATCGCTGGCGCCCGTTCCCCATGTCCGGCCATGAGCTTCGAGAACTAAAGCTTCGCCTTCTCCAGTTTCGCCTCGGCACTCTCCATCTCCGCCTACATAACCTCCACCTAGAGCCCTGGAAAGTGAAGCTGTCCGCCTCCACGTCGTCGCCAAGTGGCTAATCAGCGACGATGTTCAGCCCACCAAGCTTGGCTTCAACGGGAGGGGAGGAGCGGTGGCCTTACTGGGACCCGAGCGGTGGTGACCTACCATGCACTACTCTTCCTCGCTGCCAGCGGCACCCGTTGACGTGTCAGCTTCGTGGTCATGGTGGCGGGGAGCAGCCTGGGTGGAGTTGGCGATGTTCTCTTCGTCATCGCTCTTGCCCCACACGTCATCCGTCGCCTCATCGAACCCCCTGTAGGCGGCTTCTAACTCCGCCTGACGTTGGCGGTACAACCAGTGGTGGCGGTGGATCTCGCGAGTGAAGCGGTAGGACTCGAGCAACGCCTCCTGCTCGGACACGTCCATGTTTGGCATGACGGATGTGCCGACGGCGAGCAGCTCCTCCGCGCGTCGGTGCTCGTCGAGGAGGCGAAGGTTGTAGGCCTGGTCGGCTTTCCCCTGCCGGAACTTGGCCTCCTCATCCTCCCGCGGCATGTCCGTGTAGTGTGCACGGGCCTCGCCTATAGGAAGGCCCGCACACATTGGCGAGGAGGGTGGCGCCACCTCGTCCTCCATTGGGGCGTCATCAGCCTCCGTCTGCTGGCCCACTTGCCAGCCGACAGCAATGGAGGCCCTCTCCTTCTTCTACTCTGAGGGTGTCCCAATGGGCTTTGGAGCGTGAGGAGGCCATGGCGGGTGTAGTCAGAGAGGAGAAAGGGACCAGAGAAGGATGACTACGGCTATGACCGGGGCTGGAGTTTATATAGCGGACTGGAAGGCAATGGGCCACGGCGGTGTGGTTAATGGTGGGCGGTAGACGGACAGACGGGTGGTGCCGAAGTAGGTTCCTCGGCAACCGTATATCATTAATGTAGGGATGATAGACCGACGGGGTGTCGTTCAAACGTGGAGCAGTTGCCTGCACTGGGAAGTGACGCGGGCGGTGCTCTCTCGGTCGGCGCGGCGCTTCAGTGCCGGCATCTATGAGAGGTCACATCCGCTCTAGGCGGGCATGAATGTGGCACTGACGCTCTGGAGCGGGGCCGACGGAACGCTCGCAAACAAGGAAGGGGTTTTTTGTGCGGACGCCCGCATAGCCCCTCTTAATTTGTCTACATTTTTGGGTGGGGGGGGGGGGGGAATGCGGCTAGATCGTCGAGCGGACCGATACATACCACGTTTGATGATACAACACATTCCGTCTGGACAGGGTGTGGTTTGAGGGTCGGTGTTGGAGATGCCCTAATTTCTTGATTTCTGAATCCAATGCAGTGTACATGTAGTAGTTGTAAGTGAAGTGCGAATAAAGTTACAGACGCTTCTCAAGAAAAAGGTTGAAGGAGTAAAAAAATTTTTGCAGCATTAGGCATCTGCATGGTTGTGGCCATAAAATAGGCTCATGCAGCTACCAGCCAAAATAGTCCATTTTAACCATGACCCCTTGAAAAGTTGGAAAAGACTTGCCTGTACCATTGAGAGCAGAGAGTTGGAACCGGTCACTGTCAAAGTAAACTTCCGGTACAAGTGATTCATCCGTCTCAACCATGCGAATTGATGGCCACGCTCTTGGAACTGCAGAATGGTTGGTTGGCCAAACATAAGGAGGTTAAGGACAATAATCCCAGACCAAGATACTCAACCACAAGCTCGATGCAGGTCAGGCGCTTAAAGTTTCCCAACAAAACACCACCGGACCCATAAATTCCAGTACAAAATGTAGGCCTCCAGATCAGTCGGCCAAGAGAGAGAACAAATTCGGGTACTTGCTGCTGGCTAATTCTAGAATCCTGTAAAATTCAGTAGTACTAGTAGCTAGCTAGGATTAAAGATTCCTGCGGAACCTAGGTAGCAAAAAAAAGAAGCTTTTGTTCTTAACGTGGCGGCACCTATGAATTCTGTCTCCAAAGCTCCCTTTTCCGGGAAGAATACTTGTGCCTACAGAAACTCTTGGTGCCAATCTTTTCCTCTGGCAGCGCCTGCGTGCTCTCACCAACCTCATGACTAGCAGAGAGAAAAAGTTTCGTGTAGTACCGACCTCAGATTCTCTCCCAGGAAACGTATCCCGTCCACGTGTAAATCTGACAGTTACATGTACGTATACAGGTCGGCCTTGCATAGAATTGATCGATGCATTTTGATTTTGGGATTTTCGTCGCCTCCCCATGCGTCGTCGCATCGAGATCCTAGGGACTATTTGCGTCCCTGCATCTGACCTGTAAATCTCACCAACCCCATGGCTTGCAGAGGCAAAAAGTTTCAGATTCTCTCCTCGGATCGATACATGTCTCTCCCCCACATGTAAATCTGACGGTTATATAGATGCGGATGGACTTAATCTACGCATTTGGGATTTTTATCGCCTCTCCATGTGTCATCGTATCTACGTAGATCCTAAGACATATATATCCATTTTGTTGGACTCCCAGTGTACTCTCTGTCGGAGTAGGTCGCACTTGTTTTTCAGCTCATTTCGTGTGTTTTCTGAAAGGCTTGCTGGTTGAGAAGAACTTGCCCAACAGTTTACCTACTGGTTGAATACTAATGCAACAGTGACCTCAAGAATTCCGGTTTGTCAACTTGTGCGAATTGAAGCACACATACGAGTCAAAATATGAGACTTTGCTTCATTGCGTATACAAGTAAAAGTAACATTTTTTTGTTCTTTTTTTGGGGAAAAGCTAAGTGTGATTATTCGTCCATGACTGAACTTAATTTAATTTTCCTCGTGCATGCAAAGTGCCTCTAGGAAATCAACCGTTGCCATTAAGAATCCAAGAAAACATCATTTTCAGTATGCATATGCCTCTTTCTAGAGAGCGAATCTTTCCACATATGCTTGAGCCATCATACTTCCATAGCTTTCCACCATTCGTGTTTCCTTTTGTTGACGGCGCCTAGCTTTACACCGTGAAGTACACATCCGTGCTTATCCATTTTGTTTATTTATTTTGTAGTGTCTCCCTGTAATCCGCAGGCAAGTTCATATTATAAGACGTAAGCACTATAAAGTGAACATACCTAATGCTTCCCTCTCAAAGAAAAGAAAGGTTAAATTGTGTTCCCTCTTGAAAAGGATATTTGATCAAGAGAAACTACGTCAAATTGTCTGCCCTGCTTTTAGACACTGGAAAAAGCTCATTGAATGGTAGAAGATTCTAGAGCATCTATCTCTGTTTCTCTCATAGGGGAAAATGTCTCTCTCGAAAAATATGGTGGTAGAAAATTAGTACAGTAGTTCACAAAGCAACATAAAGTGAGCATACCTAATGCTTCCCCTCTCATAGAAAAGGAAAGTGAAAATATGTTCCCACATGAAAAGGATAGTTGTTCAAGGGAAATCATGTGGAAAAAAAAATTCTACCATGCTTTTAGAGAGTGCGAGATAAAGAGTAAGAAAACTTGGATCACCTACGAAAGTCTTGCTTTTGCTAAGAGGAGAAAATATCTCCCTTGAGACATATGGAGTGCAAAAATGTTGGTAGTTCATAAAAAAATGTGGATATAATATATCAAAGGAAAAGTATGTTAGAAGGAAGTTTTGGCAATCTCCGTTCAAAATTAATCGAAGTTCTACCTTTATCCTAAGTCAAACTTGCTTGGCCAAGTCGAAATAAAAATATACCGTCATCTAGAATATCAAATTAGTTTCATTAGAATGTTCATAAATTATATTTCCATTGTGGTGTTAGAGCATTTTTCTATAAACTTGGTCATCTTAAACAAGTTTGACTTTCTTTTGACAAACAAACAAGTTTGACTTAGAACAAACCTAAAACTTCAATTAACTTGAAAGGGGAGAGTACATGTTAGGTGGAGAAGTACAATATGATAATCTGGGAACTTAAAAGGTCAAGATTTCTTATGCTAATACAAACACCTCATGGTCTACCATGACAAGATTTTTGAAATGGTAGTTCGAGCTGTGCACGGTGGCTCCGGTGAAGGTGTCATGTTTAGTCTTTTGTTATTGGGTCGAATGTGGTGCGACAGTAGCGGGAGGCAAGCGATATGGGACGTCTTTGTCTTCCGTTGTCTTCTCCAAAGGTATTCGGCTATCGAGGCGTCGGTGGACGGATAAGGACGAACGGTACAGACGGTACGACTAGTTTATGCACTCCGGTGGAAACACAGGATATCTGATTGGGCTATGTCGACGCGCGCATGCGCCGTATCCTTGCTGAAGGTGGTGGATTGAAGTTTGGCTTTGGGATGAGAATCCGGAGTTCAACCTTGTGGCGGACTCGCCATCATCGGCTCACATGCGCTGATTCCTTCTTGTAGGCGTAACCTAGGAGTTGTGTATTTTTTGTTTCTGGTATGTCTTGTAACATAGGGTTAGTGGCTATCTTGGGGGTTATTGTCGCGAGGTATGCGGCCTCAAGGTTTGTTTTCCGCTTTATTTTCAGGTCGAGGTTGTTCGGCTGCTAGATTTTGCATTATTAATAATAATAGAAGTCCATTTTACTATCCTGAAGAAAGTCGATGGTTCACATAACCCCTTGAAGTCCAGAATGGTCCACTTAACCCCTTAATAAAACCAATACCATTCAATACTCACCCAAAGTGGATTTGATCAAGTGGTTTTGCTGAGTTGGACTCGAACAAGGCTATTTTCTTAACTGTGGGGTCTCCTCCCCTTCCCGTTGTAAGGTCATTTTTATCCCTAAGTGTTTTGGTGATTGATGACAATACTCGTGCGGACTAATCGTGTGCCTTGAGTCCCTCAGATACTTCATCATTAGGCACAAGATGATTCGGTGCCCTCGGAGACCTATTGAAGCGGCGTTGTTCTCGTTTCTCTTTGGTGGAGTTGAGTCGAGGAGAGTCGTACTATTAAGAGGGGTCCGTCGGAAAGGTAGGGTGGAATCACACATACACTTGTCCCTCCTTTCCTTGCACTTTGGAGCTACCGTCGTTATCTTGGTTGTGTGAAAATGGCGACTCATCTGTACTTGCGGTAGTACCGCAGTACAAGCGGTAGTACTGCATGGCGTCACGGTAGTACCGCCCCTTTGGTGCGGTAGTACCGCGGCACCCTGGCCTAGTGCCGCTCCGGTGCGGTAGTAGGGGCGGATGTAATTTTTTACATCCGCGCCCCTCACGGTAGTACCGCCCCTTTGGTGCGGTAGTACCGCGGCACCCTGGCCTAGTGCCGCTCCGGTGCGGTAGTAGGGGCGGATGTAATTTTTTACATCCGCGCCCCCCACGGTAGTACCGCTCCCTTGGAGTCGTAGTACCGTGGCCCTTCTGCCTAGTACTGTAGTGTCGCGGTAGTAGGCGCGATGTAATTTTACATCCGCGCCGACCACGGTAGTATCAGCGCCTACCGCAAGCGGTAGTACCGCGTTAGGTTTTGCACCATCCTAGTTTCTACGAAGTAAGCACGGATGTAATTTATTTCATCCGCGCCTTCCCGTGCCGTGACCCTCCGCCTTGCGGTAGTACCGCAAGGGGAGCGTAGTACCGCCGCATAGCGTAGTATCGCTGCTCCTTCTTGAGCTTGTTCGGCTGTGCAGTTCCCACGGTAGTACCGTGGTGGTCCACGGTAGTACACATGGGCGCCATGCGGTAGTACCGCGTCCTTGGAGCGGTAGTACCGTGAGTCGCGAGGCGTAACCGATGGATAACGGTTGGATTTTTCCACGACTATATAAGGGATGTCTTCTACCTCTAGTTGACTACCTCTTCCACCTCTAAGCTCCATTGTTGCTCCAAGCTCCATTTTCGCTCGATCTCTCCCTAGCCAATCAAACTTGTTGATTTGCTCGGGATTGGGTGACAAGGGCCCGATCTACACTTCCACCAAAGGATATTTGATTCCCCACTTATCCCTTGCGGATCTTGTTACTCTTGGGTGTTGAGCACCCTAGGCGGTTGAGGTCACCTCGAAGCCATACTCCATTGTAGTGAAGCTTCGTGGTGTTGTTGTTGTTGGGAGCCTCCGATTGTTGTGGAGATTGCCCCAACCTTGCTTGTAAAGGTTCTCGCCGCCTTCAAGGGCACCAATAGTGGAATCACGGCATCTCGCATCGTGTGAGGGCGTGAGGAGAATCTGTGGCCCTAGTGGCTTCTTGGGAGCATTGTGCCTCCACACCGCTCTAACGGAGACGTATTTCCCTTAAAAGGAAGGAACTCCGGTAACACATCCTCGTCTCCACCGGCTCCACTCTTGGTTATTTCGTGCCTTTACTTTCGCGAGCTTACTTATTGTTACAACTCTTGTTTGCTTGCGTGCTAGTTGTTATTGCATCATATAGGTTGCTCACTTAGTTGCATATCTAGACAACCTATTTGTTGCAAAGTTTAATTTGGTAAAGAAAAGCTTAAAAATTGTTAGTTGCCTATTCACCCCCCCCTCTAGTCAACCATATCGATCCTTTCAATTGGTATCAGAGCCTCGTCTCTTTATTAAGGACTTTGCCGTCCAAAGAGTATGGTTGACACCAACGATGGTGCGGAGGAACACTCCGGTGTGAATCCCATCTCATCTTCGGCCGAAGGGGGAACCTCGGTCTCTCGTGAGGAGTTCAATGTGGCTTTAGACACATTGAAAACCTCCATGACGGCCGAGGTTAAAAGCATGTTTAATGATTTCCTAGAGGGACTTAAACTATCTATCGCGCCCATGAAAGGGGGTGATCCTACTAACAAGGTGACGGATGCTATCTCCGACAAGGGGGAAGCTAACAATGAAAAGAGTCCTTCTACTAGTGGTAGAAATGGCACCGGCATCTTTGCCCATGTGGAAGCCCCGGTTTATGGAGGGCCTATCCCCTCCACTCATTTGAATCATGCCGGTCCACCTCCTAAATATGAGAAACATGAAGATTTTGATAATTGGGTCTATCGCTTTAAGCGTCATTTGAAACATGTGAACACTAACCTTTGGAGAATCATTGAAGAAGGTTTTTATCCTCATGACCCAAGCAACTTCACCCCTCGAGAAGCCGTGGACAACCAATTCAATGAGAGTGCTCTCTTCATCATCCAAGATGCAATCCTTCCCGAAGATCTCCCTCACCTTCGACCCCATGTCGTGGCTAAAGAAGCATGGAAATGTGTCGAGGCTGTCTATCGTTGAAGTGCTAGCATTCAGCGGTCCAACTATGAAGTGGTGCGAGATGACGCCGATGAGTTTGCAATGAAAGAAGATGAAGAACCTCGTGAGCTCTTTCGAAGAGTGACCAAACTCGCGGTGGCACTTTGAGATCATGGAAGCAAGGACACGGATGACAATTGGATCAAGCGGAAGTTCCTCAAGGCCATGATGCCCTACAACAAAGCCATGTCCTCTGTCATTCGTCAACGACCGGACTTCCACACCATGACCTCAAGTGAAGTGTTGGATGAGTTCGTTGCAATGAGCATCTTGGACAAGACCGCCGACAATGCGGTGCTCCGTTCTCAAAGAGTAAAGAAGCCTAACCTTGCTTTGAAGGCCAAGGTTATTGTGGAAGAAGAGGAAGAAGTGGAAGATGAGGAAAGCAACCCCGAAGACACCAAGTTTGACTACCATGAGCACATGGCCCTTGCTTCAAGACAATTTTGGAGCAAGAAGAGCTCAAGACCCAACTTCAACAAGAACAACTCAAGTGGCGTCAAGGGCAAGCAACGAGTTAGAACTTGCTTCAACTGTGGCAATGTGAGCCATTTTGTTGCGGATTGTCCTTACGAGAAGCGGGAAGACAATGGTGGCAAGTTCATTCGGAAAGACAAAGCCAAGTCCTTCCCCAACAAGAACAACTTCACCAAGAAGACTCCCACTCGTGGGTTGGTGGTTCAAGAAGAATACCAAGAGGATGACTATGATGATGAGAATGAAGAAGCAACGGCCATGGCATCCATTGCCATTGCTACTCCCCGGGTGTCTCTCTTCGAATCACCCAACGAAAACATCACCGCTAGATGCCTCATGGCTAAGGCTTCAAACAAGGTAACCCCCAACATCACAACCACCATCATTACTAATCCCTCCGTGGAGGATTGCATTGATGGACATGTTGAGTCTAATGAGGAAGTGAATGAATTTGAGTCTTTTATGAGTAAGCTCAAGGAAAGTCCAAGAAGCACTTTGTTGCTCTCTTGGAACAACTTAGTGAGGCCAATGACATGATCGAGGCTCACGAAGAAACCATCTCCAAGATGGAAGGTCATAGTCGTGACTATGCCGATGAGATATCGGATCTCTCTAATGCTCTTGAGGAAGAGCGTGTGCATCATTTGACTCTTGAGGAGTCACACAATGATGACCATGCTAAGTTAAAGAAAGATCTTGATCATGCTCTTGTCATGTCTCGTGTGCTAACCTCCGAGAAGGCTAAACTTGGGGTTGATCATGCTAGACTCAAAGAGGAGTTTGAGATACTTGACAAGGACCACAAGGTCTTGAAGGGTACTCATGCTAGCCTCAAAGAGTCTCATGCTCAACTCCAAGTTAAGCTAATCAAGGAGAAGGCCACCTTTCCTCATATGGTATTAATTGATAATGCATGTGCTACTAACCCTTGTTGTGAGCATGTGCATCTTGTGGAGGAAAATGCCAAGTTGAAGGATCAACTTGAGAAAGGCCTTGTGACTTGCATTCAAGGTGAGAAAAATCTCAACGACCTTTTGAGCAATCGAAAGGAAGTTGTGGCCAAAGAAGGAATTGGGTTTGCACCCAAGTCCAAGAGCAAGAAGAAGAAGAACAACAAGGCCAATTGTCCTCCTCCCCTCAAACAAACGTTTGTGAAAGAGGGAGAGGGTGCTTCCAAGAAGAAGAAGGAGAAAGTGAAGGAAGTTGATGTCCAAAAGGGCAAAAGCATTTCCTCAAACAAAGCCGGCGACTTTAACCCTTCATATGTGTTGTGCCGTGCTAGTGATGGACATGTCTATGCTAGATTTGTTGGTTCTTCTTATGAGTACATTGAATGGTCTATTTGGGTTCCCAAGACCCTTGTTACTAACTTCAAAGGACCCATTACTAAATGGGTACCTAAAACCAAGCATTGATCTCGTGTAGGTGTTTGCTTCCGGTGGGGGATCATGGTTGCTCGATAGTGGAGCAACAAATCATATGACCGGGAGCAAGGACTTGGTGGTGGACGTGCAAGAGATTCCATCTATGCCCACCAATGTCGAGTGGGGTGATGCATCACATTCTAAGGTATTGGGTCTCGGCAAGGTTGTCATTTCTCATGATCTAACGATCGAGAAAGTCATGCTTGTTGAGTCCCTTGCATTCAATTTACTTTCCGTTCGTCAACTTGCACTCATAGGCTTTGCTACATTCTTTGATATTGATACCGTGGCCCTCTTGTGGAGCAAGACTCTTAAAGTAGCCTTTGTTGGGCATGTCGAGAACGGCCTCTATGTGGTTAACTTTTCGGAGCAACCCACTAAGACAGCGACATGCCTAATGGCTAAAGTTGACGTGGGATGGCTTTGGCATCGCCGTTTAGCCCACGTCAATATGAGATCTTTGCAAAGTCTTCTCAAGAGGGACCATGTTCTTGGACTAACAAATGTTAGTTTTGCCAAAGATCATGCTTGCAGTGCTTGTATCGAAGGAAAGCTTCATGAAAAGGCTCACCCTCCCTCAACCATCATCTACTCAAAGAGACCCTTGGAGCTCCTTCACATGGATCTATTCGGGCCTCCATCTTTTGATAGTCTTGGAGGAAGGAAGTATTGCTTGGTGATTGTGGATGATTATTCAAGATACACTTGGGTATACTTCTTCAAGAGGAAGAGTGAGACTCAACAAACCGTCATCAACTTTGCAAATGAAGCTCAACGTCAACATGATGCAAAGATCTTGACAATAAGAAGCGACAACGACACCGAAGTTCAAGAACTACACCTTGGATGAGTTTCTTAGTGATGAGGGATCAAGCATCAATATGCAGCTCCTTACACCCCTCAACAAAATGGTGTTGCGGAGAGGAAGAACCGGACGTTGATGGATGCGGCAAGGACCATGATGGCGGAGTTCAAGTCTCCGTACAACTTTTGGGCCGAAGCCATCAACACCGCATGTAATGCATCCAATCGGCTCTATCTTCGCAAAGGCTTGAACAAAACTCCTTATGAGATCCTCACCGGCAACAAGCCCAACCTCAAGTACTTCCGGGTGTTCGGTTGTAAGTGTTTCATTCTCAAGAAAGGTGTTCGTTTGTCTAAATTTGAGCCTAGAGCTCATGAGGGCATATTTGTTGGTTATGCTACAAACTCTCATGCTTATCGTGTCCTCAACAAGTCCACGGACTCATTGAGGAGACGATGTAACGTGGAGTTTGATTTAAAATAACGGCTCCCAAATGGAGCAAAGTGGTACTTGTGATATAGGTGATGAAATTCCTCCCCAAGCCATAAGAAGAATGGGTATTGGTCAAATCCTACCCATTGAGGAACCCCTTGTGGCCGAAGGAGAAGGACAATGCTCTACTCAAGTAGAGCCATCACCTCATCAAGACCCACACACTTCCGAAGAACAAAGTGAAGGCCCTCAACCTCGTGAACAAGACCAAGGGCAAGATCTACCTCAAGACGGTGGTGAACCTCTAAATGATGCCCAAGGTCAAGTTCTCCCCCTCGAGCGAGTTCAAGATCAAGAGCAACCTCAAGATCAAGAACAAGCTCAAGACGGCGCTCAAAATGATCAACTCAACCCTCCTCTTTCCACACCCGAGGAGGAATTAGAGCGTCGTGCCGCGAAGATTGCTTCCAAGCTCACCACCCAAGGCCATCTCATGGAAAATGTGGTTGGAAGCCTAAGAAAGGGGGTAAGCACTCGTAGACAATTGGCAAACTATTGTGAACATCACGCGTTTGTCTCTTGTGTCGAACCCCAAAAGGTCTATGAGGCACTCGAAGACTCGGATTGGCTCAATGCCATGCATGAAGAACTCAACAACTTCGAGTACAACAAGGTGTGGAGATTGGTGCCAAGACCATCCGGAACCACAACATCATTGGAACCAAGTGGATCTTCAAGAACAAGCAAGATGCTCATGGGAACATCATTCGCAACAAGGCAAGATTGGTAGCACAAGGCTACTCCCAAGTCGAGGGTATCGACTACGGTGAAACCTTTGCTCCGTTGCTCGCCTTGAATCCATTCGCTTGTTGATTGCTTATGCTTCCCATCACAACTTTAAGTTGCAACAAATGGATGTGAAAAGTGCTTTTCTTAATGGTCCTATTAATGAGTTGGTCTATGTCAAGCAACCCCCCAGGTTCGAGGATCCCTACTTTCCGGATCATGTGTATCAACTCGATAAGGCACTCTATGGCCTTAAACAAGCCCCACGTGCGTGGTATGACCACCTTACCGAGTTGCTACAAGATCGTGGATTTGAAGTAGGGCTAATCGACCCCACTCTTTTTACTAAGAAGGTCAACAAGGAGTTGTTTGTATGCCAACTATATGTTGATGATATTATCTTTGGTTCCCCTAACAAAGCTTTCAATGAACTCATGACCTCCAAGTTTAAGATGTCTTCGATGGGAGAGTTGAAGTTCTTCCTTGGTTTCAACATCAAACAAAGAAGAGAAGGAACCTTCATCAACCAAGCCAAATACACTCAAGACATGCTTAAAAGATTCAAGCTAAGTGATGTCAAGCCGGCTACTACACCAATGCCTACCAAGTGCCAACTTGACATCGATCCCAATGGTAAAGCGGTGGATCAAAAGGTATATCGCTCCATGATTGGCTCCTTGCTTTACCTTTGTGCATCTAGACCAGATATCATGTTGAGTGTGGGGATGTGTGCATGTTTTCAAGCCGCACCAAAGGAAAGTCACTTTGTGGCGGTCAGCGAATCTTCGATATTTGGCTCATACCCCAAACTTTGGCTTATGGTACCCAAGAGGAGCAAACTTCAAGCTTGAAGGTTTCACAGATTCGATTGGGCGGGAGACAAAGTGGATAGGAAGTCCACTTAGGAGGGTGCCAATTTCTTGGTTGCTCCTTGGTAAGTTGGTCTTCCAAGAAGCAAAGTTGTGTGTCTCTCTCGTCCACAAGCGGAGTATGTGGCGGCCGGTAGTTGTTGTGCTCAACTCCTATGGATGAGGCAAACTTTAAAGGAGTACGGTGTCATTTGTGACAAAGTGCCTCTTTGGTGTGATAATGAAAGTGCCATCAAGATATCTCTTAACCCGTGCAACACTTCAAGGCGAAGCACATTGAGATTCGGTATCACTTCATCCGGGATCACATTAGGCGAGGGGAGATCGAGCTCAAGTATGTCAACACTCATGATAACCTTGCAGATATTTTCACGAAGCCCTTGGATGAAGCAAGATTTCGCGAGTTAAGGCATGAGCTAAATATCATTGATTTGAGCAATGTGACTTGAACCCGTGCACCCCCCACCACACTCAACTTGTTGTCTAGTTTAGGTGTAGGCATGGACATAGGGGGAGTGTTGTTCTCTCAATGAACTCTCCCTCCCCCCATTATGCATAAATAGATCACCTCTTTCACATTAGCCATTTTTGATGGTCTTGTGCTTCAAAGACGAGTTTTGGTCATGGGCCCAAGGATAATTCTTCGCGGTGCCATACCATCCAACTCAAACATAGGTGGCTTCGGCCACCACCCTCTCTCCTCGAGAGGCTTTGTCATTTAGGGATTTCCTGTTGTTCCCTTGGTATGTGCTTGTTTTTGTAGTTTTGGGTGTGTGTCTGTTTTTCCGTGCGAAGGCGTTTTTTTTTCCTGTTTGAAACCTTCAGTGTCGTGAGCTCACGGTACTACCGCGGTCGGCCATGGTACTACCGCGGCCTACCACGGTACTACCGCTGATGGGAGCACGGTACTACCGTCCCCAAATGGCAGTAATTTTTTACTGCCGCCTGGTTGAGCGGTACTACCGCCTCGGCGCGGTACTTCCGCCCGAGCGGTACTACCGCGATGACTCGCGGTACTACCGCGCCGGTTCGAGTGCGTGGGGATAAGACCGGGGCAGGGGGAGTTCTAACTCCCCATACCCATTCGTCCTCTTTCTCTCCACGTCGTCTCTTCCTCTCCCGTGCTCACGAACGGAGCCGGCGTTCGTCGCCGGATCTCCTCCACCGGCTGCCCTCCCGTGATTCCGTCCGGTGGGATCGTTCCCACCACGTGCTCTTGCTATGGACCAAGGTTTTTCCCCAAATCCTTCTCCTTTTTGATTGTGTTTGGTTCTTCTAGGTTTTGGGGGAGGCTTGTATGTTCTTGAGATTCCTAGACTAAATCTCTGCAAGAGTAGGATGAAGGAGTGTGGTATTGCATAGGATTTACACTTGTATTGTTGTCTTGCACTAGATCGATCACCGTAGCACCACCATGGCTTCGCGGTTCTTTTGATTCAAATCTGTTAGATCGACGCGACGCGGTACTACGCTCATAGGGAGCGGTACTACCGCCCTAGGGCACGCAGTACTACAGACCGCGTGCGGTACTAAAACTTTACTCTCGCCCCAACCACGGTACTACCGTGACCCTCACGCAGTACTACCGCGTCTGGAGCTGTACTAAGCCTTTAGTACCGCAAACCATGGCAGATCTACCGTGGCTCACATCTATCGCATGCCAACTTTCTCGTTTATCTTCTATGTGTTTCATGTGCTGTCTTATGGCCTTTGCATTGATTCTTTTTGCCTTTTGTTTTGGTGCTTTGCGTGTGTGTCTCAGGTGGTGGCTCTCGCCGGGCCAATCCCGTTCGTGACACTGGCTCCAAGCATCTGCGCAACCCAGGAGAAGTTCCCGAGGGGTCATCTGCGTCCAAGCGCAATGTCAAGACCACCGCTAGCAAGCACAAGGAGCCCGCCAGGGGTATGGATGAGATAGGCCCTACAGAGTATGTCCGTCTCAGGCAGCTTCACCCTTATGTGACCCCTCGCTCCACTGTCAGAGGGTGTGAATTGTTCTGGAACAAGACCCAAACCCAGATCTACTTGGATGTCATCAAGAACAAGCAGAATACCTATGTGGAGGTGAAGTGGATTGATATGCACCACATGAGGAAGGACAAGTTTCGTGACTACTTTGGGGAGGCTCTGGACTTGGTGGAGCAGTTTGGAATTGAGCATGTGATCTCTTTCCACCTGGACTATGACCTTGAGATCATTTGTCAGTTCTTTGCCTCAGTGTTTTTTCACACCAATGATGAAAGGAGGATGACCTGGATGACCAATGGCCGCAAGCTGTCTGCTACCTGGAAGGAGTTCATGGATTTGCTTCAAGTCGCTAATGATGGACTTGACACTCCTGTGGGCGTTCGCCCTCATGTCAATGCTGACTCTGCTCACAAGGACAAGCTCACCCCGTTCATGGTTGAGAAGACGCTCGCCAATAGCAAGACAATTTTGGTTCTCAACCCCTTTCTGGATATCATGTACCGCATCTTCCGCAACTCCTTGTTCCCACGCATCGGTGACAAAGACAAGGTTCATGCCTATATGGTGGACATGATGCTTATTTGCCAGGAGGCTCGCTCGTCTCAGACTCAGCCACTTGATGTCTCTCACATCATGTGGTGTGAGCTTCGGTTTGTTGTGTTCAACCGCAAGGTGCCTATTTATGGGCCCCACTGCTTCTCGCTGATTTCAAGACTTGGGAGAAGATGTACCGAGGAGGAGTTCACTGCTCCAGATGGATTCGCCATGAGCCCATTTGTTCATGGGTCAAACCTAACTGGGCTAACACCGCTACTCGTGCTGAGGCGTCTGCTGCTAGGGCTGCTGCTGTTGATGAGGATGTTGCTGACGCCGAGGGCCGTTCTGCTAGGCCCTCTCAGAGTGACTCTAGGCCATCTTGGGCCAAGAAGTTGAAGGATAAGATGAAGTCTCTTTTCTGCATGCAAGCCAAGTGCCAGTACAGGGCTCACGTGGGGTCCAAGGAGAGTCGTCCCCGGCACAACAAGGTCTTGCAGCTCTATGGCGAGGATGTGTCTGGCGGGTGCGAGGAGCATCACCCCGAGACCGAGTGGATGGAGAAGCAAGGATCTGGTGGACTGATTACGAGGAGGAGGTCGAGGAGTCCATCCACTGCAGAGGCGTCTGACGAAGAGGCGTGGGACGCCTTCTCTGCTTGAGCCACCTCTTGTGTGTGTAGGTGTCCTCTCTGCCTTTTTGGCGTCTCGATGCCAAAGGGGGAGAGAGTGTAGGGATTTGCGAGTTTGCGAGTTTGTGTGTCGTGTGTTTGCTGCTTTCAGTTGAACTCTCTGCTGTTTTTTTCTCTCGTTTGAACCTTGGTTATCTTACCTCGTATGGTGTAAGACATATGCACTCTATCTATCCTAGCTAGCTTGTGTTATATTGTGCTACTTTCATGCTATGCTATGCTTATTATCATGTCTTGGTCTCTAAAATATAGGGGGAGTGTTGATCCTAGTTTGTGTGCCATGCAGTCCAAAGCATTCATCTAAAGTGCACACATCTAGGGGGAGCCCCATCTATATTTTAGAGAAGTGGGGTTTGCCACTGCTCTAAAAATATCTTATCTATGTGCAAATCCCGTGTTGTCATCAATACACCAAAAAGGGGGAGATTGTAAGGGCATATTTATCCCTAAGTGTTTTGGTGATTGATGACAATACTCGTGCGGACTAATCATGTGCCTTGAGTCCCTCAGATACTTCATCATTAGGCACAAGACGATTCGGTGCCCCTCGGAGACTGTTGAAGCCGGCGTTGTTCTACGTTTCTCTTTGGTGGAGTTGAGTCATAGGAGAGCCGTACTATTAAGAGGGGGTCCGCGTCGGAAAGGTAGGGTGGAATCACACGTACACTTGTCCCTCCTTTCCTTGCACTTTGGAGCTACCCGTCGTTATCTTGGTTGTGTGAAAATCGGCGACTCATCGCTGTACTTGCGGTAGTACCGCAGTACAAGCGGTAGTACTGCTGGCGTCACGGTAGTACCGCTCCTTTGGTGCGGTAGTACCGCCGCACACTGCCTAGTGCCGCCCGTGCGTGTAGTAGGGCGGATGTAATTTTACATCCGCGCCCCACGGTAGTACCGCCCTTTGGTGCGGTAGTACCGCGGCACCTGCCTAGTGCCGCCCGGTGCGGTAGTAGGGCGGATGTAATTTTACATCCGCGCCCCACGGTAGTACCGCTCGTCCAGCGTAGTAGTACCGCGGGGGCCCATGGTAGTACCGCTCCCTTGGAGTCGTAGTACCGTGGCCCTTCGGCCTAGTACCGCAGTGTCGCGGTAGTAGGCGCGGATGTAATTTTTTACATCCGCGCCGACCACGGTAATACCAGCTACCGCAAGCGGTAGTACCGCGTCGGGTTTTTGCACCATCCTAGTTTCGCGAAGTAAGCACGGATGTAATTTATTTCATCTGCGCCTTTCGTGCCGTGACCCTCGCCTTTGCGGTAGTACCACAAGGGGAGCGGTAGTACCGCGCATAGCGTAGTATGCTCCTTCTTGAGCTTGTTCGCGGCTGTGCGATTGCCACAGTACTACCGTGGTGGTCCACGGTAGTACCGTGCGGCGCCCATGGTAGTACCGCGTCCCTGGAGCGGTAGTACCGTGAGTCGTGGGCGAGAACTAGTGGATAACGGTTGGATTTTTTCCACGACTATATAAGGGATGTCTTCTACATCTAGTTGACTACCTCTTCCACCTCTAAGCTCCATTGTTGCTCCAAGCTCCATTTTCGCTCGATCTCTCTCCCTAGCCAATCAAACTTGTTGATTTGCTCGGGATTGGGTGACAAGGGCCCGATCTACACTTCCACCAAAGGATATTTGATTCCCCCACTTATCCCTTGCGGATCTTGTTACTCTTGGGTGTTGAGCACCCTAGACGGTTGAGGTCACCTCGAAGCCATACTCCATTGTGGTGAAGCTTCGTGGTGTTGTTGTTGTTGGGAGCCTCCGATTGTTGTGGAGATTGCCCCAACCTTGCTTGTAAAGGTTCGGTCACCGCCTTCAAGGGCACCAATAGTGGAATCACGGCATCTCGCATCGTGTGAGGGCGTGAGAAGAATACGGTGGCCCTAGTGGCTTCTTGGGGAGCATTGTGCCTCCACACCACTCTAACGGAGACGTACTTCCCCTTAAAAGGAAGGAACTCTGGTAACACATCCTCGTCTCCACCGGCTCCACTCTTGGTTATTTCGTGCCTTTACTTTCGCAACCTTACTTATTGTTACCACTCTTGTTTGCTTGCGTGCTAGTTGTTATTGCATCATATAGGTTGCTCACTTAGTTGCATATCTAGACAACCTATTTGTTGCAAAGTTTAATTTGGTAAAGAAAAGCTTAAAAATTGTTAGTTGCCTATTCACCCCCCCTCTAGTCAACCATATCGATCCTTTCACCTGTGTAGCCTTAGGCCTCTCCGGCCGGTGACGCACGTGGCCTGTCCACCGGCGGCGACAGGCGCGGGGAGCCGGGGGTCGCCAACGGCGACCAGTACGTCGGGCTGGGGCTGAACTAGGAGCATTGTGTCTCATTCTTACCTGCATCTCACAAATTTGAGCACCATAGAGCACCGCCAGCCGTCGATGTAGACACCAGCCACCCCTCGGCAAACCTGATGGAAATATGCCCTAGAGGAAATAATAATGTTGTTATTTTATATTTCCTTATTTCATGATAAATGTTCATTATTCATGCTAGAGTTGTATTAACCGGAAACTAGATACATGTGTGGATACATAGACAAAATACCGTGTCCCTAGTAAGCCTCTACTAGACTAGCTCGTTGATCAAAGATGATTAAGTTTCCTAACCATAGACATGTGTTGTCATTTAATGAACGGGATCACATTACTAGGAGAAAGATGTGATGGACAAGACCCATTCGTTAGCTTAGCATTATGATCATTCAGTTTTATTGCTATTGCCTTCTTCATGTCAAATACATATTCCTCCGACTATGAGATTATGCAACTCCCGGATACCTGATAACCCACAAGTATAGGGGATTGCAACAGTTTCCGAGGGTAAGTATTTAACCCAAATTTATAGATTTGACACAAGGGGAGCCAAAGAATATTTGAAGGTATTAGCAGCTGAGTTGTCAATTCAACCACACCTGAAGATTAATTATCTGCAGCAAAGTGATCAGTAGCAAAGTAGTTTGATAGTTTTGATAGTAGTGACAGCAGCAACGGTAATGGTAACAATGATAGCAAAGTGATATTGTAGCAAATAACGATAGCGAGTAACAATGTAGTAACTTAGCAGAACAATATATGATAAATTCGTAGGCATTGATCGGTGACTTGTTGGATGATATTCATCATGTGACGCTTATAACCTAGGGCGATACGGCACTAGCTCCGATTCATCGATATAATGTAGGCATGTATTCGTAAATAGTCATACGTGCTTTATTAAAAGAACTTGCATGGCATCTTTTGTCCTACCCTCCCGTGGCAGCGGGGTCCATATTGGAAACTAAGGGATATTAATGCCTCCTTTTAATAGAGAACCGGAACAAAGCATTAACACATAGTGAATACATGAACTCCTCAAACTACGTTCATCACCGAGAGTGGGCTCGGCTGTTGTCACTCCGGGGTTGTCAGATCATAACCATAGTGGGTGACTATAATTTGCAAGATCGGATCTAAAACATGGATATAATGATGAATTCATAAACGGTTCAGATCTGAGTTCATGGCACCCGGGCCCAAAGTGACAAGCATTAAGCATAGCAAAGTCATAGCAACATCAATCTAAGAACATAGTGGATACTAGGGATCAGGCCCTAACCAAACTAACTCGATTACATGATGAATCTCATCCAACTCCTCACCGACCAGCAAGCCTACGAAGGAATTACTCACTCGTGGCGGGGTGCATCATGGAATTGGCGATGGAGATGGGTTTGTGATGATGAACAACGAAGATCCCCCTCTCCGGAGCCCCAAACAGACTCCAGATCTGCCGTCCCGAGGAAGAACAGGACTTGGCGGTGGCTCTGTCTCGTGGATCGCGATAATTCTTTCTCCCTTATTTTTTTTAGAATAATGTGATTTTATAGTATCAGGGGGATCGTCAACGGGGCCACCAGGTGGGTATCAGGGGGATCGTCAACGGGGCCACCAGGTGGGTACAACCCACCTGGGCGTGCTAGGAGAGGGGGCGCGCCCTGATGGATTGTGCCCACCCAGGGGCCCCTCTCGGGTGGGTCTTGGCTCCAAAAATCCTCTTTTATTCCATGAAAATTCCTTGCAAAGTTTTGTTCCATTCCGAGAACTTTTATTTCTGCACAAAAACAACACCATGGTAGTTCTGCTGAAAACAACGTCAGTCCGGGGTTAGTTTCATTCAAATCATGCAAATTAGAGTCCAAAACAAGAGGAAAAGTGTGGGAAAAAGTCGATACGTTGGAGATGTATCAATAAAGATGCTCTACATGTATCTCCGAAGGTGTTTGTTGGGTTGGCATAGATTGAGATTAGGATTTGTCACTCCGAGTATCGGAGAGGTATCTCTAGGCCCTCTCAGTAAAACACATCATAAGAAGCCTTGCAAACAAAATGACTAATGAGTTAGTTGCAGGATGATGTATTACAGAACAAGTAAAGATACTTGCCGGTAACGAGATTGAACTAGGTATGAAGATACCGATGATCGAATCTCGGGTAAGTAACATACCGATGGACAAAGGGAATAACTTATGTTGTCACAACGGTTCGACCGATAAAGACCTTTGTAGAATATGTAGGAGCCAATATGAGCATCCAGGTTCCACTATTGGTTACTGACCGGAGAGGTGTCTCGGTCATGTCTACATAGTTCTCGAATCCGTAGGGTCCGCACGCTTAACGTTCGATGACGACATTGTATTATATGAGTTATGTGATTCGGTGACCGAATGTTGTTCAGGGTCCCGGATGAGATCACGGACATGATGAGGAGTCTCGAAATGGTCGATAGGTAAAGATTTATAGGATGATAGTATTCGGACACCGGAAGTGTTCCGGAGTGTACCGGGTACATATCAGAGTATCGGAGGGGTTACCGGAACATCGGGGGAAAGATATGGGCCATATTGGCCATAAGAGGGGAGCACACCAGCCTACAAGGGGTGGCGCCCCCCCCCCTCCAAGGAAGGAGGCCGAGTGGGAGAAGGGAAAGAGGGGATTCGCCCCCCCTTCCTTCTCTCCTTCCTCTTCCCTTTCCCCTCTCCGGCGAATATGGAAGGGGGGAGGCCGAATTGGGGAGGACCCCAAGTAGGATTCCTCCTACCTGGAGCGCACCCTTGCTGCTCCCCTCCCCCTCCCACCTATATATACGGGGGGAGGGGCGCCTAGAACACACAACGTCAACTATTAGCCGTGTGTGGTGCCCCTCCACAGTTTACACCACCGGTCATATTGTCGTGGTGCTTAGGTGAAGCCCTGCGCGGATCACTTCACCATCACCGTCACCACGCCGTCGTGCTGACGAAACTCATTTGCTTCCTCGACACCTTGCTGGATCAAGAGGGCGATGAACGTCATCGAGCTGAACGTGTGTAAAACTTGGAGGTGTCGTACATTCTGTACTTGATCGGTCGGAGCTAGAAGAAGTTCGACTACATCAACCGCGTTGTCAAACACTTCCACTTTCGGCCTATGAGGGTACGTAGACACACTCTCCCCCTCTTGTTGTTATGCATCTCCGAGATAGACCTTGCGTGAGCGTAGGGTAATTTTGAAATTGCATGCTACGTTCCCCAACAGTGGCCTCCGAGCCAGGTCTATGCGTGGATGATATGCACGAGTAGAACACAAAGAGTTGTGGGTGGTGATCGTCATACTACTTACCACCAATGTCTTACTTTGATTCGGCGGTATTGTTGGATGAAGCGGCCTGGACCAACCATACATGGCCATGTTCATGAGACCAGTTCCACCGACAGACATGCAACTAGTTTTGCATAAAGCTGGCTGGCGGGTGTCTACTTCTCCTACTTTAGTTCAATCGAATTTGACTGTGGCCGGTCCTTGTTGAAGGTTAAAACAGCAAACTTGATAAATCACCGTTGTGGTTTTTGTGCCATAGGTAAGAACGGTTCTTGCTAGAATCCCGTAGCAGTGCTACCTCTTGAGCATGCGTTGGTTTTCCCTTGAAGAGGAAAGGGTGATGCAGCAAAGTAGCGTAAGTATTTCCCTTAGTTTTGAGAACCAAGGTATCAATCCAGTAGGAGACGACACACAAGTCACCTAGTACCTGCACTAACAATCAAGAACCTTGCAACCAATGCGATAAAGGGGTTGTCAATCCATTCACGGTCACTTTGCATAAGTGAGATCTGATAGAGATAGTAAAGTAAATATTTTTGGTATTTTTGTTGTATAGATTGGAAAGTAAAGATTGCAAAATAGTAAATGAGATGTGATGTAAATAAAAGAGATGTGATATAATAGAAAAGAGACCCGGGGGCCATAGGTTTCACTAGTGGCTTCTCTCAAGATAGCATGTGTTACGGTGGGTGAACAAATTACTGCCGAGCAATTGATAGAAGAGCGCACAATTATGAAGACATCTAAGGCAATGATCATGAACATAGGCATCACGTCCATGTCAAGTAGACCGAAACGATTCTGCATCTACTACTATTACTCCACACATCGACCTCTATCCAGCATGCATCTAGAGTATTAAGTTCATAAGAACGGAGTAACGCATTAAGCAAGATGGCATGATGTAGAGGGATAAACTCAAGCAATATGATATAAACCCCATCTTTTTATCCTAGATGGCAACAATACAATACGTGCCTTGCTGCCCCTACTGTCATTGGGAAAGGACACCGCAAGATTGAACCCAAAGCTAAGCACTTGTACCTTTGCAAGAAAGATCAATCTAGTAGGCCAAACTAAACCGATAATCCAAAGAGACTTGCAAAGATATCAAATCATGCATATAAGAATTCAGAGAAGAACCAAATAATATTCATAGATAATCTTTTCATAAATCCACAGTTCATCGGATCTCGGCAAACACACCGCAAAAGAATATTACATCGAATAGATCTCCAAGAACATCGAGGAGAACTTTGTATTGAGAATCAAAGACAGAGAAAAAGTCATCTAGCTAATAACTATGGACCCGAAGGTCTGTGGTAAACTACTCACGCTTCATCGAAGAGGCAATGGTGTTGATGTAGAAGCCCTCCATGATTGATTCCCCTTCCGGCAGATCGCCGGAAAAGGCCCCAAGATGGGATCTCACGGGTAGAAGGTTGCGGTGGTGGAAAAGAGGTTTCATGGCCCCCTGGTGTTTCTAGGGTATAAGAGTGTATATAGGCGAAAGAGGTACGTCGGTGGAGCTACGAGGGGCCCATGAGGGTGGGGGGGTGTGCCCTCCTACCTCGTGACCTCCTCGTGGAGTCCCAGACTTCAACTCCAAGTCTTCTGGATTGCTTTTGGTCCAAGAAAGATCATCGCGAAGGTTTCATTCCATTTGTACTCCGTTTGGTATTCCTTTTCTGTAAAACTCTAAATAGGCAAAAAAAAAAAAAAACTGGCACTAGGCCTCCGGTTAATAGGTTAGTCCCAAAATATAAAAGAGCATATTAAAGCCCATTAAACATCCAAAACAGATAATATAATAGCATGGAACAACCGAAAATTATAGATACGTTGGAGACGTATCAAGCACCCCCAAGCTTAATTCCTGCTCGTCCTCGAGTAGGTAAATGATAAAAACAAAATTTTTGATGTGGAATGCTACCTAGCATATTTATTAATGTAATTTTCTTTATTGTGGCATGAATGTTCAGATCCAAAAGATTCAAGGCAAAGTTTAATATTGACATAAAAATAATAATACTTCAAGCATACTAACAAAGCAATCATGTCTTCTCAAAATAACATGGCCAAAGAAAGTTATCCCTACAAAATCATATAGTCTGGCTATGCTCTATCTTCATCACACAAAGTATTTAATCATGCACAACCCCAGTTTCAGCCAAACAATTGTTTCATACTTTAGTATTTTGAAACTTTTTCAATCTTCACGCAATATATGAGCGTGAGCCATGGACATAGCACTATAGGCGGAATAGAATGGTGGTTGTGGAGAAGACAAAAAGGAGAAGATAGTCTCATATCAACTAGGCGTATCAACGGGCTATCGAGACGCCCATCAGTAGATATCAATGTGAGTGAGTAGGGATTGCCATGCAACGGATACACTAGAGCTATAAGTTTATGAAAGCTCAACAAAAGAAACTAAGTGTGTGTGCATCCAACATGCTTGCTCAAGAAGACCTAGGGAACTTTTGAGGAAGCCCATCATTGGAATATACAAGCCAAGTTCTATAATGAAAAATTCCCACTAGAATGAAAGTGACAACATAGGAGACTCTCTATCATGAAGATCATGGTGCCACTTTGAAGCACAAGTGTGGTAAAAGGATAGTAGCATTGCCCCTTCTCTCTTTTCTCTCATTTTTTTATTTGGGCCTTTTCTCTTTTTTTATGGCCTCTTTTTTTTTCTTTTTTTATTTATTCCGGAGTCTCATCCCGACTTGTGGGGGAATCATAGTCTCCATCATCCTTCCTCACTGGGACAATGCTCTAATAATGAAGATCATCACACTTTTATTTACTTACAACTCAAGAATTACAACTCAATACTTAGAACAAAATATGACTCTATGTGAATGCCTTCGGTGGTGTACCGGGATGTTGATACATCTTCAACGTATCTATAATTTTTGATTGTTCCATGCTATTATATTACCCCTTTTGGATGTTTATGGGCTTTACTTTACACATTTATATCATTATTTGGACTAACCTACTAACCGGAGGCCCGACCCGTATTGTTGTTTTTTTTGCCTATTTCCGTATTTCAAAGAAAAGGAATATCAAACGGAGTCCAAACGGAATGAAACCTTCGGGAGCGTGATTTTTGGAACGAACGTGATCCAGAGGACTTGGAGTGCAAGCCAAGAAGCAGCCGAGGCGGTCACGAGGTGGAGGACGCGCCCACCCCTACAGGGCGTGCCCCCTATCTCGTGGGCCCCTTGGGCGGCCACCGACCTACTTCTTCCTCCTATATATACCCACATACCCCGAAAACATCCAGGGAGCCAACGAAAAACAATTTCCACCGCCATAACCTTTTGTATCCGCGAGATCCCATCTTGGAGCCTTCGCCGGCGCTCCGCCGGTGGGGGAATCAACCACGGAGGGCTTCTACATCAACACCATAGCCCCTCCGATGAGTTGTGAGTAGTTTACCACAGACCTTCGGATCCATAGTTATTAGCTAGATGGCTTCTTCTCTCTTTTTGGATCTCAATACCATGTTCTCCCCCTCTCTTGTGGAGATCTATTTGATGTAACTCTTTTTGCGGTGTGTTTGTCGAGATCCGATGAATTGTGGGTTTATGATCAAGTTTATCTATGATAAATATTTGAATCTCCTCTGAATTCTTTTATGTATGATTGAGTTATCTTTGCAAGTATCTTCGAATTATCAGTTTGGTTTGGCCTACTAGATTGATCTTTCTTGCAATGGGAGAAGTGCTTAGCTTTGGGTTCAATCTTGCGGTGTCCTTACCCAGTGACAATAGGGGTTGCAAGGCACGTATTGTATTGTTGCCATCGAGGATAAGAAGGTGGGGTTTGTATCATATTGCATAAGTTTATCCCTCTACATCATGTCATCTTTCTTAATGCGTTACTCTGTTCTTATGAACTTAATACTCTAGATGCATGCTGATAGCGGTCGATATGTGGAGTAATAGTAGTAGATGAAGGCAGGAGTCGGTCTACTTGTCACGGACGTGATGCCTATATACATGATCATGCCTAGATAATCTCATATTTATTCGCTTTTCTATCAATTGCTTGACAGTAATTTGTTCACCCACTGTAATACTTATGCTATCTTGAGAGAAGCCACTAGTGAAATCTATGGCCCCCGGGTCTATCTTTTATCATATAAGCTTTCAATCTACTTTTATTTGCATCTTTACTTTTCCAATCTATATTATAAAATACCAAAAATATATTTATCTTATCATACTATCTCTATCGATCTCACTTTCGAAGTGGTCGTGAAGGGTTGACAACCCTTTATTGCGTTGATTCTTGAGTTCTTTGTTTGTTTGTGTAGGTCGTGGGACTTTTGAGGAGCCTCCTCTTGGATTGATACCTTGGTTCTCAAAAGCGAGGGAAATACTTACGCTACTATTGCTGCATCACCCTTTCCTCTTCAAGGAAAACCAACGCAAGCTCAAGACGTAGCAAGAAGGATTTCTGGCGCCGTTGCCGAGGAGGTCTTTGCTCAAGTCAAGACATACCAAGTACCCATCACAAACTCATCTCCCTCGCATTTACATTATTTGCCATTTACCTCTCGTTTTCCTCTCCCCCACTTCATCCTTGTCGTTTTATTTGCCCTCTCTTTCCCAATCTTCTCCTCTCTCTTTTGCTTGCCTTTTTCTGTTTGCTTGTGTGTTGGATTAGTTGTTGCTATGGCACAAGATAATACCAAATTGTGTGATTTCTCCAATACCAATAATAATGATTTCCTTAGTACTCTAATTGCTCATGATCGCGTTGGCATCTCTCTTAGCTTGCCCTTGGCCTCCCTTGTCTTGGCACCACACAGAGAGGCTGACCTCCGGCGTCAGCATCAACTCCGGCTTGCCCAGAGAGTGGCATATCGCCATCCACACCTCACGCGCCAAAACAGAGTGTAGTAAGATATGGTTGATGCTCTCTTCCTCTTGGCTACATAGTGGGCATCTTTCTTGATGGTCAAGTCCTCTTCTTGCCAACCGGTCAGATGCCCAACATCTATTCTCCATTGCAAGTCATGTAAAGAAGCGGCATTGTGTTGGCGCTTTGGACTTCCAAGTAAAGTCGGCCATTGGGATGGTTTGCCTACTCCAGAACTTGGTGGCGTACGTAGGCCGTCCTTGTAGAGTAGTAGCCGTTCGCTTCCCAGGACCAGGTGATGTTATCTTGCCGTGTTGGATAGAGCTGCAATCTGTCTATCGTAGTCCACAGCGACAGGTACTCACGTAGCATCGTTGTTGTTACCACCGGGCCAACTTGAGTAGCCCATCTAGCATCCTGCAACGCCTGGGCGATGGTGCATGTGGCTCTCATACCTTTCCAGACACGATCGTAAGTAGTCGGCGCAAGCTCTGCAATCCTGTAGCCGTCAAGCCATCTATCTTCCCAGAAGAGTGTTGTTTGTCCGTCGTTTATCGTCCAGTGAGCTGTCGTGTTGAAAATTTGTCTGGATGCTTCTGGCACTTGGATTTCGAATTCAGCCCATGGGCATGAGTTGTCTGATCTTGCAACCAAGGCCACCTTGTGTCGGTGTACTAAAGTAGGGGTACCTTAGTACCCCGAACTTGTGCACGGGCAGTCGCAGCGTCCCGCGGCAAGGCTTGCCGGGCGTCCGCCAAGACCCTTCACTATTCATATTACTGCCATTCAAGAACAAAGTGTTAACCAAGAAGATAAGGCCCCGGCAAGAGAAGCTTGCCGGGAAGGACAAGACCCCGGCAAGAGGAGCTTGCCGGGAAGGCCAACCAAGGCACTTCAGAAAACTTGCCGCAACGCTCCGCGCGTCCCGGCAAGACCCGATGAGCGGCAAGCTTGCGGGTGCGACAAGATAGCGACCGCGGCAAGGCGCTTGCCGCGGCGAAGCAACCACTCTGCGCCCACGCTCCAGCACATCCAACGACGTGTCGCCGCAAGATCGCTCCTGGTGCACGTGGCGGGTAGCTATGCAGCCAAGCGGTGTGAGGTGGCAAGTAAAGATGACAAGGAGGCCATCGTGGCGATCGGTGGCGCCCTAACGGCCGCTTTCTGACTGCTTTTGGGACCGGACGGGCATTAAATGCCCTTGTCCCCTGCCGTCAGAGTTAGGTAGGGGGCACTGTTGGTAGCGGTTGTACCAACCCCCGTTTTTACTCCTTTACCCCTCTTTCTATGCTGCCACCTGTCGGTGACCCCTTTAACCTATAAAAAGGAGGCCCATGCGCACGTAGAAGGGGTTCGGTTCGACTCATTCGACATTACAACACACCTACGCTCTTGAGCAAGAACAGAATAGAAACACAAAGCAGCAGTAGGAGTTTTATCTCTCCGGAGAGCTCCGAAGCTGAGTAAAATCCCCCGCGTGCTTTCGCCTCCATCTGCTCTGCGTGCGCCCTCCGCTCCCTTGCCGGACCGAGAAGGGGCTCCCTGCCCCATAGGTGCTCGTTTCCCCACGACATCTCTGGCACGCCAGGTAGGGGGGCGTCGAGTTCGTGCATATCTGATCCGGCGTCTGTGCACTACATCAACATCTTCATCGACATGCCACCAAAGAAGAAGGCGTCGGAGGTGGCCGCTCCGTCTGCGACTATCCTACCGCCACCGGAGCAAACGGGCGGTGGTGTGGACGCCGGCGGAGGAGCGGGCGCCGACGGTGGGACTCACGTCGTCACCAGGTCCAAGGACAAGGCCCCGCAAGCTTCAGCGTCTGTACATCCACCGCACCCTTCCCAGGAGGTGCAGGATCGACAACGCCACGGTGCTCCTAGCACCGTACTCGCGTTGGAACAAGGTCGAGCTGGTGGGTCGCGGGACGCTCAAGGCCAACATACGCGTCCACACGCTGGCACGAGCGTAGTGCGGTCGCCTGGACGAGATGCTGCTCCTTCTAACAATGTTAGAAGTTTGAGCATATCCCGCACCTCGCGCCGCTCGCCACCACCACCCAAGACTCCAGAGGAAGCGCTGGCCCGAGCCCAGCTGCTTCTAGATTACCCTCCAGCGCCAGACAAGATCGACGACTGGAGGGTCACCATTCAGAGCCTCATCGGCCGCTTAACGGCGATAAGCCCCGCAACCGAGCACATCGAAGCCCCGGCAAGACGCCCAGGCGCAAGCCGATGCTGACAAGACCGCTGGGGGTGCCACCACAGTGCACTCCCCGCCCTGAAGGCCAAGATCGCCGACTCGCTGGGCCAACCTCGACACCGACTCCACCGCGTCGTCGGACCCGCGAGCTCGCCGCGATCAACACCAAGTTCTCCAAGAACGACGACACGAAGACGCTCGCACTCGCATCGAGCGCAGAAGAGAAGCGCGGCGTCAATATGACCAGCGCGCTGGGCCAACTGTCGATATGCATGATGGGGAACGTAGTAATTTCAAAAAAATTCCTATGCACACGCAAGATCATGGTGATGCATAGCAACGAGAGGGGAGAGTGTTGTCACGCACCCTCGTGAGACCAAGCGAAGCGTTGACGCAACATAGAGGAAGTAGTCGTCGTCTTCCGGTTCAACCGATCCAAGCACCGTTACTTCGCACCTCCGAGTTCTTGACACACGTCTGGCCCGATGGCGCACCTCGATCTCCGATCCAGCAGAGGCGCGAGGGGGAGTTCCGTCAAGACGACGGCGTGGTGACGATCTTGATGTTCTCTGTCGCAGGCTTCGCTAAGCACCGCTACAATATGACCGAGGTGTAATATCGTGGAGGGGGCACCGCACACGGCTAAGGAACGATCTCAATGATCAACTTGTGTGTCTAGTGTGCCCCTACCCCGTGATATAAAGGAGGGAGGGAGGAGGTGGCCGCCCAAGGGCGCGCATAGGGAGGGGGAAACCTACTCCAAGTAGGTTTCCTCCTTTCCTAATCCAAGTTGGAGGGAAGGAAGGAGTAGTAGTAGTAGGAAGGAAGAGGGGAAGGAGAAGGAAAGGGGGGCCGCCCCTTTGGTCGGATTGGGCTTGGGGGGGCGCGCCCCCCTCCCTTGATCCTTCTCCCTTCCTTCCAATAGGGCCCAATAAGGCCCATATACTTACCGGGGGGTTCCGGTAACCTCCCGGAGCTCCGTTATATTCCCAAACTCTCCCGGAACCTTTCCGGTGTCCAAATATATCCGTCCAATATATAAATCTTTATGTCTCGACCATTTCGAGACTCCTCGTCATGTCCGTGATCACATCCGGGACTCCGAACAAACTTCGGTACATCAAAATACATAAACTCATAATATAATTGTCATCGAAACCTTAAGCGTGCGGACCCTACGGTTCGAGAACGATGTAGACATGGTGAGACACATCTCGGTCAATAACCAATAGCGGGACCGGATGCCCATATTGGTTCCTACATATTCTACGAAGATCTTTATCGGTCAAACCGCATAACAACATACGTTGTTCCTTTGTCATCGGTATGTTACTTACCCGAGATTTGATCATCGGTATCCAATACCTAGTTCAATCTCGTTGCGGTAAGTCTCTTTACTCGTTAATGTCGTCATCTCATAACTAACTCATTAGTTACATGCTTGCAAGGCTTAGGTGATGAGCATTACCGAGAGGGCCCAGAGATACCTCTCCGACAATCGGAGTGACAAATCCTAATCTCAATTATGACAACTCAACATGTACCTTCGGAAACACCGTAGTACTCCTTTATAATCACCCGATTACGTTGTGACGTTTAATAGTACCCAAAGTGTTCCTCCGTAAGCGGAGTTACACAATTCTCATAGTTACAGGAACATGTATAAGTCATGAAGGAAGCAATAGCGAATACTAAGCGATCAAGTGCTAAGCTAACGGATGGGTCATGTCAATCACATCATTCTCCTAATGATGTGATCCCATTTAATCAAATGACAACACATGTCTATGGTTAGGAAACATAACCATCTTTGATTAATGAGCTAGTCAAGTAGAGGCATACTAGTGACTATATGTTTGTCTATGTATTCACACATGTATTATGTTTCCGGTTAATACAATTCTAGCATGAATAATAAACACTTATCATGATATGAGGAAATAAATAATAACTTTATTATTGCCTCTAGGGCATATTTCCTTGATCTCGACTTGCACTAGAGTCAATAATCTAGATTACATAGTAATGATTCTAACACCCATGGAGTCTTGGTGCTGATCATGTTTTGCTCGTGAGAGAGGCTTAGTCAAGCGGGTGCGCAACATTCAGATCCGTATGTATCTTGCAAATCTCTATGTCTCCCACTTGGACTTGGTCCCGAATGGAATTGAAGCGTCTCTTGATGTGCTTGGTCCTCTTGTGAAATCTGGATTCCTTTGCCAAGGCAATTGCACGATATTGTCACGAGAAGATCTTCATTGGTCCCGATGCACTAGGTATGACACCTAGATCGGAAATGAACTCCTTCATCGAGACTCCTTCATTTGCTGCTTGAAGCAGCTATGTACTCCGCTTCACATGTAGATCCCGCCACGACGCTTTGTTTAGAACTGCACCAACTCACAGCTCCACCGTTTAATATAAACACGTATCCGGTTTGCGATTTAGAATCGTCCGGATCAGTGTCAAAGCTTGCATCGACGTAACCATTTACGACTAGCTCTTTGTCACCTCCATATCGAGAAACATATCCTTAGTCCTTTTCGTATTTCGGGATGTTCTTGACCGCTGTCTAGTGATCCACTCTGGATTACTTTGGTACCTACCGCCAAGCTTATTGCTAAGCATCGTCGGTCGTACACAACATTGCATACATGATAGAGCCTATGGTGAAGCATAGGAACATCTTTAATTTTCTCTCTATCTTCTGCTGTGGTCGGGCATTGAGTTTGACTCAACTTCACACCTTGTAGCACGTGCAAGAATCCTTTCTTTGCTCGATCCATTTTGAACTTTTTCAAAATTTTGTCAAGGTATGTGCTTTGTGAAAGTCCTATTAAGCGTCTTGATCTATCTCTATAGATCTTGATGCCCAATATGTAAGCAGCTTCACCGAGGTCTTTCATTGAAAAACTTTTATTCAAGTATCCCTTTATGCTATCCAAAAATTCTATATCAACATATAAAACTAGAATACTAGAAATGCTACAGAGCTCCCACTCACTTTCTTGTAAATACAGGCTTCTCCAAAAGTCTGTATAAAACCATATGCTTTGATCACACTGTCAAAGCGTTTATTCCAACTCCGAGATGCTTGCACCAGTCCATAAATGGAATGCTGGAGCTTGCACACTTTGTTAGCACCTTTTGGATCAACAAAACCTTCAGGCTGCATCATATACAACTCTTCTTCTAGAAATCCATTCAAGAATGCAGTCTTGACATCCATTTGCCAAATTTCATAATCATGAAATGCAGCAATAGCTAACATGATTCAGACAGACTTAAGCATCGCTACGGGTGAGAAAGTCTCATCGTAGTCAACCCCTTGAACTTGTCGAAAACCTTTCGCAACAAGTCGAGCTTTGTAGACAGTGACATTACCATCAACGTCAGTCTTCTTCTTAAAGATCCATTTATTCTCAATGGCTTGTCGATCATCGGGCAAGTCAACCAAAGTCCATACTTTGTTTTCATACATGGATCCCATCTCAGATTTCATGGCCTCTAGCCATTTTGCGGAATCTGGGCTCATCATCGCTTCCTCATAGTTCGTAGGTTCATCATGGTCAAGTAACATGACTTCCATAATAGGATTACCGTACCACTCTGGTGCGGATCTTACTCTGGTAGACCTACGAGGTTCAGTAGAAACTTGATCTGAAGTTTCATGATCAATTTCATTAGCTTCCTCACTAATTGGTGTAGTTGTCACAGGAACCGGTTCTTGTGATGAACTACCTTCCAATAAGGGAGTAGATACAGTTATCTCATCAAGTTCTACTTTCCTCCCACTCACTTCTTTCGAGAGAAACTCCTTCTCTAGAAAGGATCCGAATTTAGCAACGAAAATCTTGCCCTCAGATCTGTGATAGAAGGTGTACCCAATAGTCTCCTTTGGGTATCCTATGAAGACACATTTCTCCGATTTGGGTTCGAGCTTATCTGGTTGAAGTTTCTTCACATAAGCATCGCAGCCCAAAACTTTAAGAAACGACAACTTTGGTTTCTTGCCAAACCATAGTTCATAAGGCGTCGTCTCAATGGATATTGATGGTGCCCTATTTAACGTGAATGCGGCCGTCTCTAAAGCATAACCCCAAAACGATAGCGGTAAATCGGTAAGAGACATCATAGATCGTACCATATCAAGTAAAGTACGATTACGACGTTCGGACACACCATTTCGTTGTGGTGTTCTAGGTGGCGTGAGTTGCAAAACTATTCCGCATTGTTTCAAATGTAAACCAAACTCGTAACTCAAATATTCTCCTCCACGATCAGATCGTAGAAACTTTATTTTCTTGTTACGATGATTTTCTACTTCACTCTGAAATTCTTTGAACTTTTCAAATGTTTCAGACTTGTGTTTCATCAAGTAGATATACCCATATCTGCTCAAATCATCTGTGAAGTTGAGAAAATAACGATATCCGCCACGAGCCTCAACATTCATCGGGCCACATACATCTGTATGTATGATTTCCAACAATTCTGTTGCTCTCTCCATAGATCCGGAGAACGGTGTTTTAGTCATCTTGCCCATGAGGCACGGTTCGCAAGTACCAAGTGATTCAAAATCAAGTGATTCTAGAAGTCCATCAGTATGGAGTTTGTTCATGCGTTTTACACCGATATGACCTAAACGGCAGTGCCACAAATATGTTGCACTATCATTATCAACTCTGCATCTTTTGGCTTCAACATTATGAATATGTGTATCACTACTATCGAGATTCAATAAAAATAGACCACTCTTCAAGGGTGCATGACCATAAGAGATATTACTCATATAAATAGAAGAACCATTATTCTCTGATTTAAATGAATAACCGTCTCGCATCAAACAAAGTCCAGATATAATGTTCATGCTCAACGCAGGCACCAAATAACAATTATTCAGGTCTAAAACTAATCCCGACGGTAGATGTAGAGGTAGCGTGTCGACCGCGATCACATCGACTTTGGAACCATTTCCCACGCGCATCGTCATCTCGTCCTTAGCTAATCTTCGCTTAATCCGTAGTCCTGCTTCGAGTTGCAAATGTTAGCAATGTAACCAGATATCAAATACCAGTGCTCTGCGAGCATTAGTAAGGTACACATCAATAACATGTATATCACATATACCTTTGTTCACTTTGCCATCCTTCTTATCCGCCAAATACTTGGGGCAGTTCCGCTTCGGTGTCGATGCGCTTGCAGAGAAGCACTCGGCCAGGCTTAGGTCCAGACTTGGGTTTCTTCTCTTGAGCAGCAACTTGTTTGCTGTTCTTTTGAAGTTCCCTTCTTCTTCCCTTTGCCCTTCTTCTTGAAACTAGTGGTCTTGTTGACCATCAACACTTGATGCTCCTTCTTGATTTCTACCTCCATGCTTTCGGCATCACGAAGAGCTCGGGAATAGTCTTGTTCATCCCTTGCATATTATAGTTCATCACAAAGCTCTTGTAGCTTGGTGGCGTGATTGGAGAATTACATCAATGACGCTATCATCAGGAAGATTAACTCCCGGTTGAATCAAGTGATTATTATACCCGGACATTTTGAGTATATGCTCCTTGTGAACTGTTCTCCTCCATCTTGCAGCTGTAGAACTTATTGGAGACTTCATATCTCTCAATCCGGGCATTTGCTTGAAATATTAACTTCAACTCCGGGAACATCTTATATGCTCCATGACGCTCAAAACGTCATTGAAGACCGGTTCTAAGCCGTAGCATGGCACATTGAACTATAGAGTAGTCATCACTTTGTTTCGCCAGACGTTCTTGCGTCGTCCAGATCAGCCAGAGGCACGGCACCAGCGGTGCTTCCGGGGCGTAACTCTTTCGTGCAGCAATGAGGATAATCCTCGAGTTACGGACCCGATCCGTGTAATTGCTACCATCATCTTTCAACTTTGCTTTCTCAAGGAACGCATTAAAATTCAACGGAACAACAAAGATGAGCCATCTATCTACAAACAAACATAGACAAGCAAAATACTATCGGTACTAAGTTCATGATAAATTTAAGTTCAATTAATCATATTACTAAAGAACTCCCACTTAGACAGACATCTCTAGTCATCTAAGTGATCACGTGATCCAAATCAACTAAACCATGTCCGATCATCACGTGAGATGGAGTAGTTTCAATGGTGAACATTTCTATGTTGATCATATCTACTATATGATTCACGCCGACCTTTCGGTCTCCATGTTCGAGGCCATATCTCAGATATGCTAGGCTCGTCAAGTATAACTCGAGTATTCGCGTGTGCAACTGTTTTGCACCCGTTGTATTTGAACGTAGAGCCTATCACACCCGATCATCACGTGGTGTCTCAGCATGAAGAACTTTCGCAACGGTGCATACTCAGGGAGAACACTTCTTGATAATTAATGAGAGATCATCTTAAAATGCTACCATCAATCAAAGCAAGATAAGATGCATAAAGGATAAACATCACATGCAATCAATATAAGTGATATGATATGGCCATCATCATCTTGTGCTTGTGATCTCCATCTCTGAAGCACCGTCGTGATCACCATTGTCACCGGCGCGACACCTTGATCTCCATCGCAGCATCGTTGTCGTTACGCCATCTATTGCTTCTACGACTATCGCTACCGCTTAGTGATAAAGTAAAGCAATTATGTATGCTTGCATTTCACACAATAAAGCGACAACCATATGGCTCTCGCCATTGCCGATAACTTTGGTTACAAAACATGATCATCTCATACAATAAAATATAGCATCACGTCTTGACCATATCACATCACAACATGCCCTGCAAAAACAAGTTAGACGTCCTCTACTTTGTTGTTGCAAATTTTACGTGGCTGCTACGGGCTTAGCGAGAACCGTTCTTACCTATGCATCAAAACCACAACGATAGTTTGTCAAATAGACTCGTTTTAACCTTCACAAGGACCGGGCGTAGCTACACTCAGTTCAACTAAAGTTGGAGAAACCGACACCGCTAGTCACACGTGGTGCAAAGCACGGCGGTAAAACCAGTCTCGCATAAGCGTCTGCGTAATGTCGGTCCGGCCGCTTCATCCAACAATACGGCTGAACCAAAGTATGACATTTGGTAGGCAAGATGACTTATATCGTCCACAACTCACTTGTGTTCTACTCGTGCATATAACATCAACGCATAAAACCTAGGCTCGGATGCCACCGATGGGGAACGTAGTAATTTCAAAATTTCCACGCACACGCAAGATCATGGTGATGCATAACAACGATAGGGGAGAGTGTTGTCTCGTACCCTCGAGACCAAGCGGAAGCATTGACGCAACGTAGAGGAAGTAGTCGACGTCTTCCGGTTCAACCGATCCAAGCACCGTTACTCGGCACCTCCGAAGTTCTTGACACACGACAGCTCGATGACGCACCCCGATCTTCGATCCAGCAGAGGCGTTAGGGGGAGTTCCGTCGAAGATGACGGTGTGGTGACGATCTTGATGTTCTCCTATCGCGCAGGCTTCGCTAAGCACCGCTACAATATGACCGAGGTGTAATATCGTGGAGGGGGCACCGCACATGGCTAAGGAACGATCTCAATGATCAACTTGTGTGTCTAGTGTGTCCCCTACCCCGTATATAAAGGAGGGAGGAGGAGGTGGCCGCCCAAGAAGCGCGCCATAGGGAGGGGAAAACCTACTCCAAGTAGGTTTCCTCCTTTCCTAATCAAGTTGGAGGGAAGGAAGGAGTAGTAGTAGTAGGAAGGAAGAGGGGAAGGAGAAAGGAAAGGGGGGCGGCCCCTTCCCAATTCGGATTGGGCTTGGGGCGCCTCCCTTGCTCCTTCTTCCTTCCTTCCAATAGGGCCCAATAAGGCCCATATACTTACCGGGGTTCGGTAACCTCCGAACTCGGTATATTCCCAAACTCTCCGGAACCTTTCGGTGTTCAAATATATCCGCCCAATATATCAATCTTTATGCCTCGACCATTTCGAGACTCCTCGTCATGTCCGTGATCACATCCGGACTCCGAACAAACTTCGGTACATCAAAATACATAAACTCATAATATAATTGTCATCGAAACCTTAAGCGTGCGGACCCTACGGTTCGAGAACGATGTAGACATGACTGAGACACGTCTCTGGTCAATAACCAATAGCGGGACCTGGATGCCCATATTGGTTCCTACATATTCTACGAAGATCTTTATCGGTCAAACCGCACAACAACATACGTTATTCCCTTTGTCATCGGTATGTTACTTACCCGAGATTTGATCGTCGGTATCCAATACCTAGTTCAATCTCGTTACCGGTAAGTCTCTTTACTCGTTCCGTAATACGTCATCTCATAACTAACTCATTAGTTACATGCTTGCAAGGCTTAGGTGATGAGCATTACCGAGAGGGCCCAGAGATACCTCTCCGACAATCGGAGTGACAAATCCTAATCTCGAATTATGCCAACTCAACATGTACCTTCGAAACACCAGTAGTACTCCTTTATAATCACCCGATTACGTTGTGACGCTTGGTAGTACCCAAAGTGTTCCTCCGTAAACGGAGTTACACAATTCTCATAGTTACAGTGAACATGTATAAGTCATGAAGGAAGCAATAGCGAGAATACTAAGCGATCAAGTGCTAAGCTAACGGATGGGTCATGTCAATCACATCATTCTCCTAATGATGTGATCCCATTAATCAAATAACAACACATGTCTATGGTTAGGAAACATAACCATCTTTGATTAATGAGCTAGTCAAGTAGAGGCATACTAGTGACTATATGTTTGTCTATGTATTCACACATGTATTATGTTTCCGGTTAATACAATTCTAGCATGAATAATAAACATTTATCATGATACGAGGAAATAAAAAATAACTTTATTATTGCCTCTAGGGCATATTTCCTTCAATGCATGCGCCAGGGGAACCAGGCGACTTGTCAGACTGTGTAGGTTGCCTGCGTTCACCCGTGAGCTCTGGCAGTCCGATGGCTTGATACCAAGAACTTCAAGCCGACGTGCGAGAAGTACGATGGCAGGATACATCCGTCGGAGTTCCTCGGCATCTACACCATCGCGGTGCAAAGCTGCGGGGCGAGGCGAGAAGATCCTCGCCAACTACTTCACCGTGCTCAAGCCCAACGCCGATCTTGGCTCATGCACTTGCCGGACAACTCCATTTCTTCATGGGCGGACTGTGCCATCGGTTTGTCGGCGCCTTCATAGGCGGCCACAAGCCTGATGGCGAGAAAGCGACCTTCATCTGCCGCCTGAAGGAAGGAGAACCCTGCACAAGTACATACAGAGATTCAGCCGGTGCAGCAGCAACATCCCAGATGTCCACCGCCGGTTATCGGTAGCGTTCCATCAGAATGTGCGTAACCGCAGGATGAGGGAGGAGATGGCGATGTGCAAAATTAGAGATGTCAGCGAGCTATATGCTCTGGCCGACAAGTGTGCACGTGCTGAGGAGGGGAGGAGACTCCCCGGAGAGAACGCAGGAGCCGAAGGATCTGACAGTGAGGACGCCGCCCCGGCAAAGAAGAACCGGAGGTGGAACAACAGAAAGAGGAAGGCTAAGGATGTGCTAGTCGTCGAGCAGTCCGGCAACGGAGGTGGCGCCGAGAAGGCCAAAGCTGGTGACTCCGGCGAGGCTGTGGTGGCCGCCGACAAGCGGGGACGGCTCCAAGCAGCGATCTTGTAAGATCCATCGCACCAAGGGCCATGACCTCCAAGCATGCAAGAAGGTTGAGCAGATGGCGAGCTACGAAAGCTGAATATGAGCGTCGCGACAAGGAGAAGGCCCAGAAGGTGGCGGAGGATCCGCAAGAAGCGCCCCGCCGGGGAGGGCGCCAGCAAGGCCAAGCAAGCGGCAAGGAGACAGCCTCTCGCCGCGCGAAGGACGAAGACGAAGATGAAGATGATGAGATGGAGGAGGATGAGACTGACGAGCAAGAGTTTCAGAAGGCAACGGAGGTTTTGTGCGTCGACGGCGGTGCTTCTCTGCACACCTCGCACCGCCAACTCAAACAGTGGGTGCGAGAAGTGAACGCAGCAGAACCGTCTGTCGAATCGCGCAAGCCCCTGAAGTGGTCCAGCACGCCCATCATCTTCGATGTTGAGGATCACCCTGATCGCATCACTGCGGTCGGGTGCTTGCCGATGTTGGTTTCCCCAACAATCCGCAACCTCAGGGTTACGAAGATGTTGGTTGACGGCGGGTCCGGCCTGAATCTGATCTCTTCCGCGGTACTCAAGAAGCTCCAGATCCCCGACAGCGAACTTGAAGAGACTGGTACCTTTCAAGGAATAAACCCGAGAAGGAGCAAGCCGAAGGGGAAGATCACACTGCCAGTAACTTTTGGCAGCGAGCTGAACTTCAGGACAGAGAGAGTCACGTTTGACGTTGCTGATTTCCCATTGCCCTACAATGGGATACTCGGCCGTCCAGTGCTCGCCAAGTTCATGGCAGCCTCTCACTATGCTTACAATGTGCTCAAGATGCCTGGTCCGATAAGTGTTATTTCTGTCCATGGCGACAAGAAAGATGCACTTATCTGTACCGACAAGATCTACCGGGAAGCAGCAGCCGCAGCAGAATGCAAACCACTTGCCGCCGAAGCTCCCGGGGGGAAGAAGAAGATCAAGTCTGGCAAGAGTAGCTCTGATGCCCACTCCGGCAAGCGCACCTCTTCGGAGTGCTGCGCTACCGTCGAGGACGCACCATCGAGCTCCACCGGCAAGTGCAAGAAGGCAAAGACAGCTTCACCAGAGACCAAGAAAGTGGCCGCCAAGGAGGGGCGGCCGGTGGTACCTTCACCAACAAGTGCCACGCTTGATCCTAAATAGGAAAGCGCGCTCGTTGCTTTCTCAGGCGAATGTCGATGTGTTTGCATGGCAACCGTCGACATCCCGGTGTTCCCGTGAAAGTAATTGAGCACCACCTTGCCGTCCGCCCTCACGCGCGCCCGTCAAGCGTGGGAGTTAGGAAGCAAGCGGTGGAGCGCCAAGAGTTCATTGCGAGAGAAATCAAGAAATTGGAAGCAGCAGGCCTGGTCCGAGGAGTACTCCATCCAACGTGGTTAGCCAATCCAAAGAGTCGTCGCGCAAAGCAAGCGGGAAGTGGAGGCTTTGTATTGACTTCACCGATGTTAATAAAGCTTGTCCCAAGGATCCATTTCCTTGCCACGCATTGACAGATTGTCGACTCCACGGCGGGATGTGATCCGCTTTCATTCCTTGATGCATACTCGGGATATCATCGGATCTTCATGGCGAAGAGGATGAAGAAAACCGCATTCATTACTCCATGTGGCACGATCGCTTTGTACGGATGCCTTTCGGACTAAAGAATGCTGGTTCAACATTTGCTAGAGTAGTCAGTCATGCTTTTGAGCCACAGCTACACAGAAATGTAGAAGCTTACATGGATGATATAGTGGTCAAGAGCAGAGACAGAGCAACTTTGATCCAAGATTTGGACGAGACTTTTGCAAATCTGCGCAAGATCAATCTCAAGTTGAACCCCGAGAAGTGTGTGTTTGGAGTTCCTTTCGGCAAGCTTCTCGGGTTCTTTGTGTCCCGGAGGGGGATTGAAGCCAATCCCGACAAGATCAAAGCAATTGAGCAGATCGAAGCGCCGAAGCGCGTCAAGGATGTGCGAAGACTTGCCGGCTGTGTTCTTTGCTCTCGATGAGGTTCATCTCTAAGTCTGCTGAAGCGCCTCGCCATTTTTCAAAATTTTGAAAAAGGCAGGTCCAATGAAATGGACTCCGGAAGCGGAGGCTGCGCTACAGGACTTGAAGAGATACCTATCCTCTACTCCGACACTTGTCGCACCTAAGCCACAAGAGAAGTTGCTGCTATATCTAGCGGCGACCAATCAAGTGGTTAGTGCTGCGTTAGTACCGGAGAGGGAGGCGGATGATGAGCCAGCGACCGCGGCAAGCGAGTCCAGCGACAAGCAGGGGGCTTCCCCGACAAGTTCTGGTTCCGGCAAGGATAGATCTGCGCAGCCACAAGAAGAGAAGCGAAGAAGATGGTGCGGCGCCCAGATTTACTTTGTCGGTTCCTTCTGCAGGGGCTAGATCAAGGTACTCGGTGTGCGGTTGCTTTTCAGCCTTCTCATGGCCTCGAGGAAGCTGCGCCATTACTTTCAAGCACATGAGATCACAGTTGTCAATCGCTTTCCGTTGAAGAGGATACCGCAGAATCCGGAAACAGGAGCAGGATTGTCGAGTGGGCCTTTGGAATTGTCAAGCTTTGGCCTCAACTTTGAAAGTACTTCAACTATTCAGAGCCGAGCATTGGCAGAATTCATAGCGCATGGACGCCAACACCGATGAAGAAACTCCGGAGAGGAGCATCCCGTCAAGGAAGCAAGCAAAGAGTGGATCATGTACTTTGATGGTGCCTTTCGCCGCAAGGCGCCGATCGGTGTGTCGCTTGTCGCATCCACCGGAGAGCACCTCAAGTACGTGATCCAAATGCACTTTCCCAAGGAGCAAGCAACAAACAATACTGCAGAGTATGAAGGTTTGCTTGCAGAGCTTGGGATCAAGAAGCTTATTGTCAGGGGTGACTCACAGCTTGTCGTCCGTCAAGTAAACAAAGATTATCAGAGTCCGTTGATGGAAGCATACATTGATGAAGTGAGGAAGCTAGAAGAACATTTTGACGGCCTGCAGATGGAACACGTTCCAAGAGCTCAAGAATGACATTGCAGATGGCTGTGTAAGTGTGCCGCACTCGAAGTTACTGTGGAACCAGGAATTTTTGTGCTCAAGCTGACTCAACCATCTGTCACACCATCAACTGGACAAAGCAAGAAGAGGAAGTTAGTTACTGGCGACTACTTTCTGGCAGAGCTCCCAGAAGTCGCCGTCAAGAAGGTCCCCAGGATCAATACAAAGAGTGCTGAGGAGCAGTCTGCTCCGACAAGCCCTAGGGTTTGTTTTGTTGAAGCAGACGCTCCCGACAAGCTGTGTCCCGACACACTTGCCGGGGAGCATCATGCTCCGGCTGAATCACAGATTCTTGCCGTGGAAGCAGATGTTCCCGCACCAGCATTTGCGCCTTTAGTCCTTGTCGTTGAGCCACAAGCTTCGGCATGGGCACAGCAGATCGTCCATTTCCTTCAAACAGGAGAACTTCCCGAAGAGTAAGAAGAAGCGGAAAGAGTAGCCGGCAACCAAGTATGTACCAGTTTGTCGATGACATACTGTACAGAAGAAGATTCAGCGGAGTGAAATTGAAGTGCATTTCCCGGGAAGATGGACAGAAGCTGTTGGCGGAGATACATGGAGGCATATGTGGACACCACATTGGCGCAAGAGCACTTGCCGGCAAAGCCTTCCGGCAAGGTTTCTTATGGCCGACAGCCCTCCAGGATGCAACTGCACAAGTAACCAAGTGTGAAGCGTGCCAGTGCCACTCCAAACAGATACATCAACCTGCTCAAGCTCTCCAAACGATCCCTTTATCCTGGCCATTTTTGGTCTGGGGGCTCGACATCCTCGGCCCCTTTCCCCGAGCTGTTGGGGGCTTTGAGTACTTGTACGTTGCAATCGACAAGTTCACAAAGTGGCCTGAAGTGGAACCAGTGAGGAAGGTGACAACACAGTCATCAGTCAAGTTCTTCAGGTCAATTGTTTGCCGTTTCGGAGTCCCTAACAGGATCATCACCGATAATGGCACACAATTCACGAGCCGCACCTTCATGCAGTACGTCCAAGATCTTGGCGCCAAGATCTCGCCGCTTCGTTGCTCACCCGAGAAGCAACGGTCAAGCGGAGAGGGCAACGCTGAAGTGCTGCGCACGGCTCAAGACCGAACTTTCGACGAGGCTGCACAAGTGCGGAAGAAATTGGATCGAGGAGCTGCTGGTGGTTCTTTGGTCGATCAGGACGACGCCAAATTGAGCCACTGGCCAGACACCTTTTGCTCTTGTCTATGGAGCAGAAGCAGTTCTCCCCACGGAACTCAGATACGGATCGCCTCGAGTGCTCGCCACGATGAGCTTGAGCAAGAGCAGCTGCGGCAAGATGACGCGCTGCTCCTCGAGGAAGATCGATCTTCAGTCTGTCAGACGAGCTACTCGCTACCAAAGCAAGCTTTGCGCCGCTACCATAGCCGCAGTTAATGCCGAAGCTTCGAGGAAGGCGACCTTGTTCTTGGTAGCGCTCAATCCGCCAAGAATTCCAACAAGTTGACGCCAAGTGGGAAGGCCCTTATCGGGTGAAACGAGTCACTAGGCCCGGTGCTGTCCGCCTTGAGACCGAAGATGGCTTTCCGGTGAGCAATTCCTGGAACATAGAGCATCTTCGCAAGTTTTACCCATAAGGCGCGGTTGCCGGAATCTGTTCCGGCAACCACCTTTTATACAAGCCTTGCCGCTGTTGCATGTAACCCTTTGTACAAAGCCGGGCGCAGCTCCCGTGCATAAATAAAGTTTATGTGCCTCGCACATCTTGTCAAATTTCATGCCTCTTTCTTTTTTTGCATGTATATCTGACACTTTGTGCAGCACTCACCCCCGGTAAGCAATAACGAGCCTTAAAGCTCCATATCTTTATTTTCTCTTCTTTCTTTTGTTCAAAAAGAAGGTTCCTTCGCCCACAAGTTCACCGGGGGGGAAGGAGAGGATAAAGATGTAGGCCAGGCGTCGTTCAAAGAATATAGTCTTGCCGGGACGCAATCGACAGAAAAGCTAAGTTGCCAAAGTTTGAGCACAGTCAGTTTTAAATTTTTTAAGTTATATTCCTTGAACGGCCGTGCCTTGTATGGAAAACCTGTGCGTGGAGGAACCGGCTCGTGGCTAAGTTGCGCCCTTACTTTGTTTCGAGTCCGCTCAACAATGAAAGTGTGCTGCGACTAGTCCCGACAAGGTTTCTTGCCGGAGGCAACACCGCCAAAGAAGCGATGTTCGCACTCAGACTTTCAAGGCAAATGTGCTTATGCCGGCAAGTTCCCTAAAAGCGAGGGTAAAAACATACAAGGGATGGAACCGAATAAAGGAAGTAACATAGCGATAAAGACCTGCAATAAAGTTATATTACAATAAATAACTTGCCGCACTCTAATAGATTGTTCCTATGACATATCTAGCAGCGGCAAGAAGAAGGGTGGCCTAATCCACGCGCTCGCCGTCAACTCTCCTGACCTCATTCACCTTGTCCACGATGGTTGCGACAATGGCTTTGAGCTCTTCGAGATCAGCGCCCGCCGGCAGCTTCTTGAGGACGCGGGTGAGGTCGAGGCCCGGATTGCGGAAGAGTATCTTCACCAACACCTTCTCCAAAACCTTGGCACAGATGGCGCGCGACTCGTCCGCCCGACTTCTTTGGGATCCTTTCCGGAGTTCTTTGGAGGGCCGCCACCACGCCTTGAAGAAAAGAGTAAGCTTGGCGTTCATGGAGGTTCTCTTCGTGGAGTACCCGAAGCCCGCCAAGTCCAGCTCCGCCAACTCCTCGTCGATGGTTGCAGCAATGTTGACGAGGCCCTCCGTCCAGAGCTCCACCGTGGCCTTGAAAGTGTTCTGAATCTCGGCGGCCCTCGTCAGCAGCTCTTCGTTGCCCTTGACCTCTTTCTTCAAGTCGTCTTCTCGCTTCTTGGCGGCGTCCAGCGTCTCCGTCAATGTGGCCAGCTTCATCTCCAGATCAGCGCTCGAGTCCTTGGCGGCGTTCAGTTCCTTGATCTTGTCGGCGAGCTGAACTTGCAGATCGCCATGGGCGCGGGCATCCTTCTCGCGTTCGCGCTGGAGTGCGGCAAGCTCTTCATTCTTCCCTTTCATGTCCGCCTCCAGCTGCATCACCTTCACCTCTAACTCCTTCTTGGCAGCCTCAGCAGCCGCGGCGGCATCCTTCGCCTCCTTGAGTACCTTGCCAAGTGATTGCTCCCGGACGGCGAGCTCCTCCTCGTGGCTGTCCAAGTCCACCTTCTTCTGTATCAGCTCACCTTGCCGCTTGGACTGCTCCTCGGCGGCGAGCCTCTGCTGCTCCTCGGCTTCAGCCTTCTCTAGGATGAACGCCTTCTTCGCCTCGTTGAGTTGTGCCCTCTCATCAGCAATGGACCGGAGGGCCTCCTGGTTGCGGTCCCAGAGCTCCTGCGCGTGTTTCTCTATGTCAAGTCCCGCCTGCGCGACAAGCGCTTCCCGGGACTCAAGCTTCGCCTACCGGGCGCGGTAGAGTGACACCAACTTCCGGAGCAGCTGCTCCTCCTCGGACTCGCCGCTGCTGCTGCTTGGCGCGTCAACCATCGCCAGCCCGGCGGAGGCGAGTACCTCCCCGTCAAACTCCTCTCCTTCAACCGGCGCCCTGGAGCTTGACGCCCAGGGAAGCTTGATGTATACCCCGCCCGCCTTCAAGTATCTTGCTGGTGGGGCTCCTGAGCCCGGCTGCTGATCAAGAAGTGGAGGGGTCGGCGGACGGTGTAGCGCCATGCGCCTGCGCCCTCCGGTCGTCAAGACGATCGCTGACCTCGCGGCTCTGCGCCAAGAGCCTTGGCGGCTTCCTCCGGCGGCGGCTCTCAACGGCCTCTTCCTCACCGGTGGCATCTTCAAGACAGTTGCAGGCGCCTTCCTCGCCGTGGCCTTGGTCTCCATTGGGTCCGAGAGGGGATCGAGGACAGGAGAGGAAGGAAAAGTCAAGCAAATATCCGAAAAAGAAGAAAGAAGATCAGAAGAAGAACCCAAGGGAAGATTTCCGACAAGGAAGGTTACCTGTGCTGGGCTCTGTGACCATGGGCTCCTCCACCAAGGGCTCACTGGTTCCATCCCTAGCCGGGGACCTCTCCCTTGCCGGGGAGCGCTCCCTTGTCGGGGAATCACCCCTTTGCGGCGTAGTCGAAGCAGACAGCACCTCCGGAGCAGTTTTTGATTACTCCTGATGGGCCTGCTCTGCTCCTACACGAATGAATTAGCAATCAAGATGTCAGCAAAAGAAGAAGCACCCATGCGCGCCCCACAACAGAAAGTGAACCAAACACTTACGCTGGGGGCTGTGCTGGGGGCTGCTGCGAGGAGAAGGAACCGGGTCCGTCAAGGTAGTCTCGGACATGTCCTCTGCCGTCACAGCAAGATCGTCCTCGATGACAACCACAGGGACCTTGGCCCTCTTTGCCACTCTCTCAGCTAGAGTCCTGAAATGGAACAGGGATTCAGGGAGAAGCAAATCAGATACAAGACAAGCAACAACAAAGATCAAAGAAAGACAAGTACAGTAAGAAGAAAGCCTTACTCCTCCTCCTCTTCTTCCTCCTCGCCGGAGCTCAGTAGCAGAGAGGTCAAGTCTGTACCCTTCTGCGCTGGCGGCGGAGGAGTGGGCTCCTTGGACGCTTGCCGGAGCTGCGGCAGGATCGGTGTGGCAACCCGGAAGACCCGCCTCGGTTGCCGGGCGCTGCTCGAGATGCTCTTTGGCAATCGTACTTGCCGCGTGGAGCACGCCCCACGACGCGGCTGTTGGCTCGCTTGCCGCCTCGCTGGATCTCCAACTCGACGGAGGCGATTCTTGGTTGGAATTGGGGCTGCGCTGTTGGGGGCTCCGCTGCGGCAAGCTGCTCGAGGACGGTGGCCGCCTCGTGCCCCGGGCTCGCTCGCTTGACCTCGGGCTCCTCGCCAACGACCTCTCCAAAGAAGGTCTTCCGGTCGGCAAGACTTGCCGCCTCGGCCGCCTCCGCCTCCTCCAACGTGAAGCCAACCGCCACGGCAGCGGCCGCCGCCTCTTCCTACAGTGGCGATGTACCGCATCTCGTCGTCGGTGGTTTCGCGGGTGAGGAGCCTCTGCTCGTCGGAGTTGACTGCTACCTCTGTCAAGCCATCGAAGAATTGCTACACGACCTCGTCGGCGGGCTCCATCCAAGTTGCGCTTATACCATGCGAGTCGCACTCTGGCATCATTGCGCAGATGCGATCGCGCTAGGAGTTGTTGCACAATGGGATGACGCCCTGCGGCAACCTGAACCACTCTGGATGGTTGGCGTCATGCTTGAACAACTCCCTCAGCATCCCGTCAAGCTCCATAACCGTGAAGTTGAAGTTGAGGCCTGGACGCAGCCTCATGATATCCATCGGGCCGCCAAACAGCCGTGGGCCTCTTCTCGCAGAGGGGCGGCGAGACAGCGAAGAAAATCCACGCTAATCGCCCTGCTGTGAGCTCCGGCAAGCTCGAGCCGGCGATTCGGGTGGTGGCAATCTTCAGCTTGGCGTCATCCGGCGACAGAGCGCTCCAGTCACCGCACCACCCGGGTCCGGCGCAGGTTGGTGAACGGCTGCGGGTTGGCGTCGATGATCCAGCACCACTCCGCCCTCCACTCATCCCACTTGCTGCGGAGCTCACCCGTCAGATACACCTCCTTCATACCGATTCGTGAGGTCCAGGCGATTCCGCCAGCCAGTGGCTCCCCTTTCTCGGCCCGGGGGGTGAAATAATGACGAAAGAGAGCGACATTCGGGAGGATGCCAATGAAGTTCTCGCAGAGGTGTGCGAAAACCGCCATTGTCAGAACGGCGTTGGGGGTGAAATCAAGAAGATGAAACCCGTAGGTATTCATGATGTCGCAGAGGAAATCGGAAAAAGGTGGGCAGAGCCCGCAATAAAAGAACACAGGAAAGAAATGGTACCCTTTTGGGCACCGCTTCGATTTGGAAGCCTCGGCGGAGAGCACCGGCGTGCGCAGATGCGCCCGCGTCTGCGTCGACCAGAAGAGGTAGGACTCCTCCCACAGCGCCTTCGGGGTGAGCTCGGGGGGGAAGAGCACTCGCTCCTTGCGCAGCACCTCAAGTCGCAACGCCTCGGCCGATTTGGTGCTCGACTTCGTGCCCTTGCCGGTCTTCGGAGCCATGGCGGAAGCGGTGGGGGAGCGCGGAGGTGTTGAGGGCGACGGCGGCGACGGGCGGCGGAGCACTGCTCTCTTTCGGCTTGGGAAGCGGAGGGGAGCGGCGGAGCTTTCGGAGGAAGGAACTCCAAGTGGCAAAGGTGGGGAACGCCCTGTTTCTCCGCTTATAAACAGGGAGGCGAAGCGTTACACATTTCTGATTTAAGTATTGCCCACGATCTCTCCCACGACGCCGCGATTGACGCGCGCTGCTACTGGGAGGACGCGTTGATACGGAGTGGATTTGGTTTGGACCAGCCGCTGCGCGTTCGTGCCTCTGCTTTTTGGGCTCGCCCAACCTTTTCGATGCACTGTATGGCCCAGTTCGGGCTCTGTCGGTGTACTAAAGTAGGGGTACCTTATTACCCGAACTTGTGCACGGCAATCGAGAAGCGTCCCCGGCAAGGCTTGCCAAAGCGCCCGCCAAGACCCTTCACTATTCATATTATCGCCATTCAAGAACAAAGTGTTAACCGAGAAGACAAGGCCCCGCAAGAGAAGCTTTGGGAAGGATAAGACCCGGCAAGAGGAGCTTGCGGGAAGGCCAACCAAGGCACTTTGGAAAACTTGCCGCAAGCGCTCCGCGTCCGGCAAGACCCGACGAGCGGCAAGCTTGCGGGTGCGACAAGATAGCGATCATGCAAGGCGCTTGCAGCGGCGCGGGCAACCACTCTGCGCCCACGCCCAAAGACATCCAATGACGATCGCGCGCCAGATCGCTCCGGTGCGTGGGCGGTAGTCAGGCAGCCAAGCGGTGCGAGGTGGCAAGTAAAGATTACAAGGAGGCCATTGTGGCGATCGGTGGCGCCCCTAACGGTCGCTTCCTGCAATGTTTGGGCGACCGGACGGGCATTAAATGCCCTTGTCCCCTGCCGTCAGAGTTAGGTAGGGGCACTGTTGGTAGCGGTTGTACCAACCCCCGTTTTTACTCTTTTACCCCTCTTTCTACACTGCCACCTATCGGTGACCCCTTTAACCTATAAAAAGGAGGCCCATGCGCACGTAGAAGGGGTTCGGTTCGACTCATTCGACATTACAACACACCTACGCTCTTGAGCAAGAAACGTAATAGAAACACAAAGCAGTAGTAGGAGTTTTATCTCTCCGAGAGCTCGAAGCCGGGTAAAATCCCGCGTGCTTCGCCTCGATCCGCTCACAGGCGCCCTCCGCTCCCTTGCCGGACCGAGAAGGGGCTCCCTGCCCCATAGGTGCTCGTTTCCCCACGACACCTTGCCTGCATGGCGGTATTCATCCACTTCAAGTTTGGAACTCCAAGTCCACCTGCCCATCTGGGAGAGCACATGGCCTCCCATGAGACGACACAATGACCGTGGGTCGAGCTTGCCTCCGCGCACAACAAGAAACTGGGGTAGATTTTGTTCATTCATGCGATTGTCTTCTGTGGGAGGTCCATCGTGTTGGGGAACGTAGTAATTTCAAAAAATTCCTACGCACACGCAAGATCATGGTGATGCATACGAGAGGGGAGAGTGTGTCCACGTACCCTCGTAGACCGAAAGCGGAAACGTTAGAACAACACGGTTGATGTAGTCGTACGTCTTCACGGCCCGACCGATCAAGCACCGAAACTACGGCACCTCCGAGTTCTAGCACACGTTCAGCTCGATGACGTCCCTCGAACTCCGATCCAGCTGAGTGTCGAGGCAGAGTTCCGTCAGCACGATGGCGTGGTGACGATCTTGGTGTACTACCGACGCAGGGCTTCGCCTAAGCACCGCTACGATATTATTGAGGTGGATTATGGTGGAGGGGGGCACCGCACACGGCTAAGAGATCCAAGGGATCAATTGTTGTTGTGTCCAGAGGTGCCCCTGCCCCGTGATATAAAGGAGCAAGGGGAGGGGCGGCCGGCCCAGGAGGCGCGCCAAGGGGAGTCCTACTCCCACGGGAGTAGGACTCCCTCCTTCCTTGTTGGAGTAGGAGAAGGGGAAAGAGGGGAGAGGAGGAAGGAAAAGGGGCGGAGTAGGACTCCTCCTTCCTTGTTGGAGTAGGAGAAGGGGAAAGAGGGGGAGAGGAGGAAGGAAAGGGGGCGCACCCTTGTCCATTCGGACCAGAGGGGGCTGCGCCTCCTTCCTTTGGCCTCTCTCCTCTATTCCCGTATGGCCCAATAAGGCCCATATACTCCCATGAATTCCCGTAACTCTCCGGTACTCCGAAAAATACCCGAATCACTCGGAACCTTTCCGAACTCCGAATATAGTCGTCCAATATATCAATCTTTACGTCTCAACCATTTCGAGACTCCTCGTCATGTCCTCGATCTCATCCGGGACTCCGAACTCCTTTGGTACATCAAAACTCATAAACTCATAATATAACTGTCATCGAAACCTTAAGCGTGCGGACCCTACGGGTTCGAGAACAATGTAGACATGACCTAGAACTATTCTCGGTCAATAACCAATAGCGGAACCTGGATGCTCATATTGGCTCCCACATATTCTACGAAGATTTTTATCGGTCAAACCGCATAACAACATACGTTGTTCCCTTTGTCATCGGTATATTACTTGCCCGAGATTCGATCATCGGTATCCCAATACCTAGTTCGATCTCATTACCGGCAAGTCTCTTTACTCGTTATGTAATGCATCATCCCGCAACTAACTCATTAGTCACATTGCTTGCAAGGCTTATAGTGATGTGCATTACCGAGAGGGCCCAGAGATACCTCTCCCACAATTGGAGTGACAAATCCTAATCTCGAAATACGCCAACCCAACATGTACCTTTGGAGACACCTGTAGTGCTCCTTTATAATCACGCAGTTACGTTGTGAAGTTTGGTAGCACCCAAAGTGTTCCTCCGGTAAACGGGAGTTGCAAAATCTCATGGTTACAGGAACATGTATAAGTCATGAAGAAAGCAATAGCAACATACTAAACGATCAAGTGCTAGGCTAACGGAATGGGTCATGTCAATCACATCATTCTCCTAATGATGTGATCCCGTTAATCAAATGACAACTCTTTTGTCCATGGCTAGGAAACATAACCATCTTTGATAAACGAGCTAGTCAAGTAGAGGCATACTAGTGACACTATGTTTGTCTATGTATTCACACATGTATTATGTTTCCGGTTAATACAATCCTAGCATGAATAATAAACATTTATCATGATATAAGGAAATAGATAATAACTTTATTATTGCCTCTAGGCCATATTTCCTTCAGTCTCCCACTTGCACTGGAGTCAATAATCTAGTTCACATTGCCATGTGATTTAACACCAATATTCACATCTGTATGTGATTAATACCCATAGTTCACATCATCATGTGATCAACACCCAAAGGGTTTACTAGAGTCAATAATCTAGTTCACGTTGCTATGTGATTAACACCCAAAGAGTACTAAGGTATGATCATGTTTTGCTTGTGAGAGAAGTTTAGTCAACGGGTCTGTCACATTCAGAGCCGTATGTATTTTGCAAATATTCTATGTTCACAATGCTCTGCACGGAGCTACTCTAGATAATTGCTCCCACTTTCAATATGTATCCAGATTGAGACTTAGAGTCATCTGGATTGGTGTAAAAGCTTGCATCGTTGTAACTTTTTACGACGGGCTCTTTTATCACCTCCATAATCGAGAAACATCTCCTTAGTTCTCACTAAGGATATTCTTGACCGCTGTCCAGTGATCTACTCTTAGATCAAAATTGTATTCCTTTGTCAAACTCGGAGCAAGGTATACAATAGGTCTGGTTCACAGCATAGCATACTTTATAGAACCTATGACTGAGGCATAGGGAATGACTTTTCATTCTCTTTCTATTTTCTGCCATGGTCAGGTCTTGAGTCTTACTCAACTTCACACCTTTGCATCACAAGCAAGAACTCCTTCTTTGACTGTTCCATTTTGAACTATTCAAAAAAATTATCAAGGTATGTACTCATTGAAAAATCTTATCAAGCGTCTTGATCTATCTATATAGATCTCGATGCTCAATGTGTAAGCAGCTTCACCGAGGTCTTGCTTTGAAAAACTCTTTCTCAAGTATCCTTTCATGCTATCCAGAATTTCTATATCATTTCCAATCAACAATATGTCACCCACATATAATATTGGAAATGCTACAGAGCTCCCACTCACTTTCTTGTAAATACAGGCTTCTCAAAAAGTCTGTATAAAACCATATGCTTTGATCAACTCATCAAAGCGTATATTCCAACTCCGAGAGGCTTGCACCATCCATAAATGGATCATTGGAGCTTGCACACTTTGTTAGCACCTTTAGGATTGACAAAACCTTCTGGTTGCATCATATACAACTCTTCTTTAATAAATTCATTAAGGAATGCAGTTTTGACATCCTTTTGCCAGATTTCATAAAATGTGGCAATTGCTAACATGATTTAGACAGACTTAAGCATCGATACGAGTGAGAAAATCTCATTGTATTCAACACCTTGAACTTGTTGAAAAACCTTTCACAACAAGTCGAGCTTTGTAGATAGTAACACTACTATCAGTGTCCGTCTTCCTCTTGAAGATCCATTTATTTTCTATGGCTTGCCGATCATCGGGCAAGTCAACCAAAGTCCGTACTTTGTTTTCATACATGGATCCCATCTCAGATTTCATGGCCTCCAGCCATTTTACGGAATCTGGGCTCATCATCGCTTCCTCATAGTTCGTAGGTTCATCATGGTCTAGTTACATGACTTCTAGAACAGGATTACCGTACCACTCTGGTGCGGATCTTATTCTGGTTGACCTACGAGGTTCGGTAGTAACTTGATCTGAAGTTTCATGATCAATATCATTAGCTTCCTCACTAATTGGTGTAGTGGTCACTGGAACTGATTTCTGTGATGAACTACTTTCCAATCTGGGAGAAGGTACAAATTAACTTATCAAGCTCTACTTTCCTCCCACTCACTTCTTTCGAGAGAAACTCCTTCTCTAGAAAGGATCCATTCTTAGCAACGAATGTTTTGCCTTCAGATCTGTGATAGAAGGTGTACCCAACAGTTTCCTTTGGGTATTCTATGAAGACGCACTTCTCCGATTTGGGTTTCGAGCTTATCAGGTTGAAAACCTTTTTCATATAAGCATCGCAACTCCAAACTTTAAGAAACGACAGCTTAGGTTTACTTCTAAACCATAGTTCATACGATGTCATCTCAACGGATTTAGATGGTGCCCTATTAAACGTGAATGCATCTGTCTCTAATGCATAACCCCAAAACGATAGTGGTAAACCGATAAGAGACATCATAGATCGCACCATATCTAGTAAAGTACGATTACAACGTTCAGACACACCATTACATTGTGGTGTTCCAGGTGGCGTGAGTTTGTGAAACTATTCCACATTGTTTTAATTGAAGACCACGCAAAAACTTTATTTTCTTGTTACGATGATTTTCCACTTCACTCTGAAATTCTTTGAACTTTTCAACTATTTCAGACTTATGTTTCATCAAGTAGATATACCCATATCTGCTCAAATCATCTATGAAGGTCAGAAAATAACGATACCCACCATGAGCCTTAATACTCATTGGTCTGCATACATCAGTATGTATTATTTCCAACAAGTTTGTTGCTTGTTCCATTGTTCCGAAGAACGGAGTTTTAGTCATCTCGCCCAAAGGCACGGTTCGCAAGCATCAAATGATTCATAACCAAGTGATTCCGAAAATCCATCTTTATGGAGTTTCTTCATGCGCTTTACACCGATATGACCCAAACGGCAGTGCCACAAATAAGTTGCACTATCAGGAGGACGGAGTAACGGTGCTTGGATCGGTTGAACCGGGAGGACGTACGACTATCCTCTACGTTGCGTCATCGCTTCCGCTTCGGTCTACGAGGGTACGTAGACAACACTCTCCCCTATCGTTGCTATGCATCACCATGATCTTGCATGTGCGTAGGAATTTTTTTGAAATTACTACGTTCCCCAACAGTGGCATCCGAGCCTAGGTTTTATGCGTTGATGTTATATGCACGAGTAGAACACAAATGAGTTGTGGACGATATAAGTCATAACGCCTACCAAAGATGTCATACTTTGGTTCAGCGGTATTGTTGGATGAAGCGGCCGGACCGACATTACGCCAGACGCTTCACGCGAGACTGGTTTTAGCGCCGTGCTTTGCACACGTGTGACTAGCGGTGTCGGTTTCTCCAACTTTAGTTGAACCGATTGCATACGCCCGGTCCTTGTGAAGGTTAAAATGGAGTCTATTTGACAAACTATCGCTGTGGTTTTTGATGCTTAGGTAAGAACGGTTCTTGCTAAGCCCGTAGCAGCCACGTAAAATTTGCAACAACAAAGTAGAGGACGCCTAACTTGTTTTTGCAGGTATGTTGTGATGTGATATGGTCAAGACGTGATGCTATATTTTATTGTATGAGATGATCATGTTTTGTAACCGGTTATCGGCAATCGGCTGGAGCCATATGGTTGTCGCTTATTGTATGAAATGCAACGCTCAGTAATTGCTTTACTTTATCACTAAGCGGTAGCGATAGTCGAGAAGCAATAGATGGCGAAACGACAACGATGCTACGATGGAGATCAAGGTGTCGGCGCCGGTGACGATGGTGATCACGACGATGCTTCGGAGATGGAGATCACAAGCACAAGATGATGATGGCCATATCATATCACTTATATTGATTGCATGTGATGTTTATCCTTTATGCATCTTATCTTGCTTTGATCGACGGTAGCATTTTAAGATGATCTCTCACTAATTATCAAGAAGTGTTCTCCCGAGTATGCACCGCTATGAAAGTTCTTCGTGGCCGAGACACCACGTGATGATCGGGTGTGATAGGCTCTACGCTCAAATACAACGGTGCAAAACAGTTGCACACGCGGAATACTCGGAGTTATACTTGACGAGCCTAGCATATACAGATATGGCCTCGGAACACGGAGACCGAAAGGTCGAGCGTGAATCATATAGTAGATATGATCAACATAGAGATGTTCACCATTGAAACTACTCCATCTCACGTGATGATCGGACATGGTTTAGTTGATTTGGATCACGTGATCACTTAGATGACTAGAGAGATGTCTGTCTAAGTGGGAGTTCTTTAGTACTCCCTCCATTCCTTTATGTAAGGTGTATTATTTTTGGCACGGTGACCAAGGCGCTTAAATATTGAGGTGTTAGGACAAAATTACCCTTGGAAAAATTATTGATTAGTGGCAAGTAAATCAGTGAGTGCAGGAAAGTAAGAGATACATGCAATCGAGAGACAGATTCTTTCCTTATTTTGCAACAAATAGAGGTACATGCAATCAGGAGAAAGATACTTTCCTTTTGCTAGAGGGATAAAAAGGGATTAAGAGGATTTATAAAAAATGCACCTTACATCTTGGAATTTCATCAAAAAACAAATACACCTTATATAAAGGAACGGAGGGAGTAATATGATTAATTGAACTTAAATTTATCATGAACTTAGTACCTGATAGTATTTTGCTTGTCTATGTTTGTTTGTAGATAGATGGCTCGTGCTGTTGTTCCGTTGAATTTTAATGCGTTCCTTGAGAAAGCAAAGTTGAAAGATGATGGTAGCAATTACACGATCGGGTCCGAACTCGAGGATTATCCTCATTGCTGCGTAAGAGTTACATCCTCGAAGCACCGGCTGGGTGCCAGTTGCTGCCGATGTAACCGACGACGTTAAGAACGTCTCGCAGAGCAAAGTCGATGACTACTCTATAGTTCAGTGTGCCATGCTTTACGGCTTAGAACAACGTCATGGAGCATATGAGATGTTCCAGGAGTTGAAGTTAATATTTCAAGCAAATGCCCGGATTGAGAGATATGAGGTCTCCAATAAGTTCTACAGCTGCAAGATGGAGGAGAACAGTTCACAAGTGAGCATATACTCAAAATGTCGGGTATAATAATCACTTGATTCAACTGGGAGTTAATCTTCGGATGATAGCGTCATCGATGTAATTCTCCAATCATCGCCACCAAGCTACAAGAGCTTCGTGATGAACTATAATATGCAAGGGATGAACAAGACTATTCTCGAGCTCTTCGCGATGTGAAAGCCGCGGAGGTAGAAATCAAGAAGGAGCATCAAGTGTTGATGGTCAACAAGACCACTAGTTTCAAGAAGAAGGGCAAAGGGAAGAAGAAGGAACTTCAAAAGAACAAAGCAAGCAAGTTGCTGCTCAAGAGAAGAAACCCAAGTCTGGACCTAAGCTCAAACCGAGTGCTTCTATTGCAAGCGACCGACATCGAAGCGGAACTGCCCCAAGTATTTGGCGGACAAGAAGGATGGCAAAGTGAACAAAGGTATATGTGATATACATGTTATTGATGTGTACCTTACTAATGCTCGCAGAGCACCGGGTATTTGATATCGGTTCTGCTAATATTTGCAACTCAAACAGGACTATGGATTAAGCAAAGATTAGCTAAGGACGAGGTGACGGCGCGTGGGAAATGGTTCCAAAGTTGATGTGATCGCGGTCGGCACGCTACCTCTACATCTACCATCGGGATTAGTTTTAGACCGAATAATTGTTATTTGGTGCCGCGTTGAGCATGAACATTATATCCGGATCTTGTTTGATGCGAGACGGTTATTCATTTAAATCAGAGAATAATGGTTGTTCTATTTATATGAGTAATATCTTTTATGGTCATGCACCCTTGAAGAGTGGTCTATTTTTATTAAATCTCGATAGTAGTGATACACATATTCATAATGTTGAAGCCAAAAGATGCAGAGTTGATAATGATAGTGCAACTTATTTCGCAATCGCCGCTTAGGTCATATTGGTGTAAAACGCATGAAGAAACTCCAAACTGATGGACTTCTGGAATCACTTGATTATGAATCACTTGGTACTTGCGAACCGTGCCTCATGGGCAAGATGACTAAAACACTGTTCTCCGGATCTATGGAGAGAGCAACAGATTTGTTGGAAATCATACATACAGATGTATGTGGCCCAATGAATGTTGAGGCTCGTGGAGAATATCGTTATTTTCTCACCTTCACAGATGATTTGAGCAGATACGGGTATATCTACTTAATGAAGCACAAGTCTGAAACATTTGAAAAGTTCAAAGAATTTCAGAGTGAAGTGGAAAATCATCGTAACAAGAAAATAAAGTTTCTATGATCTAATCGTGGAGGAGAATATTTGAGTTACGAGTTTAGTTTACATTTGAAACAATGCGAATAGTTTCAAGAACTCACGCCACCGAACACCACAACGAAATGGTGTGTCCAAACGTCATAATCGTATTTTACTTGATATGGTACGATCTATGATGTCTCTTACCGATTTACCGCTATCGCTTTGGGGTTATGCTTTAGAGACGGCCGATTCACGCTAAATAGGGCACCATCAAAATCCGCTGAGACGACGCCTTATGAACTGTGGTTTAGCAAGAAACCAAAGTTGTCGTTTCTTAAAGTTTGGGGCTGCGATGCTTATGTGAAGAAACGTCAACCAGATAAGCTCGAACCCAAATCGGAGAAATGTGTCTTCATAGGATACCCAAAGGAGACTATTGGGTACACCTTCTATCACGATCCGAGGGCAAGATTTTCGTTGCTAAATTCGGATCCTTTCTAGAGAAGGAGTTTCTCTCGAAAGAAGTGAGTGGGAGGAAAGTAGAACTTGATGAGATAATCAGATCTACTCCCTTATTGAAAGTAGTTCATCACAAGAACCGGTTCCGTGACAACTACACCAATTAGTGAGGAAGCTAATGATATTGATCATGAAACTTCAGATCAAGTTTCTATCGAACCTCGAGGTCTACCAGAGTAAGATCCGCACTGAGTGGTACGGAAATCCTATTCGAAGTCATGTTACTTGACCATGATGAACCTACGAACTATGAGGAAGCGATGATGAGCCCAGATTCGCAAAATGGCTAGAGGCCATGAAATCTGAGATGGGATCCATGTATGAAAACAAAGTATGGACTTTAGTTGACTTGTTCGATGATTGGCAAGCCATTGAGAATAAATGGATCTTTAAGAAGAAGACTGATGTCGATGGTAATGTTATCGTTTACAAAGCTCGACTTGTTGCGTAAAGGTTTTCGACAAGTTCAAGGGGTTGACTACGATGAGACTTTCTCACCCTTTAGCGATGCTTAAGTCTGTCTCAATCATGTTGGCTATTGCTGCATTTCATGATTATGAAATTTGGCAAATGGATGTCAAGACTACATTCTTGAATGGATTTCTAGAAGAAGAGTTGTATATGATGCAGCCTGAAGGTTTTGTTGATCCAAAAGGTGCTAACAAAGTGTGCAAGCTCCATTGCTCCATTTATGGATGGTGCAAGCCTCTCGAGTTGAATAAACGCTTTGACAAAGGTGATCAAAGATATGGTTTTATATGCACTTTTGGAGAAGCCTCAGATTTACAAGAAAGTGAGTGGGAGCTCAGAGCATTTCTAGTTTTATATGTTGATGACATATTATTAATTGGAAATGATATAGAATTTCTGGATAGCATAAAGGATACTTGAATAAAAGTTTTTCAATGAAAGACCTCGTGAAGCTGCTTACATATTGGGCATCAAGATCTATAGAGATAGATCAAGACGCTTAATAGGACTTTCACAAAGCACATACCTTGACAAAATTTTGAAAAAGTTCAAAATGGATCAGCAAAGAAAGGATTCTTGCGTGTGCTACAAGGTGTGAAGTTGAGTCAAACTCAATGCCCCACCACAGCAGAAGATAGAGAGATAATGAAAGGTGTTCCTATGCTTCAGCCATAGGCTCTATCATGTATGCAATGTCAGGTACCGACCGACGATGCTTAGCAATAAGCTTGGCAGAAGGTACCAAAGTAATCCAGAGTGGATCATCGATGACGGTCAAGAACATCCCGAAATACCGAAGAGGACTAAGGATATGTTTCTCAGATATGGAGGTGACAAAGAGCTAGTCGTAAATGGTTACGCCGATGCAAGCTTTGACACCGATCTAGACGATTCTAAATCGCAAACCGGATACGTGTTTATATTAAACGGTGGAGCCGTGAGTTGGTGCGCTTCTAAACAAAGCGTCAGAAAGGTGATCTACATGTGAAGCGGAGTACATAGTCGCTTCAAGCAGCAAATGAAGGAGTCTCGATGAAGGAGTTCATTTCCGATCTAGGTGTCATACCTAGTGCATCGGGACCAATGAAGATCTTCGTGACAATATCGTGCAATTGCCTTGGCAAAGGAATCCAGATTTCACAAGAGGACCAAGCACATCAAGAGACGCCTCAATTCCATTCGACCAAGTCCAAGTGGGAGACATAGAGATTTGCAAGATACATACGGATCTCGAATGTTGCGCACTCCATTGACTAAGCCTCTCTCACGAGCAAAACATGATCAGCACCAAGACTCCATGGGTGTTAGAATCATTACTATGTAATCTAGATTATTGACTCTAGTGCAAGTGGGAGATCAAGGAAATATGCCCTAGAGGCAATAATAAAGTTATTATTTATTTCCCATATCATGATAAATGTTTATTATTCATGCTAGAATTGTATTAACCTAAACATGATACATGTGTGAATACATAGACAAACATATAGTCACTAGTATGCCTCTACTTGACTAGCTCATTAATCAAAGATGGTTATGTTTCCTAACCATAGACATGTGTTGTCATTTGATTAAATGGGATCACATCATTAGGAGAATGATGTGATTGACATGACCCATCCCATTAGCTTAGCACTTGATCGCTTAGTATTCTCGCTATTGCTTTCTTCATGACTTATACATGTTCTCAGAATTATGAGAATTGTGTAACTCCTGCTTACTGTGAGGAACACTTTGGGTACTACCAAACGCCACAACATAACTGGGTGATTATAAAGGAGTACTACAGTGTTTCCAAGGTACATGTTGAGTTAGCATAATTCGAGATTAGGATTTGTCATCCGATTGTCTGAGAGGTATCTTCGGCCCTCTCGGTAATACTCATCACCTAAGCCTTGCAAGCATGTAACTAATGAGTTAGTTATGAGATGATGTATTACGGAACGAGTAAAGAGACTTGCCGAACGAGATTGAACTAGGTATTGATACCGACGATCAAATCTCGGCAAGTAACATACCGACATAAAGGAACAACGATGTTGTTATGCGGTTCGACCGATAAAGATCTTCAGAGAATATGTAGGAACCAATATGGGCATCCGTGTCCCGCTATTGGTTATTGACCGAGACATGTCTTGGTCATGTCTACATTGTTCTCGAACCGTAGGGTCCGCACGCTTAAGGTTTCATGGCGATGCTTATATTATGAGTTTATGTATTTTGATGTACCAAAGTTTGTTCGAGTCCCTGATGTGATCACGGACATGACGAGGAGTCTCAAATGGTTGAGACATAAAGATTGATATATTGGACGGATATATTTGGACACCGTAAAGGTTCCGGAGAGTTTGGGAATATACCGAGTTCGGAGGTTACCGGACCCCCAGAAGTATATGGGCCTTATTGGGCCCTATTGGAAGGAGGGAGAAGGAGCAAGGAGGGGCGCCTCAAGCCCAATCCGACTGGGAGGGGGGCCGCCCCCTTCCTCTCTCTTCCTTCCTTCCTACTACTACTACTCCTTCCTTCCCTCCAACTTGATTAGAAGGAGGGGAAACCTACTTGGAGTAGGTTTCCTCCCTATGGCGCGCCCCTTGGGCCGCCACCTCCTCCCTCCCTCCTTTATATACGGGGTAGAGGGCACCCTAGACACACAAGTTGATCATTGAGATCGCCTTAGCTGTGCGGTGCCCCTCCACGATACTACACCTCGGTCATATTGTTGCGGTGCTTAGGCGAAGCCTCTGACAGAGAACATCAAGATCGCCACCACGCCGTCAGGCCGACAGTAACTTCCCCGCGCCTCTCGCCGGATCGGAGATCGGGGGTGCGCCATCGAGCTGTACGTGTGTCAAGAACTCAGAGGCACCGAGTAACGGTGCTTGGATCGGTTGAACCGGAGGACGACGACTACTTCCTCTATGTTGCGCCAACGCTCGCTTCGGGTTCACGAGGGTACGTAGACAACACTCTCCCCTATCGTTTCTATGCATCACCATGATCTTGCGTGTGCGTAGGAAATTTTTTGAAATTACTATGTTCCCCAACAGTAGTACCGCCCTGGAGAGGGCGGTAGTACCGCTCGATATGGGGAAACAACAGTTTCCTACTACCGTGGTTAGATCCGGCACTACCGTCCTACCAAATTCAAAAATACTCCAACCAAACATCAATCCAAACTGCCTAGAAGCATTCTCCATCCTACTCAAGCCTAGATTTGGCCAAAAATCTAGAGATGCAATCACATCGCTTCCTAAGATGCTAGATTGGAAATCTAGACAAGAAGAACGAGGTAACGGGGCAATACCGCATCCATGGCAAGAGGACAAGGTGGGGATCATCTCCACCAAGGAAATGGAGAGGGACGCCTGAGAGGGAGATCCGCCGGAGCTCTCAAGGGCGCCGGCGGGCTGGAGAGAGAGGAATGACGAGGGGCGTGGCGAATGGATATGGGGAGAAGAAACCCCCGCCCCGATATAACCCTCGCTCACGCCACAATGTAGTACCACACCGAGGGCAAGAGTACCGCTGAGCGGTAGTACTGGCCGCCAAGAAGGGTAGTACCGCCAAAGAACCAAATTTTTGCCTCTAAACTAAAACTCAAGCAAGGCAAAAAGGAACGGAGAGCAAAGACAAGAAAAGGACCAACACGGCAACACACACACAAACCAAGATCCGAACCCACCTTCAAGACAACCACACAAAAGAAGAGCGAGCCTGCCTCTCAAGAGAGGGCGGTGGCCGAGCCACCTATGTTTGAGTCAATTGGTATGGCACCGCCAAGAATTATCCTTGGGCCCATGACCAAAACTCGCCTTTGAAGCACAAGTACCATCAAAATGGCTAATGTGAAAGAGTTGATCGCTTTATGCATAATGGGGAGGAGAGTTCATTGAGAGAACAACACTCCCCTATGTCCATGCCTACACCTAAACTAGACAACAAGTTGACTGTGGTGGGGGTGCACGGGTTCAAGTCACATTGCTCAAATAAATGATATTTAGCTCATGCCTTAACTCATAAATCTTGCTTCATCCAAGGGCTTCGTGAAAATATCTGCAAGGTTATCATGAGTGTTGACATACTTGAGCTCGATCTCCCTCGCCTAATGTGATCCCGATGAAGTGATACCGAATCTCAATGTGCTTCGCCTTGAAGTGTTGCACCGGGTTGAGAGAAATCTTGATGGCACTTTCATTATCACACCAAAGAGGCACTTTGTCACAAATGACACCGCACTTCTTTAAAGTTTGCCTCATCCATAGGAGTTGAGCACAACAACTACCGCCGCCACATACTCCGCTTGAGTGGGACGAGAGAGACACACAACTTTGCTTCTTGGAAGACCAACTTACCAAAGAGCAACCATGAAATTGGCACCCTCCTAAGTGACTTCCTATCCACTTTGTCTCCGCCCAATCGAATCCGTGAAACCTTCAAGCTTGAAGTTTGCTCCTCTTGGGTACCATAAGCCAAAGTTTGGGGTATGAGCCAAATATCGAAGATTCGCTTGACCGCCACATAGTGACTTTCCTTTGGTGCGGCTTGAAAACGTGCACACATCCCCACACTCAACATGATATCCGGTCTAGATGCACAAAGGTAAAGCAAGGAGCCAATCATGGAGCGATATACCTTTTGATCCACCGCTTACCATTGGGATCGATGTCAAGTTGGCACTTGGTAGGCATTGGTGTAGTAGCCGCTTGACATCACTTAGCTTGAATCTTTTAAGCATGTCTTGAGTGTATTTGGCTTGGTTGATGAAGGTTCCTTTCTTCTTTGTTTGATGTCAAAACCAAGGAAGAACTTCAACTCTCCCATAGAAGACATCTTGAACTTGGAGGTCATGAGAGCGGCAAATTCCTCATTGAAAGCTTTGTTAGGAGAACCAAAGATAATATCATCAACATATAGTTGGCATACAAACAACTCCCTTTGACCTTCTTAGTAAAAAGAGAGGGGTCGATTAGCCCCACCTCAAATCCACGATCTTGTAACAACTCGGTAAGGTGGTCATACCACGCACGTGGGGCTTGTTTAAGGCCATAGAGTGCCTTATCGAGTTGATACACATGATCCGGAAAGTAGGGATCCTCGAACCCGGGGGGTTGCTTGACATAGACCGACTCATTAATAGGACCATTAAGAAAAGCACTTTTCACATCCATTTGTTGCAACTTAAAGTTGTGATGGGAAGCATAGGCAATCAACAAACGATGGATTCAAGACAAGAGCAACGGAGCAAAGGTTTCACCGTAGTCGATACCCTCGACTTGGGAGTAGCCTTGTGCTACCAATCTTGCCTTGTTGCGAACGATGTTCCCATGAGCATCTTGCTTGTTCTTGAAGATCCACTTGGTTCCAATGACATTGTGGTACCTCGATGGCCTTGGCACCAATCTCCATACTTTGTTGTACTCGAAGTTGTTGAGTTCTTCATGCATGGCATTGAGCCAATCCGAGTCTTCGAGCGCCTCATAGACCTTTTGGGGTTCAACACAAGAGACAAACGCGTGATGTTCACAATAGTTTGCTAATTGTCTCATGAAGTGCTTACCCCTTTCTTAGGCTTCCAACCACATTTTCCATGAGATGGCCTTGGGTGGTGAGCTTGGAAGCAATCTTCGCGGCACGACGCTCTAATTCCTCCTCGAATGTGGAAGGAGGAGAGTTGACTTGATCATCTTGAGTGCCGACTTGAGCTTGTTCTTGATCTTGAGCTTGCTCTTGATCTTGAACTTGCTCGAGGGGGAGAACTTGACCTTGGGCATCATTTAGAGGTTCACCACCATCTTGAGGTTGATCTTGCCCTTGGTCTTGTTCACGAGATTGAGGGCCTTCACTTTGTTCTTCGGAAGCGTGTGGGTCTTGATGAGGTGATGGCTCTACTTGAGTAGAGCATTGTCCTTCTCCTTCGCCACAAGGGGTTCCTCAATGGGTAGAATTTGACCAATACCCATTCTTCTTATGGCTTGGGAGGAATTTCATCACCTACATCACAAGTACCACTTTGCTCCACTTGGGAGCCGTTATTTTCGCCAAACTCCACGCTACATCGCCTCAATGAGTCCGTGGACTTGTTGAGACACGGTAAGCATGAGAGTTTGTAGCATAACCAACAAATATGCCCTCATGAGCTCTAGCCTCAAATTTAGACAAACAAACACCTTTCTTGAGAATAAAACACTTACAACCGAACACCCTAAGTACTTGAGGTTGGGCTTGTTGCCGTGAGTATCTCATACGGAGTCTTGTTCAAGCCTTTATGAGATAGAGCCGATTGGATGCATGACATGCGGTCTACTTGAGTAGAGCATTGTCCTTCTCCTTCGCCACAAGGGGTTCCTCAATGGGTAGAATTTGACCAATACCCATTCTTCTTATGGCTTGGGGAGGAATTTCATCACCTCATCACAAGTACCACTTTGCTCCACTTGGGAGCCGTTATTTTCGTCAAACTCCACGTTACACGTCTCAATGAGTCCGGTGGACTTGTTGAGGACACGGTAAGCATGAGAGTTTGTAGCATAACCAACAAATATGCCCTCATGAGCTCTAGCCTCAAATTTAGACAAACAAACACCTTTCTTGAGAATAAAACACTTACAACCGAACACCCGGAAGTACTTGAGGTTGGGCTTGTTGCCGGTGAGTATCTCATACGGAGTCTTGTTCAAGCCTTTGCGGAGATAGAGCCGATTGGATGCATGACATGCGGTGTTGATGGCTTCGGCCCAAAAGTTGTATGGAGACCTGAACTCCGCCATCATGGTCCTTGCCGCATCCATCAACGTCCGGTCTTCCTCTCCGCAACACCATTTTGTTGAGGGGTATAAGGAGCAGCATATTGATGCTTGATCCCCTCATCACTAAGAAACTCATCCAAGGTGTATTTCTTGAACTCGGTGCCGTTGTCACCTCTTATTGTCAAGATCTTTGCATCATGTTGACGTTGAGCTTCATTTGCAAAGTTGATGACGGTTTGTTGAGTCTCACTCTTCCTCTTGAAGAAGTATACCCAAGTGTATCTTGAATAGTCATCCACAATCACCAAGCAATACTTTCTTCCTCCAAGACTATCAAAAGATGGAGGCCCAAAGAGATCCATGTGAAGGAGCTCCGAGGGTCTCTTCGAGTAGATGATTGTTGATGGAGGGTGAGCCTTTTCATGAAGCTTTCCTTCGATACAAGCACTGCAAGCACGATCTTTGGCAAAACTAACATTTGTTAGTCCACGGACATGGTCCCCCTTGAGAAGACTTTGCAAAGATCTCATATTGACGTGGGCTAAACGGCGATGCCAAAGCCATCCCACGTCAACTTTAGCCATTAGGCATGTCGCGGTCTTAGTGGGTCGCTCCGAAAAGTTAATCACATAGAGACTGTTCTCGACATGCCCAACAAAGGCTACTTTAAGAGTCTTGCTCCACAAGAGGGCCACGGTATCAATGTCAAAGAATGTAGCAAAACCCATGAGTGCAAGTTGACGAACGGAAAGCAAATTGTATGCAAGGGACTCAACAAGCATGACTTTCTCGATCGCTAGATCATGAGAAATGACAACCTTGCCGAGACCCAATACCTTAGAATGTGACGCATCACCCCACTCGACATTGGTGGGCATAGATGGAATCTCTTGCACGTCCACCACCAAGTCCTTGCTCCCGGTCATATGATTTGTTGCTCCACTATCGAGCAACCATGATCCTCCACCGGAAGCAAACACCTACAAGAGATCAATGCTTGGTTTTAGGTACCCATTTAGTAATGGGTCCTTTGATGTTAGTAACAAGGGTCTTGGGAACCCAAATGGACCATTCAATGTACTGATAAGAAGAACCAACAAATTTAGCAAAGACATGTCCATCACTAGCATGGCACAACACATATGACGGGTTAAAGTCGCCGGCTTTGTTTGAGGGAATCCTTTTGCCCCTTTGGACATCAACTCCCTTCACCTTTTCCTTCTTCTCCTTAGGAGCACCTTCTCCCTCTCTCACAAATGTTTGTTTGAGAGGGGGAGGACGTTTGGTCTTGTTGTTCTTCTTCTTGCTCTTGGTCTTGTTTGCAAATCCAATTCCTTCTTTGGCCACAACTTCCTTTTGATTGCTCAAAAGGTCGTTGAGGTTCTTCTCACCTTGAATGCAAGTCACAAGGCCTTTCTCAAGTTGATCCTTCAACTTGGCATTCTCCTCCACAAGATGCACATGCTCACAACACGGGTTAGTAGCACATGCATTATCAATTAATACCATATGAGGAAAGGTGGCCTTTTCCTTGATTAGCTTGACTTGGAGTTGAGCATGAGACTCTTTGAGGTTAGCATGAGTACCCTTCAAGACTTTGTGGGCCTTGTCAAGTATCTCAAACTGAGTCTAGCATGATCAACCCCAAGTTTAGCCTTCTCGGAGGTTAGCACACGAGACACGACAAGAGCATGATCAAGATCTTTCTTTAACTTAGCATGGTCATCATTGTGTGACTCCTCAAGAGTCAAACGATGCACACGCTCTTCCTCAAGAGCATTAGAGAGGTCCAATATTTCATCGGCATAGTCACGACTATGACCTTCCATCTTGGAGATGGTTTCTTCATGAGCCTCGATCATGTCATTGGCCTCACCAAGTTATTCCAAGAGAGCAACAAAGTGCTTCTTGGACTTACCCTTGAGCTTGTTCATAAAAGACTCAAGTTCATTCACTTCCTCATTAGACTCAACATGTTCATCAAGGCAATCCTCCAAGGAGGGATTAGTAATGATGGTGGTTGTGATGTTGGGGGTTACCTTGTTTGAAGCTTTAGCCATGAGGCATTTGGCGGTGATGTTTTTGTTGGGTGAATCAAAGAGAGACACCCGGGAAGGAGTAGCAATGGCAACGGATGCCATGGCCATAGTTTCTTCATTTTCATCATCATCATCATCCTCTTGGTATTCTTCTTGAACCACCAACCCACGAGTGGGAGTCTTCTTGGCGAAGTTGTTCTTGGTTGGGAAGGACTTGGCTTTGTCTTTTCTGATGAACTTGCCACCATTGTCTTCCCGCTTCTCGTAAGGACAATCCGCAACGAAATGGCTCACACTGCCACAGTTGAAGCAAGTTCTAACTCGTTGCTTGCCCTTGATGCCACTTGAGTTGTTCTTGTTGAAGTTGGGTCTTGAACTCTTCTTGCTCCAAAATTGTCTTGAAGCAAGGGCCATGTGCTCGTGGTAATCAAACTTGGTGTCTTCGGGGTTGCTTTCCTCATCTTCCACTTCTTCCTCTTCTTCCATAATAACCTTGGCCTTCAAAGCAAGGTTGGGCTTCTTTGCCCTTTGAGAACGGAGCACCGCATTGTCGGTGGTCTTGTCCAAGATGCTCATTGCAACGAACTCATCCAACACTTCACTTGAGGTCATGGAGTGGAAGTCCGGTCGTTGACGAATGACGGAGGACATGGCCTTGTTGCAAGGCATCATGGCCTTGAGGAACTTTCGCTTGATCCAATTGTCATCCGTGTCCTTGCTTCCATGATCTCGGAGTGCGACCGCGAGTTTGGTCACTCTTCGAAAGAGCTCACGAGGTTCTTCATCTTCTTTCATTGCAAACTCATCGGCCTCATCTTGCACCACTTCATGGTTGGAGCGTTGAATGCTAGCACTTCCACGATAGAGACCCTCGACACATTTCCATGCCTCCTTAGCCATGACATGCGGTCGAAGGTGAGGAAGATCTTCAGGAAGGATAGCATCTTGGATGATGAAGAGAGCACTCTCATTGAATTGATTGTCCACGGCTTCTCGAGGGGTGAAGTTGCTTGGGTCATGAGGATAAAAACCTTCTTCAATGATTCTCCAAAGGTTAGTGTTCACATGTTTTAAATGACGCTTAAAGCGATAGACCCAAGAATCAAAATCTTCATGTTTCTCATATTTAGGAGGTGGACCGGCATGATTCAAATGAGTGGATGGGATTGGCCCTCCATAGATTGGAGGTTCCACATGGGCAAAGATGTCGGTATCATTTCTACCAATAATAGAAGGACTCTTATCAATGTTAGCTTCCCCCTTGTCGGAGGGAGCATCCGTCACCTTGTTGGTGGGATCACCCACTTTCATCGGCGAGGTAGATTGTTTAAGTCCTAGGAATTCCTTAAACATGTCCTTGACCTCGGTCGTCATGGAGGTTTTCAATGTTTCCAAGGCCACATTGAATTCCTCATGTGAGATCGAGTTACCCCCATCTCCCGTAGATGAGATCGGATTCGCACCGGAGTGCTCTCCCACCTCACCTACGACATCAACCATACTCTTTGGACGGTAAAGTCCTTAAAAAGAGACGAGGCTCTGATACCAATTGAAAGGATTGATATGGTTGACTAGAGGGGGGTGAATAGGCAACTAACAATTTTTAAGCTTTTCTTTACCAAATTAAACTTTGCAACAAAATAGGTTGTCTAGATGTGCAACTAAGTGAGCAACCTATATGATGCAATAACCACTAGCACACATGCAAGCAAAGGGTGTAAAACAAGAAGGCTTGCAAAAGTAAAGGCACGAAATAACCAAGAGTGGAGCCGGTGGAGACGAGGATGTGTTACCGGAGTTCCTTCCTTTTAAGGGGAAGTACGTCTCCGTTAGAGCGGTGTGGAGGCACAATGCTCCCCAAGAAGCCACTAGGGCCACCGTATTCTCCTCACGCCCTCACATAATGCGAGATGCCGTGAATCCACTATTGGTGCCCTTGAAGGCGGCGACCTAACCTTTACAAACAAGGTTGGGGCAATCTCCACAACAATCGGAGGCTCCCAACAACAACACCACGAAGCTTCACCACAATGGAGTATGGCTTCGAGGTGACCTCAACCGTCTAGGGTGCTCAACACCCAAGAGTAACAAGATCCGCAAGGGATAAGTGGGGGGAATCAAATTTCTCTTGGTGGAAGTGTAGATCTGGGCCTTCTCAACCAATCCTGAGCAAATCAACAAGTTTGATTGGCTAGGGAGAGAGATCGGGCGAAAATGGAGCTTTTGGGGAAAGAGGTAGGTCAACTTGGAGGAAGAAGACACCTTTATATAGTGGGGGAACAATTCCAACCGTTACCCCACTGAGCAGCCCCGCACAGAGTGGTACTACCGCTAGGGGCGTAGGCGGTACTACGCCGAGAGCGGTATTACCGCTCCCCGCCTGGGGTACTACCGCTACCTGGCGAGGATGACAGCCATCGGCCCCAGAGCGGTACTACCGCGGGAGTAGGAGCGGTACTACCGCTAGAAGCGGTACTACCGCTTCTACTACCGCTTCTAGTGCCGCAAAACCCGACACGAGAAAACACCAGTCTCGAATCGAGGCGGCAGTAGCGCGGAACATCTGCGGTACTACGGCCAAAGCCCGCGAGCGGTACTACCGCTCTCCAGAGCGGTACTACCGCTGAGAGCGGTACTACCGCTTCGTGGAGCGGTACTACTGCTGGAGGGCTTCGGTGGTACTACCGCTGTAGACCGCGGTACTACCGCTGGCACAGGACAAAGCAGGTATGGAAGAGAAGTTGCAGCTCCAAAGATGCGAAAGGAAGACAACGGGTGTGATTGGGATGTGTATGTGTTGATTCCACCCTAGTCTTATCAAAGCGGATCCCCTCTTAATAGTACGGTGACTCCTACGAAACTAGTCCACCAACAACGAAACGAAGGAGCTACACCGTCTTGAATAAAACACTGAGGGGAGGAAATCGTCTCGTGCCAATGGATGAGTCTCTGAAAGAAACTTAACACACACGATTAGTCCGCAAAAGCATTGTCATCAATCACCAAAACCACTTGGGGATAACTATGCCCTTACACTTTCGGCCTCTCTCCTCTATTCCCGTATGGCCCAATAAGGCCCATATACTCCCCGGCGAATTCCCGTAACTCTCAGGTACTCCGAAAAATACCCGAATCACTCGGCACCTTTCCGAACTCCGAATATAGTCGTCCAATATATTGATCTTTACGTCTCGACCATTTCAAGACTCCTCGTCATGTCCCCGATCTCATCCGGGACTCCGAACTCCTTCGGTACATCAAAACTCATAAACTCATAATATAACTATCATCGAAACCTTAAGCGTGCGGACCCTACGGGTTCGAGAACAATGTAGACATGACCTAGAACTATTCTCGGTCAATAACCAATAGCGGAACCTGGATGCTCATATTGGCTCCCACATATTCTACGAAGATCTTTATCGGTCAAACCGCATAACAACATACGTTGTTCCCTTTGTCATCGGTATGTTACTTGCCCGAAATTCGATCGTCGGTATCCCAATACTTAGTTCAATCTCGTTACCGGCAAGTCTCTTTACTCGTTATGTAATGCACCATCCCGCAACTAACTCATTAGTCACATTGCTTGCAAGGCTTATAGTGATGTGCATTACCGAGAGGGCCCAGAGATACCTCTCCGACAATTGGAGTGACAAATCCTAATCTCGAAATACGCCAACCCAACATGTACATTTGAAGACACCTGTAGTGCTCCTTTATAATCACCCAGTTACGTTGTGACGTTTGGTAGCACCCAAAGTGTTCCTCCGGTAAACGGGAGTTGCATAATCTCATAGTTACAGGAACATGTATAAGTCATGAAGAAAGAAATAGCAACATACTAAACGATCAAGTGCTAGGCTAACGGAATGGGTCATGTCAATCACATCATTCTCCTAATGATGGATCCCGTTAATCAAATGACAACTCTTTTGTCCATGGCTTGGAAACATAACCATCTTTGATAAACGAGCTAGTCAAGTAGAGGCATACTAGTGACACTATGTTTGTCTATGTATTCACACATGTATTATGTTTCTGATTAATACAATTCTAGCATGAATAATAAACATTTATCATGATATAAGGAAAATAGATAATAACTTTATTATTGCCTCTAGGGCATATTTCCTTCACATCGCCATTATCGCGTGCAGCGTGATCGCACAGAGCACGGATTGGGCTAGCAACATTCTTCCACTCTTCGGCATCTTGGCCGCCTTCCACTTCGGTAGAGCTGCCGCGAGCTGGTCCACTAGGCTGGTTAGTTGGACGTTGGATTGCTTCCGTAGGGTGAGTGGCAATCCTAGGTACTTGCATGGAAAGACTCCTCTCGGGCAGCCAAGGGCCCGTTCCACTGCCTCCATGGTCCTCTCGGGCAGCCAAGGGTAAGCCACACTTTAAGATAGGTTCACTCGCAGCCCCGACGCTTCACCAAATAGCCCGAGTAGTGATGCACACGCGTGTAGGTCGAGCTCATTTGTCTTCACGAAGATCATGGCGTCGTCGACAAACATTGATAGACGGTGCTTCAACCTTGTCCTTGCTAGAGCAGCAAGCAAGCCCCTCGAGGTTGCCAATTCAAACATACGATGCAAGGGTTCCATGATCAGGATGAAGAGCATTGAGAGAGAGAGAGAGAGAGAGAGAGAGAGAGAGAGAGAGAGAGAGAGAGAGAGAGAGAGAGAGAGAGAGAGAGAGAGAGAGGCACCTTGCCTCAGACCCGCGGTATTGTTGATTGGTCTTCCCGGTGTTCCATTGATCATGATTCTTGTTGATGAACTTGCCAACAACCCACATATCCACACAATCCAAGGTTCGCCAAAGCGAGCCACATGAAGAACTTCAAGGGGCCACTGCACCGAATCAAACGCTTTGGAGATGTCAAGTTTGAGCATAGTTGCTGGGTCTCGAAGGGCATGCAGTCTTCGTGCGGTGCATTGCACTAGCATGAAGTTATCATGTACGGATCGGCCTCTGACGAGCGCACTTTGATGCTTCCCCACTATAGAAGGCAAGTCTTCCGCAAGTCTTGTTGATAACGTCTTGTCAAAGATGTTGATCGCGCTGTGTACTAGGCTCACCGATCTGAAATCTCGAATGTCCACCGCACCGTCCTTTTTAGGGAGTAGAGCCACAATCGCCTTGTTAATTGCTGGCAGGCCTCTCATATCACATGGTAGAAAGCTTGGAGTTTCCTCATGAGATCACCTATTATGACATGCCCGCACGATGCATAGAACCGCCCCATAAGTCCGTCGGGCCCCGCCGCCTTGTCCATGGGCATGTTCTTCACAATTTTCTCCGCCTCCTCCATAGTGAAAGGATCTTCGAGGTGAGACAGGTTCATGGTCGGCGTCTGGAGGAGGCTGAGGTCGATGGCGTGGGCTCTCAAAGGTGTGGCGACAAACACACTTGTATAATAGTTATCCACTTTGTTGGCAATCTCTTCATGAGGACACAATTGCAAGGTGCGGCATAGTTAACTCTCGTCTAGATAAGAGATAGCCACACCCGTATGTGAACATCGCCAAACGTGGAGAATGAAGGGAGCGAAATGTGGCTAAGAGAGTCAGCGTGCGAACCAACTTTTCTTAGGATAAGAGAATGCGAAAACGGGAAGGGCGAGCCATTTTTGGCGGTCCACCCAGAAACGGGCCGTAACGCCCTTCTTTCATGGAATTCATGTAACCGATGGACTCGTTTGACAGAGAAACGGAAGTCCGCATTAAAGCTAGAGTTTAATTCTCGAATTCTCCGCAGACCGTCCTCCTCCTTTGCATCCCCTCTTTTACGAGTCAATGTGCTGGCCTTGTACGATTTTTCTATACCGTCCTCCACAGTGCAGTCCAAGAAGAGATGCCATTTGTAACCATATATTTTCTGTCCCTGCCCGCCAGCCAGAGAGTCCGATGCCGTGCCATGCAACATCGCTCGCTCGCCCGGCCCACCCGCCACCTTCTTCCGGTGATCCTTGAACATCACGATACGACCACCAGAGTGTAATAAGTATAAGCGCTCCACCCTAACAACATGTGTAATCCGCTGTTCACCGAGTAAAGCCGGGCGCAAAAGGCGACCAAACAAACCCCCAGCGAAAAGCACATGCCCCGGCGTTAGAGCATCTCCAACAGCCGCGCTATACTAGCGCCGCGCCGGAAAAAACGCCATTTTAGCTGCGGCAACGCGCGCCAGACAGCTCCAGCGGGCGCGCAAAAAACGCGCTGCCGCTTAAACGAAGTTAGGCGCTATGGTGAATGCCCCATCCCGCTGTTGATTTGGAGCGTTCACTTCATGCAGCACACTCGCCAGCGAACTTCCTTTTCCTTCTTCTTCCACTCGCGCGCGCCGGCTCGCGCCCCTTCCGCCATGGATGCGCACACCGGAGCCCTCTCACCCCGCTCTACGGCCGCGACCGCCGCCGCCGCCGCCAAGAAGCTCCGCCGCCGCCGCAAGCAAACCCTAGCGGCGAAGCGTTATGCTGGCGCTAGCTGGGCGGCCGCCGAGTTCGCCATCGGTCGGCCTCGCTGCGCGAGCTCTTCTTGCCGCCATGGATGACCACGCCGACGAAGCGGCGCGTTGCGCGCCGGCGCCCGTCCTGCTACCGCCGCACCATTGAGGCGAAAAAGAAAAATATCCGCGAAGAAGAGGGCGGCGGACGGCTCGGCACCTCAAGAAGAAGAAGCTTGCGGTGGCGGCGGACGGCTCGGCGTTCACGAAGCGCCAAGCGAGCTCAACCGCTGAGCCGGCGGCCGACGGCAAGCACCACGTGCTCGAGGAAATGCCCCAAGGTGAAAAAAGTTCCAACTTTTATTTTCTTGTTATTTGTTCAATGCATCATCATATAGATAGCTTATATTTGCATTTGTAGTCTCAACGATGATGCATACATGTCAACTATGGGTGTTGGGTCCAACAATTGCATTGGTCTCAAACCAATGAAATCCATTTTGACGACCATGAGTTTGAGGTGGACGAGGAGGGTGAGGGCATTGTCGAGGCGCCGAAAGGAAGAGCGGCAATTACTCCACCACCGATGACAAGTTACTATGCAACACTTATTTGCATGTCTCCAAGGATCCATCCATTGAGGTGATCAAAGTAGAGACGCGATTGGGGCGAATGATGAATACTATAATGCTAACAACAAGAGTGGCATTTACCGCCGAGAGATCACTTCGTCCCGATGGTCGATAATCAACTCGGATTGTCAAAAGTGGGCGGCCGCACAAAAGGCAGTTGACAAGCTTAACCCAAGTGGGACAAACGAGGATGATAGAGTAAGTGCCATATCATACATGTTCATCATACTTTTTTTTGGTGTCCGAAGTGCTAACTTGTTTTGTTTTTTTTGTAGTACAACATTGCACAAAACTTGTTCATAGAAGAGACGAGGACAACCAAGAAGGGGAAGATCAAGAAAGGAAAGATCTTTACCTTGCCTCATTGCTATGAAGTGTCAAGGATGATGAGAAATGGAGGAAGCGTGAAGATTTGGATGATTTGCATTTGAGCAACAAACGCAAGCGCACAATTGAGTTGAATGATGATGAGGAGGAGGATGATGCCTCAAGTGAGGAGGGCATGAGAAGCCCCACACCCAACTCGGTTTCATACTCGAAACCCAAACGACCGGATGGGTGCAAGAAGGACAAAACCGAAAAGAAGAAGAGGAAAGGAGATGATGAGCTCACAAATGCTATGGAAGCTATTGTGAAGGCAAGAAAAGAAGCGAACGAGGTGAGGAAAATGGCAAGGAACCAAGATGCCGCGCCGAGGAGAGGAGGTTGGCGGCCGAGGAGAGGAGGGTGGTGGCCGAGGAGAGGAAAGTGGCATTGGAGGAGAGGAAGGTTGCCATGGAGGAGCGAACTAGGTTGATGGAATGGGAAAAAAATTTGTTCTTCTTGGACACATCTTTGTTCAATGAAGCGCAAATGGAATATGTCAACCTTGCCCGTCAAGAAGTCTTGATTCAAAAAAGAGCCATGATCAACACAATGGGTGGCGGCATGGGTGGCGGCGGTGGCCTCGGCGGCATGGGTGGCTTGGGTGGCGGCGGTGGCCTCGGCGGCATGGGTGGCTTGGGTGGCGGCATGGGTGGCTTGGGTGGCCTCGGCGACATGGGTGGCTTGGGTGGCTTCGGAGGCATTGGTGCACCTCCGGCCGCCATGGGAGGCATGGGTGGCTTTGAGCACCCTCCAACGTTATGGGTGGCATGAGTTTTGCTTCTCTCATGGGAGGCATGGGCGCACCTCCGGCCGCCATGGGAGGCATGGGCGCACCTCCGGCCGCCATGGGAGGCATGGGCGCACCTTCGGCCGCCATGGGAGGCATGGGCGCACCTCCCACGCCATGGGAGGCATGGGTGCACCTCCGCCATGCCTTCGATGCGGTGCGTCATGAAGAGGAAGATTCATCGACGGAAGAAGAGGAAGAATCGTCGGCGGAAGAAGACGAAGAAGACGAGCAAGATGGTTGATGTGCACCTCCGGCCATGTCTTGAACTTTGTTGGTTGCACTTGTATTTTGAACTTGGTTTGAATTTGGACTTGGTTGGATGAACTTGTGGGCGACTTTTTATGTATTCATCATCAACTTGTTAAATTTCACATGTTCATCATTGCATTTTGATTGAATGTTGGCATATTTACGCCGTCTTTGTGGTGGCCACATTTTATTTTTTTTGTATTGTTGGAGCTATACGTCTTGTATTTATTATACAAAGAGCCATTGGGCCTTATGGTGTATGCATGCAAGAAACCAGCAAGGCATGCAAGAACGCGATTTTGGGGGCGGCGCGTCGCATTGTTGGAGATGCTCTTAAAAGCCACGCACACTGGATAGAAGATGGTCGTAGGCGAGATACAAAAGCCGCAACCACGTATCGCGCCCCACGCGTCCCGTCCCGCGCAACGGAGGCACCGCACGCGCGCGCTCCGATCGATCCGTCCGCCCGCCCTCGCTTCCTTCCTGCCACCTTCCGCGGCTACAAGGATCCGCTCCGCGTCGCCCGACCTCCACATAAAAAAATTCGCCCAGCCGAACCCGGGGCAGCGCAGCGGGAGCGGGAGGAGAGGAGCCCACCGCCGCGCCATCCCGCATCTACTGCTAGTACTAGTCCCTATCTTCTTCCTTCCTCTTGCCTCCGCTTGGTTGGTTGGCTGGTCACTCGGGCTCGCTCTCCAGTCTCTCCGCCCAACCCTCTTCCCTTCACTTGTTTTGTTTGACTCGTCGCGGCCTCTTCTCGGAGCGGCAAAAGAAAAGCAGCCACCGCCACTGCTCCGTTTTCGCTGCAGGGAGGAGGAGCAAAGCTAGTTGGAGTTGGAGAGTGCGCGTCGGAGGAGGAAGGAGGATTCTCCCGCAAGCGTCCGAGGCGATAAATCCTGCCGTGTGCCTCGCGGTACGGTTTGCCGGGCGGGAATCGTTCGTCCGTCTTCTTCCGGTGATTTGGAGCGCGAGCTCTCTCCCATGGGCGCCGCGGCGCATTGAGGCGCGGGTGGCCTGGGCGGAAGCGAGCAAGGCATGGATCTGGAGCTCGCGCACGGCGCGGGGGCGCCGCGGAAGGTGAGTGAGCGACCCCTCTGGTTTCTTGGATTCGGCGCCGGAGCTTCACTTTCTGTGTGTTTTGGGCTCTGTGTGCTGACGGGTTTTGCTGCTTCTTCTTCTCCTTGCTGTCGCGCGGCGGAAGCGGGGGGAGTCGTGGGGCGCGGTGCTGCTGCTGGCGTACCAGAGCCTCGGGGTGGTGTACGGCGACGTGGCCACGTCGCCGCTCTACGTCTTCAAGAGCGCCTTCGCCGGCGACGACATCACGCACACGGCGGGCAACGAGGAGATCTACGGCGTCCTCTCCTTCGTCTTCTGGACGCTCACCCTCATCTCCCTCCTCAAGTACGTCCTCATCGTGCTCCGCGCCAACGACGGCGGCGAGGGCGGCACCTTCGCGCTCTACTCCCTCATCTGCCGCCACGTGCGCGCCGGCCTCCTGCCCGGCGGGGGCACCAGCGACGACCTCATGGCGGACGACAAGGACGCCGCCGCCCGCCGCGGCGCCGTCTCCAGGGCCAGGACGGTGCTGGAGAGGTACAGGGTGCTGCAGAGGCTCCTGCTGCTCTTCGCGCTGCTTGGGACGTGTATGCTCATCGGTGACGGCGTGCTCACCCCTGCGCTCTCCGGTTTGTCGCTTCACCCCTCTCCCATCTCCTTCAATCAGTCTCCTTACCATTGTCTCTTGGCCCTCTCACGCCAGCGACGTGCTTCCTCCAACCCTTTTCAGTTTTCTCCGCGGTCTCGGGGCTAGAGCTATCAATGGAGAGGGCGCAACACAAATGTAGGTTGAGTCTGTTGCTTCTGCCGGTTGTTTCTATTGCTACTATAGATTAGCAGCAAAATGCTTACACTTGCTGATCCCTATTGAGCTATGCTAGTTTATCGTTAGAGCATTTGACTACTACTAGTAAGTATTTGCTATGTTTGATTATACCATGCATATGAATGCTTAATGTGGCGTGTCAATGTGCAGATGTAGGGCTTCCGGTGACGTGCGCCATACTTATATGCTTGTTTGCTCTGCAACACTATGGCACGCACAGAGTTGGGTTTATCTTTGCGCCAATCGTCTGCATTTGGCTTCTCTGCATAAGCACGATAGGGCTCTACAACATCATCTACTGGAACCACCATGTGTATCGAGCCCTTTCGCCATACTACATGTATCAGTTTCTCAAGAAGACTCAGAAAGGTGGCTGGATGTCACTGGGTGGAATCCTTCTCTGTGTTACAGGTATGGACAAGGCAGGCTGTTGCCTATTTACTGCTTAGCTGTGACTCTGCTGAGAGATTACTACACAAAAATTGAAACAGAGACTTATTTGAAATGCTGTTACCTGCAGGCTCGGAAGCTATGTATGCAGATCTTGGACATTTCTCGCAGAGATCAATTCAGGTACGACTGTTTCGGTGATACCCCTTCTGTCAATTTGCCAAGTACGAACTTCCCAATTTAATTCTGAATACACCATTCAGTAATTACTTGCATGAGTCAATTCAAAGAGGAAAATAAAGTCCTACCATATGTATATAAAAATACAAGTTAGGGTGACGCAAACCATCCATCCAGTCGGATTTATAGGCTCAAGTGATTAAGTTGAACATCTGAAACACACAATTAATCCCTTGATAGCACCCTACTAATTACTATTTACAACACCTCTTTTTAAAGTATGAGTTAATTAATCCCTTGATAACACCCTACTAATTACTAATTTACTATTTACAACCCCTCTTTTCAAAGTACGAGGTATTGCACAACATGTTTCGCATTTCTTACTTGTCACTATGGTTGATGACCTTATTTGTGTGTCGGTACGTTATATAGTTATAAAATATATTATTGTAGTCATATCATTTTTAATATTATTAAAGTTGTGATAAGTTCACATAATTTCTGTTAAAAAAGCCCGAAGGAGAGTTTCCAAGTCTAGCGGTGTTATACTTGGGGATGTTGTAATAGACGATACGAGGATCACATATGTCTATTTGGTACTGTAAAAAAAGTTGCGCTAAAATCTAAGTGATATCCTTTCTTTCTTCTAATTGTCCATAATTTTATTCCCTTGTTTGGTCCACCTAACATTTGTTCCTTCCTTTAGGCTTTAGGGAGTAACTGTTATAGATAGCTATCAAGTACTTGTTCAGTAAACATCGTACTTGATAGCAACCGTCTCTCGAGTATATTGTTTTCTGCACCCTACTAATTACTACTTACAATCCCTCTTTTCAAAGTACGAGGTATTGCACACCATGTTTCACATTTCTTACTTGTGTCACTATGGTTGATGACCTTATTTGTGTGTTGGTACGTTCTATAGTTATAAAATAATACTCCCTTCGTCCACAAATATAAGATATTTTGGATAGTTCAATATGGACTAAATACGGACTGAAATGATAACACACTAAAACGTGTCTATATACATCCGATTCAGAAAAAAAGTTAGAACGTATTATAATTATGAACGGAAGGAGTATTATTGTAGTCATTTCTTTTTTTGATATTATCTAAGTTGTGATAAGTTCACATAATTTTATTAAAAAATTCCTGAGGGGAGTTTCAAATCTACCGGTGTTATATACTAGAGGGATTTTGTAATATTTGTACTCTAATAGAAGTTATGCTAAAATAGAAGTTATGCTACCATTTTGTGCTAAAATAGCTGTGTTAGAAATTATTGTTGTATCCTTTATATACGTGGATCACATTTGTATATTTGTACTATAATAGAAGTTGTGCTAAAATCTAAAAGTGATATATCCTTCTTTTTCTTCTAGTTGTCCATAATATTATCCCCTTGTTTGGTCCACCTACCATTTGTTCTTTCCTTCCTTCAGGCTTTAGTTAGTAACTGTTTAGATAGCTGTCAAATACTTGTTCAGTAAACATCGTATTTGATAGCAACCATCTCTCGAGTATATTGTTTTCTGCATAGGTGTGTTGATTCCATTTGAATGGCAATACCAATGAACTGATCTCCTTAAAAGGTCAAACAGTAGTTTAAGCTTGTACGGATGCATATCTTTACTTGCAAGATACCTGGTGATCTTTGTTTTTCCCTCTGATTTAGGAGACACAACTTTAGTCTATTGTTTATTTTGAGAAATAAATCAGTTGTGACAAAGTATATAGGACTATTGTATGTAGGATCAGTGTCCTTGTTACTCCTATATTTCACATTACCTCCTACGAGTTCCAGCTTTTAGTATCCATGTGGTACTCACAATTCTTAAACTAAAATCTGGATTATCATCAATTACTTATCTCAATGTTTTTGCTTCGATCAGATTGCGTTCATATCAGTGGTTTATCCAGCTCTTGTCCTGGCTTATATGGGACAGGCTGCCTATATCTCTCAACACCACAGCTTTGAGAATAGCTATCATATTGGGTTCTATGTTTCAGTACCAGGTATCCTTTTTGGGTTTGCCTTTTATTATTTTTATTATTGCTGGTAAAATAATTGACAAGTATAAGATTTGCGCATTTTCGAGCATTGATGTATACAACTGTCCTTTTAGAAAAACTCAGATGGCCTGTTCTGGTGATCGCTATCCTAGCATCTGTTGTCGGAAGCCAAGCGATTATTACTGGTACCTTCTCAATTATCAAGCAGTGCTCTGCACTAAGTTGCTTCCCTGGTGTAAAGATCGTGCACACATCCTCTACGGTGCATGGTCAGATATACATACCTGAGATCAATTGGATGCTGATGATACTGTGTCTGGCTGTTACTATTGGCTTCAATAACACAAAGCACTTGGCGAACGCACAAGGTGAGATGAGTTAATATGATGACAGTTCTTTCCTTTGGACACCAAGAAATGCAGATGCTATTTTCCTTTTGTATTTTCATGTACTGAAATGAATTTATAATTGCGGCAGTCCTAACCCCCAACTTTCTTTATACAAGGTCTTGCGGTCATAACGGTTATGCTTGTCACCACTTGTTTAATGTCATTGGTTATCGTGCTTGTCTGGAACAAAAGTATCTTCATTGCCCTTGGTTTCCTGATTTTCTTTGGCTCAATCGAAGTAATGTACTTCTCAGCTTCCCTTGTCAAGTTTCATGAAGGTGCCTGGGTCCCTATTACCCTTTCCTTCATATTTATGGTGGTCATGTATGTGTGGCACTATGGCACAATAAAGAAGTACGAGTTTGATGTTCAAAACAAGGTTTCAGTAAACTGGCTATTGAACCTCGGCCCTTCACTGGGAATTGTTCGTGTTCGAGGCATTGGGCTGATACATACAGAGCTTATGTCTGGAATTCCAGCCATTTTCTCCCATTTCGTAACAAATCTGCCAGCATTTCACCAGGTATGGAGGCACCTTACCATATCTTTTCAATTCAGCGTGCATCCTTCCAAGATGTTTGTTGACCAAATTATACCAGTTTGTCTGAATCCTTAGAGTGCTTATAGATTATATTTTTGAACAGGTACTGGTCTTTCTCTGCGTTAAATCAGTTCCAGTACCACATGTTGAACCAGAAGAGAGATTTCTGGTGGGTCGCATTGGTCCGAAAGAGTACAGGCTATACAGGGTCATTGTCAGATATGGGTACCGTGATGTGCAGCAGGATGACCTAGAATTTGAAAAGGAGCTAATTAACAGCATAGCGGAGTTCATTCGCAGTGGGGGGTCTGACCAGAATGGCTTTGTGGAAGGCAGCGAGAAACTCTCCTCCATTAGCAGCGGTGCCATTCCATTGTGGGAGGAGGACGGCGACGGTGAAGTTGATGGGCCGGCATCCCCTAACAAGGAGATAAACCAACAAACTGTGGCGCCACAGCGAAAGCAAGCGAGGTTTGTGCTACCAAAGAGCGCCCAGGTGGACGCCGAGGTGCGGAGCGAGCTGCAGGACCTGATGGACGCAAGGGAGGCTGGCATGTCCTTCATTCTGGGTCACTCCCACATGAAGGCCAAGAGCGGGTCTAGTTTCGTGAAGCGGATCGTGATAAACTTCTTCTACGAGTTCTTGAGGAGGAACAGCCGCGGCCCGTCCTACGCCGCCAACATACCCCATGCCTCCACCCTGGAGGTAGGAATGGTCTACCAAGTCTGATAGTAGCAGCTGTGTGAAAGTTTTAAGTTAGAGAGATCAGATGAAGTGTTGTTTCTCCGTCTGTATATATCCCCTCTCGTCGCCGACAATGCTAACGCGAGAAACGGCAGTAGATGCTGGAGCACACCATGGGCTAACAAACAGGCAGCAGCAGATCCTTGGAGAGCCCTACATTAAGTGCATTTTTGTCTATCAGGTGTCAAAAGCCTTTTGTTGAGTTGGCCGGCCCTTGTGTTTGGTTTCCTTGGTCTGTTGGTGTTCATGTTGCTTTACTGGTGCAACTGTAAGTTTGTAAGTGAGCAGAAAGATAGAAATGTTTATGTTTAGAAACTTTATTTTCTTGTTACCTGTGACTAATATTGCAATGCACCGGCAGCATACTCGCAAGAATTAGCAGTGGTGCCTCGGCAACGGGTGGGTGTCTGTCAAGCCTTGTGTTAAGTTGGCCTTTGTTTTGGCTTCCTTGATCTGTTGGCTGTTGATGTTCTTGTTCTTGTTCCTTTATTACTGGTGGAACGGGAAGTCTGCATGGGTCACGATCATTTCTACTCCCTCCGTTTCTAAATATAAGTCTTTTTAGAGAATCCACTATGGACTACATAGAGAGCAAATTGAGTGAATCTACACTCTAAAATATGTCTATATACATCCGTATGTAGTTTGTAGTGGAATCTCTAAAAAGACTTACATTTAGGAACGGAGGGAGTAGATCCATACAAAATATATTTTGTACTAGCATTCTTTGAAGCATAACATGTTGAATTTTTGTTTGAAATGATGGCCAAAGTTCTACCTTGAAGAATGTGTCAATGTCCAAATGGCACATTCCTCACAAATAAGAGTAGAATCATGAGTATCATTGGGTGCCAAATGGAAATGTAATTATAGTTATTTACCTTTTTGGCGCTGGTGTACAATGATGGTATTAAGACACACATATAGCATACCCCTAGCGTTGAACACGTGTGTGACGGCTGATCCTTGAAAAGGGAATTGTGCCGTCACACTGTTCGGCCGACCGACGCGTGAGATAAGTCGTGATAACACACACGATTGTATAGTTCGAATCGATGAGTGGCAAACGATTGAAATGAATGCATAAATATCTCGACTAGCTTCTGCCCAACAAGATGTACAATATTGACGTGATGTTGCAAGATAACACAACCTTATTTCTCGGTTCCATCATCGCTTTCTTATTGTTTCGAGTACTAATTGCATAGGAATCCCGTTTTTGGAAACTACAAACAAGTAACTAATAGTTAAAATTAAAATTATAACATTTGTTGCAGGCCTATAGTTCAGACATAGTGCATGATATAAGGGCATCTTCAACGCTGACCCTCAAATCGTCCGCATATGTTCGAACCGCGGAAACCATCCAACACGGTCCTATATCGGTCCGCTCGGCAGTCCGGACACACTTTTGTCACGCCAGGGTGACAGAGATGCACAAGAGTGCTGGGCTAAGTGTTTGGGATGAATTGGGCCATCGGCCTTGTAATCATCAGGCCCACTCGGGCGTGGACTGTGTGTACTTAAACTCCTGTAGCCACTCGTGAGAGGGGCATGACTTGATTAGAAAGTTGATCGATCCAAACCTCATCCCCTTCATCTCTCTCGCATCTCATCTGCTCCCTCTCCCCCACCTACCAAACTCATCCCCTTTCTCTGGTTCATCACAATCTGGTAATCAGAGCCAACAAAATTTTCTCTCCACAAATCGCCGCCGCTGTTGATCTCACACCCTCTCGATCGATCGGTAAAATTCCACCGGGTTAGGTGCGAGCCGCTCCGGTGAGCTCGCCCGAAATCCTGCACGGGGTTCGATTCGATTTGGAGCGAGACCACGACGCCCCCGTCCAAACCCTCGGCCCAGACCCGCCGTGTGCTCGACGCCATGTCGGAAACCACAGATAAACTGCAGGGTTTGCTCGAGGTGGTCATCCGCCGGCTCGACGCGAACCAGAAGACGACTGACGAGCGCCACCAGGCGCAGCTCTCCTACAACAGCCAGGTCTCGGAGGAAATCAAGTTGCTATCCAAGGAGATAGATCTCACCCAGGCGGATGTGGACGAAGCCCGCAAGTCCACACCTACGCCTGATCCAGTCGCGTCGGGAAGCACGGGCGCCATGTCTCCGTCGTTGGTCGCGGATTCCTCTACGCGGGCACCGCCGTCACCGCCGCCGCCGAACCGCTCCACGCCACCGCCCCTGTACACAGATGGCGCGGTGCAGCTGCCATTCGCACGGCTGGTCAATCACGCCCCCCCGCTCTTGCTCGTCGGGCCCCGTCACCAACGGAGCGCGCCTACGACCACTACACGAAGCCACCCAAGCATGATTTCCCTCGATTCGACGGAACCACACCGCGCATCTAGCTCGAGCGCTGTGTGTCCTACTTCGAGCTATACCGCGTACCACTCCACAGTTAGGTGACCACCACCGCGCTATACATGGAAGGATTGGCCGCGATGTGGCTGCAGGCGTACAGGCAAAAGCATCCGGGCGTTTCGTGGGCAACATTTAGAGCAGCCGTGGAAGAGGAATTTGGGCCTGAAGAATTTGAAGTTCAGATGCACAATCTGGTTCAGTTATGGCAGACAGGAACAGTGCAGGAGTACCGTCAGGAATTCGAAACTGCAATGTACCATTTGCTCTCATTGGATCCCACATTGAGCCCGAAATTTTTCATCTCTCAGTTTCTGTTGGGCCTCAAGGATGAGCTGAGGTTAGGTGTTCTCCTTCAGGCACCAACAAGCATCACGCGTGCAGCAGTATTCGCTCGCATCCAGGAGGAAGAGCTCGAGAAACAATGTGCGCCGCACTCTCGGATCACACTAGTGGGACGGCCACCACCAACAACAGCGGCCGCACCGGCACCAGTCCGCGCTGCTACTCCCCCACGTGCGGGCGCAGATGAGTATGCCCGTGAGCGGTAGCTTCGCGATTTCCGGCGAGCCAACAGCCTCTGTTTTCGTTGCGGTGACAAATACTCGAGAGAACATCAATGCAAAAGAACAGGGCAAATTCTGATGATTGAAGTAGGCGACTATGGAGAAATCTTATCTGATGGTACGGTTCACGCTTTGCAGCTGCTTGACACCCCAGCAGCTCAGGAACCGGAATGCTGCTCCCTGTCTCATCACGCGATCTCCGGGGATGAAGCGCCATCAACCATCCGTTTGAGAGCTCAAGTGGGAGATCAGGTGATGCTTCTATTGGTGGATTCGGGCAGCACCCACATCTTTGTCAGTGAAGCTTTCATTGATCGCCTGTTAGTTCAACCTGAAGCTCTTCCAGCAGTTTCAGTGCGTGTAGCAAATGGACAGCGCCTTCACCGCGACAAGATTGTCCGGTCACTGCCTTGGCAAGTACCTGGCCAAACATTTCACATAGATTTGCGTGTACTGCAGCTCAGTGCGTACGATGGGGTCTTGGGGATGGATTGTGTGGGGGAACGTAGTAATTTCAAAAAACTTCCTACGCACACGCAAGATCATGGTGATGGCATAGCAACGAGAGGGGAGAGTGTGTTCGTCCACGTACCCTCGTAGACCGTAAGCGGAAGCGTTAGCACAACGCAGTTGATGTAGTCGTACGTCTTCATGATCTGACCGATCCAAGCACCGAACGTACGGGGCCGCCGAGTTCAGCACACGTTCAGCTCGATGACGATCTCCGGCCTCCGATCCAGCGAAGCTCCGGAGATGAGTTCCGTCAGCAGGACGACGTGGTGACGATGATGATGTTCTACCGGCGCAGGGCTTCGCCTAAACTCCGCGACGATATGACCGAGGTGGAATATGGTGGAGGGGGGCACCGCACACGGCTAAGGAACGATCCGTAGATCAACTTGTGTGTTTATGGGGTGCCCCCGCCCCCGTATATAAAGGAGGGAGGGGGAGGTGCGGCCGGCCTCCTAGGGGTGCGCCTGGAGGAGTCCTACTCCCACCGGGAGTAGGACTCCCCTCTGCCTTGGTGGAGAAGGAAAGGGGGGAGGGGAAAGAGGAAAGGGGGGCGCCGCCCCCCCCTTCCTTGTCCTATTCGGACTAGGGGGGAGGGGGCGCGCGGCCTGCCCTGGCTGGCCCTCCTCTTCTCCCTCTTGGCCCACTAAGGCCCATTATCCCCCGGGAGGGTTTCGGTAACCCCCCGGTGTTCCGGTAAAATCCCGATTTCACCCGGAACCATTCCGATGTCCAAACATAGGCTTCCAATATATCAACCTTTACCATTTCGAGACTCCTCGTCATGTCCGTGATCACATTTGGGACTCCGAACAAACTTCGGTACATCAAAACTTATAAACTCATAATAAAACTGTCATCGTAACGTTAAGCGTGCGGACCCTACGGGTTCGAGAACTATGTAGACATGACCTAGAACCATTCACGGTCAACAACCAATAGCGGGACCTGGATGCCCATATTGGTTCCTACTTATTCTACGAAGATCTTTATCGGTCAAACCGCATAACAACATACGTTGTTCCCTTTGTCATCGGTATGCTACTTGCCCGAGATTTGATCGTCGGTATCCAATACCTAGTTCAATCTCGTTACCGGCAAGTCTCTTTACTCGTTCTGTAATACATCATCTTATAACTAACTCATTAGTTACAATGCTTGCAAGGCTTAGGTGATGAGTATTACCGAGAGGGCCCAGAGATACCTCTCCGACAATCGGAGTGACAAAACCTAATCTCGAATTATGCCAACCCAACATGTACCTTCGAAACACCAGAGAGCACCTTTATAATCACCCAGTTACGTTGTGATGTTTGGTAGCACACAAAGTGTTCTTCCGGTAAACGGGAGTTGCACAATCTCATAGTTGCAGGAACTTTGTATAAGTCATGAAGAAAGCAATAGCAATATACTAAACGATCAAGTGCTAGGCTAACGGAATGGGTCATGTCAATCACATCATTCTTCTAATGATGTGATCCCACTAATCAAATGACAACACATGTCTATGGTTAGGAAACATAACCATCTTTGATTAATGAGCTAGTCAAGTAAAGGCATACTAGTGACTATAGTTTTGTCTATGTATTCACACGTGTATCATGTTTCCGGTTAATACAATTCTAGCATGAATAATAAACATTTATCATGATATGAGGAAATAAATAATAACTTTATTATTGCCTCTAGGGCATATTTCCTTCAGTCTCCCACTTGCACTAGAGTCAATAATCTAGATTACATAGTAATGATTCTAACACCCATGGAGTCTTGGTGCTGATCATGTTTTGCTCGTGCGAGAGGCTTAGTCAACGGGTCTGCAACATTCAGATCCGTATGTATCTTGCAAATCTCTATGTCTCCCACTTGGACTTGGTCCCGAATGGAATTGAAGCGTCTCTTGATGTGCTTGGTCCTCTTGTGAAATCAGGATTCCTTTGCCAAGGCAATTGCACCAAGATTATCACGAAGATCTTCATAGGTCCGATGCACTAGGTATGACACCTAGATCGGAAATGAACTCCTTCATCCGAATCCTTCATTTGTCGCTTCCAAGCAGCTATGTACTCCGCTTCACATGCAGATCCCGCCACGATGCTTTGTTTAGAATCGCACCAACTTACAGCTCCACTGCTTAATAAAACACGATCCGGTTTGAGATTTAGAATCGTCCGGATCGGTGTCAAAGCTTGCATCGACGTAACCATTTACGACTAGCTCTTTGTCACCTCCATATACGAGAAACATATCCTTAGTCCTTTTCGTATTTCAGATGTTCTTGACCGCTGTCCAAATGATCCACTCTGGATTACTTTGGTACCTTCCTGCCAAGCTTATTGCTAAGCATACGTCAGTCTGGTACACAACATTGCATACATGATAGAGCCTATGGCTGAAGCATAGGAACATTTTTCATTTTCTCTATCTTCTCATTGTGGTCGGGCATTGAGTTTGACTCAACTTCACACCTTGTAGCACAGTGCAAGAATCCTTTCTTTGCTCGATCCATTTTGAACTTTTTCAAAATTTTGTCAAGGTATGTGCTTTGTGAAAGTCCTATTAAGCGCCTTGATCTATCTCTATAGATCTTGATGCCCAATATGTAAGCAGCTTCACCGAGGTCTTTCACTAAAAACTTTTATTCAAGTATCCCTTTATGCTATCCAGAATTCTATATCATTTCCAATTAATAATATGTCATCTACATATAAAATTAGAAATGCTACAGAGCTCCCACTCACTTTCTTGTAAATACAAAGCTTCTCCAAAAGTCTCAGATAAAACCATATGCTTTGATCACACTATCAAAGCGTTTATTCCAACTCCGAGATGCTTGCACCAGTCCATAAATGGAACGTTGGAGCTTGCACACTTTGTCAGCACCTTTTGGATCAACAAAACCTTCCGGCTGCATCATATACAACTCTTCTTCTAGAAATCCATTCAAGAATGCAGTTTTGACATCCATTTGCCAAATTCCATAATCATGAAATGCAGCAATAGCTAACATGATTTAGACAGACTTAAGCATCGCTACGGGTGAGAAAGTCTCATCGTAGTCAACCCCTTGAACCTGTCGAAAACCTTTTGCAACAAGTCGAGCTTTATAGACAGTTATATTACCATCAGCGCCAGTCTTCTTCTTAAAGATCCATTTATTCTCAATGGCTTGCCGATCATCGGGCAAGTCAACCAAAGTCCATACTTTGTTTTCATACATGGATCCCATCTCAGATTTCATGGCCTCTAGCCATTTTGCGGAATATGGGCTCATCATCGCTTCCTCATAGTTCGTAGGTTCATCATGGTCAAGTAACATGACTTCCGAATAGGATTACCGCATCACTCGTGCGGATCTTACTCGTAGACCCACGAGGTTTAGTAGAAACTTGATCTCAAGTTTCATGATCAATATCATTATCTTCCTCACTAATTGGTGTAGTTGTCACAGAACCGGTTCTTGTGATGAACTACTTTCCAATAAGGGAGTAGATACTGATTATCTCATCAAGTTCTACTTTCCTCCCACTCACTTCTTTCGAGAGAAACTCCTTCTCTAGAAAGGATCCATTCTTAGCAACGAATGTCTTGCCTTCGGATCTGTGATAGAAGGTGTACCCAACAGTCTCTTTTGGGTATCCTATGAAGACACATTTCTCCGATTTGGGTTCGAGCTTATCTGGTTGAAGTTTCTTCACATAAGCATCGCAGCCCCAAACTTTAAGAAACGACAACTTTGGTTTCTTGCCAAACCACAGTTCATAAGGCGTTGTCTCAACGGATTTTGATGGTGCCCTATTTAACGTGAATGTGGCCGTCTCTAAAGCATAACCCCAAAATGATAGCGGTAAATTAGTAAGAGACATCATAGATCGCACCATATCAAGTAAAGTACGATTACGACGTTCGGACACACCATTTCGTTGTGGTGTTCCAGGTGGCGTGAGTTTGCGAAACTATTCCACATTGTTTCAAGTGTAGGCCAAACTCGTAACTCAAATATTCTCCTCCACGATCAGATCGTAGAAACTTTATTTTCTTGTTACGATGGTTTTCCACTTCACTCTGAAATTCTTTGAACTTTTCAAATGTTTCAGACTTGTGTTTCATCAAGTAGATATACCCATATCTGCTCAAATCATCTGTGAAGGTGAGAAAATAACGATACCCGCCGCGAGCCTCAACATTCATTGGGCCACAAACATCAGTATGTATGATTTCCTACAAATTAGTTGCTCGCTCCATAGTTCCGGAGAACGACGTTTTAGTCATCTTGCCCATAAGGCACGGTTCGCAAGTACCAAGTGATTCCAAAAGTCCATCAGTATGGAGTTTCTTCATGCGCTTTACACCGATATGACCCAAACGGCAGTGCCACAAGTAAGTTGCACTATCATTATCAACTCTGCATCTTTTGGTTTCAACACTATGAATATGTGTATCACTACTATCGAGATTTAATAAAAATAGACCACTCTTCAAGGGTGCATGACCATAAAAGATATTACTCATATAAATAGAACAACCATTATTCTCTGATTTAAATGAATAACCGTCTCGCATCAAACAAGATCCCGATATAATGTTCATGCTCAACGCTGGCACCAAATAACAATTATTTAGGTCTAATACTAATCCCGAAGGTAGATGTAGAGGTAGCATGCCGACCGCGATCACATCGACTTTGGAACCGCTTTCCCACGCGCATCGTCACCTCGCCCTGGCGCTGCTCGCTTATTCCGTAGTCCCTGCTTGAGTTGCAAATATTAGCAATGAACCAGATCAAATACCAGTGCTACTACGAGCTCTAGTTAGGTACACATCAATAACATGTATATCACATATACCTTTGTTCACTTTGCCATCCTTCTTATCCGCCAAATACTTGGGGCAGTTCCGCTTCAAAGGACCACCGCTTGCAGTAGAAGCACTCGATTTCAGCTTAGGTCCGACTTGGGTTTCTTCTCTTGAGCAAACAACTTGCTTGACGCTCTTTTGAAGTTCCCTTCTTCTTCCCTTTGCCCTTTTTCTTGAAACTAGTGGTCTTGTTGACCATCAACACTTGATGCTCCTTCTGATTTCTACCTCCGCAGCTTTTAGCATTGCGAAGAGCTCGGAAATAGTCTTGTTCATCCCTTGCATATTATAGTTCATCACAAAGCTCTTGTAGCTTGGTGGCGTGATTGTAGAATTCTGTCAATGACGCTATCATCGGAAGATTAACTCCCAGTTGAATCAAGTGATTATTATACCCGGACATTTTGAGTATATGCTCACCGATGAACTATTCTCCTCCATCTTGCAGCTATAGAACTTATTGGAGACTTCATATCTCTCAATCCGGCATTTGCTTGAAATATTAACTTCAACTCTGGAACATCTCATATGCTCCATGACGCTCAAAACGTCGTTGAAGATCCGGTTCTAAGCCGTAAAGCATGGCACAATCGAACTATAGAGTAGTCATCGCTTTGCTCGCCAGACGTTCTTAACATCGTCGCCAGCATCGAGCAGGTTCGCACCCAGCGGTGCTTCCAGACGTAACTTTTACAGGCAAAGCAATGAGGATAATCCTCGAGTTACGGACCCGATCCGTAATTGCTACCATCATCTTTCAACTTTGCTTTCTCAAGGAACGATTAAAATTCAACGGAACAACAAAGACGAGCCATCTATCTACAAACAAACATAGACAAGCAAAATACTATCAGTACTAAGTTCATGATAAATTTAAGTTCAATTAATCATATTACTTAAGAACTCCCACTTAGACAGACATCTCTCTAGTCATCTACGTGATCACGTGATCCAAATCAACTAAACCATAATCGATCATCACTTGAGATGGAGTAGTTTTCAATGGTGAACATCACTATGTTGATCATATCTACTATATGATTCACGCCGACCTTTCGGTCTCCGTGTTCGAGGCCATATCTCGCATATGCTAGGCTCGTCAAGTTTAACTCGAGTATTCGCGTGTGCAAAACTGGCTTGCACCCGTTGTAGATGGACGAGAGCTTATCACACCCGATCATCACGTGGTGTCCGGGCACGATTTAACTTTGGCAACGGTGCATACTCAGGAGAACACTTCTTGATAATTTTAGTGAGAGATCATCTTAAAATGCTACCGTCAATCAAAGCAAGATAAGATGCATAAAGGATAAACATCACATGCAATCAATATAAGTGATATGATATGGCCATCATCATCTTGTGCTTGTGATTCCATCTCAAGCACCATCGATCACCATCGCCACCGTGCGACACCTTGATCTCCATCGTAGCATCGTTGTCGCTACGCCATCTATTGCTTCTATGACTATTGAGGAGTCTCGACTAGGGGTGTCCGGACAGCGGACTATCATCGTCCGCGGACTCCAAGACTACGAAGATACAAGATTGAAGACTCCGTCCCGTGTCTGGATGGGACTTTCCTTGGCGTGGAAGGCAAGCTTGGCGATATGGATATGTAGATCTCCTACCATTGTAGCCGACTCTGTGTAACCCTAGCCCTCTCCGGTGTCTATATAAACCGGAGGGCTTTAGTCCGTAGGACACAACATCCATTACAACAATCTACCATAGGCTAGCTTCTAGGGTTTAGCCTCCTTGATCTCGTGGTAGATCCACTCTTGTACTACCCATATCATCAATATTAATCAAGCAAGACGTAGGGTTTTACCTCCACCAAGAGGGCCCGAACCTGGGTAAAACATCGTGTCCCTCGTCTCCTGTTACCATCCGCCTAGACGCACAGTTCGGGACCCCCTACCCGAGATCCGCCGGTTTTGACACCGACAACTATCGCTACCGCTTAGTGATAAAGTAAAGCAATTACAGGGCGTTTGCATTTCATACAATAAAGCGACAACCATATGGCTCCTGCTAGTTGCCGATAACTTCGGTTACAAAACATGATCATCTCATACAATAAAATATAGCATCACGTCTTGGCCATATCACATCACAACATGCCCCGCAAAAACAAGTTAGACGCCCTCTACTTTGTTGTTGCAAATTTTACGTGGCTGCTACGGGCTTAGCAAGAACCGTTTAACTCACGCATCAAAACCACAATGATGGTTTGTCAAGTTGGTGTTGTTTTAACCTTCGAAGGACCGGGCGTAGCCACACTCGATTCAGCTAAAGTGAGAGAGACAGACACCGCCACCACCTTTAAGCACGAGTGCTCGTGAACGGTGAAACCAGTCTCGCGTAAGCATTACGGCGTAATGTCGGTCCGGCCGCTTTATCTCACTACCGCCAACCAAAGTATGACATCTTTGGTAAGCAGATGACTTGTATCGTCCACAACTCACTTGTGTTCTACTCATGCATATAACATCAACGCATAAAACCTAGGCTCGGATGCCACTGTCGGGGAACGTAGTAATTTCAAAAAAATTCCTACGCACACGCAAGATCATGGTGATGGCATAGCAACGAGAGGGGAGAGTGTGTTCGTCCACGTACCCTCGTAGACCGTAAGCGAAAGCGTTAGCACAACGCGATTGATGTAGTCGTACGTCTTCACGATCCGACCGATCCAAGCACCGAACGTACGGGGCCTCCGAGTTCAACACACGTTCAGCTCGATGACGATCTTCGGCCTCCGATCCAGCGAAGCTCCGGAGATGAGTTCCGTCAGCACGACGGCGTGGTGACGATGATGATGTTCTACCGGCGCAGGGCTTCGCCTAAACTCCGCGACGATATGACGCACACGGCTAAGGAATGATCCGTAGATCAACTTGTGTGTTTATGGGGTGCCCCCCGCCCCCGTATATAAAGGAGGGAGGGGGAGGTGCGGCCGGCCCCCTAGGGGTGCGCCTGGAGGAGTCCTACTCCCACCGGGAGTAGGACTCCCCCCTCTTGCCTTGGTGGAGAAGGAAAGGGGGCGCCGCCCCCCCTTCTTGTCCTATTCGGACTAGGGGGGAGGGGGCGCGCGGCCTGCCCTGGCCGGCCCTCCTCTTCTCCCTCTTGGCCCACTAAGGCCCATTATCCCCCGGGAGGGTTCCGGTAACCCCCCGGTGTTCCGGTAAAATCCCGATTTCACCCGGAACCATTCCGATGTCCAAACATAGGCTTCCAATATATCAATCTTTATGTCTCGACCATTTCGAGACTCCTTGTCGGTGTCAAAACCGGTGGATCTCGGGTAGGGGGTCCCGAACTGTGCGTCTAGGCGGATGGTAACAGGAGACGAGGGACACAATGTTTTTACCCAGGTTCAGGCCCTCTCGATGGAGGTAATACCCACGCCCCGCTTGATTAATATTGATGATATGGGTAGTACAAGAGTAGATCTACCACGAGATCAATGAGGCTAAACCCTAGAAGCTAGCCTATGGTATGATTGTTGAGATGTAATGTTGTGTCCCACGGATCACGGCCCTCCGGTTTATATAGACACCGGAGGGGCTAGGGTTACACGAGTCGGTTACAATGGTAGGAGATCTACATATCCGTGTTGCCAAGCTTGCCTTCCACGCCAAGTAAAGTACCTTCGGACACGAGCCGAGTCTTCAATCTTCTATCTTCGTAGTCCGGGAGTCCGCGGATATCGATAGTCGGCTATCCGGACACCCCTAGTCCAGACTCCTCAAGAGCCCTCGAACCAGTCTTCAATGATGATAAGTCCGGCGTGCATAATGTTCGGCATTGCAAGGCGGGTTCCTCCCTTGAATAATCCGAGAAGATAATGAACACCAGGATAGTGTCCGCTCGCAAAATAATTTCCACACTCCAACGAGAGAATAAAACACATACACCGATCCAATCACGACGTATTATGCGGCACGACATCACACCACAGCCAAACCTTCGTTTTAATTGTTTTTACTATTCCACCTCAAAGACGCTTAGCGGCGGCTTCCTTGGCACGCCCCGTCAAGCGAGATCGTGTTCCTTTATTCCGGGATCCTCATCAATACGTGCGTGGGTAACCCAACCGTTCCTCGCCGCCACTCCTCTATCGGGGAATCTCAAACGGTCACGGAGACGGCGCTTGGTATTATTTCCTTTATAAGAGGACCGAGGCCTGTCCTTGTCTCTTAACCTCGATCGAATCTTTCTTCCGCTCCCAATTCCAACACCGAGAGCTTCAGACTCGAGCGCCGGATCCACAAAGAATGTCGGCCCGACCTCCGGGGTGGTGGGTGCCTTCCTCCGCCACGGAGGAGGACATATTGAAGTTGCGTGAGGCCAAGCACCGCCCACGGTTCAAGACAGGTTGCTCCCCTGGCAGGCCGTGCCAGCCCCGAGCCGGCGAATGTGTCATTTCAAGATCCCACCTCCGCCGGGATTAGGCTTCCGACGGATCCTTTCATGAGGGGCTTCTGTTCTTCTACGGGCTGGACTTCCACGACTTGGCTCCGGATTCCATCCTCCATATCTCCGCATTCATTATTGTCTCCGAAGCCTTCCTCCGTGTCATCCCCCACTTTGGCCTGTGGCTGAAAACATTCAAGGTGGAGCCGAAGATGATCGGGGGGCGCCGAGAGGAGTGTGGCGGGGCGACCATAAGCAAGATGGTCGATGCCCCGTGGCTCGAAGGTTCCTTCCAAGAGGAACAGGGATTGTGGCAGCAGGAGTGGTTCTACATCACCGCTCCACGGGGCAGCAAGCAAAAGCCGCCGCCCTCCTTCCGCCCGGGACCTCCACGGCAACTGACGTCGTGGGTCAACCAAGGGCTCAATCGGGGCCGCCCAGGACGTGCCCGCACTGCAGGCCGGATTCGGGACCTCCAAACAAGGGAGATTGATCTGGTCAAGGTGATGCAAAGTTATGCCGACTAGGCACCTCCTACCCCGCAAATGTCGCCCTCTCCGCTTATGGGAGTTCAATCCGAGGGACCTCAGATCCTCCAAAGATTTCATGGGGCGACACCCCTGGAGATGTACGAGCTGTTCTTCGGACCGCAAGTGGCGTGTCCGGATTCGGCCGAGGATGCGGGACTAAGCCGCGATCGTCCGGATACTCAGGTAAATAGCTCAGAGCCCGGACATCCTGCTTGTATGCCTTTCAAGAGATCATCTCCTAACCCTCTTTATTCTTTACAGGAATGGGTGGTGCGATCAAGGCTGATAAGGTGTCCGCCCTCCGAGAGACCGTGACTTGGAGCCCGGCTTTGGTCGGGAATGTTGGAGGCCGCACCCACAGAAGGGGGCGATGGGGGAGATAAAGGAGCTGATACTTCGTCCAAAGAGGCGACTCAAGAGGAGAGGACCAAGGATCCCTCCCTTCAGAGGGAAAAGAGGACCGCCTCAAGATCTGGAGGTCAAAGCCCCAAGCGTGGGAAGAAATCCTCACGGGGTCCGGCGTCCGGAGAGAATCCGGACGCGCAATCATCGCCAAGGACCAGCCTCCAACGAGCCGTGAGTATGAAAGAGGAAGTTTAATAGGAAAGTACCTTCGTTTTATGCTTCAGAGGTAACGAAATATTTATATCGCGATTCGGATCTGCAGCCGCCTCGGATGAGTTCGCCCTCGGGGATCTTCTTCCGAGATGATGGAGAGCGACACGCCCCGTCCGACGCGCCGCCAGACGAGGCAAAGCGAGCCCAAGTGTCGCCACGGAGGGCGCCCCGAGTCCGGAGGGGTCAAGAGTTCAACGCCCACCGAGCCCGGTCGGGAGAATCAAGAGTTTGCTTGAGAGGGCGCCCATTTGAAGATCACCGCGCTAATGTGTACGGTGGTTGAAGGATTTCGCCCGCCGAAGCGGATTGCGCGATGCTGCCATGAGCTTGTCAAGGGATTTAAGGTATGCTTAAAATAGCGCACCTTTGCTTTTTAACAGTTGAGCATATAAAGATGCGCTCAGATAGATAGTAGCCCCGAGACTCGGTAGGTTGTCGAAGATGACAGCGTGCCGAGGATCGAAAATCTGAATATCTCGTAATAAATATCGCTGTTCGACACGGTGGCGGATAGTCCGGGGCCAGCCGGATCGATCGGCTTCTTAATCGAAGTCGGCAATGGACATGGCAGATCTCGACATAGCACTTGTCAATCAGCGATTTGACGAGTCGCAAGGTAAATAAATTCTCCATAGCTGTTTTATTGAGTGGGTTAAAGCCCTCCTCCGATAAGTTATGTCTTGTGTATCTGAGCAGTCTGCTTTGCTGTGGAGAGACTTGGCCGAGCTTGCACAAGCTAAGGAACAAGCCCGAAGGAGTGATGCGGCTGCCGCGAGGGCGGCCGAGGAGTTGAAGGTCGAAAAGGTCTGCAAGACCGCCTAAGTAGGCGGAGGTGGCCGGATTGGCCAAGAAATTAAAGGATGCTACCGACAGAGCGAGGCTCTTGAAAAGGAGCGCCTATTGGAGCGGGAAGACTGAAGAAGGCCACCGCCGAGACCAAGGATGCCCGCTCGCAATGCGGGCTATGAAGGAGGAGCTGCGCCAAGCCGGAGAAATCATGGTGGCAGGCCGCTTCTTATCGTGCGCGCCGGTTTATGGATGCCAAGTATGCCCAATTTGAAAAGTAGTGGAGTTCGGAGGATCCTTACATGGACTTGGCTGCGAGTGCGGGCCGACGCCGCTAAGCACCTTCGAGCCAGGGGATCATGAGGTGGAAGAGCTATATTGACTCAATTCCACGGTCCGGATCGCCTTCTTCCATTGTCGGACAGTTGGCGAATGGGCGAACTGAATAGACTGTCCGGCTGGCTATGATCGACATCGTGGCCCATGTGTGGCGAGAGAGGTCCAAGGCGACGAGCTATTTTGGCCTACTGCAGCAGTTCCTTGGGGCGGTGCCGCATATCAAGGAGATGAAGCGGTCGGCCTACATCGAGGGCGCGCAGATGGCTCGCCCGTAAAGGCGCAGTGTTCGGAGATGGATGCCACCGCTATTGTTGCCCAGGTTCGATGGGAACCGCTTCCGCCGAACATTATTTCGGGAAGTTATGCGCGGCGCCAGGTAATAGAGTCGCAGTGCTCGAAGAATGTAACGTTCAATTGAACGCATTAACTTGTTTATGAATGATTATAGTATGAATGCTTTTTATACTTGTGCTTCCAAGTAATAGTACTTCTCCTTGCGGCCGTTTTAAGTATACTTGTGTATAACCTGAAAGATGCAGTCTTCGGCTTCAGCCCCCATGCACAAGGTGCTGGGGTGTTCGCAAAATAGCGCTTTTCACACTTTAATCCGACGTCTCGGTCCTGTTATAAGGAGGTGGTAGCGAGCTTAACGAGGCAATCCGGACTATAATGCTTTATCTCTTTCACTTAGCCAATGGAGCTCGAGGGTGGGGCTACGACATAGCCCAATGGCACCGCACATCTCCGGATTCGAGTGCGTATGTGCTGACCGAAGCGCCCTTCACAAAGCGGGAATTCTAAACATTCCGTAGTCAATCAAGTGGTGACGGACTCTCGCTATATCATGACATGATCGGGCGGCTTTCATCGAGGTGCTCACCCAATTTAACCGGGCACAATCGCAGATAGTTCTCCCGGTGCGCGTTAGCGGGTGATACGGAACGAAGGCAGCAAAACAGGAGCCGGGCAAACCCAACATTTGACCAAAGACATGATTCGGAGCTGATGCATATAGTGCCCAATCTTGAGACGCCGAACACTCCACGAGGTGTTCGGACTTTATGATAACGGGCAGAATTATACCCTAAGCCCCTTGTGTCCGTGTACGGCGTTGTCTTCCGACGCGCCAATGCCAAAGCGTCCAGTTCGCCGGCTATAGGAAGAACCCGAGGCCGATTTAGCAACAAGAGACAGTAATAAAAAGGTCACGAGGGTCTTAATCTAAAAAGAATCCTTGCGACGGGTCCCTACCGCACGTCTGCGCTGTGTCTCCGTTGTGCGTTATCTCGACGGCACGCACGATGCTCATCTATAGAAAAGAGAGGAACATTTCAAAAACAGTTCGATGCGAAAATAATGCAAAAGAATAAGCGTAAATAATTAAGGGTAGGTTTATATGAAACCGATATTAATTGTCAGCGCGCAGCCTTAATGAAAGGGTGTGCGCCACGGAGCCCCTACTTCGCTGAGTCCGGATTCGTCTATCCGAGTCCGGGGCTTTATGACCCTCGCCTTTGAAATAGTGCCGTGTGGATTTGGGCATCTTAAGTGTGAGAGATGCGAATGCGGTATGGCATTGAAGCGACAAAAGCCTTTCGCCCTAATAGTGCTTGATGTTCACTTTTAAATGGGACGATATGGAAAATTAACTTTTTCGCCGGAAATTGTTCGGTGATCCGAACACGACTTCGAGTAATATCGAGCCTGTGCTTTGGCGTAAGGGCCGGGCGTAACTCCTTTGAAGGAAGTGCGGCTGTGTCGAATTTTGGTAGGGTCTATCCCCATCCGACGGATTGTATTTGAATATAGCAGTTTAAGTCACCGCCTCCGCCCATTAGGACGCTTGTGAATTGTAGTCCGTCTATTATCGGATTCAATATCGTGAGTCTGTCCTTGGTTCAACACTTTTGGAATAATCCGGTGGTCGAAAGTGATTGGTTTTGATATCCATCTCTATGGTTTTGGGCCGGACCGCGAAGCTCTTTTTAGAAAGTGCCGATTTGTTTCTCCGTATCCTCACATGAAGTGAGTTTATCGCTTTGACCCCTTGTGGGAAAGTCTTTTGTTTTCCGGTGCCTGCTGGCGGGTTTATCTTCTTCGCTGACGTGTCGAGCCCCTTGCGTTCGGCGTTTAATCGACCAGACTGTTTGAAAACCCAACAATCCTGTGGGTGTGATTTGCGAGCCTTCCGGGTACTTGTGGATTTGACAGATCCGACCCGAGATTTTGTGCAGGTTAGACGGTTAAATCATTGTCGTCCTTGATGGGTTGAGCTTTATTATTCGCCGTGAGCTTTTAAATCCGCATTGACTGCCGTGCTCTTTGGGCTTTTCTCTTTATTCCGCGCTGATCTTTTCTGCGCCGTGATTTTCCGTTCCATCTCTTATCTCGGATGTACTTGGGTCATTGGTGCTGCTTCTTGCCAACCAGCTGTCCTCTCCTGCGCAAAAGCGGGTCATGAGGCTTGTTAATGCGGTCATTGTCCTCGGTTTTTCTTGACCGAGGTGTCTGGCAAGCCATTCATCTCGGACATTGTGCTTGAAAGCTGCTAAGGCTTCGGCGTCCGGACAGTTGACTATTTGGTTCTTTTTGGTGAGGAACCTGTTCCAGAATTCCGCGCTGACTCTCCGGGCTGTTGAGTTATGTGACTTAAGTCGTCTGCATCCGGAGGCCGGACATAAGTCCCTTGAAAGTTTGCTCTAAATGCTTCCTCGAGCTCTTCCCAACTTCCAACAGTGTTTTCTGGGAGGCTTTTGAGCCAATGACGAGCTGGCCCCTTGAGTTTGAGGGGTAGATATTTTATGGCTTGGAGATCGTCTCCTCTGGCCATATGTATATGTAATATATAGTCTTCTATCCGCACTCTGAGTGCGTTGTTCCATCGTAGGCTTCTATGTTTATGGATTTAAACCTGCTGAATTCATGTTCCAAAGACTTCGTCTGTGAAGCATAGTGGGTGTGCGGCATCCCTGTACTTGTACGTGCCGCTGTCGTCGGACACTTGACGTGTTCCTTTGCTTATTGGGGCTTTCCTTTTGGGTCCATAGATGGACCTGGCAGGGCCATTGGACGGTGGGGGCTTTACGGCCTCTTCGTCAAATTCTGGGAGCAGCTTGCGCTTTGGGTAGCTCTTCGGTTGGTGGCTGTTGCCTTGTTTGTCTGCGGTTTTGAGCACTTTGCTCCATCTTATCCGGAGCGCGTCTTCCGCTGTGTTGAGCTTCCGCTTTTCCTCCTTCAGCTTCTTCTTTGTAGCGATGAGCCTGCGTTTGCGAAGATTTTGTTCGACGGGCTCTTCGAGTTCGTCGTCATCGGGGCTTGATTCGTCCTCGGAGGGAGGTACATAGTTGTGATCCTCAACCTTTTCTTCTGCCGCCCTTTCGTGAGGGCGTACTTCTTTATCATCCTTCGCTGATTCTGGCTGGAGGGGTTTGTCTTCGGCCCTCTCCGGAGTGTTATTATCTCCCGTGCCGGATTCTCCATTCTTGCTGTGGCGGGATTTAGAGCGGCGCCGTCGGCGCTTGGGTTGCTTCTTTAAAGAATCTTCATCCGCTGCTTTCTCGCCATCCCCTTCTTTTGGGGTATCCACCATGTAAACATCGTATGACGAGGCGGACTTCCAGTGTCCGGTGGGCGCTGGGTCTTGATCGTCTCCGGCATCATCGTCCATAGCGTCGATGTCATCGAAGTCGTAGTCTAGCATGTCGGTTAGGTCCTCGACAGTGGCTACAAAGTGGGTGGTGGGTGGGCTCGAATTTCTTCGTCGTCCGAACTCCAACCATCCCGCCATAGTCCGCCAGATTCTCCTAATAGCGAGAGATGCTTCAGAGAATTCAAGATATCGCCAAAAGGCGAGTGTTGAAAGATGTCATGGCGGTGAATTCCATAACCGACGCCCAATCTGGTTTAATTAGCAGGGCGGGAGGCTCGGAGTCCGCAAGGAGTCCGTGCCTCGACCACAAATTTCTGGGGACAAGATTGGTATTTGGCTCCATCGCCAGATGTTGAAGCCCCGAGGCGGCGCTCATCCACCGACCTCGTCATGGGCGGTCGGCTCGGCAAGTAGCCGGGCGGATTCAAGCGCTGCCACCAAAGCACCAGGCGGCGGCAGAGCTAGATCATGCCCATCGCCACAGTCTTGGGGCGCTGGCTGTGGCTCGAGTCCGTCGAAGATCAAGTCTCCGCGGTCATCGGCCGTGAAGTTTAAACTTCAAATCGACCGACGGCTGGGCGAAGCTTCGATCTGCTCAGATGGCCAAGAGAGTTGCCCGCGATGCAAAGCCGCCGAATATGAAGATCTGTCCGGGAGGAAAGTCTCATACTGAACAGCGTCAAAGATTGAAGATGCCATCGAGCCTATTGGTGACGACGGAGGAACTCTCAATGAAAGCACCAATGTCGGTGTCAAAACCGGCGGATCTCGGGTAGGGGTCCCGAACTGTGCGCCTAGGCGGATGGTAACAGGAGACGAGGGACACAATGTTTTTACCTGTGTTCAGGCCCTCTCGATGGAGGTAATACCCTACGCCCCGCTTGATTAATATTGATGATATGGGTAGTACAAGAGTAGATCTACCACGAGATCAATGAGGCTAAACCCTAGAAGCTAGCCTATGGTATGATTGTTGAGATGTAATGTTGTGTCCTACGGACTACGGCCCTCCGGTTTATATAGACACCGGAGGGGCTAGGGTTACACATAGTCGGTTACAATGGTAGGAGATCTACATATCCGTGTTGCCAAGCTTGCCTTCCACGCCAAGTAAAGTACCTTCCAGACACGAGCCGGAGTCTTCAATCTTCTATCTTCGTAGTCTGGGAGTCCGGTGGATATCGATAGTCCGGCTATCCGGACACCCCCTAGTCCAGGACTCCCTCACTCCTCATCATGTACGTGATCACATTTGGGACTCCGAACAAACTTCAGTACATCAAAACTTATAAACTCATAATAAAACTGTCATCGTAACGTTAAGCGTGCGGACCCTACGGGTTCGAGAACTATGTAGACATGACCTAGAACCATTCACGGTCAATAACCAATAGCGGGACCTGGATGCCCATATTGGTTCCTACATATTCTACGAAGATCTTTATCGATCAAACCGCATAACAACATACGTTGTTCCCTTTGTCATCGGTATGTTACTTGCCCGAGATTTGATAAATCGGTATCCAATACCTTGTTCAATCTCTCGCTATCGCAAGTCTCTTTACTCGCTCAGTAATACATCATCTTATAACTAACTCATTTGTTACAATGCTTGCAAGGCTTAGGTGATGAGTATTACCGAGAGGGCCCGTAGATACCTCTCCGACAATCGAGTGACAAAACCTAATCTCGAATTATGCCAACCCAACATGTACCTTGGAAACACCAGAGAGCACCTTTATAATCACCCAGTTATGTTGTGACGTTTGGTAGCACACAAAGTGTTCTTCCGTAAACGGAGTTGCACAATCTCATAGTTGCAGGAACTTTGTATAAGTCATGAAGAAAGCAATAGCAATATACTAAACGATCAAGTGCTAGGCTAACGGAATGGGTCATGTCAATCACATCATTCTTCTAATGATGTGATCCCACTAATCAAATGACAATACATGTCTATGGTTAGGAAACATAACCATCTTTGATTAATGAGCTAGTCAAGTAGAGGCATACTAGTGACTATAGTTTTGTCTATGTATTCACACGTGTATCATGTTTCCGGTTAATACAATTCTAGCATGAATAATAAACATTTATCATGATATGAGGAAATAAATAATAACTTTATTATTGCCTCTAGGGCATATTTCCTTCAGATTGGCTGTCTCAACATAGCCCAATGAATTTCCATTGGCAACTGAAGACTATCTCATTTCAAACTGAGGGGAAAACAGTGCATTTGCAAGGAGTTCGAGCAAGCGAATTGCCCCCAATCTCAGAACTGGACGCTTATGAACTGCACCGTATGGAGGTCGCCAATGATATCTGGAGTGCTGCCTTGGTCACTGTCGAGCATGTGGATAAGAAGCCCAACACCGCAGTGCCAGCCAGAATTTAGAAATTATTGAAGGAGTTCGATGACGTCTTTGTTGAACCCACCGCACTACCACCACATCGTCAATACGATCACGACATTCACCTGGAGCCTGGCGCTACTCCTATCAACACCAGACTGTATCGGTACTCTCCCGCCCAGAAGGACAAAATTGAGAAACAGGTCCAAGACATGCTGCAATCCGGTGTGATCGTGCGCAGTATGAGCCCCTACGCAGCCCCGGTGCTGCTGGTCAAGAAGAAGGATGGGAGTTGGCGTTTCTGCATTGATTTTCGCCGCCTCAACAAGATAACAGTGAAGAACAAATTCCCCCTGCCCGTGGTTGATGAACTGTTGGACGAACTGGTCGGGGCCACCTACTTCTCCAAGATCGACCTTCGCGCGGGCTATCACCAAATAAGGATGCGGGAGGAAGATGAAGAAAAAACAGCTTTCAAGACCCACAACAGCCATTTCCACTTTCGAGTCATGCCGTTTGGACTCTGCAATGCCCCAGCCACCTTCCAGTGCCTCATGAATGCCATCTTCGGCAAGTATACTCGCAAGTTCGTCATCATCTTTTTGGACGACATACTGGTGTTCAGTATGGATTTGGAGGAGCACGAAGAACACATGCGTCTGGTTCTTGCGACGCTGCGTGAGCATCAACTATACGCCAAAGCCTCCAAGTGCTTATTTGCTCGGCCCAGCATTGATTATCTAGGGCACGTGATTTCACGCGATGGGGTTGCCACAGATGCTAGCAAAACAAGTGCAATGTTGGCATTGCCAGTTCCTACAACAACCACCGAGCTTCGTGGATTTTTGGGGCTCACGGGATACTATAGGAAGTTCGTTAACAACTATGGAATCCTCGCCAAACCACTCACCCAGTTACTCACCAAGAAGGGATTTCACTGGACTGACAACACACAAGAGGCGTTTGACAAGCTCAAGCTCGCCATGACCCAGACACCAGTGCTCGCATTGCCGGATTTCAACCTCCGTTCGCTATTGAAACGGACACCTGTGACACTGGCGTCGGGGCAGTCCTGGTTCAGAACGGCCACCCCATCGCATACATGAGCAAAGCATTGGGCATAAAAAACCAGAAGCTATCGACCTATGAGAAGGAGTTTTTGGCGGTGATGATGGCCGTTGACAAGTGGTGTCAGTATCTACAGCGTGGCCCTTTCGAAATCCTCACAGACCACAAGTGTCTGTGTGCATTGGGCGAGCAGCAGCTGGAAACAGAACTTCAGCGCAAGGCAATGGCAAAGTTGGTTGGTCTGCAGTTCACTTTCAGATACAAGCGAGGCACGGACAACAGCGCAGCGGACGCACTCTCGCGAGTTGGCCACCAACTAGTACTCCACGCGCTATCAATTTGCCAACCGCAGTGGCTCCAGGAAGTGGCAAATTCGTATGAAACAGATGCCATAGCCCAGGACCTGCTGGCGCAGCTCGCGATCAGGAGCCCTGACGATCAAGGTCGCATGCTGCGTCAGGGCATCATTCGTCGAGGGGAACGCCTATGGATCGGAGCAAACACAGCATTATAGACCAAAATCATCTCTGCTTTGCACGACAGTGCAGTGGGGGGTCATTCCAGTGTCACGGCCACTTATCAGTGGGTACAGAAGCTGTTCGCGTGGACATGCCTCAAGAAGGGCGTTGAAGATTTTGTTCATCATTGCCTGACGTGCCAGCAATCCAAGCACGAACACCGGCACCCTGTGTCGGTGTCAAAACCGGCGGATCTCGAATAGGGGGTCCCGATCTATGCGTCAAGGCTGATGGTAACAAGAAGTAAGGGACATAGGTGTTTACCCAGGTTCGGGCCCTCTCGATGGAGGTAAAACCCTACTTCCTGCTTGATTAATATTGATGATATGGGTAGTACAAAAGTAGATCTACCACGAGATCATAGAGGCTAAACCCTAGGAGCTAGCCTATGATGGTATGAATGTAATTGTGATCGGCCTTCTAAGGACCAACCTCTCCGGTTTATATAGACACTAGAGAGGGCTAGGGTTTACATGGAGTCGGTTACTAGGAAGGAAATATAATATCCGGATCGCCAAGCTTGCCTTCCACGCCAAGGAAAGTCCCATCCGGACACGAGCCGAAGTCTTGAGTCTTGTATCTTCACGCTTCAATAGTCCGGACGTTGTACACAGTCCGGCTGTCCGGATACCCCCTAATCTAGGACTCCCTCAGTAGCCCCTGAACCAGGCTTTAATGACGATGAGTCTGGTGCGTAGTATTGTCTTCGGCATTGCAAGGCGGATTCCTCCTCCGAATACTCCAAAGTGATTATCGAACACATAGACCGTGTCCGGATCCGCATGATGATCTTCGTATGGTATAGATCTGATTTGCTGGCAATCTTCGTGCGTCGCGCTCTTGTATCGTGGCTTGGTCCAATGTGAACCGATGTTTCCTACCCCACAATGACTCGTGTTACGAGGCAGTTTTATTGGCACGTCCCGTCGAGGCGGAGATCGTGTCCCTTTTATTACGGGATTTTCCATCAATATGAGCGTGCGTGACCCCACGACGGCCGTTGGTATTACCCCGTGTGTTTTTAGATAAGCTTCAAACGGTCACACCGGGGACTCTTGGTATTCACCCTCTTTATAAAGGGGTCGAGACCTACACCTCTTTCTTCACCTTTCATCGCGCCTTCTCGCACCTCGAGTTCTAACACTCAAAACCTAAACTCCATCCCTCCGGAATCTGCCAGTATGTCCGGATCTGATCCTCAAGGCCGGTGGGTCGCCTCCTCGATTGAGGAGTAGGACATCGCGAAGCTTAGGGAGGTCGGATACCTAACCGCAGATATCCAGCACAGGCTTGCTGCTCCGGGGCAAGTTATCCCCATGCCGGAGCCCAATGAGTGTGTTGTTTTTGTCCCACACTTCCTCCGTGGTTTGGGTTTCACCCTCCATCCCTTCGTGAGGGGGCTCATGTTCCATTATGGGCTGGATTTCCATGATCTGGCTCCAGATGCTATCCTCCATATCTCGTCGTTCATTATCGTGTGCGAGGCTTTTCTCCATGTCACGCCACACTTCGGCTTGTGGCTCAAGACCTTCAATGTGAAGCCGAAGATGATCGAGGGGCGACACATGGAGTGCGGAGGTGCTGTAATAAGCAGAAACGCCGATGCCCCATGGCCGGAGGGTTCTTTCCCAGAAGTATCTGACGTATGGCAGCGGCGGTGGTTTTATGCTAGAGCCCCAAGGGGCACAAAGTGGGTAGCCGCCCCCGAGTTCCGCTCGGGCCCCCCGTCGCAGTTGGCGTCCTAGAGAGACGTAGGACGTAATTGGGGGCCCGCAGGCGATGTACCAATACTACAGAACCGCATCTGGGAGCTTCTCGAGAGGGATATCAACCTTGTCAGTGTAATGCAAGTGATGTTAATCCGGCGGATGCTGCCGTGCCAGCGCTGGCCTCTTCGGATGTGGAAGTTCAATCCGGAGGGTCCGCGGACTATGAAGCACTTCTTCGGCTTAAAGCTTGAAGAAATGTGCAAATTATTCTTCGGACGGAAGGTAACGTGTCCGGATACCACCGAGGACGCGGGACTAAGCTGCAATCGCCTAGATACTCAAGTAAGTAGCTTTGATATCGGACACCCTATTTTGTATTTGTCATAATTGTTTATCTTGAACATCATCCGCGTCCAGGAGTGGCTCAGCAAGGTGGAGAGAATCAGGTGTCCGGCACCACTTCCCGAAGGCTCGCCCGCCCCTACCGTGGCTCGACCGGGTACTCAGCAGAATGCCCTCGGGGAAAGACAATGGGAAGGATGAGAAATCTGAACCCCACACACTACACATTCGAACCGGGGATAGTCGGGGAGGAGAGGTCGAGGCCGCCTCCCCACGCGGGAAGAAGAGGGCCGCCTCCGAAGATTTGGAGGCAGAGATGCCCAAATTGGGGAAAAGGGATCCACAGGGGTCCCTGCCCCGACAGGCACCCTCACCGCATCACGCCCTCCAACGGGCCAACCCTCCAATGAGTCGTAAGTCAATCATTAACTTAAAGGTATTGTATTTCTCCTGGATCAATGACCAGGACTCAACTTTTTGCAGTCCGGCTGGCAGCTCTTCTCAACAGGGATCGTCTTCGGGCGACCTTCCTCCGGAGATGATGGAGAGCGAGACCCCACCCGCCTCTCCGGTTCTTGACGCGGGCGACACCGAGGTGTCGTCACGGAGGAGGCCGGATCCGCCAAGGCCGGAAGCCAATGCGTAAGCCGCCCTGAGTCCGGACGTACTGACGGGCTTACTGGAGCGAGCTGCGCTCTTGGAGGAGCACCACTCATTAATGAGTGCGGTGCTCAAGAAGATTTCATCCGCTACAAGCGGTTTGAATGAAGCATTCACAAGCCTGCTCAGAGGCTTTGAGGTATGCAATGGAGAACTCACTATTTCTTTGGTTGTAAGGCACGCGCTAGGTGTGCTCCATATAGATAGTAGCCCCTGAGACTCTGGTTGCCCGCCCTAGGCGGCAAACGGGGGATCATAAACCAATGATAGTCTTTGTAAGCGATCGGTACTGTGGGTCCGGCCGCCGGCCCGTCCGTTGAAGTTGCCGAACTATCGAGGCAAATTGGGTCGATTGATGCCGATATTACTCTGATGAATGAGCGGCTGGATACGTCACAAGGTATGTGCCCTGTCTCCCATTGCATAGGAAAATATTAAGGTGGCATGTATTAATATAATTTGTTTGGACTGCAGATGGTGCTACTGTCGTGGAGGCCCTGAGGGCTGAACTTGCTCTGGCCAAGGAACAAGCTCGGGTGAGCAATGCAGCTGCCCTAAAGGCGGCCGAGGAATTGAGAGCCGAACATGCTGCTCATCGCCGAAGCGAGGAAAAGATAGCCGAAATGGCTATCGAGTTAAAACATGCCGCTGACCGGTATGAGCTCCTGAAGAAGGAGCATGAAGATAAATCGGCTGACCTAAGCAAGGCGCTGAATGCCACCAAAGAAATACGGACTGCGCTCAGGGGTGCGCAGGAGGAGCTTTAACAGGCTAGAAAAATCACGGCTGGAGGCTCCTATTTGCTGCGAACGAAGTTCTTCGATCCGAAGGACGCTCCCCTTGATGGACGCTGGAGCTCGCCGGACGCATACGCGGACCTGGCGAGGAGTGCGGCTGACGCTATGGAGTTCTTCAAAGATCAGGGTGAAAAGGAGGTGGAGAAGCTTTTTTGGTCGCAGTTCCATGCTCCCACTCGCCCGCTACCGTTAAGTGATAAGATGACTGATGTGGCGGAGCTTCACAGGCTGTCCGGGCTTGCGATGCGGTCTGTAATAGATCATCTTTGGCCGAAGGAGCCTAAGCCGGACAACTACTTTGGTTTAGTGCAACAGTTCCTTGGGGCCGTGCCCCGGATCGATGCCATGAGGAGGTCAGCATGCATAGAGGGTGCGTGGATGGCCCTTGCACGCGTTAAAGCGTATTGGACGGATATGGATGCCACTACGATAGCGTCTCAGGATCCGGTAGGGGGTCAATATCCGGTGAGGCACTACTTGGCGCAGGTCACGGAGGGTGCCCGCCTGATAGAGGCGCAGTGCCCGAAGGATCTCCTCTTCGAGTGATGATTCGAAATATTGTAAAAACATTTTGATTAGAAGAGTATATTTATAATTTGTGTCTGAAAATATGATTGTGTCCCCTGTGCTGCCGTTTATATATATATATATATGTGTGTGTGTGTGTGTGTGTGTGTGTGTGTGTGTGTGTTTGTGTGTGTGTGTGATCCAAAAGATAGCAGTCGTTGGCTTCAGCCCCCACGCATACAATGCAGGGGTGTTCGTGAAAAAATGTGCCTGATCACTCTTTATCCAACGTCTTGATCCGGCAAGGAGGTGATCGCACGTCGAACTAGGCAACTGGACTATATAGCTGTAACACTTTCGCTTAGCTGCGGGATTCTAATATTGGGGCTACTATGTAGCCCCTGGTACCATGGCGTGCATCCGAATACGGGCGCATATGTACCTGGCCGGGAAGTGGCCCTTCGTTAAGGCGGAGGAATCCTAGAGATTCCGATGAGTCGTCGAGTGGTTGATTAGTCTCTCGCTGTATCATGATGGTCAGTTTTCGACTTTCTCTACTGAGGTGCTCATCTGGAATAACCAGGGCACAATTGCAGTAGTTCTCCTTTGGCCACCTTAGCCGATTATAACGGAATGTAAGGCGGCAAACCCCGGAGCCTGGCAATCCCAACATTTGACCAAAGACATGATTCGGAGCTGATGCATATAAGGCCAAACTCGTGACGCCGAACACTCCCAAAGGTATTCGGACTTTCTAATAGATGATGGGCTCAAGAGTGCCCATTCATTATAAACCCTGTATGTCCGGGTGCGTGCATTAATCTGTCGTGGCGTAATGCCAAAAACGGCAGTATCCTCTGTGGGTATGGAACCCGTGGGATGATGAAACAACAAGAGGCAACAAAAAAGGTTTACACAGGGGCTTAATCTAAAAAGAAACCTGTTGGACGGGGCCCTGCTGCACATCAGTGCCTTTGTCTCCGTTGTGCCGCATCCTGGAAGGGTATCGCGCAAACGTTGTCTGCGGAAAAAGGGGATCTCATAGAAGAGTGCAACGTAAGTGTGCGATGGATAGTAGAAAATGTAAAATGCTGGCCTGCCAATAAGGTTGAGCCGAGAGTGTGGGGATTTATTATTAGCCCCTGGTGTCCACTATAGGATTACATATACAATTGCCCTGGTTTAATGTGGGCTGCCGGACTCGTCTAACCGCGTCCGTGGTCTTAACGATCTGGTATAATTTTGCTTAGAGGCCGCTTATAGTCCGGCCGCTAGGGCCATCGCGTATTCCTCTGCGCCCAGAAGGCGCTGCATTGTTCCGCTAACGGTGATGACGCCACATGGACCGAGCATCTTGAGTGTAAGGTAGCCATAATGCGGCAATGCGTTGAAGCGGGCGAAGGCCGTTCTTCCCAGCAATGCTTGATAGCTGCTTTGGAAGGGTGCCATGATGAAGACTAGGTCTTCGCTTCTGGAGTTACCTGGAGAGCCGAGTGTTACCTCCAGTATGACGGAGCCCTTGCTATAGGCTTCGACGCCTGGTATCACCCCTTCAAAGGTGGTGTGAATCTTGCTGATTCTGGATGAGTCTATCCCCATCCTGCGGACAGTGTCCTCATATATTAAATTGAGACTGCTGCCCCCGTCCATGAGGACATGAGTGAGATGGTATCTGTCGATTATTGGATCAAGCACCAAGGCATTTATTTGATCCTTCGCGCCGAATGCAAGTTCGGCCGTCTAGATGATCGAAGGTGATCGAACAAGACATCCAGCAGTTAGGTGTGGGTACGATGGGCTCTGTATCGCATGCGTCTTTATGGGGGCGTTCGTGCCTTCCCAAGGATGTACGAGTCGCGTGGATCATGTTCACTGTTTTAACCTCTGGCGGGAATGTTTTCTGTCCCCCAGTGTTCGGTTGGCGAGGCTTATCGTCGTCTTCACTTGGTGTTTCCCTTCCCTTGTGTTCGGCGTTTAGCTTGCCGGCCTGCTTGAAGACCCAACACTCTCAGTGCGTGTGGTTCACAGGTTTGTCGAGGGTGCCATGAATTTGGCATAGTCTGTCCAGAACTCTGTTGGTGGGACGGTCCTCTTCTTGCCTTTAGGTTGCTTATTTTGCTAGTTAGGCCGAGAGCCTCGGAATCCGGCATTAACCGTTATGTTGTCCGGGCTCTCTTCCTTGTTTTGGCATTTGTTATTATTACGCCGTGGCTTCCCATTGCCATCCCTTATTTGGATGTCTTTGGGGTTCTTTGGTGCCTTTACGGGTGAGCGACTATCTTCTCCCGCACAAAAGCGGGTCATAAGACTTGTTAGGGCTGCCATTGTCCTTGGCTTTTCTTGGCGAGGTGTCGGCAAGCCATTAAATCCCGGATCTTGTGCTTGAATGCTGCTAAGGCTTCGCATCCGGACGATCAACGATTTGATTCTTCTTAGTGAGGAATCTGTTCCAAAGCATGCGGGCAGACTCTCCGGGTTGTTGGATTATGTGACTTAAATTGTCAGCGTCCGGAGGCCGGACATAAGTCCCTTGAAAATTGGCCCTGAAAGCGTCCTCTAGTTCTTCCCAGCTCCCGATTGAATTTTCTGGGAGGCCTTTCAGCCAGTGCCGGGCCGGTCCCTTTAGTTTGAGGGGAAGGTATTTGATGGCATGGAGGTCATCTCCACAAGCCATGTGTATGTGGAGGATAAAGTCCTCGATCTAGACCCCTGGGTCTGTTGTTCCGTCGTATGCCTCTATGTTTACAGGTTTAAAGCCCTGTGGGAATTCATGGTCCAGTACTTCATCAGTAAAGCATAGGGGGTGAGCAGCCCCTCTGTATCTGGACGCGCTGTGGCATGCCGTCGGCTGTTGTTGTGTTCGGTGTTTATTCTGAACTGGTGTTTGGTTGTCATAATTGTTTCGACGGCCATAGTCCCTCGCCGGGGTGTCTCCTTTAGATCCGTAGATGGACCTAGCTGCACCAACTTTCTTCTCCAGGTGCTCACATAGATCGTGGGCGTCTTCGGCAACTGATTTATTGCGGCTATGAGGTGGTACTCCTGGTCTCCTGGTCGTGTTGTTCTTCGGTGGAATGGCCTCGTTGTCGAATTCTGGCAGTAGCTTATGTTTTGGGTAGCTCTTTGTATGGCGATCCTCGCCATATCTTTCTTCAGTCTCTAGCACTTTGTTCCATCTGCGATTGAGCGTTTCCTGTGCGGCTTTAAGCCGTTGCTTCTGCTTCTTCAGACTTCTTGCTGTGGCCATAAGCTTTCTATGGAGGTTCTCTCGTTCCACGCGTTCTTCCAGAACGATGAATGCGTCATCATCCGGGCTGTCTTCTTGTCCTGGGCCGGATTGGTGAACTCGTCCCTCTGGATCATTTTCTTCGGGCGTATGACCCGGACTATGTTCGGCATGACCTGGTTCGTCCTGCTCCATCGCTGGTTCTGTTTGGTCATTATTGCCATCGGGGTTGACCGGAGTATCCATTCTTCTGGCGCTCTTGCTGATATTGTTACTGTTGCCGGATTTGGAACGGCGTCTACGCCGTCGCTTTGGTTTTTGTCCAGGGTGTTATCTTTCGGATTGCCACCGTCGCCTTCCTTGGGCGTATCCACCATGTATATGTCGTGTGGTGAGGCGTGAATCCGACACCTCATAGACTCTGAGTCTTCTCCTGCATCGTCGTCCATACCGTCGATGCCTTCGGAGTCGAAGTCCAGCACGTCGGTTAAATCATCAACCGTGGCTATGAAGTGGGTGGTGGGTGGGCAACGAATGTCTTCGTCGCCTGCTTCCCACTCGAGCCGGACATAATTCGGCCCGAGATTCTCTGTCAAAGAGAGAGTTTTGAATGAGTTTTGTATGTCGCCGAAGGGCGAGTGCTGAAAGATGTCCGCCGCGGTGAACTCCATCACCGGAGCCCAACCGGGATCGGCGGGTCCGGGGATGCACGGACTGGAGCCTACAACCGGACACGAGTCCAGGGGCCTGGGGTCACCGGTTTCCTCAAAAGTGAGGCCTGTGTTCGGCTCCATTGCCGATGAGGGTACGGCCTGTGGGGCGGGGTCCAGCCCTCCGTCCCTGGGCAACGCAGCCTGTCCCCGATTTAGGTCCGGGGCTTTTGCCGGGATGATATCCCAAGCAACGTCTGACAGCAGGTCTAAGCCGTGCTCATCGTGACTATTCGGCTCCTCTAGCGCTGGCCTGAATCCGCCAAAGATCAAGTTTCCTCGGGTATCCGCCGTGTGGTTCAGGTTTCCGAACCCGATTTGAGGGCCAGGGCATAGCTATCGATCTGCTCCAAGTAGGGCTGCAAGAAAAGCTCGAGGCTCATCAGCCGCTCGAGATCGACTCATTTTTTGACTCGACTCGGGATCGACTCGAAAACAAAACAAGCTGAGTTTGAACACTTTATGTAGCTCGACCGAGAAACGAGCCGATCTTGAGCCAATGTTGGCTCACTCGATTTTAGCTCGATAGCTCGACAGAATATCATTATGTTAAATGATCATGCCATATATTAAATGAAAATAAGATAATTTATTACCATATTTGTTTTCTATATTTTTTTCCATTTTATTTAGGAACGAACATGGAAACTTAATTAAGTGTAGAGAAGAGTTATGCCTAATTATGGCACGTGATTGGCTATGTGTTAAATATCCTATATTTTTGGCAAAGGTTCCCACCATATTCACCTTAATTTTTTTGTTTTTCATCCATAGATTTATAATTTTTACCATCTCATTTAGCTCGAAGCTAGCTCGAGATCGAGTCGAGATCGTTACAAGCTGAGCACGAGTCTTGTTCTACAGCTCGATCATGAGCTTCACTAAGTTTGAGCTTGCTCGAATTTTCATATGAGTTGAGCTGAGCCAACTCCAACTCGCTCGAGCTCGACTCGTTTGCAGCCCTAGCTCCAAGTGGCCGAGCGAATTGGCCCGCAGCGCGAAGCCGCCGAACACGAAGATCTGTCCAGGGAGGAAAGTCTCACCCTGGGCAGCGTCGTTAATGGAGATTGAAGGAGCCATCGAGCCTGACGGCGACGTCACAGAGGAACTCTCAATGAAAGCACCAATGTCGGTGTCAAAACCGGTGGATCTCGGGTAGGGGGTCCCGATATGTGTGTCAAGGCTGATGGTAGGTAACAAGAAGTAAGGGACACAGGTGTTTACCCAGGTTTGGGCCCTCTCGATGGAGGTAAAACCCTACTTCCTGCTTGATTAATATTGATGATATGGGTAGTACAAGAGTAGATCTACCACGAGATCGTAGAGGCTAAACCCTAGGAGCTAGCCTATGATGGTATGAATGTAATTGTGATCGGCCTTCTAAGGACCAACCTCTCCGGTTTATATAGACACCGGAGAGGGCTAGGGTTTACATGGAGTCAGTTACCAGGAAGGAAATATAATATCCGGATCGCCAAGCTTGCCTTCCACGCCAAGGAAAGTCCCATCCGGACACGAGCCGAAGTCTTGAGTCTTGTATCTTCATGCTTCAATAGTCCGGACGTTGTACACAGTCCGGCTGTCCGGATACCCCCTAATCCAGGACTCCCTCACCCTGCGGGCAAACTACAGCCGCTGCCCATTCCCACTGAACCATGGCACGATCTGACCATGGACTTCGTGGAAGGACTCCCCAAATCAGAGGGGTATGACACAATCATGGTGGTCGTCGACCGCCTTACCAAATTTGCTCATTTTGTGGCTCTGCGCCACCCATTCACTACTACAAAGGTCGCGCGGGTGTTCTGGGAGTCCATCATTGATACGTCTTCAACGTATCTATAATTTTTGATTGTTCCATGCTATTATATTACCCCTTTTGGATGTTTATGGGCTTTATTTTGCACATTTATATCTTTTTTGGGACTAACCTACTAACTGGAGGCCCAGCCCGTATTGCTATTTTTTTGCCTATTTCAGTATTCTGAAGAAAAGGAATATCAAACGGAGTCCAAACGGAATGAAACCTTCGGGAGTGTGATTTTTGGAATGAACGTGATCCACGGGACTTGGAGTGCAAGTCAAGAAGCAGCCAAGGCGGCCACGAGAGGGTAGGGCGCCCCCCCTATAGGGCGCGCCCCCTATCTCGTGGGCCCTCGGGTGGCCACCGACGTACTTGTTCCTCCTATATAAGCCTACGTACCTCGAAAACATCCAGGGAGCCAACGAAACACAATTTCCACCACCGTAACCTTCTGTATCCACGAGATCCCATCTTGGAACCTTCGTCGGTGCTCCGCCGGAGGGGGAATCGACCATGGAGGGCTTCCACATCAACACCATAGCCCCTCCGATGAGTTGTGAGTAGTTTACCATAGACCTTCGGGTCCATCGTTATTAGCTAGATGGCCTCTTCTCTCTTTTTGGATCTCAATACAATGTTCTCCCCCTCTCTTGTGGATATCTATTCGATGTAAACTCTTTTTGCGGTGTGTTTACTGAGATCCGATGAATTGTGAGTTTATGATCAAGTTTATCTATGAGAAATATTTGAATCTCCTCTGATTTCTTTTATGTATGATTGAGTTATCTTTGCAAGTCTCTTCAAATTATCAGTTTGGTTTGGCCTACTAGATTGATCTTTCTTGCCATGGGAGAAGTGCTTAGCTTTGGGTTCAATCTTGCAGTGTCCTTACCCAGTGACAGAAAGAGTTGCAAGGAACGTATTGTATTGTTGCCATCGAGAATAAAAAGATGGGGTTTATATCATATTGCATGAGTTTATTCCTCTACATCATGTCATCTTGCTTAATGCGTTACTCTGTTCTTACGAACTTAATACTCTAGATGCAGGCAGAAGTCGGTCGATGTGTGGAGTAATAGTAGTAGATGCAGGCAGGAGTCGGTCTACTTGTTGCAGATGTGATGCCTATATACATGATCATGCCTAGATAATCTCATAATTATTCACTTTTCTATCAATTGCTTGAGAGTAATTTGTTCATGCATCATAATACTTATGCTATCTCGAGAGAAGCCTCTAGTGAAACCTATGGCCCTGATACGTCTCCAACGTATCTATAATTTATGAAGCATTCATGCTATTTTATTATCTATTTTGAATGATTACGGGCTTTATTATACACTTTTATATTACTTTTGGGACTAACGTATTAACCGGAGGCCCAACCCATATTGCTGTTTTATTGCCTGTTTCAGTATTTCGAAGAAAAGGATTATCAAATGGAGTCCAAACGGAATGAAACCTTCGGGAGCGTGATTTTTAGGAAGAATATGATCCGGGAGACCATGAGTGCAAGCCAGGAGATCATCGAGGGAGCCACGAGACAGGGGGCGCGCCCACTCCCCTGGGCGCGCCCTACCCTCTCGTGGGCCCCTCGAGGCTCCCCTGACCGACTTCTTTCGCCTATATAAGCCTACGTACCCTAAAAACATCGAATATCAAGATAGATCGGGAGTTACGCGCGCAAGCCTCTATAGCCACAAAAACCTCTCAGAGCCCGTTCGCACCTGCCGAGGGGGAATCCTCACCGGTGGCCATCTTCATCATCCCGGCGCTCTCCATGACGAGGAGGGAGTAGTTCACCCTCGGGGCTGAGGGTATGTACCAGTAGCTATGTGTTTGATCTCTCTCTCTCTCTCTCGTGTTCTCTCTATGGCACGATCTTGATGTATCGCGAGCTTTGCTATTATAGTTGGGTCTTATGATGTTTCTCCCCCCTCTACTCTCGTGTGATGAATTGAGTTTTCCTCTTGAAGTTATCTTATCGAATAGAGTCTTTAATGATTTGAGAACACATGATGTATGTCTTGCCATGTTTATCTGTGGTGACAATGGGATATCACGTGCCACTTGATGTATGTTTTGGTGATCAACTTGCGGGTTCCGCCCATGAACCTATGCATAGGGGTTGACACACGTTTTCGTCTTGACTCTCCGGTAGAAACTTTGGTGCACTCTTTGAAGTACTTTTGTGTTGGTTGAATAGATGAATCTGAGATTGTGTGATGCATATCGTATAATCATGCCCACGGATACTTGAGGTGACAATGGAGTATCTAGGTGACATTAGGATTTTGGTTGATTTGTGTCTTAAGGTGTTATTCTAGTACGAACTCTTGAATATATCGATCCGAAAGAATAACTTTGAGGTGGTTTCGTACCCTACCATAATCTCTTCGTTTGTTCTCCGCTATTAGTGGCTTTGGAGTGACTCTTTGTTGCATGTTGAGGGATTGTTATATGATCTATCTATGTTATTATTGTTGAGAGAACTTGCACTAGTGAAAGTATGAACCCTAGGCCTTGTTTTCTATCATTGCAATACCGTTTACGCTCACCTTTATCATTAGTTACCTTGCTGTTTTTATATTTTCAGATTACAAAAACCTATATCTACCATCCATATTGCACTTGTATTACCAAGGCACCCCAAGATAATATTTCAAGAAGTCTCAAGCATCTAAGCTTGGGGATGCCCCGGTAGGCATCCCACCTTTCTTCTTCAACGATTATCGGTTAGTATCGGTTGAGCCTAAGTTTTTGCTTCTTCACATGAGTTGTGCTATCCTTGCAATGTCATTTTATTTTGGTTTGCTTTCTGCTTGATTAGAATACCAAGATCTGAAATTCTTTAATGAGAGAGAGTCTTCACATAGTTACATAATTTAGCTACTCATTGATCTTCACTTATTTTGTAGTAGTTTGTCATTTACTCGTCTGCTTCACTTATATCCTATGAGTAAATGGTTGAATGAGTTGATTGTCATAAATCTGAAATTATATATGTTTCATTTGCTTATCCCATGGGGAGTAATGACTTCACATCTAATTAGTAGAGGCTGTAAATTTATTGAAGGTTAGCAAGCATCTTATTGGTCATTTGAACAATTCATGAAAGAATATTGAAGGAAGAGAGATTTCACATATAAATACACTATCCTAGACATCTTTTATGATTGGGAGCACTCATTAAGTATGACATGCTAAAGAGTGGATGTTGGACAAGGAAGACAATGTAATGGGTTATGTTTTCGCACATCTCAGTTAAAGTATATTGTCACGAATCATTCAAACATGTTGAGCTTGCCTTTCCCCCTCATGCTAGCCAAAATCCCTTGCACCAAGTAGAGATACTACTTGTGCATCCAAATATCCTTAAACCCAGTTTTGCCATGAGAGTCCACCATACCGACCTATGGATTGAGTAAGATCCTTCAAGTAACTTGTCATCGGTGCAAGCAATAAAAATTGCTCTCTAAATATGTATGATCTTTTGTGTGAAGAAAATAGCTTTATACGATCTTGTTATGGAAGCAATAAAAGCGATGGACTGCATAATAAAGGTCCATATACAAGTGGCAATATAAAGTGACGTTCATTCGCATTAAGATTTTGTGCATCCAACCCTAAAAGCGCATGACAACCTCTGCTTCCCTCTGCGAAGGGCCTATCTTTTACGTTATGTCTTTTACTTTATATAAGAGTCAAGGTGATCTTCACCTTTCCCTTTTTCATTTTATCCTTTGGCAAGCACCTCGTGTTGGAAAGATCCTGATATATATATCCAATTGGATGTAAGTTAGCATGAACTATTATTGTTGACATCACCCAAAGGTGAATACGTTGGGAGGCAACACTATAAGCCCCTATCTTTCTCAGTGTCCGATTGAAACTACATAACCATTAGTATTGTGTGAGTGTTAGCAATTGTAGAAGACTATATGATAGTTGAGTATGTGGAGTTTGCTATTCCTGAAAATAAGATGAATTGCAATTGTTTGATGACTGAGAATGAAGTTTGCTAGTTTTCAAGAAAGTTTATGGTCTATGCTTTGACATGTGAATTGCTTGTTACTTGTTCGTGAGAAGTTTTATGAGATGAACTATTGTTATGACATATAATCATGCTAGAAAAGGTGATTGAAATTTTCATTGATCAAACTTGTGCACCTTCTAGCATTCACACTTCATAAATTCTTTCTTTTATCATTTACCTACTCGAGGACGAGTAGGAATTAAGCTTGGGGATGCTGATACGTCTCCAATGTATCTATAATTTATGAAGCATTCATGCTATTTTATTACCTGTTTTGAATGATTACGGGCTTTATTATACACTTTTATATTACTTTTGGGACTAACCTATTAACCGGAGGCCCAGCCCATATTGTTGTTTTATTGCCTGTTTCAGTATTTCAAAGAAAAGGATTATCAAACGAGTCCAAACGGAATGAAACCTTCGGGAGCGTGATTTTTAGGAAGAATATGATCCGGGACACTTGGAGTGCAAGCCAGGAGATCATCGAGGGAGCCACGAGACAGGGCGGGCGCGCCCTACCCTCTCGTGGCCCCCTCGAGGCTCCCCCGACCGACTTCTTTCTCCTATATAAGCCTACGTACCCTAAAAACATTGAATATCAAGATAGATCGGGAATTCTGCCGCCGCAAGCCTCTGTAGCCACCAAAAACCTCTCGGGAGCCCGTTCCGGCACCCTGCCAGAGGGGGAATCCCTCACCGGTGGCCATCTTCATCATCCTGGCGCTCTCCATGACGAGGAAGGAGTAGTTCACCCTCGAGGCTGAGGGTATGTACCAGTAGCTATGTGTTTGATCTCTCTCTCTCTCTCTCTCTCTCTCTCTCTCTCGTGTTCTCTCTATGGCACGATCTTGATGTATCGCGAGCTTTGCTATTATAGTTGGATCTTATGATGTTTCTCCCCCCTCTACTCTCGTGTGATGAATTGAGTTTTCCTCTTGAAGTTATCTTATCGAATTGAGTCTTTAATGATTTGAGGACACTTGATGTATGTCTTGCATTGTTTATCTGTGGTGACAATGGGATATCACGTGCCACTTGATGTATGTATTGGTGATCAGCTTGCGGGTTCCGCCCATGAACCTATGCATAGGGGTTGACAGACATTTTTGTCTTGACTCTCCGGTAGAAACTTTGGGGCACTCTTTGAAGTACTTTTGTGTTGGTTGAATAGATGAATCTGAGATTGTGTGATGCATATCGTATAATCATGCCCACGGATACTAGAGGTGAAAATGGAGTATCTAGGTGACATTAGGGTTTTGGTTGATTTGTGTCTTAAGGTGTTATTCTAGTACGAACTCTTGAATAGATCGATCCGAAAGAATAACTTTGAGGTGGTTTCGTACCCTACCATAATCTCTTCGTTTGTTCTCCGCTATTAGTGGCTTTCGAGTGACTCTTTGTTGCATGTTGAGGGATTGTTATATGATCTATCTATGTTATTATTGTTGAGAGAACTTGCACTAGTGAAAGTATGAACCCTAGGCCTTGTTTCCTATCATTGCAATACCGTTTATGCTCACTTTTATCATTAGTTACCTTGCTGTTTTTATATTTTCAGATTACAAAAACCTATATCTACCATCCATATTGCACTTTTATTACCATCTCTTCGTCGAACTAGTGCAACTATACAATTTAACATTGTATTGGGTGTGTTGGGGACACAAGAGACTCTTTGTTATTTGGTTGCAGGGTTGTTTGAGAGAGACTATCTTCATCCTACGCCTCCCACGGATTGATAAACCTTAGGTCATCCACTTGAGGGAAATTTGCTACTGTCCTACAAACCTGTGCACTTGCAGGCCCAACAAACGTCTACAAGAAGAAGGTTGTGTAGTAGACATCAGGCCCCCGGGTCTATCTCTTATCATATTTGCTTCCAATCTACTTTTATTTGCATCTTTACTTTTTGCATCTATATTATAAAATACCAAAAATATATTTATCTTATCATACTATCTCTATTAGATCTCACTTTACATGAAGTGGCCGTGAAGGGATTGACAACCCCTTTATTGCGTTGGTTGCGAGTTCTTTGTTTGTTTGTGTAGGTGCGTGGGACTTTTGAGGAGCCTCCTACTGGATTGATACCTTGGTTCTCAAAAACTGAGGGAAATACTTACGCTACTATTGCTGCATCACCCTTTCCTCTTCAAGGAAAACCAACGCAAGCTCAAGACGTAGCAAGAAGGATTTCTGGCACCGTTGCCGGGGAGGCTTCCACCAAGTCAAGTCAAGATTCGACCTCTCGCCAACGTGCGATTTCTAGCGCCGTTGCCGGGGAGGTCTTCGCTCAAGTCAAGACATACCAAGTACCCATCACAAACCCATCTCCCTCGCATTTACATTATTTGCCATTTGCCTCTCGTTTTCCTCTCCCCCACTTCACCCTTGCCGTTTTATTCGCCCTCTCTTTCTCAACCTCCTCCTCTATTTTCGCTTGCCCTTTTTCTGTTTGCTTGTGTGTTGGATTACTTGTTACCATGGCACAAGATAATACCGAATTGTGTGATTTCTCCAATACCAATAATAATGATTTCCTTAGTACTCCGATTGCTCCTCTTAATGATGTTGAGTCTTGTGAAATCAATACTGCTTTGCTAAATCTTGTTATGAAAGATCAATTCGCCGGCCTTCCTAGTGAAGATGCCGCTACTCATCTAAACAACTTTGTTGATTTGTGTGATATGCAAAAGAAGAAAGATACAGATAACAATATTGTTAAATTGAAGTTATTTCCATTTTCACTTAGAGATCGTGCTAAAGTTTGGTTTTTGTCTTTGCCTAAAAATAGTATTGATTCTTGGAACAAGTGCAAAGATGCTTTTATCTCTAAGTATTTTCCTCCCGCTAAGATTATCACTCTTAGGAACGATATTATGAATTTTAAACAACTTGATCATGAGCATGTTGCCCAATCTTGGGAAAGAATGAAATTGATGATTCGCAATTGCCCTACTCATGGTTTGAACTTATGGATGATCATACAAAATTTTCATGCCGGTTTGAACTTTGCTTCTAGAAATCTCTTAGATTTAGCCGCGGGAGGCACGTTTATGGAAATCACGTTAGGAGATGCTACAAAACTTCTTGATAATATTATGGCAAATTATTCTCAATGGCACACCGAAAGATCTTCTAGTAAAAAAGTGCATGCTATAGAAGAAATCAATGTTTTGAGTGGAAAATGGATGAAGTTATGAAATTGTTTGCTACTAAGGATACTCCTCTTGATCCCAACGATATGCCTTTGTCTACTTTGATTGAGAATAATAATGAATCTATGGATGTGAATTTTGTTGGTAGGAATAGTTTTGGAAACAATGCTTATAGAGGAAACTTTAATGCTAGACCGTTCCCTAGTAATTCCTCTAATAATTATGGAAATTCCTACAATAATTCTTATGGTAATTTTAATAAGATGCCCTCTGATTTTGAGAATAGTGTGAAATAATTTATGATTTCTCAAAAGAATTTTAATGCTTTGCTTGAAGAAAAATTGCTTGATAGACTTTTGCTTGATGTTGATTCTCTTAAACTTAGATCTTCTTCCCCTAAGCATGATATCAGTGAATCTCTCAAAGCAATGAGAATTTCCATTGATGAGTGCAAGGAAAGAACCGCTAGATTGTGTGCTAAGAAAGATTGCTTTATAAAGGCATGTTCTTCTAGTTTCCATGAAAATAATGATGAAGATCTTAAAGTTATTGATGCGTCTCCTATTAGATCTTTGTTTTGCAATATGAATCTTGATAATTATGGGACTGAAGATGAGTCAACTTTACCTAGAAGGCATCCCAAGAATTCGGAGTATTTAGATCTTGATGCTAAATTTGGTAAAAGTTGGATTGGAGAGGTCATGACTTCAAATAGCATTGAACCCTCTATCTCGGATTTCAAGGAATTTGATTATGATAATTGTTATTTATAAGGTTGTATTTCCTTGTTGCAATCTATTGTTAATTCTCCTCATGCTTATAGTCAAAATAAAGCTTTTACCAAACCTATTGTTGATGCCTTGATGCAATCTTATGATGAAAAACTTAATTTGGAACTTTCTATAACTAGAAAACTTAATGATGAGTGGGAACCTACCATAAAGATTAGAATTAAAGATCATGAGTGTTTTGCTTTGTGTGATTTGGGTGCTAGTGTTTCCACGATTCCGAAAACTTTATGTGATATTCTAGGTTTCCATGATCTTGATGATTGCTCTTTAAATTTGCACCTTGCGGATTCCACCATTAAAAAGCCAATGGGAAGGATCAATGATGTTCTCATTGTTGCAAATAGAAATTTGGTGCCCGTAGATTTTACCGTTCTTGATATAGATTGCAATCTTTCCTGCCCTATTATTCTTGGTAGACCTTTCCTTAGAATGATTGGCGTGATTATTGATATGAAGGAAGGGAATATTAGATTCCAATTTCCATTAAAGAAAGGCATGGAGCACTTTCCAAGAAAGAAAGTCAAATTACCTTATAAATCTATCATGCGGGCTACTTATGAATTTAGTGCCAAAGATGGCACTACTTAGATCCATCTTCGCTTTTATGCCTAGCTAGGGGCGTTAAACGATAGCGCTAGTTGGGAGGCAACCCAATTTTCTTTGTGTTTTTTGTTTTTGTTCCTGTTTAGTAATAAATCTTGCATCTACCTTCTGCTTAGATGTGTTTTTATCTTTTAATTAGTGTTTGTGCCAAGTAGAACCTATAGGATAACCTATGATGATAGTTAATTTGATTCTGCTGAAAAACAGAAACTTTGCACGCACAAACTTAGTTTTGTTAAATCACAGAAACGTGCTTTTGCATTTATTATTTTTGCTGAGGATCATTAGACAAATTTTGCAGTACTTCCTATTTTGGTAGGATTTTTAAAGTTCCAGAAGTTTGCGTTAGTTACAGATTGCTACAGACTGTTCTGTTTTTGACAGATTCTGTTTTTCGTGTGTTGTTTGCTTATTTTGATGCATCTATGGCTAGTAAAATAGTTTATAAACCATACAGAAGTTGGAATACAGTAGGTTTAACACCAAAATAAATAAAGAATGAGTTCATTATAGTACCTTATGTGGTGGTTTTGTTTTCTTTCACTAACGGAGCTTATAAGATTTCCTGTTGAGTTTTGTGTTGTGAAGTTTTCAAGTTTTGGGTAAAGCTTTTATGGACTATGGAATAAGGAGTGGCAAGAGCCTAAGCTTCGGGATGCCCATGGCACCCCAAGATATTCAAGGATAGCCAAAAGCCTAAGCTTGGGGATGCCCCCGGGAAGGCATCCCCTCTTTCGTCTTCATTCATTGGTAACTTTTACTTGGAGCTATATTTTTATTCGCCACGTGATATGTGTTTTGCTTGGAGCGTCGTGTATTATATTAGTCTTTGCTTTTTAGTTTACCACAATCATCCTTGATGTACACACCTTTTGGGAGAAGCCTACTTTATTAGAATTTGCTAGAATACTCTATGTGCTTCACTTATATCTTTTGAGCTTGATAATTTTTGCTCTAGTGCTTCACTTATATTTTTTAGAGCACGACGGTGGCTTAATTTTGAAGAAATTGCTAGTCTCGCATGCTTCACTTATATCTTTTTGAGAGTCTTTTAGAACAGCATGGTGTTTGCTATGGTTACAAATTTGGTCCTAGAATGATGAGCATCCAAGTTGGGTATAATAAAAACTATCATAGAAAGTGAATTGGATGCTATGATCAATTTGATGCTTGATAATTGTTTTGAGATATGGAGGTAGTGATATTAAAGTCATGCTAGTTGAGGTGATTATGAAAAATACTTGTGTTGAGGTTTGTGATTCCCATAGCATGCACGTATGGTGAACCGCTTTGTGATGAAGTTGGAGCACAATTTTATTTATTGATTATCTTCCTTATGAGTGGCGGTCGGGGACGAGCGCTGGTCTTTTCCTACCAATCTATCCCCCTAGGAGCATGCACGTAGTACTTTGTTTTTGATGACTTATAGATTTTTGCAATAAGTATATGAGTTCTTTTGACTAATGTTGAGTCCATGGATTATACACACCCTTTCACCTTTCCACCATTGCTAGCCTCTCTTGTGCCGCGCAACTTTCGCCGGTACCATACACCCACCATATACCTTCCTCAAAACAGCCACCATACCTACCCTTTATGGCATTTCCATAGCCATTCCGAGATATATTGCCATGCAACTTTCCACCGTTCCGTTCATATGACACGCATTACTTTTGTTGCTCTTTGCATGATCATGTAGTTGACATCGTATTTGTGGCTAGGCCACCTTCATAATTTTCATACATGTCGCTCTTGATTCATTGCATATCCCGGGGCACCGCCGGAGGCATTCATATAGAGTCATATCTTGTTCTAGCTTTGAGTTGTAATTCTTGAGTTGTAAATCCATAAAAGTGTGATGATCTTCATTATTAGAGCATTGTCCTAGTGAGGAAAGGATGATGAAGACTATGATTCCCCCACAAGTCGGGATGAGACTTCGGACTTTACAAAAAAAAAGAGAAAGGCCAAAAAAAGGCCAAAGAAAAAAAGAGAAAAAGAAAAAAAAGAAAAAGAAAAAAATAAAAATTAAAATGAGAGAAAAAGAGAGAAGGGACAATGCTACCATCTCTTTTTCCACACTTGTGCTTCAAAGTAGCACCATGATCTTCATGATAGAGAGTCTCCTAAGTTGTCACTTTCATATACTAGTGGGAAAATTTTCATTATAGAACTTGGCTTGTATATTTCAATGATGGGCTTCCTCAAAATGCCCTAGGTCTTCGTGAGCAAGCGAGTTGGATGCACACCCACTTAGTTTTTTTTGCTGAGCTTTCATATATTTATAGCTCTAGTGCATCCGTTGCATGGAAATCCCTACTCACTCGCATTGATATCTATTAATGGGCATCTCCATAGCCCGTTGATACGCCTAGTTGATGTGAGACTATCTTCTCCTTTTTGTCTTCTCCACAACCACCATTCTATTCCACATATAGTGCTATGTCCATGGCTCATGCTCATGTATTGCGTGAAAGTTGAAAGAGTTTGAGATTATTAAAGTATGAAACAATTGCTTGGCTTGTCATCGGGGTTGTGTATGATTAAATACTTTGTGTGATGAAGATAGAGCAACAACCAGACTATATGATTCTGTAGGGATAACTTTCTTTGGCCATGTTATTTTGAGAAGACATGATTACTTTGATTAATATGCTTGAAGTATCACTATTTCTTATGTCAATATGAACTTTTATTTTGAATCATTTGGATCCGAACATTCATGCCCCAATAAAGAAAATTACATTGAGAAATATGCTAGGTAGCATTCCACATCGAAAATTCCGTTTTTATCAATTACCTACTCGATGACGAGCAGGAATTAAGCTTGGGGATGCTTGATACGTCTACAAAGTATCTATAATTTTTTATTGTTCCATGCTATTATATTACCCCTTTTGGATGTTTATGGGCTTTATTTTACACATTTATATCATTTTTGGGACTAACCTACTAACCGGAGGCCCAGCCCGTATTGCTTTTTTTTTGCCTATTTCAGTATTTCGAAGAAAAGGAATATCAAACGGAGTCCAAACGGAATGAAACCTTCGGGAGCGTGATTTTTGGAACGAACGTGATCCAGGGGACTTGGAGTGCAAGTCAATAAGCAGCCGAGGCGGCCACGAGAGGGTAGGGCCCTCCCTATAGGGCGCGCCCTGTCTCATGGGCCCCTCGGGCGGCCACCGACGTACTTCTTCCTCCTATATAAGCCTACATACACCGAAAACATCCAGGGAGCCAACGAAACACAATTTCCACCACCGTAACCTTCTGTATCCATGAGATCCCATCTTGGAGCCTTCGTCGGCGCTCCGCCGGAGCGGGAATCGACCACGGAGGGCTTCTACATCAACACCATAGCCCCTCCGATGAGTTGTGAGTAGTTTACCACAGACCTTCGGGTCCATAGTTATTAGCTAGATGGCCTCTTCTCTCTTTTTGGATCTCAATACAATGTTCTCCCCCTCTCTTGTGGAGATCTATTCGATGTAAACTCTTTTTGCGGTGTGTTTGTCGAGATCCGATGAATTGTGAGTTTATGATCAAGTTTATCTATGAGAAATATTTGAATCTCCTCTGAATTCTTTTATGTATGATTGAGTTATCTTTGCAAGTATCTTCGAATTGTCAGTTTGGTTTGGCCTACTAGATTGATCTTTCTTGCCATGGGAGAAGGGCTTACCTTTGGGTTCAATCTTGCGGTGTCCTTACCCAGTGACAAAAAGGGTTGCAAGGCACGTATTGTATTGTTGTCATCGAGGATAAAAAGATGAGGTTTATATCATATTGCATGAGTTTATCCCTCTACATCATGTCATCTTGCTTAACGCGTTACTCTGTTTTTATGAACTTAATACTCTAGATGTAGGCAGGAGTCGGTCGATGTGTGGAGTAATAGTAGTAGATGCAGGTAGGAGTCGGTCTACTTGTTGCGGACGTGATTCCTATATACATGATCTTGCCTAGATAATCTCATAATTATTCGCTTTTCTATCAATTGCTCGACAGTAATTTGTTCACCCACCGTAATACTTATGCTATCTCGAGAGAAGCCTCTAGTGAAACCTATGGCCCCTGGGTCTATCTCTTATCATATTTGCTTCCAATCTACTTTTATTTGCATCTTTACTTTTTTGCATCTATATTATAAAATACCAAAAATATATTTATCTTATCATACTATCTCTATTAGATCTCACTTTCACAAGTGGCCGTGAAGGGATTGACAACCCCTTTATTGAATTGGTTGCGAGTTCTTTGTTTGTTTGTGTAGGTGCGTGGGACTTTTGAGGAGCCTCCTACTGGATTGATACCTTGGTTCTCAAAAACTGAGGGAAATATTTACGCTACTATTGCTGCATCACCCTTTCCTCTTCAAGAAAAACCAACGCAAGCTCAAGACGTAGCAATCATCAAGCTCCACGGCGTCCCGCACTCCATCGTCTCGGATCGCGACAAGATTTTTACCAGCGCCATGTGGCGGGAACTTCTCGCTGCTGCCGGCACCAATCTCCTCTATACTACGGTGTATCACCCCCAAACCGACGGGCAGAGCGAGCGGGTCAACCAGTGCCTCGAGATGTACCTCCGGTGCGCCATCCACGACCATCCCAAGCAATGGTGCAAGTGGCTCGCCGCCGTGGAGTTCTGGTACAATTTGTCCCACCACTCGTCGTTAAATTGGTCACCCTTTAAGGCTCTCTATGGCAGAGAAGCCAATTTGGGAGAGCTTCCCACCCTCTCCGACAAGCTCTCGCCCGATGCCAACATGGGCGACCTCGACTAGGCGACTCACACCGAGCTGCTTCGTGCCCGGCTCGCTGGAGCTCAAGACCGTTTCAAGAGGCAAGCCGACAAGCACCGCTCGGAGCGCGCGTTCGCCGTCGACGACCAAGTACTCCTCAAGCTCCAGCCATACGTTCAAGTCTCTGTCGCCAGCCGCCCCTGCCGCAAGCTGGCGTACAAGTACTTCGGCCCCTTCACCATCATCGAGCGCATCGGCGTCCTCGCCTACCGCCTGGAGCTACCACCGGACAGCCGCATCCATCCGGCGTTCCACGTTTCACAGCTGAAGTCGTTCACCCCCAACCACTCGTCGGTCTTCGCCGAGCTGCCCAAGATTCCAGACCTCACTGCTCTGCCGCTCAGTCCCATTGGCATCCTGGAGGGACAGGAGGTGAAGAAAGGGGCGACTTCCATTGTGCAGCTCCGAGTCCAGTGGTCCTCTCTACCCGCCGGCGCCACCACCTGGGAAGATCAAGACGTTTTGCGTCGCCATTTCCTTGACGCTACTATCTGGGACGACGACGCTGCTCAAGAGGGGGCGAATGTCACACCTGATCCTCCTGTTCAGTCCTTTGAAAGGGATACAGGGTGACAGAGATGCACAGGAGTGTTGGGCTAAGTGTTTGGGCTGAATTGGGCCATCGGCCCTGTAATCATCAGGCCCACTCGGGCATGGACTGTGTGTACTTAAACTCCTGTAGCCACCGTGAGAGGGGCATGACTTGATTAGAAAGCTGATCGACCCAAACCTCATCCCCTTCGTCTCTCTCGCATCTCACCTGCTCCCTCTCCCCCACCTACCAAACTCATCCCCTCTCTCTGGTTCATCACAACTTTGTTTCGCAAAGTGGAGACAAAGTAGGGGGGGTTGCGGGAGTCCGGACAGCAGCCACGTTGGACTCCGACACCCCATGCCCACTAAATCCACCCTTCCCGTCCAATTTTCTTCCACTCCGCCACTTCCCCCTTTCTTTGCACCCTCCACCTCCACCTCCGATGTACCTCTGCGGCCGCCACACAGGCATTGCTGGATGTTCGCAGCCAGCACCGACGCGCTCGCTCGCCTTTAATGACGTTGTTGTCCACCCTGGAGCCTTTTGTACTCAGGTACACTCCGCCACCCTGTCGAGGACCTCCATGGCGGCCACCACGCCCGGTAGGTGTTCAATCAAATGCCATTGATCTTATTTTAGGACGCCATGTTGGTTTTTCAGATTAAGAAGGATGGCAGATTACTCGGCCATGGAGAATGAGTTATTGTGCGATGCATGGTTGGCCATATCCGCGGATTTCGTAGGCTGGAGCAGAGGGAGGACCTTCTGGCAGCAAGCGCATGAATCGTTTCAGGCACGAAAGCACACTACACCCTACGACATGCACGCCATTCCTGATCACAATGTGAAGTCGTTATCATATTGATGGTATGCCATCCAGACCATCATCAACAAGTTTTGTCACGTAGTTACTCAACTGAAGGCAAGGTGGCCATTGCACGCGACAGAGGAGATTGTAAGTTTTGCTTCTTCTTTCTCAACTTGTTGATTAAATCATTCGTTCACTTAGTGTTGCTCTACACATTGTGTAGCCCGTATGCGCTGCCGTGATTTACCACAGGACAGAGGGATGGCCATTTACGTACACACACTGTTGGATGAAGCTGAAGGGGTAGTATGTGTGGGACTACATGACCCGTTGATGAAAAACTAGTTGGACATCCAGTTAAATCTCGTCGAATTTGAGACATTGTTGTACTAGACTTATTTGCATGCTATGTATGATGATTTGTGCTATTTTTTATGAGAAGAAGGCTCACCCCTGGCCTATGCATCTGACAGATGCATGTGGCCATATTATTAAAAGGTGCCAAAGAAATACAAAGTCTGCAATCCAGTACAACTCATAAACGGAGCAAAAGAAAACAAAATATCTGAAATAAAATAAAGCCACAACCGGCATAAAACATGATGAGATGACTAAACATCTATCCTATTAATGGGTCGCCATCCAAACCGATTGAAGATATCCCGTGCTATGATCTCCCAATGCACCCAGTAGCCAAATGCTCCCTGGAGTTTGTAGGAGCGAGTAACGACCAAATACGGATCTATGTCGTAGCTCTGAAGATGACCTGCAAGAAATTCAAAATGTTTTGTCTGTTAAAGATCGTATCATTTCTACAGTTTCATATAGCCCACAATAAAGCACATATTCCTATCCGAATGCATGCCGCAATAACTGAGTCTACTCCATTTAACAATGTCCCATATAGCGTGTCAATGTTATCTGGAGGAATAATATTGAAGGCTATATGAATGGTGCGCCAAAGTAGCTTCGCGAGAAGGCAATCAATAAAAAGGTGTTGTATTTTTCATCTTGTTCACAAAAACAGCAATGTGCACCGCCTACCCATCTTCGCCTAAGCAAATTATTTTTGGTAAGGATCACTTGCTTGTGGACAAACCACATGAAGATTTTAATTCGCAAGGGAACTTTAATCTTTCAAATATGAATCCATCTTGGGATTGGGCCAGTATTGATTAGATCCAAGTACAAAGATTTGACCGTAAACACCCCGCTTCCAGTTAACTTCCACTGGAAAGAATCAAGCTGGTCAGAGAGTTGAACATCCATCAATCTCCGCACAAGGTGAAGCCAGGAATTCCAATGCTCCGCAATTAAGGACCTCCTGAACTGGATATTTAACGGTGCTGCTTGTAATACTGAAGCCACGTAATAGTCCTTATGTTGCACAATATTATACAAGGTGGGATACTGTAAGGCTAGCGGCGTGTCACCTAACCACGTGTCCTCTCGAAATCCTGTTGTGGTACCACTACCAACAAAGAATTTTGTTCTATGAAAGAAGGTATCTTTTATCCTCATTAGCCCCATCCAGAATGGTGAGTCATTAGGTCTTTCAGTAACCTCGGTCAGAGTTTTAGAGTGTAAATATTTGTTGCGCAAAAAGCTGTGCCCACATACCATCAGTCTCTACTGATAATCTATAGAGCCATTTGCTCAGCATGCATTTGTTTTTAATCTCCAGGTTTTCGATCCCACCCCTGGTCCTTGGGTCTGCAAATAATATCCCATCTTGTCAAGCGATATTTTGATTTAACTTCATCCGATTGCCAAAAGAATCGAGACCAATAAAAATCTAACCTCTTCCGTACCCCCTTGGGTACTTCAAAGAAAGATAATAGGAACATCGGCATACTAGTAAGTACTGAGTTAATCAACACCAGCAGACCTCCATAGGACATAAGCTTACCCTTCCAGCAGCTTAGTTTTTCCTCAAATCGGTCTTCGATGCATTTCCATTCTTTATTTTTTTTGAAAGTTTTTTCCATTCTTTAGTAGTAAGTTTACGATGGTGAATCGGGATCCCTAGATACCTGAAAGGTAGGGATCCCATCTCACATCCAAACAAATGTCTATACGCCTCTTGCTCCTCTTTGGCCCTACCAAAGCAGGACAATTCACTCTTATGAAAATTAATCCTCAGCCCCGACATTTGTTCGAAGAGACAAAGTACTAGTTTCATATTCCTAGCCTTTGCAATATCATGTTCCATGAATATGATAGTATCTTCAGCATATTGTAAGATGGAAACCCCACCATCAACTAGATGGGGAACTAGTCCACCTACTAAGCCATTCTCCTTTGCCCTGCCTATAAGCACGACCAACATATCAGCCACGATATTAAAAAGAATAGGAGACATCGGATCTCCTTGTCTTAATCCTTTGTGAGTTTGGAAATAATGACCCACGCCATTGTTCACCTTAATCCTGACACTGCCTTTTTGGATGAAGGAATCCACATGCTTCCTTCATTTTTCATTAAAACCTTTCATGCGCATTGCCTGCTGTAAGAAAGGCCATTTGACTTTGTCATATGCCTTCTCAAAATCCACCTTGAAAATCACCCCATCGAGTTTCTTCGAGTGGATTTCATGAAGAGTTTCATGTAAGACAACAACCCCTTCTAGGATGTGTCTCGCAGGCACAAAGGTCGTCTGACTCGGTTGCACCACCGACTGAGCAATCTGTGTCAATCTATTGGTTTCCATCTTCGTGAAAATTTTGAAACTCACATTCAGAAGACATATCGGTCGAAACTGTTCAATACGAACTACTCCTTCTTTCTTTTGCAACAATGTTATTGTTCCAAAGGTAAGATGGAAAAGTTGTAGGTGACCATTGAACATGTCCTGGAACATGGGCAGAAGGTCTCCCTTTATGATATGCCAACATTTCTTATAGAATTCAGCAGGAAACCCATCTGGTCCCGGCGCCTTATTTAGTTTCATTTGTGAAATCACCTCAAACACCTCTTTCTCTGAAAATGGTGCAGATAATTTTCATCTGACCGAAGCTGAGGAATGTCCTCAACTACGAGCTCATCGAGGGACACATCATTGTCCACAGGAGGCCCAAAGAGCTGTTCATAATAATTCGAAATATATATCTTAAGGTTCTCATGACCGACCACCATCCCTTCATCCTGCTCAAGTTGGATGATTTTCTTTTTCCTGTGTTTGCCATTTGCAATCATGCGGAAAAAATGAGTATTGTCATCCCCTTGGACAACTTTGAGAACCTTAGCACGCGAGGCCCACTACATTTCTTCTTCTCTAAGAAGATCACGAAGCTTCTGCTCTGCGTCAGACTTAGCATCCTGCTCAGTCCTATTGAGAAGGGTAGATTCCGCTTTGAGATCTAGAGTTTCAATCAATTGTAACAGTCTTTCTTTTTATCGCTTATAAATCCCACTTTCGTTTCTGGCCCAACCCCTTAATAATTGTCGAATGTGTCTAATCTTGTTTTGCCACCGTTCAACATTGGAATTACCACTCACAGGCTTAGCCCATTCCCTTGCAATAATATCTAAGAAATTCCCCTTTTCGAACCAACGCAATTCGAAAGAGAAAAGGTTTTTGTTACCTATATGAGTTGCTTCACCGAGTCCTGTAACATGGGCGTGTGGTCTGAGATTGCACGCTGCATAGCATGCACCGATACCAAAGGGTATTTTTGTTTCCGTTCTACACTAGTCAGCACTTTGTCCAACTTCTCATAGGTCGGATTAGGTAACGAATTCGCCCATGTGAATTGTCTACCCGTAAGGTCGATCTCTCGCAGATTAAGACTCTCAATAATCGCTTTGAACATGAATGACCACCGGCCATCGTAGTTGTCATTATTCTTCTCTCCTCTCCTCATGATAATGTTAAAATCCCCTCGAACTAAAATTGGCAACCTTTCCTCCCCACAGATCCTAACTAGATCAGCAAGGAAGTCGGGCTTAAGTTCAGGTTGGGCTACGCCATACACTGCCACAAGAGCCAACCTAAAACCATTTCTATTTGAACTTGATGAAAATCCACCGTGTTTGCATGAATGTTGTTCGGTTTATATAAAAATCTGGTTGGTTTGCACGAATTTCGTTCTATTAGTTTAAAAAGTTGTTGAAATATGTGCGGGCAGCATTGATGGCCGCCTCCCGCATCCGTGTTTGCGGACGGATGTGGGAGGAAATTTACGGGTCGGCGTTGGAGGCCCTAACCTCACATAGATGACAAAACTATCAATAGTTAAAATCATAACATGTCTAGCAGGCCAACACACGCCTTCATGGTCTAGTTAGACATCAATCACCCTGTTAGACGAGTTGGCTATCAATGCTTGCTGCTAAGTTCAAAACTTGGCAGGCCATTTTAAAATTTTTGCAATTGGTGGGTCGTTCAAGGGCCTTTCGTGTGTAAGTAGGAAAAAATGTGAGGGGTTTTTGATAAGAAAACACATACACCTCATTCCCAGCGGTTCCCGTGTCCGACAGTGGGTCATAGGCACGCTAACGTGCCACACAGGCAGCAGATATGTCCGCATACGGGAAATGTGATTGTATTTAAAAGCATGATCAAGTTAGATGACTGCAATCACGTACTACTTTACAAATTTATGCATCAAATTAACTGTCACATTTAAGTTCTATGACTTCCAATGTATTTACCTAAAAAAACGTCGATCAGTAATTTAACCTGGATAAGAAAAAGAAATGAGATCAGTGACAAAGCAGAGTAGCAACAAGAAGTCCCACGTGGGTGGCCGGCACCACCGTTTGACCGATCTTTTCCCGATCGAACTTTCTTCTCCTCCAAGCTCGCTGCAAGCATATCCATTAGTCTTCTACCGCAAGAAATCATTTAACAAATGGGACGAAGACAGTGATCCAACAACACAGTGACACCGCTACATAACACGATGCCAAACCAGTCTTACACTCCAAGAAATGTTAAAACAAATGCAAAGAAGAGACTAATCAAGCTCCTAATCAACCTCCTACCCAGGGACACCTCTATATAAGACGATGCCAAATATGCCACCAGTCAATGCACACTCGTTCAGCTTCTAGTAGCCCAACATCTCTTGACTTTTGAGAAAAATGGCTTTTGACCTTGCAGCGGCGGCAGCGGCGGTGCCATGGAGCTACCTCCTGTACGGACTCACGGGCTCAGCGCTCCTGTGGCAGGCCCGCCTGCTGCTGGACCGGCTGTGGTGGCGCCCGCGGCGGCTTGAGCGGACGCTGCGCGCGCAGGGCGTCGGCGGCACGCCGTACCGCTTCCTCATGGGCGACCTCAAGGACTTCGGCCGGCTCAACGACGAGGCCTGGTCCAAGCCATTGCCGCTGCGCTGCCACGACATCGTCCCCCGCGTCATCCCGTTCCTCTACAACAACGTCCGGGATAATGGCAAGCCGTGCTTCTCTTGGTTCGGGCCGGTGGCCAACGTGGCCATCACTGACCCCGAGCTTATCAAGGACGTGCTGTCCAACAAGTTTGGCCACTTCGAGAAGCCCCAGTTCCCGGCTCTCACCAAGCTGCTCGCCAACGGCCTCACCACCCATGAGGGAGAGAAATGGGTCAAGCACAGGAGGATCCTCAATCCCGCGTTCCATCTTGAAAAGCTCAAGGTCAGCGAAAAAATTCACACACAATTCAGACAATTTTCCCTTCAATTTGTGTGGTGACAATTTATTTACGTTATCTTCAAAAATTTCCCTTCAGTTTCAACTTAAAAAAAAAATAAACATACGTCCTGCAATAGTTTGCCACCAAGTGTGATTACTTATGGCTTATTGTTGGTTTATGACTTAATTTGCAGCTCATGCTACCTGCTTTTTCTGCGAGCTGTGAAGAGCTTGTCACCAGATGGAAGGAGTTGCATGGTTCTGGCGGATCGTCCGAGGTGGATGTGTGGCCGGACCTCCAGAACCTCACCGGGGATGTCATTTCTCGCACAGCTTTCGGCAGCAGTTATCTCGAAGGAAGGCGGATATTCCAACTGCAGTCCGAGCAAGCTAAGCTCTTTGTTGGTGCGGTCCAGAGGATTATTATTCCGGGTTACCTGTGAGTTATTATGTGATTCTCGGTTTTTCTTTGCTTTTGCTAATTTTTGAGTGTGTTAAATCTCTTGAAAATCCCAATCAGTATTAGTCATGTATATTTTTCCTTTTGGTTACACTTTTTTTACGTTGTGGGACCTGCCTGATGTACTGCAGATTCTTGCCCACCAAGAACAATTTGAAGATGCGCAAAAACAATAAGGAGGTTGAATCAATTTTACAAGGTCTAATCAATAAAAGAATGAGAGCTATGGAAGAAGGTGAAAAATCCGAAAATGATCTGCTAGGCCTGTTGCTAGAGTCAAATATGAAGGACATGGACGAGAATGGCCAACCTAGCCAAGGAATGACAATGGAAGATGTCATCGAGGAGTGCAAACTATTCTACTTGGCAGGAATGGAGACAACGTCGGTGCTGCTCACGTGGACAATGATTGTACTAAGCATGCATCCGGAGTGGCAAGACCTTGCGAGGGAGGAGGTCCTAGGTTTATTTGGGAAGAACAAACCCGAGTACGAGGGCCTTAGCCGACTCAAAATGGTGAGTACTTGCTGAAATTGATGTATTTTGTTTTCGCAACTGTGTAAGGTAACATGGCTTTCAGGGTATAAATAGCTGGTTTTTCTTTCCACTAATTGTAGGTGACCATGATCCTTCACGAGGTTCTTCGGTTGTATCCATCGGCTACAGTTTTTAGCCGGAAAACATATAAGGATATGGATATTGGAGGTGTCAGATACCCCTCGGGTGTGTTCATCGAGGTGCCAGTTCTATTCATCAATCATGATCCAGACATATGGGGAAGTGATGTCAATGAGTTCAAACCAGACCGATTTGCTCAGGGGATTTCCAAGGCATCCAAGCATTTGGGCGCCTTCTTGTCCTTTGGTTGGGGGCCACGGGTGTGCATTGGCCAGAACTTTGCAATGCTCGAAGCCAAGATGGCGCTAAGCATGATCCTTCAGCATTTCGAGTTTGAGCTCGCGCCATCATATACGCATGCACCGCACACCGTGATGACATTGCAACCGATGCATGGTGCGCAAATTAAGCTGAGAGCTATCTGACTAGGTACACATTTAAGCCACTATTTGGTTGTTCTTAATTATCGGTGTAAATAATGTTGGCTTGTGTAAGATGAACTCTGTATTTTATCTATTCGTGTAAACAGTATTGGTTTGTGTAAGATGAACTATGCATTTGAATTATCTGTAAACAATGTTAGTTTGTGTAAGATGAATTATGTACGAGTGAATAAAAATGTCGTCATAATGTGTTGGATCTTGCTTGTAGGCTTAAGTTACACGTATACGTGTTGTTATGAAAATAACTTTCGACTATGGTGCCGTTAGTAACATAGTCATGAATAATATGAGCGGAGGTGTGCACGCCGTCCTTATAGCGAAGGTCGGCATACACAACCAAGTTTAACCCCTGGAGGGTTCAGATGCCTCGCGGGAGCGCGAACTACTCCTATATGAGGCGAGGCATCACGAGATGGGCTTGTCTCAGAGAACATCAAGAGTGTAACCTTTTCCAAAATCCCCTAACGATCGGCGATCCAAGCCTTACAAGGTCCATCGAACCTCCAAAACCGAGCTCCAAAGAAATGTGGTCATATGAAAGGGATGTGCTTCTCCACTTGAGTTTATTCAAGTTGGAGTGAATAAGATTGCATGCCCGTCGGGGGCTATTGATAGGCTATGTGTCCTTTACAAATGATAAGGCTACCCTTCAAGGCGGTAGGTAGGAAGGGTGGATTGGTAAATGTTGGTCGATGAATCCATGAATACTACTCAAAGGAGGTTAGTGTCCATGGCTCATTCTGAGAAACTCCTTATCCCTTAGCCTTAACTACCAAGTCTGATAGTAGCAGTTGTATGAAAGTTAATTAGAGAGATCATATGAGGTATTGTTTCTCCGTATGTATCCCCTTTCGTTGCCGACAATGCTAACGCGAGAAACTACAATAGATGCTGGAGCACACCAGGCATCTACAGGTCTTTGGAAAGCCCTGCAGTCAGTGCATTATTGTGTGTGTAGTGCCAAAGCCTTTTGTTGAGTTGGACTACCCTTATTTTTTGTTTCCTTGGTTTGTTTGTGTTCTTGTTGCTTTACCGGTGGAACTGTAAGTTTGTATGTTTAGAAACTTTATTTTGTCATTACTTGTGACTAATATTGCAAAGCACCTGCAGGATACTCACAAGAATTAGCAGTTGTGCCCCGGCAATGGTTGGGTGTCTGTCAAGCCTTTAGTTGAGTTGGCCCTTGTTTTGGTTTCCTTGATCAATTGTGTGTTGCTGCTCTTGTTCCTTTACTACTGGCACTGGAAGTCTGCAAAGGGTGCATGGTCATTACTAGATCTATACGAAATATATTTTGTGGTATTCTTTTAAGGCACATTTAACACGGTTAATTTCTATTTAAAATGATGGTTAAAGCTTTATCTTGAAGAATATGTGAATGTCAAAAGGACACACACTCGTGTTAAATGAGAGTAGACTCATGTGCGGCATTTCATTGATTCATCGAAATCATGAGTATTACTATGTGCCATACGGAAATGTAATTATGTACAATATATTCATTTACCGTTTTAGTGTATTTGCTTAAGTTGTAGGATATTCATAGCCATATTGAACAGATGAATATTATAGACGCGGTGAAAATGATCTGCTCGGGTCGCCCCACTGAGGACAACACGGGCCAAACCTTACCCGTTGCTTCCCTCCTCCTCCTCTTCCTCCTTTGTCTCTACCCTCACCGTCACGAAGATTATATGAAAGATACCTTGAAGCAAGTGTCAAAGAAAGACGACAGTGTGCCCGGTCGGCAGACCAATCGCGATACCGGGTGCTCGTGGAGGAGATTCAGAGGATGATTGCAGCTCAAACTAGGGAGATCTCTATTATGCATATTAGTTGTTCACAGAATAAAGTTAGTAATGCACTAGCTGCCTACGGGCATAGTACCCCTCACGCCATGATGTGGCTGGTGTCGGGTCCGAAAGACATTGTAAAACTAATTTTGGCTGATTTGCCTCCTTAAATATTAGAATCTCCCTTTACCCCACCCAAAAAATACAATAGTGAGCGATTCAATTAAGGGCAATCAAGGTCGAGCAAGGAGATGCAAGTCAAGATGAACAGCTCGGATAGCCTCGTCGTCCCAGTTCCAACTAAATATTGTTCCTTTAAACTCACCGCGCACGTTGTTAATCTCGTTTCCAACTGTACTTCCTAGCGGTGCTACTTATAGGACGATCTGCACTCTATAATTATGAATTCACACTCTACTCTTATCTAGTCTATGGTTAGCAACAATACTTGTAATTCAGGGTATCCTCTAGTGAATCAAACTACCGAAATTCTCCAATTACATCCCAGGTTTAGTTTTTTTTAAATCTGATTTGTGAGCTAGTGAGGTCTAATCTTCAATCCAAGTCTCACACTCGTAGCCACTAGAGGACGCCATCGAGAAGCTCGCCTGCTGGATGGTGGTTGTAGAGGTTGTGTGTTATCCTGACCGATGTTGGGATCCGGAGGTTACTGAGGAGTGGCCTTGGTGCAGATCAATCTGATGGTGGAGCTTCACTAATGCGGTGGAGGAATTCAATGGTTCAGTGGGGTGCCGTGACGGTGGTAGTTGTTATCTCGACTTGACGATCAACGTACATGGTTGAGCAGAGATGAGGTGGTGGAATGGCAAACCATTCATCCACTGGCCCTCCCTCTGTCAGCGATGGGGGTCAAAGGGTGGTGCAAAAATTGTCGGATGCAGGAGCAGGTCTTGGACTCTTTTAATGCAGGCATCCGACTAGTGCTAAATCTCCAACCAGTAGATATGTTCTTGATAGCTATGGTTTTGACAAGTATGCACATTCTCCGGGTGTAAACCCATGATCTTGTCTTCTAATAGAACAAGCAAAGTCGAGTGTGTAAGTCATGCCCTTAATGAAGGTGTTGGTTCAAAGCCTAACTTCGGGGATGAAATCCTAAGGTTAAAACTGAAGGAAATATGACCTACAGGCAATAATAAAGTTATTATTTATATACTCATATCATGATAAATGTTTATTATTCATGCTAGAATTGTATTAACCGGAAACATAATACATGTGTGAATACATAGACAAACATAGTGTCACTAGTATGCCTCTACTTGACTAACTCATTGATCAAAGATGGGTGAGTTTCCTAACCATAGATATGAGTTATCATTTGATCAATGGGATCACATCATTAGAAGAATGATGTGATTGACTTGACCCATTCCGTTAGCTAGTACTTGATCGTTTAGTATGTTGCTATTGCTTTCTTCATGACTTATACATGTTCCTATGACTATGAGATTATGTAACTCCCGCTTACCAAAGGAACACTTTGTGTGCTACCAAACATCACAACGTAACTGGGTGATTATGAAGGTGCTCTACTGGTGTCTCCAAAGGTACTTGTTGAGTTGACGTATTTCGAGATTAGGATTTGTCACTCCGATTGTCGGAGAGGTATCTCTGGGCCCTCTCGGTAATGCACATCACTATAAGCCTTGCAAGTAATGTAGCTAATAAGTTAGTTGCGGGATGATGCATTACATAACGAGTAAAGAGACTTGTCGGTAACGAGATTGAACTAGGTACTGAGATACCGACGATCGAATCTCGGGCAAGTAACATGCCGATGACAAAGGGAACAATGTATGTAGTTATGCAGTTTGACCGATAAAGATCTTCGTAGAATATGTGGGAACCAATATGAGCATCCAGGTTCCGCTACTGGTTATTGACCAGAAACGTGTCTCGGTCATGTCTACATAGTTCTCGAACCCGTAGGGTCCGCACGCTTAAAGTTCGGTGATGATCGGTATTACGAGTTTTTGTGTTTTGATGTACCGAAGGTAGTTCGGAGTCCCGGATATGACCACGGACATGACGAGGAGTCTCGAAATGGTCGAGACGTAAAGATCAATATATTGGATGACTATGTTCGGACACCGGAAGTGTTTCGGGAGGTTTCGGACATATACCGGAGTACCGGGCGCGCCCTCCTCCTAGACGGCCGCCCCCTCCTCCCTAATCCTTTATATACAGGAGCAGGGGGGCACCTCTAGACACAACAATTGATCTCTTGATCTCTTAGCCGTGTGCGGTGCCCCCCTCCACCATATTCCACCTCGGTAATTTGTACCAGTGCTTAGGCGAAGCCCTGCGTGGGTAGCATCATCGACACCGTCATCACACCGTCGTGCTGCCAGAACTCTCCCGCAAAGCTCTGCTGGATCGGAATTCATGGGACGTCATTGAGCTGAACGTGTGCTGAACTCGGAGGTGCCATACGTTCGGTACTTGATCGGTCAGATCGTGAAGACGTACGACTAAATCAACCGCGTTGTGCTAAAGCTTCCGCTTTCGGTCTACGAGGGTACGTGGACAACACTCTCCCCTCTCGTTGCTATGCATCACCATGATCTTGCGTGTGCGTAGGAATTTTTTTGAAATTACTACATTTCCCAACAGTGGCATCCGAGCCTGGTTTTATGCGTAGATGTTATATGCACGAGTAGAACACAAGTGAGTTGTGGGCGATACAAGTCATACTGCTTGCCAGCATGTCATACTTTTGTTCGGCGGTATTGTTGGATGAAGCGGCCCGGACCGACATTACGCGTATGCTTACGCGAGACTGGTTCTACCGACGTGCTTTGCACATAGGTGGCTGGCGGGTGTCAGTTTCTCCAACTTTAGTTGAACCGGGTGTGGCTACGCCCGGTCCTTGAGAAGGTTAAAACAACACTAACTTGACAAACTATCGTTATGGTTTTGATGCGTAGGTAAGAACGGTTCTTTCTCAGCCCGTAGCAGCCACGTAAAACTTGCAACCACAAAGTAGAGGACGTCTAACTTGTTTTTGTAGGGCATGTTGTGATGTGATATGGTCAAGACATGTTGCTAAATTTTATTGTATGAGATGATCATGTTTTGTAACAAAGTTATCGACAATTGGCAGGAGCCATATGGTTGTCGCTTTATTGTATGCAATGCAATCGCCCTGCAATTGCTTTACTTTATCACTAAGCGGTAGCGATAGTCGTAGAAGCAATAGTTGGCGAGATGACAACGATGCTACGATGGAGATCAAGGTGTCGCGCCGATGACGATGGTGATCATGACGGTGCTTCGGAGATGGAGATCACAAGCACAAGATGATGATGGCCATAGCATATTGTAGGACCTTGAAGTATGTCTAGAGGGGGGGTGATTAGACTACTTGACCAATAAAAAACTTAACCTTTTCCCAATTTTAGAGTTTGGCAGATTTTAGCTATCTTTGGACAAGTCAAGCAATCATCACACAATTCAGGCAAGCATGTAAAGAGTATATGAGCAGCGGAAATTAAAGCATGCAACTTGCAAGAAGGTAAAGGGAAGGGTTTGGAGGATTCAAACGCAACTGGAGACACGGATGTTTTTGGCGTGGTTCCGATAGGTGGTGCTATCGTACATCCACGTTGATGGAGACTTCAACCCACGAAGGGTAATGGTTGCGCGAGTCCACGGAGGGCTCCACCCACGAAGGGTCCACGAAGAAGCAACCTTGTCTATCCCACCATGGCCGTCGCCCACGAAGGACTTGCCTCACTAGTGGTAGATCTTCACGAAGTAGGCGATCTCCTTGCCCTTACAAACTCCTTGGTTCAACTCCACAATCTTGTCGGAGGCTCCCAAGTGACACCTAGCCAATCTAGGAGACACCACTCTCCAAGAAGTAACAGATGGTGCATTGATGATGAACTCCTTGCTCTTGTGCTTCAAATGATAGTCTCCCCAACACTCAACTCTCTCTCATGGGATTTTGATCTCGTGGAAAGAAGATTTGAGTGGAAAGCAACTTGGGGAAGGCTAGAGATCAAGATTCATATGGTAGGAATGGAATATCTTGGCCTCAACACATGAGTAGGTGGTTCTCTCTCAGACATGGTAAGTTGGAAGTGTAGGTTTGTTCTGATGTCTCTCTCCATGAATGAAGAGGAGGTGGAGGGGTATATATAGCCTCCACACAAAATCTAACCGTTACACACAATTTACCAAACTCGATGGGACCGATTCAACAGACTCGGTCAGACCGATTTGATAAACCTAGTGACCGTTAGGATTTTCGGTGGGACCGACATGCAACTCGGTAGGACCGATATGGTTAGGGTTAGGGCATAACGTAATATCTGTGAGACCGATTACACAAACTCGGTGAGACCGATTTTGGTAATAAGCTTTCCAGAGAGTTGGTCAGGTAAACTCGGTGGGACCGATTCGCTCATTTCGGTGAGACCAAAATGTTACGAAAAGGAAACGGGGAGTTTACATTGCAATCTCGGTGGAACCGATCACTCACTTCGGTTAGACCGAAACGTTACGAAAGGAAACAGAGAGATTACAACCCCATCTCGGTGAGACCGAGATCCCTATCGGTAAGACCGATTTGCCTAGGGTTTGTGGCAGTGGCTATGACATTTGAACTCGGTGGCGCCAGATAGAAAGAATCGATGGGACCGATTTTGACTTTGGGTTTAGGTCATATGTGGATGTGAGAAAGTAGTTGAGGGTATTTGGAGCATATCACTAAGCACATGAAGCAAGAGGCTCATTAAACAACACCTCATCCCTCCTTGATAGTGTTGGCTTTTCCTATAGACTCAATGTGATCTTGGATCACTAAAATGTAAAATGAAGAGTCTTGAGCTTTTGAGCTTGAGCCAATCCTTTGTCCTTGATATTTTGAGGGATCCACTTTCATCATCCATGCCATGCCATCATTGAGCTTTCCTGAAATAATGATCTTGGAATAGCATTAGCTCAATGAGATATATGTTGTTATGAATTACCAAAACCACCTAGGGATAGTTGCACTTTCACATATCACTTATATTGATTGCATGTGATGTTTATCCTTTACGCATCTTATTTTGCTTTGATTGACGGTAGCATTATAAGATCATTTCTCACTAAATTTCAAGGTAAAAGTGTTCTTCCTGAGTATGCACCATTGCCAAAGTTCGTCGTGCCGAGGCACCACGTGATGATCGGGTGTGATAAGCTCTACGTCCATCTACAATGGGTGCAAGCCAGTTTTGCACACACAGAATACTTGGGTTAAACTTGACGAGCCTAGCATATGCAAATATGGCCTCGGAACACTGAGACCGAAAGGTCGAGCATGAATCATATAGTAGATATGATCAACATAGTGATGTTCACCATTGAAAACTACTCCATTTCACGTGATGATCGGTTATGGTTTAGTTGATTTGGATCACGTGATCACTTAGATGATTAGAGAGATGTCTATCTAAGTGGGAGTTCTTAAGTAATATGATTAATTGAACTTAAATTTATCATGAACTTAGTACCTGATAGTATTTTGCTTATCTATGTTTGTTGTAGATAGATGGCTCGTGCTGTTGTTCCGTTAAATTTTAATGCGTTCCTTGAGAAAGCAAAGTTGAAGATAATGGTAGAAATTACACGGACTGGGTCCGTAACTTGAGGATTATCCTCATTGCTGCACAGAAGAATTACGTCCTGGAAGCACCGCTGGGTGCCAGGCCTGCTGCAGATGCAACTGACGACGTTAAGAACGTTTGGCACAACAAAGCTGATGACTACTCGATAGTTCAGTGTGCCATGCTTTACGGCTTAGAATCGGGACTTCAACGACATTTTGAACGTAATGGAGCATATGAGATGTTCCAGGAGTTGAAGTTAATATTTCAAGCAAATGTCCGGACTAAGAGATATGAAGTCTCCAATAAGTTCTATAGCTGCAAGATGGAGGAGAATAGTTCTGTCAGTGAACATATACTCAAAATGTCTGGGTATAACAATCACTTGATTCAACTGGGAGTTAATCTTACGGATGATAGTGTCATTGATGTAATTCTTCAATCATCGCCACCAAGCTACAAGAGCTTCGTGATGAACTATAATATGCAAGGGATGAACAAGACAATTCCCGAGCTCTTCGCAATGCTAAAGGTTGCGGAGGTAGAAATCAAAAAGGAGCATCAAGTGTTGATGGTCAATAAGACCACCAGTTTCAAGAAAAAGGGTAAAGGAAAGAAGAAGGGGAACCTCAAGAAAAACGGCAAACAAGTTGCTGCTCAAGAGAAGAAACCCAAGTCTAGACCTAAGCCTCAGACTGAGTGCTTCTACTGCAAGCAGACTGGTCACTGGAAACGGAACTGCCCCAAGTATTTGGCAGATAAGAAGGATGGCAAAGTGAACAAAGGTATATGTGATATACTCCCTCCGTTCCAAATTACTCGTCGCTAAAATGGATGTATCTAGAATTAAAATACATCTAGATACATCCATACGTGCGACAAGTAATTCGGAACGGAGGGAGTACATGTTATTGATGTGTACCTTACCAGAGCTCGCGGTAGCACCTGGGTATTTGATACTCGTTATGTTGCTAATATTTGCAACTCAAAATAGGGACTACGGATTAAGCGAAGACTAGCAAAGGACGAGGTGACGATGCACGTGGGAAATGGTTCCAAAGTCGATGTGATCGTCGTCGGCACGCTACCTCTACATCTACCATCGGGATTAGTTTTAGACCTAAATAATTGTTATTTGGTGCCAGCGTTGAGCATGAACATTATATCTGGATCTTGTTTGATGCGAGACGGTTATTCATTTAAATCTGAGAATAATGCTTGTTCTATTTATATGAGTAATATCTTTTATGGTCATGCACCCTTGAAAAGTAGTCTATTTTTATTGAATCTCGATAGTAGTGATACACATATTCATAAAGTTGAAGCCAAAAGATGCAGAGTTGATAATGATAGTGCAACTTATTTGTGGCACTGCCATTTGGGTCATATTGGTGTAAAGCGCATGAAGAAACTCCATACTGATGGACTTTTGGAATCACTTGATTATGAATCACTTGGTAGTTGCGAACCATGCCTCATGGGCAAGATGACTAAAACTCCGTTCTCCGAAACTATGGAGTGTTGGAAATATGCCCTAGAGGCAATAATAAAAGTATTATTATATTTCATTGTTCATGATAATTGTCTTTTGTTCATGCTATAACTGTATTATCCGGAAATCGTAATACACGTGTGAACACATAGACCACAATATGTCCCTAGTGAGCCTCTAGTTGACTAGCTCGTTGTGATCAACAGATAGTCATGGTTTCTGCTATGGACATTGGATGTCGTTGATAACGGATCACATCATTAGGAGAATGATGTGATGGACAAGACCCAATCCTAAGCATAGCATAAAGATCGTGTAGTTCGTCTGCTAGAGCTTTGCCAATGTCAAGTATCTCTTCCTTTGACCATGAGATCGTGTAACTCCCGGATACCGTAGGAGTGCCTTGGGTGTATCAAACGTCACAACATAACTGGGTGACTATAAAGGTGCATTACAGGTATCTCCGAAAGTGTCTGTTGGGTTGACACGGATCGAGATTGGGATTTGTCACTCCGTTTGACGGAGAGGTATCTCTGGGCCCACTCGGTAATGCATCATCATAATGAGCTCAAGGTGACCAAGGTGTTGGCCACGGATCATGCATTACTGATGAGTAAAGTTACTTGCCGTAACGAGACCGAACAAGGTATTGGGATACCGACGATCGAGTCTCGGGCAAGTAACGCACCGATTGACAAAGGAATTGTATCTGAGGTTTGATCGAATCCTCAACATCGTGGTTCAACCGATCAAATCATCGAGGAGCATGTGGGAGCCAACATGGGTATCCAGATCCCGCTGTTGGTTATTGCCCGAGAGTCATCTCGGTCATGTCTACATGTCTCCCGAACCCGTAGGGTCTTCACACTTAAGGTTCGGTGACGCTAGGGTTATTAGGAAGACTAGTATGTGACTACTGAATGTTGTTCGGAGTCCCGGATGAGATCCCGGACGTCACGAGGAGTTCCGGAATGGTCCGGAGGTGAATTTTTATATATGGGAAGTTGTCATACGGACACCGGAAAGTTTTGGGGGTCTATCGGTAATGTCCGGGACCACCGGAGGGGTTCCGGGGGTCCACCGGGAGGGGCCACGCCTCCCGGAGGGCCACATGGGCCGCAAAGGGGAGGGAGCAAGCCCCTGGAGGGCTGGGCGCGCCCCCACCTTGGGCCCATGCGCCTAGGGTTGGGGGGGGAAACCCTAAGGGGGGCGCCCCCCTTGCTTGGGGGGCAAGCCTCCCCTCCCTGGCCGCCGCCCCTCTCTAGATGCCATCTAGATGGGTCGGCCCCCTTGCCCCTTCCCCTATAAATAGAGGGGTGGGGGAGGGCTGTTGTACCCATCTCCAAGGCGCAGCCCCTCCCCTCCCCAACACCTCTCCTCCTCCATAAGCGCTTGGCGAAGCCCTGTCGGAGTACTGCTGCACCAACACCACCACGCCGTCGTGCTGCCGTTGGAGCGAGCTTCCTCAACCTCTCCTTCCCCCTTGCTGGATCAAGAAGTAGGAGACGTCTCCCGTCCCGTACGTGTGTTGAACACGGAGGTGCTGTCCGTTCAGCACTTGGACATCGGTGATTCGAATCACGTCGAGTACGACTCCATCATCACCATCCCCTTGCAAGCTTCCGCACGCGATCTACAAGTGGTATGTAGATGCAAACTCTCTCCCATGACTCGTTGCTTAGATGAACTCATAGATGGATCTTGGTGAAACCGTAGGAAAAATTTTAATTTTCTGCAACGTTCCCCAACAGTGGCATCATGAGCTAGGTCTATGCGTAGTTCTCTAATGCACGAGTAGAACACAATTTTGTTGTGGGCGTGGATCTTGTCAACTTGCTTGCCTCTACTAGTCTTTTCTTGCTTCAGCGGTATTGTGAGATGAAGCGTCCCGGACCAACCTTACACGTATGCTTACGTGAGACCGGTTCCACCGATTGACATGCACTAGTTGCATAAGGTGGCTGGCGGGTGTCTGTCTCTCAAACTTTAGTTGGAGCGGATTCGATGAAAAGGGCCCTTATGAAGGGTAAATAGAAGTTGACAAAATCACGTTGTGGTTATTCGTAGGTAAGAAAACGTTCTTGCTAGAACCCAATCGCAGCCACGTAAAAGATGAAACAACAATTAGAAGACGTCTAACTTGTTTTTGCAGCGATTGATCATGTGATGTGATATGGCCAGAAGTTGTGATGAATGATGAATTGTGATGTATGAGATCATGTTCTTGTAATAGGATTCACGACTTGCATGTCGATGAGTATGACAACCGGCACGAGCCATAGGAGTTGTCTTTATTTTTTGTATGACCTGCGTGTCATTGAAGAACGCCATGTAAATTACTTTACTTTATTGCTAAACGCGTTAGCCATAGAAGTAGAAGTAGTCGTTGGCGTGACAACTTCATGAAGACACGATGATGGAGATCATGATGATGGAGATCTTGATAATGGAGATCATGGTGTCAAGCCGGTGACAAGATGATCATGGAGCCCCAAAGATGGAGATCAATGGAGCTATATGATATTGGCCATATCATGTCACAACTATATAATTGCATGTGATGTTTATTATGTTTATGCATCTTGTTTACTTAGGACGACGGTAGTAAATAAGATGACCCCTTACAAAAATTTCAAGCAGTGTTCTCCCCTAACTGTGCACCGTTGCTACAGTTCGTCGCTTCTAAGCACCACGTGATGATCGGGTGTGATGGATTCTTACATTCACATACAACGGGTGTAAGATAGATTTACACAGCGAAAACACTTAGGGTTAACTTGACGAGCCTAGCATGTGCAGACATGGCCTCGGAACACGGATACCGAAAGGTCGAACACGAGTCGTATGGAAGATACGATCAACATGAAGATGTTCACCGACGATGACTAGTCCGTCTCACGTGATGATCGGACACGGGCTAGTCGACTCAGATCGTGTAACACTTAGATGACTAGAGGGATGTCTAATCTGAGTGGGAGTTCATAATTTGATTAGAACTTTATTATCATGAACTTAGTCTAAAACCTTTGCAAATATGTCTTATAGATCAAATGGCCAACGCTAATGTCAACATGAATTTCAACGCGTTCCTAGAGAAAACCAAGCTAAAAGATGATGGCAGCAACTATATGGACTGGGTCCGGAACCTGAGGATCATCCTCATAGCTGCCAGGAAGCAATATGTCCTAGAAGGACCGCTAGGTGACGCTCTCGTCCCAGAGAACCAAGACATTATGAATGCTTGGCAAACTCGTCGATGATTACTCCCTCGTTCAAGGCGGCATGCTTCTGACTTAGAACCGGGCTCCAAAAGCGTTTTGAGCATCACGGAGCATATGAGATGTTCAAGAGCTGAAACTAGTTTTCAAGCTCATGCCCGGTCGAGAGATATGATGTCTCCGACAAGTTCTACAGTTGTAAGATGGAGGAAAACAGTTACGTCAAGTGAGCACATCCTCAAGATGTCCAGGTTACACAACCGTATGACCCGGTGAACATTAACCTCCCAGATGAGGCGGTCATTGACAGAATCCTCCGATCGCTCCCACCAAGCTACAAGAGCTTTGTGATGAACTACAACATGCGGGGATGGTGAAGACCATTCTGAAGTGTTCTCGATCTGAAGTTAGCAGAGGCTGAAATCAAGAAAGAACATCAAGTGTTGATGGTCAATAAGACCACTAAGTTCAAGAAGGGCAAGGGTAAGAAGAACATCAAGAAGGACGGCAAAGATGTTGTTGCGCCGGTAAGCTGCTGCCGGGAAGAAGTCAAAGAATGGACCCAAGCACGAGATCGAGTGCTTTTATTGCAAGGGAAGGGTCCTTTGGAAGTGGAACTGCCCCAAATACTTAGCGGATAAGAAGGCCGCAACACCAAAGGTATATTTGATATACATGTAATTGATGTGTACCTTACGAAGACTCGTAGTAACTCCCGGTATTTGATACCGGTGCCGTTGCTCATATTTGTAACTCACAGCAGGAGCTGCGGAATAAACGGAGACTGGCGAAGGACGAGGTGACGATACGCGTCGGGAATGGTTCCAGAGTCGATGTGATCGCCGTCGGCACGCTGCCTCTACATTTACCCACGGGATTAGTTATGAACCTTAATAATTATTATTTAGTGCCAAGTTTGAGCATGAACATTGTATCTGGATCTCGTTTAATACGAGATGGCTACTCATTTAAGTCTGAGAATAATGGTTGTTCGATTTATATGAGAGATATGTTTTATGGTCATGCTCCGATGGTCAATGGTTTATTCTTAATGAATCTCGAGCGTAATATTACACATGTTCATAGTGTGGATGCCAAAAGATGTAAAGTTGATAACGATAGTCCCACATACTTGTGGCATCGCCGCCTTGGTCACATTGGTGTCAAGCGCATGAAGAAGCTCCATGCTGATGGACTTTAGAGTCTCTTGATTATGAATCGCTTGACACATGCGAACCATGCCTCATGGGCAAATGACCAAGACTCCGTTCTCCGGAACAATGGAGCGAGCAACCAACTTGTTGGAAATCATACATACTGATGTGTGCGGTCCAATGAGCGTTGAGGCTCGCGGAGGATATCGTTATGTTCTCACTCTCACTGATGACTTAAGTAGATATGGGTATGTCTACTTAATGAAACACAAGTTTGAAACCTTTGAAAAGTTCAAGGAATTTCAGAATGAAGTAGAGAATCAACGTGACCGAAAGATAAAGTTCTTACGATCAAATCGTGGAGGAGAATACTTAAGTCACAAATTTGGCACACACTTAAGGAAATGTGGAATCGTTTCACAACTCACGCCGCCTGGAACACCTCAGCGAAACGATGTGTCAGAATGTCGTAATCGCACTCTACTAGATATGGTGCGGTCTATGATGTCTCTTACCGATTTACCACTATCATTTTGGGGATGCGCTCTAGAGACAACTACATTCACTTTAAATAGGGCACCGTCTAAATCCGTTGAGACGACACCGTATGAATTATGGTTTGGGAAGAAACCTAAGCTGTCGTTTCTAAAAGTTTGGGGATGCGATGCTTATGTCAAGAAACTTCAACCTGAAAAGCTCGAACCCAAGTCGGAAAAATGCATATTCATAGGATACCCTAAGGAAACTGTTGGGTATACCTTCTACTTAAGATCCGAAGGCAAGATCTTTGTTGCCAAGAATGGATGCTTTTCGAAAAGAGTTTCTCTCAAAAGAAGTAAGTGGAGGAAAGTAGAACTCGATGAAGTACTACCTCTCGAACGGGAAAGTGGTGCAGCTCAGAAAATGTTCTGTGATGCCCACACCTGTCAAGAGGAAATCAATGATGATGATCAAGGTACTTCGGATCAAGTTGCTACTGAACTTCGTAGGTCCACAAGGACGCGTTCCGCACCAGAGTGGTATGGCAACCCTGTCCTGGAAATCATGTTGTTAGACAACGGTGAACCTTCGAACTATGAAGAAGCGATGGTGGGCCCAGATTCCAACAAATGGCTTGAAGCCATGAAATCCGAGATAGAATCCATGTATGAAAACAAAGTATGGACTTTGACAGACTTGCCCGATGATCGGCGAGCGATAGAAAACAAATGGATTTTTAAGAAGAAGACGGACGCGGATGGAAATGTTACCATCTATAAAGCTCGACTTGTCGCTAAGGGTTATCGACAAGTTCAAGGGATTGACTACGACAAGACTTTCTCTCCCGTAGCGAAGCTGAAGTCCGTCCGAATCATGGTAGCAATTGCCGCATACTATGATTATGAGATATGGCAGATGGACGTCAAAATGGCATTCCTTAACGGACATCTTAAGGAAGAGCTGTATATGATGCAGCCGGAAGGTTTTGTCGATCCTAAGAACGCTAACAAAGTATGCAAGCTCCAGCGATCCATTTATGGGCTGGTGCAAGCATCTCGAGTTAGAACATTCGCTTTGATGAGATGATCAAAGCGTTTGGGTTTATGAGACTTATGGAGAAGCTGCGTTTACAAGAAAGTGAGTGGGAGCTCAGAGCATTTCTCATATTATATGTAGATGACATACCCTTGATGGGAAATAATATAGAACTTCGGACAGCATTAAGGCCTACTTGAATAAGTGTTTTTCAATGAAGGACCTTGGAGAAGCTGCTTATATATTAGGCATCAAGATCTATAGAGATAGATCGAGACGCCTCATAGGTCTTTCACAAAGCACATACCTTGATAAGATTTTGAAGAGGTTCAAAATGGATCAGTCCAAGAAAGGGTTCTTGCCTATGTTACAAGGTGTGAGATTGAGCTCAGCTCAGTCACCGACCACGGCAAAAGATAAAGAAGAGATGAGTGTCATCCCCTATGCTTCAGCCATATGATCTATTATGTATGCCATGCTTTGTACTAGACCCGATGTAAACCTTGCCGTAAGTTTGGTAGCAAGATACCAAAATAATCCCGGCAAGGAACACTGGACAACGGTCAAGAATATCCTGAAGTACCTGAAAAGGACAAAGGACATGTTTCTCGTTTATTGAGGAGACGAAGAGCTCGTCAGAAGGGTTACGCCGACGCTTAGCTTCAACTCAGATTTGGATGACTCTAAGTCACAAACCGGATACGTGTATATGTTGAATGGTGGAGCGAGAGCTGGTGCAGTTGCAAGCGAAGCGCCGTGGCGGGATCTACGTGTGAAGCGGAGTACATGGCAGCGTCGGAGGCAGCGATGAAGCGATTTGGGTGAAGGAGTTCATCACCAACCTAGGAGTCATACCCAATGCGTCGGGCCGATCAAACTCTTTCGTGACAACACTGGAGCTATTGCCCTTGCCAAGGAGCCTGTGTCACAAGAAGACCAGCACATCAAGCGCCGCTTCAACTCCATCCGTGAAAATGTTCAAGATGGAGACATAGAGATTTGCAAAGTGCACACGGATCTGAATGTCGCAGATCCGTTGACTAAACCTCTCTCGCAGGCAAAACATGATCAACACCAGAACTCTATGGGTGTTCGATTCATCACAATGTAACTAGATTGGTGACTCTAGTGCAAGTGGGAGACTGTTGGAAATATGCCCTAGAGGCAAAATAAAAGTATTATTATATTTCATTGTTCATGATAATTGTCTTTTGTTCATGCTATAACTGTATTATCCGGAAATCGTAATACACGTGTGAACACATAGACCACAATATGTCCCTAGTGAGCCTCTAGTTGACTAGCTCGTTGTGATCAACAGATAGTCATGGTTTCTGCTATGGACATTGGATGTCGTTGATAACGGGATCACATCATTAGGAGAATGATGTGATGGACAAGACCCAATCCTAAGCATAGCATAAAGATCGTAGTTAAATGCGCTAGAGCTTTGCCAATGTCAAGTATCTCTTCCTTCGACCATGAGATCGTAACTCCGGATACCGTAGGAGTGCCTTTGGTGTATCAAACGTCACAACGAATCGGGTGACTATAAAGGTGCATTACAGGTATCTCGAAAGTGTCTGGGTTGACACGGATCGAGATCGGATTTGTCACTCCGCTTGACGGAGAGGTATCTCTGGGCCCACTCGGTAATGCATCATCATAATGAGCTCAAGGTGACCAAGGTGTTGGCCACGGATCATGCATTACGGTACGAGTAAAGTGACTTGCCGGTAACGAGACTGAACAAGGTATTGGGATACCGACGATCGAGTCTCGGGCAAGTAACGTACCGATTGACAAAGGGAATTGTATACGGGGTTTGATCGAATCCTCGACATCGTGGTTCAACCAATGAAATCATCGAGGAGCATGTGGGAGCCAACATGGGTATCCAGATCCCGCTGTTGGTTATTGCCCGAGAGTCGTCTCGGTCATGTCTACATGTCTCCCGAACCCGTAGGGTCTTCACACTTAAGGTTCGGTGACGCTAGGGTTATTAGGAAGACTAGTATGTGACTACCGAATGTTGTTCGGAGTCCCGTATGAGATCCCGGACGTCACGAGGAGTTCTGGAATGGTCCGGAGGTGAAGTTTTATATATGAGAAGTTGTCATACGGACACCGGAAAGTTTCGGGGGTCTATCGGTAATGTACCGGGACCACCGGAGGGGTTCCGGGTCCACCAAGAGGGGCCACCTCCGGAGGGCCACATGGGCGCAAGGGAGGGAGCCAGCCCTGGAGGGCTGGGCGCACCCCCCACCTTGGGCCCATGCGCCTAGGGTTGGGGGAACCCTAGGGGGCGCCTGCTTGGGGGCAAGCCTCCCTCCTGACGCCGCCCCCCCTCTAGATCCCATCTAGAGGGGTCGGCCCCCCTTGCCCCTTCCCCTATAAATAGAGGGGTGGTGGGAGGGCTGCTGTACCCACCTCCAAGGCGCAGCCCCTCCCCTTCCCAACACCTCTCCTCCTCCGTAAGTGCTTGGCGGCCTGCCGAGATATCGCTGCACCAACACCACCACGCCTGTCGTCTTTGCCGTTGAGCGAGCTTCCTCAACCTCTCCTTCCCCTTGCTGGATCAAGAAGGAGGAGACGCCTCCGTCTGTGCACGTGTGTTGAACGCGGAGGTGCTGTCCGCTCAAGACTTGGACATCGGTGATTCAATCACGCCGAGTACGACTCCATCATCACCATCCCCTTGCAAGCTTCCGCACGCGATCTACAAGTGGTATGTAGATGCAAACTCTCTCCCATGACTCGTTGCTTAGATGAACTCATAGATGGATCTTGGTGAAACCGTAGGAAAATTTTTAATTTTCTGCAACGTTCCCCAACATGGAGCAAGCAACAGATTTGTTGGAAATCATACATACTAATGTATGTGGTCCGATGAATATTGAGGCTTGTGGCAGGTATCGTTATTTTCTCACCTTCACAGATGATTTGAGCAGATATGGGTATATCTACTTAATGAAACATAAGTCTGAAACATTTGAAAAGTTCAAAGAATTTCAGAGTGAAGTGGAAAATCATCGTAACAAGAAAATAAAGTTTCTACGATCTGATCGTGGAGGAGAATATTTGAGTTACGAGTTTAGTCTACATTTGAAACAATGCGGAATAGTTTCACAACTCACGCCACCCGGAACACCACAACGTAATGGTGTGTCTGAACGTCGTAATCGTACTTTACTAGATATGGTGCGATCTATGATGTCTCTTACCGATTATCGCTATCGTTTTGGGGTTATGCTTTAGAGACGACTGCATTCACGTTAAATAGGTCACCATCAAAATCCGTTGAGACGACGCCTTATGAACTATGGTTTGGCAAGAAACCAAAGTTGTCGTTTCTTAAAGTTTGGGGCTGCGATGCTTATGTGAAAAAGCTTCAACCTGATAAGCTCAAACCCCAATCGGAGAAATGTGTCTTCATAGGATACCCAAAGGAAACTGTTGGGTACACCTTCTATCACAGATCCGAAGGCAAAACATTCGTTGCTAAAAATGGATCCTTTCTAGAGAAGGAGTTTCTCTCGAAAGAAGTGAGTGGGAGGAGAGTAGAACTTGATGAGGTAACTGTACCTGCTCCCTTATTGGAAAATAGTTCATCACAGAAACCGGTTCCTATGACGACTACACCAATTAGTGAGGAAGCTAATGATATTGATCATGAAACTTCAGATCAAGTTACTACCGAACCTCGTAGGTCAACTAGAGTAAGATCCGCACCAAAGTGGTACGGTAATCCTATTCTGGAGGGCTTGTTACTTGACCATGGCGAACCTACGAACTATGAGGAAGCGATGATGAGCCCAGATTCCGCAAAATGGCTTGAGGCCATGAAATCTGAGATGGGATCCATGTATGAGAACAAAGTGTGGACTTTGGTTGACTTGCCCAATGATCGGCAAGCCATCGAGAATAAATGGATCTTCAAGAAGAAGACTAACACTGATGGTAATGTTACTGTCTACAAAGCTCGACTTGTTGTGAAAGGTTTTCGACAAGTTCAAGGTGTTGACTACGATGAGACTTTCTCACCCATAGCGATGCTTAAGTCTGTCCGAATCATGTTAGCAATTGCCGCATTTTATGATTATGAAATTTGGCAAATGGATGTCAAAACTGCATTCCTGAATGGATATCTGGAAGAAGAGTTGTATATGATGCAAGCAGAAGGTTTTGTCGATCCAAAAGGTGCTAACAAAGTGTGCAAGCTCCAGTGATCCATTTATGGACTGGTGCAAGCCTCTCGTAGTTGGAATAAACGCTTTGATAGTGTGATCAAAGCATATGGTTTTATCTGAGACTTTTGGAGAAGCTTTGTATTTACAAGAAAGTGAGTGGGAGCTCAGAGCATTTCTAATACTATATGTGGACGACATATTATTGATTGGAAATGATATAGAATTTCTAGATAGCATAAAAGGATACTTGAATAAAAGTTTTTCAATGAAAGACCTCGGTGAAGCTGCTTATATATTGGTCATCAAGATCTATAGAGATAGATCAAGACGCTTAATTGGACTTTCACAAAGTACATACCTTGATAAAGTTTTGAAAAAGTTCAAAATGGATCAAGCAAAGAAAGGGTTCTTGCATGTAATACAAGGTGTGAAGTTGAGTCAGACTCGAGTTCCGACCAACGCAGAAGATAGAGAGAAAATGAAAGATGTTCCTATGCTTCAGCCATAGGCTCTATCATGTATGCAATGTTGTGTACCTGCACTGATGTGTGCCTTGCTATTAGTTTAGCAGGAGGTACCAAAGTAATCCAGAGTGGATCATCGGACAGCGGTCAAGAACATCCTAAAATACCGAAAAGGACTAAGGATATGTTTCTTGTTTATGGAGGTGACAAAGAGCTAGTCGTAAATGGTTACGTCGATGCAAGCTTTGACACTGATCCGGACGATTCTAAATCGCAAACCGGATACGTGTTTATATTGAACGGTGGAGTTGTCAGTTGGTGCAGTTCTAAACAAAGCGTCGTGGCGGGATCTACGTGTGAAGCGGAGTGATACGTCTCCAACGTATCTATAATTTTTGATTGCTCCATGCTACTTTATCTACTGTTTTGGACTATATTGGGCTTTATTTTTCACTTTTATATTACTTTTGGGACTAACCTATTAACCGGAGGCCCAGCCCAGAATTGCTATTTTTTGCCTTTTTCGGTATTTCGAAGAAACAGAATATCAAACGGAGTCCAAACGGAATGAAACCTTCGGGATCGTGATTTTCCAACCGAACGTGATCCAGGAGACTTGGACCCTACTCCAAGAAGGTTCCGAGGAGGTCATGAGGGTGGAGGGCGCGCCCCCTCGTGCACGCCCCCTACCTCGTGGGCCCCTCGGAGCTCCACCGACGTACTCCTTCCTCCTATATATACCTACGTATCCCCGTATGATCAGAACATGAGCCAAAAACATAATTCCACCGTCGCAACCTTCTGTATCCACGAGATCTCATCTTCGGGCCTATTCCGGAGCTCCGCCGGAGGGGGCATCCACCACGCAGGGCTTCTACATCATCACCATAGCCCCTCCGATGAAGTGTGAGTTGTTTACTTCAGACCTTCGGGTCCATCGCAAGTAGCTAGATGGCTTCTTCTCTCTTTTTGGATCTCAATACAATGTTCTCCCCCTCTCTTGTGGAGATCTATTCGATGTAATCTTCTTTTTGCGGTGTGTTTGTTGAGACCGATGAATTGTGGGTTTATGATCCAAAGATTATCTATGGAAAATATTTGATTCTTCTCTGAATTCTTTTATGTATGATTGAGTTATCTTTGCAAGTCTCTTGAATTATCCATTTGGTTTGGCCAACTAGATTGGTAGTTCTTGCAATGGGAGAAGTGCATGGCTTTGGGTTCAATCTTATGTGTCCTTACTCATGACAAAAAGAGTTGCAAGGCACGTATGGTATTGTTGCCATCAAGGATAACAAGATGGGGTATTTATCATATTGCATGAATTTATTCCTCTACATCATGTCATCTTGCTTAAGGCGTTACTCTGTTTTAACTTAATACTCTAGATGCATCTTTGGATAGCAATCGATGAGTGGAGTAATAGTAGTAGATGCGTAATCGTTTGATTTACTTGTCACGGACGTGATGCCTATATACATGATCATTGCTTAGATATACTCGTAACTATGCTCAATTCTATCAATTGCTCAACAGTAATTTGTTCACCCACCGTAGAATACTTATGCTGTTGAGAGAAGCCACTAGTGAAACCTATGGCCCCTGGGTCTATTCTCATCATATCAATCTATATCACTTTATTTACTTGCTTTGTTTTTACTTTGCCTTTACTTTTTACTTTGCATCTATCTATCAAAAATACCAAAAATATTATCTCTATCAGATCTCACTCACGTAAGTGACCGTGAAGGGATTGACAACCCCTAAGCATTGGTTGCGAGTTGCTATCGTGTTGTGCAGGTACGAGGGACTTGCGCGTGACCTCCTACTGGATTGATACCTTGGTTCTCAAAAACTGAGGGAAATACTTACGCTACTGTGCTGCATCATCCTCTCTTCGGGGAAAACCAACGCAAGCTCGAGATGTAGCAAGAAGAATTTCTGGCGCCATTGCTGGGGAGGCTTACGCAAAAGTCAACATACCAAGTACCCATCACAATCCCTATCTCTCGCATTACATTATTTGCCATTTGCCTCTCATTTTCCTCTCCCCCACTTCACCCTTGCCGTTTTATTTGCCCTCTCTTTCCCAATCTCCTCCTCTCTTTCCGTTGCCTTTTCCTCGTCCGTTTGTTTGCTCGTGTGTTGGATTAGATGCTTATTTATTCCTAAAGAAAGAAGCCAATATCTATGGATCCTGATCCTCTTGCCAATCTTTTTAAGAGATCCAATTATTATGAACCAATTCCTAGTGATTTGGATGCACTAGATTATCTTTATAAGCTTTTGCCTAAAATCCGTAGATCTGAAAATTGTGATGAAGTGCTTCATGATAGATCTTTAAATAAAAGCATGATTGCAATGATTTTATAATAAATTCTATTGATGTAAATTATGCTAATAATATGCAAAACCCTAAGCTTGGGGATGCTAGTTTTGCCATGCCTACTACTTGTTGCAATGATCATGATTGGGGTGATTCTTCTTATGATCTTGAAAAATTATTTAAGCCCCATGATGACTATGAGATTGATAATATTGTTTGCAATAATATTGAAAGTGGGTTTGGAAGAGTGTCAACTTTAGATCCCACATATTTGGATAATATTCAATCTTATGAAGTTTTTGATAAAAGTGGGTTTGGAAAGGTCATGACTTTAGTTAATGATAATCCCACTATTTTGGAAGAGTATCAACTTTGCATACATGTGGATCATGTTAAGAATATGTTATGTGATAGCTATTTTGTTGAATTTCCTTATGATCCTACATTTAATTATTATGAGAGAGGAAAATATGGTTGTAGAAGTTTTCATGTTACTAAATTACCTCTCTTCATGTTGAGATTGCTATCGTCACCTTCTTCTTCCTTGCATATGCTAGTTTTTGCTTGCCTCGAAAATTTGTTTGCCTATAATATGCCTATGCATAGGAAGTATGTTATACTTAAGTGTGTTTGTCACATGTTTTATGATGCTCTCTTTATGCTTCAATTCTTGTCTTTCATGTGTGCATCATCGAAATCTCAATGCCTAGCTAAAAAGGCTTTAAAGAAAAGCGCTTGTTGGGAAAAAACCCAATATTTATCCTTTCTGCCTAGTAATAAATAATCCATATACCTTCTGTTTGAATGTGGTTTTATGTTTAATTAGTGTTTGTGCCAAGTAGGACCTATAGGATAACCTACGATGATAGTTGATTTGATTCTGCTGAAAAACAGAAACTTTAGTGCTCACGAGATTAGCTGCCATTTTTTACTGGAGAGTGCTTTTAGGTTGATTCTTTTTGCTTCTGATCAATAAACAAATTTTTCAGGACTTACTATTTTTGTAGAATTTTAAGAGTTCCAGAAGTTTGCGTTAGTTACAGATTACTACAGACTGTTCTGTTTTTGACAGATTCTGTTTTTCATGTGTTGTTTGCCTATTTTGATGAATCTATGGCTAGTAAAATAGTTTATAAACCATAGGGAAGTTGGAATACCGTAGGTTTAACACCAATATAAATAAAGAATGAGTTCATTACAGTACCTTGAAGTAGTCTTTTGTTTTCTTTCTCTAACGGAGCTCACGAGATTTCTGTTGAGTTTTGTGTTGTGAAGTTTTCAAGTTTTGGGTGAATTCTTTTGATGGGTTATGGAACAAGGAGTGGCAAGAGCCTAAGCTTGGGGATGCCCATGGCAACCCCAAGATAATCCAAGGACACCAAAAAGTCAAAGCTTGGGGATGCCCCGGAAGGCATCCCCTCTTTCGTCCACTTCCATCGGTAATTTACTTGGAGCTATATTTTTATTCACCAACATGATATGTGTTTTGCTTGGAGCGTCTTGTATTATCTGTGTCTTTGCTTGTTAGTTTACCACAATCATCTTTGCTGTACACACCATTTGAGAGAGCCATACATGAATTGAAATTTGTTAGTATACTCTATGTTCTTCACTTATATCTTTTGAGCTTGATAGTTTGCTCATAGTGCTTCACTTATATCTTTTGGAGCGTGATAATTTTTGCTCTAGTGCTTCACTTAGATCTTTTTGAGCATGGTGGTGGATTTGTTTTAAAAAAAATTGATCTCTCATGCTTTCACTTAGAATATTTTGAGAGCCTTTAATAGCATGGTAATTTGCTTAATGTTAATATACTTGGTATTCAAGATATGTGAAACTTTCTTTTGAGTGCGTTGAATACTAAGATAAGTTTGATGCTTGATAATTGTTTTGAGATGTGGAGGTAATAATATCAAAGTCGTGCTAGTTGGGTGATTATGAATTTGAGAAATACTTGTGTTGAAGTTAGCAAGTCCCGTAGCATGCACGTATGGTTAAAGTTATGTAACAAATTTGAAACACGAAGTGTACCTGGCTTGTGCATCCTTATGAGTGGCGGTCGGGAACGAGCGATGGTCTTTTCCTACCAATCTATTCCCCTAGGAGCATGCGCGTAGTATTTGAATTTTTGATGACTTCTAAATTTTTGCAATAAGTATATGAGTTCTTTTGACTAATGTTGAGTCCATGGATTATACGCACTCTCATCTTTCCGCCTTTGCTAGCCTCTTCGGTAGCGTGCATTGCCCTTTCTCACCTTGAGAGTTGGTGCAAACTTCGCCGGTGCATCCAAACCCCGTGATACGATACGCTCTATCACACATAAACCTCCTATTATCTTCCTCAAAACAGCCACCATACCTACCTATCATGGCATTTCCATAGCCATTCCGAGATATATTGCCATGCAACTTCCACCATCATCATCATGACATGCATTACTTTTGTCATATTGCCATTGCATGATCTTGTAGTTGACATCGTATTTGTGGCAAAGCCACCATGCATTATTTTTCATACATGTCACTCTTGATTCATTGCACCATCCCGGTACACCACCGGAGGCATTCATATAGAGTCATATCTTGTTCTAGTATCGAGTTGTAATTCATATGTTGTAACGAAAGTGTGACGATCATCATTAGAGCATTGACCAAATAAATAAAAAGGCCAAAAAAAATAAAGGCCCCCAAAAAAAGATAAAGGCCAAAAAAAAGAGAGAGAAAGGCCCAAAAAAATAAAAAAAAATAAAAAGGGCAATGCTACTATCTCTTTTTCCACACTTGTGCTTCAAAGTAGCACCTTGTTCTTTATGTAGTGAGTCTCATATATTGTGCTTCAAAGTAGCACCATGTTTTTCATATAGTGAGTCTCTTAAGTTGTCTTGTTCATACTAGTGGGAATTTTTCATTATAGAACTTGGCTTGTATATTCCTACGATGGGCTTCCTCAAATGCCCTAGGTCTTCGTGAGCAAGCGAGTTGGATGCACACCCACTAGTTTTCTTTTGTTGAGCATTCATAGCTCTAGGTCATCCGTTGCATGGCAATCCCTACTCCTTGCATTAACATCAATCGATGGGCATCTCCATAGCTCATTGATTAGCCTCGTTGATGTGAGACTTTCTCCTTTTTTGTCTTCTCCACACAATCCCCATCATCATATTCTATTCCACCCATAGTGTTATATCCATGACTCATGCTCATGTATTGCGTGAAGGTTGAAAAAGTTTGAGATTATTTAAGTATGAAACATTGGCTTGTCATCGGGGGTATAGAAGTTAGGAACATCTTTGTGTGACGAAAATGAAGCATAGCCTAACTATATGATTTTGTAGGGATGAACTTTCTTTTGCCATGTTATTTTGAGAAGACATGATTGCTTTGATTAGTATGCTTGAAGTATTATTATTTTTGTGTCAATATGAACTTTTGTCTTGAATCTTTCGGTTCTGAATATTCATATCACAATTAAGAAGATTTATATTGAAATTATGCCAAAGTGTCACTCCGCATCAAAAATTATTTTTTTTATCATTTACCTACTCGAGGACGAGCAGGAATTAAGCTTGGGGATGCTTGATACATCTCCAACGTATCTATAATTTTTGATTGCTCCATGCTACTTTATCTACTGTTTTGGACTATATTGGGCTTTATTTTTCACTTTTATATTACTTTTGGGACTAACCTATTAACCGGAGGCCCAGCCCAGAATTGCTGTTTTTTGCCTTTTTCAGTATTTCATAGAAACAGAATATCAAACGGAGTCCAAAGGGAATGAAACCTTCGGGATCGTGATTTTCCAACCGAACGTGATCCAGGAGACTTGGACCCTACTCCAAGAAGCTTCCGAGGAGGTCATGAGGGTGGAGGGCGCCCCCCCGGGCGCGCCCCCTACCTCGTGGGCCCCTCGGAGCTCCACCGACGTACTCCTTCCTCCTATATATACCTACGTATCCCCGTATGATCAGAACAGGAGCCAAAAATCTAATTCCACCGCCGCAACCTTCTATATCCACGAGATACCATCTTGGGGCCTGTTCCGGAGCTCCGCCGGAGGGGGCATCCACCACGAAGGGCTTCTACATCATCACCATAGCCCCTCTGATGAAGTGTGAGTTGTTTACTTCAGACCTTCGGGTCCATAGCTAGTAGCTAGATGGCTTCTTCTCTCTTTTTGGATCTCAATACAATGTTCTCCCCCTCTCTTGTGGAGATCTATTTGATGTAATCTTCTTTTTGCGGTGTGTTTGTTGAGACCGATGAATTGTGGGTTTATGATCCAGTATTATCTATGGAAAATATTTGATTCTTCTCTGAATTCTTTTATGTATGATTGAGTTATCTTTGCAAGTCTCTTCGAATTATCCGTTTGGTTTGGCCAACTAGATTGGTAGTTATTGCAATGGGAGAAGTGCATGGCTTTGGGTTCAATCTTGCGGTGTCCTTACTCAGTGACAAAAAGAGTTGCAAGGCACGTATGGTATTGTTGCCATCGAGGATAACAAGATGGGGTATTTATCATATTGCATGAATTTATTCCTCTACATCATGTCATCTTGCCTAAGGCGTTACTCTGTTTTAACTTAATACTCTAGATGCATGCTGGATAGCGGTCGATGACAGGAGTAATAGTAGTAGATGCTGAATCGTTTCGATCTACTTGTCACGGACGTGATGCCTATATACATGATCATTGCCTAGATATACTCATAACTATGCTCAATATCTGTCAATTGCTCAACAGTAATTTGTTCACCCACCGTAGAATACTTATGCTCTTGAGAGAAGCCACTAGTGAAACCTATGGCCCCCGGGTCTATTCTCATCATATCAATCTCTATCACTTTATTTACTTGCTTTGTTTTTACTTTGCCTTTTATTTTTTTACTTTGCATCTATCTATCAAAAATACCAATAATATTATCTCTATCAGATCTCACTCTCGTAAGTGACCGTGAAGCGATTGACAACCCCTAAGCGTTGGTTGCGAGTTGCTATCGTGTTGTGCAGGTACGAGGGACTTGCGCGTGACCTCCTACTGGATTGATACCTTGGTTCTAAAAAACTGAGGGAAATACTTACGCTACTGTGCTGCATCATCCTCTCCTCTTCGGGGAAAGCCAATGCAAGCTGGAGACGTAGCACGGAGTACATAGCTGCTTCGGAAGCAACAAATGAAGGAGTCTGGATGAAGGAGTTCATATCCGATCTAGGTGTCATACCTAGTGCATCGGGTCCAATGAAAATCTTTTGTGACAATACTGGTGCAATTGCCTTGACAAAGGAATCCAGATTTCACAAGAGAACCAAGCACATCAAGAGACGCTTCAATTCCATCCGGGACCAAGTCCAGGAGACATAGAGATTTGCAAGATACATACGGATCTGAATGTTGCAGACTCGTTGACTAAGCCTCTTGCACGAGCAAAACATGATCAGCACCAAGGCTCCATGGGTGTTAGAATCCTTACTGTGTAATCTAGATTATTGACTCTAGTGCAAGTGGGAGACTGAAGGAAATATGCCCTAGAGGCAATAATAAAGTTATTATTTATTTCCTCATATCATGATAAATGTTTATTATTCATGCTAGAATTGTATTAACCAGAAACATAATACATGTGTGAATACATAGACAAACATAGTGTCACTAGTATGCCTCTACTTGACTAGCTCATTGATCAAAGATGGTTGAGTTTCCTAACCATAGATATGAGTTATCATTTGATCAATGGGATCACATCATTAGAAGAATGATGTGATTGACTTGACCCATTCCGTTAGCTTAGCACTTGATCGTTTAGTATGTTGCTATTGCTTTCTTCATGACTTAATACATGTTCCTATGACTATGAGATTATGTAACTCCCGCTTACCGGAGGAACACTTTGTGTGCTACCAAACGTCACAACGTAACTGGGTGATTATAAAGGTGCTCTATAGGTGTCTCTGAAGGTACTTGTTGATTTGACGTATTTTGAGATTAGGATTTGTCACTCCGATTGTCGGAGAGGTATCTCTGGGCCCTCTCAGTAATGCACATCACTATAAGCCTTGCAAGCAATGTAGCTAGTGAGTTAGTTGTGGGATGATGCATTACATAATGAATAAAGAGACTTGCCAGTAACGAGATTGAACTAGGTATTGAGATACCAACGATCGAATCTCGGGCAAGTAACATACCGATGACAAAGGGAACAACGTATGTAGTTATGCCGTTTGACCGATAAAGATCTTCGTAGAATATGTGGGAACAAATATGAGCATCCAGGTTCCGCTATTGGTTATTGACCGGAAACGTGTCTCGGTCATGTCTACATAGTTCTCGAACCCGTAGGGTCCGCACGCTTAAAGTTCGGTGACGATCGGTATTATGAGTTTTTGTGTTTTGATGTCCAGAAGGTAGTTCGGAGTCCCGGATATGATCACAGACATGACGAGGAGTCTCGAAATGGTCGAGACGTAAAGATCGATATATTGGATGACTATGTTCGGACACCGGACGTGTTTCGGGAGGTTTCGGACATATACCGGAGTACCGGGGGGTTACTGGAACCCCCGGGGGGTTTAGTGGGCCTCATGGGCCCTAGTGGAGATGAGGAGGCGGCGGGGCAGGCCGCGCCTCCCTCTAGTCCGGGTGGACAAGGAGGCGGCGCCCCCCTTTCCTTCCTCTCCGCTCTCCCTTCGTCTCCCCCTCCTACTCCAACTAGGAAAAGAGGGAGGCCTACTCCCGGTGGGAGTAGGACTCCTCCCTGGCGTGCCCTCCTCCTGGCCGGCCGCCCCCTCCCCCCTGATCCTTTATATACGGGGGCAGGGGGGCACCTCTAGACACAACAATTGATCTCTTGAACTCTTAGCCGTGTGCGGTGCCTCCTTCCACCATATTACACCTCGGTAATATCGTAGCGGTTGTCGGTGTTCTGGGAACGGGGTCCCCAGACTTGCCTACCTGCGGCCTGCGGCGTGGCTCATAGGGGGGCTTAGCACGGCCCATCTTCGTCAACACAAGCTCAAGACCCTCGCGAGGGGCCAAGCCTCGCGGGGCGGACGACAAGGAGCTTCCTCAGGCACGGCCTCATCAGGCTAGCTCGCGAGGAGGCGGAGAGATCAAGGCGGGGTACCTCGCGAGGTGCCCATGATGCAAGCCATGACGACCAAGGGCGCCAGCCCGCGCAGTGTCCTCCTTTCCTCTTTGGTGCAAAGGGAGCAAGCGCAGGCGAGAGCATCAAGGAAAGGCATCCATTTCAGTGCAACAAGACCAAGACCAGCCCAACGGCAGGGAGGAAGTCATTGTGGATCCTAAGCAAAGGCCACCACAGAGCCTTTGACAAAGCGAGGACCAACTTTAGTCAGGATAAGTGTACCCGCTGTTCCCCTTCAAAATGGCCAATTGTTGGCGTCCTTCTCGCTCAATATTTGGGAAGAGGCCCAGGGCCTTTGCCTATAAATAGGACTAGCCACCCCCAGGGTAGAGACACCTGAGTAAAGCAAGAGAGAGAGAGAGAAGGGCGGCTGAACTCCTCCTATTAGTTCATCGTCCCAGCCAACAACAGACCCTCGCGAGACTGTTCTTCCTTCTATTGTTCATCATCAGCCCAAGAGGCAATCCACCACACCACACACTGGAGTAGGGTATTACACCACAATGGTGGCCTGAACCAGTATAAACTCTGTGTCTCTTGTGTTGTTCCTTTCGTAGTTTAGATCTCAGCGAGCCGGCGAGGAACAGGTAGGTAGAGGGCGAAATCTCCGCATGCACCCCAGTGTTCGAACCTCAAGGGTCTGCCGGAACCCGAAATCCGACATTTGGCGTGCCAGGTAGGGGTGCGCCGGGATGCACCTCCTGCCACTTCGCGTCCCGTCGCATCGTCATCACCAAGTCCGGCGACCAGGCGGGCAACCCTGATCCCTGGGCGGCTTGGCCCGCCCGCGCAGAGCCGCTCGCCTCGGGCGACCCCATGCCCCAGGCAGCTCGCGGTCCGCAGGGCGTTGCGGGCCGTGGGCGACGCGGACAGGCTCCGACGGCTCTCACACCGCGGCAAGCAGCAAGGGCCTCCAACCACGCCGTGGCCACGATGTTGTACACCCGCCAGGAGCAGGCGAACTCAAGGGCCGCGCTCACGGTGGCCCGAGAGCTGCTGCAGTGCAGGCTAATGGAAGGCGGTCGCGACGTGCTGCTGGAGCGGGTGGCAGAGCTCCTGGGCTTTTCCGCCTCGGGGGCTCACGCCTTCTGCACCCAGCTCCCGTCTCAGGCCCAGGGCGGCCCGCGCGGGGGCCCCACGCGCACCCGCGGGCTCCAAGGCTACTCCAACACCAGCGAAGCTATCAGCACCGGGCCGACGGCAGCGCTGATTCCGCTCCCGGCCAGCAAAGAAGGAATCGTCGCGACCCACGGCCCCTGTGGGCCGCCGCGCTACCACCCCCAGGTGGGCACATCAAGCAGAGCTGCATGGCACACGTAGCACTATGGCGTGGCCTTCGGGATGACGGCCCCAGAAGAATACGTGCCCCACATGATGGACCAAGGGCACCCGCACGACGGCGAACAAGGTTCGCTCCTCAGCCCAAGCTGGGGGGACGAGGCGCCAGAAGCTGAGCTCTTCTAGGAGCCCCGGGACGGCCCCACCGGCCACGCAGGAAGCGACGATTATCGGGTACCACTAATTCCTCAGGAGCAGGCATACACTAATCATGGGTCGCAGGAGGTGCAGGTCGCCGCGGCAAGCAACTGCCCCGCTCCCGCAGTCTCCTACCCCTCAGGAGGAGGGCATCGGGGGCTGCAGGAGAGGGGCCGGGATCCGGCATCACCACCACGGCCTTCGGAGCAAGGCGTTCTCAGGAGGTAGGCCCTCCGCTGGGGAGGTGCCTCAGGGCCTGCCCCTGGCGGAGGACCCGTGGTCGTTAGGGGAACCGCTGGTGACCGCTCTACCCCATCGGCGGTGTCCTGATTTCCGGTCGTCGTTGATGGCACTAGAGTGTGGCGCAAGGCGGGGCCCTCGTCTGGCGATATGAAGCAAGGCCGGTACCTGTGAAGAAGGCCCAGTGCCTGTGAAGCTCGCCACCCCGTGACACTCTCACGTAATAATGAGTGGGGCTGTACACGCCCCGGAGTCTCAGGGGTGCCGGCCTTAGGCCCTGGGGCTCCCTCCCACGCCCAGTGGCAGCACTTAGCTCCGCGCTGGTGAGAAGACGTCCAAGACTAGACTAGGTGTCGGACGCGGCCTTTTTCTGCTTTCATTGCTTTTCCCTTGGTTGTTGCTTTCCCCTGCTGGATTTAAGTTGGACTCGAAGTTGAGATTTGCGTGTGTTTGGGGAAGGGGTGCTTAGTCTTGTTCGAGCAATCTCTCGCGTTTCGGTTACAACTTCTCCTCAGCTGCCTCCTCGTGAGCCCCTCGCGAGCCGGGTCTGGCCTAGCTTGCGTGCAGCCCAGACTGCCGCCGTCATATCCTATCAGGAGGTTTTCCATTGCAGATCCTATGAATTCGATCAGGAGACACTCGAGACACCACAGCCTCCCGCCAGCTATCTCAGGGCCTGCACGAGACAAAGGTAAACTAGCCAGCCGGCTCGTCGCCTAGCCAACCACTTGGCGCGGGCATATGGGTGAGGCAACATCCAGTAGTACGCTGAACATGAGTTTTACATGAGGGGCACCCCCTCCCAAAATGCTCTTACAACCATCAGCTCAAAACCTGAGTTCTATTCATGCAGGGTAAGGAAACGGGAACGATACGCAGTCAGTAGGATAAATCCCCCAATGCATCCTCAGGAGCACCACCCGAACTGTCGCTGGCGTCGCTGGCCTCGTCATCACCCTCTGCGTTGTCACCAGCGGCATCAGGACCGTTCACCACGCCGCCCTCGTCGGCGGCCACGATCGCGTCGTCGTTATCTGAAGCGAAGGCCCTGATGAGAGCATCCAAGTTGTCTTCCACCCAGTACGCCAGGTCGTCCCAGACGGCCTGGGGGACTGGGGCGATGGCGGCGTCGAAGTCGAAGTGAGGATCCATGTTCCGGAGATGGCTGAAGACGAGGGAAAAGGCGCGCCCGAGCAGGGCGCGGCTCCTCTCCTCCACCAACCTGTTGGCTCTGACCGACCGCGCCTCCAGCCGCGTCACCACGTCGGTGAAGAACTGAAGGTTGCCGGCGTAGTTAACTGCGTGCGGCTCACCAACAGCCACCTCGCAGATGTTACCCAAGGCCGTGTTGGCTCTCTCCCGAAGCGTGGTGAGCATGGGGCCGTGCTCATGTTCCAGGAGCCGCCGCTGGCGTATCTCGTCCGCATTCTGGCGCCCGACGGCCTCAGCCTCGTCCACCCGTTGGCGAAGGAGAAGCACCTCGGCATGGGAGGTAGTTGACTCCCCCTGAGCCACCTCCAGTGCGGCCCACAAAGCATCGACCCGCCGCGTCGCTTCCTACAGCTTGGCCCTCAAGACAGCGGTCCTACCTTCAGCCTCGGTCCGGATCAACCCCAGCCTCTCCTCGAACTCGCGCTCGAGGTTCGAGCGCTCCGTCGCCACCCGACGTCCGACCTCCTCCAGGACACGGGCTACCCGCGCAGCGACATCATCCTCCGCCCGCGTCACCAAGCGCTCCCTTGTCTCCAGGCGTTCATACTCGCGTGCGCGTTCAGCGGTTTCCAGCGTCAGCGCCTCCTCACGCTTCTGGAGCTCCATTGGGTCGCCTGAAGCCACCTTCATCGACGTGAGGGCCGCCTCGCGCAGCTCCACTTGCTCCTCCAGTGAGCGGCACTGGGCCAGGAGTTCCCGTGCCCGCTCCTCCATCGCCTCTTGCCGCCGGTCAGCTTCCCGGGCCTCCTCGACGGCCTGGGAACGGACCTCCCGAGAGGCCGCCAGCGACGCCTTGGCCTCCTCATCGTCAAGATCGCGCTGATAGCGCGCGAGGGCGACAGCCCCTCCAGCTCACGCCTCTCTGCAACCAGGCGCAGGCCCTCGGCCTCAAGGCGTGCGTCCTCATCAGCGAGCTCTTCACCAAGCAGGCTCACCGCGTCAGCCGCCCTCCGAAGAAATCCTTGGCGAAGAGCGCGACGCTCCCGGGCGCGCTCGAGTATGTCTTCCACACCATCATCCGCCACAAGCGAGCGCCGGGGGGCGCGGATCAGCACTCCCCCTCCGGGAAGGGGGCTGGGGGCTGGCACCCTTGCGGCAGCCGAGCACGCCTCGCCAGAAGCCCGGCTTGGAGCTAGTCCACCCCCAAGTGAAGAGCGCAGGGAGTACCACAGCCAATCACGGTCCACAACCAGACGAGAAGCCCACGGCAGGCTGGCTATGCCATGAGAAGGCTCGCGAAGGAAGGTCGCGAGGCGCGCAGGGCCGCGATGCGCCTCAGGATGGTTCGTCTCTCCAACCGGCCTCACCACAACGGCTCTGTTGCTCGGAACGATCGAAGACGGTGGAGAGGGCGGAGACAAGGGGGATGGCTCCTCAGTCATCTCCGTGAGCTCGGCGGGAAGGGCCCTGCGGAGCAAGGATCAGGAAAAGCAACGGAAGAATCAGGAGCTGGGAAGGGAGAAGGCTTACTCATCGGTGGCAAAGTACTTCCTACGCTTCAGCAGGCGACAAGGGTAATCGTCATCCAGGGCCTCCCTTCTCTTCGGGAGGGCCTCAAAGTCCACGCGGAAGCGACCCAGGAGTTGAGCGCAGGGGTCAGCTTGCGGCGAGGAAGAAGCGTCAAGGCGACCCGTGTCTGGGACGTCTGCCTGATGCGCGCTGCCGGTCGCCTCACCAAGAAGAGTAGCTGGGGCCTCAGGGGCCCCAGCCGCAGGCGCTGCGGGCGGCTGCTCGCCGCCCTCAGCCACAGCAGCGCGGGCCTCAGGAGCTGCTCCCTCATGAGCGCCGCCCAGCGCCGTCACCTCGGCGGAGGCCCCCTCGGCCTCCGGTGGCTCATGCCTCCCTGCTCCGCCACTTGAGGAAGAGTCACCTTGGCCGACTGCAACGGCGGCCACCACCACTAGGTTCTCACAAGGCTCCTGGAGGCCAGCGGGGCGCAGCCCCCATTCGTCGAAGATGGGCATCTGATTCACAAAGTCGCTTCTATTCGGGCAGAGGTACAGCAAGGCCCCCCCTTGCCGGATGCTGCCGGGGGAGGGGTCCCCAGTCAGGACCAAGAGCACCTTCCTCGGCGCTTCAGGCATCAAGTCCTCTTCCTGGAGCCTCATATGATCCTCACGCCCGCTGAAGGCCCACATCCGGTGAGAATGGCGTTGGAGAGGTGCAACACGGCGTAGCAGGAACTCCTTCACCACCTTGGGCGCCATCACGCCGAGCGTCCTCAAGAACGCGAAGCGACGCCAGACAAAGACGAGCCGGGAACTCGTGAGCGTCTCCTGGCCCCAGCCCGAGTTGGGGACAGCAGGCGAAGATGGCTCCGACAGCAGGGGGCTGGGCACCCCTACGTCCACATACAGCCACCGCTCGCGAAACCCAGGTGCAGGCGGAGGAAGACTGAAGTCGATCCCTAAAGCTGCCGTCTCAGGCACAACAATGAAGCTCACGCACCCCGAGCATTGGGTGGGGTCGACAAGGCGCAGAGCGAAGAAGTGGCGCAGCAAGGCAACCGAAGGAAGGATGACCATCATTGCCTCACAAACGAAGGTGAAGACCGCGAGAAGAGTGATGGATTCAGGACCCAGATGCATCATGTGGATCTGATAGTGGGAGAGCACGGCGTTGAAGAAATCGGAAAAGGGGGGAACCAGTCCCGCCCACAGGGCATCGACGAAATATCAGACCTCAGTGACTACCCTGTCGATGGAGAAGCAGGACGCATGCCAGGCCGTCGTCCTCCCGCATTCGTTGAAGATGGTGGCCAAAGCCGAGCTGACCTTGCTCAAGCCCTCTCGATTGATTATGATCGACCGATCGACGGCGGGGGCCGCCAACGACGGTGAGCGAGGCAGTGGCATGGGCTTCTTCCCTCTTCCCTTCTTTGGCAGAGTCAGGGCGGCAGAAAGGGGGGGAAGGTTCGAGATTGGATTGGATGCGGAAGCTGGAGTTCGAGAGGGGAAAGGGCAGAGAGCGCTCGAGCAGCGGGAAGGGGGGCGGCTGTGTACGACTACGAGTCCGCCTAGCATGGCACAAAATAAGGAGGCGTGGGGGAACAGTGCCGCCCACGTCCAATCAACCGCCACGCGGCGCCCAAGGCCGCAGGCTGTTAGGGCCAGCGGCGCCAGACTTGCCCTTCGCCTCCGCTCGGCCAAGTCCGGCGCGCCTTGGGCCGGGGGCTCTGTCGGCGTTTCGGGAACGGGGTCCCAGACTTGCTCACTGCGGCTGCGGCGTGGCTCAAGGGGGCCCAAAGACGCCCATCTTCGTCAACACAAGCTCAAGACCCTCGCGAGGGGCAAGCCTCGCGGGGCGGACGACAAGGAGCTTCCTCAGGCACGACCTCATCAGGCTAGCTCGCGAGGAGGTGGAGAGATCAAGGCGGGGTACCTCGCGAGGTGCCCATGACGCAAGCCATGACGACCGAGGCGCCCGGTCGGTGCCAGCCAGCAGATGTCCTCCTTTCCTCTTTGGTGCAAAGGGAGCAAGCGCAGGCAAGAGCATCAAGCAAAGGCATCCATTTTGGTGCAACAAGACCAAGAACAGCCCAACGACAGGGAGGAAGTTATTGTGGAGCCCAAGCAGGTGTCATCACCAGAGCCTTTGACAGGCGAGGACCAACTTTAGTCAGGATAAGTGTACCCGCTGTTCCCCTTCAAAATGGCCAATTGTTGGCGCGCTTCCCGCTCAATATTTGGGAAGAGGCCCAGGGCCTTTGCCTATAAATAGGACTAGCCACCCCCAGGGTAGAGACACCTGAATAAAGCGAGAGAGAGAGAGAGAGAGAGAGAGAGAGAGAGAGAGAGAGAGAGAGAGAGAGAGAGAGAGAGAGAGAAGGGCGACTGAACTCCTCCTAGCAGTTCATTGTCCCAGCCAAGAACAGACCCTCGCGAGGCTGTTCTTCCTTGTATTGTTCATCATCAGCCCAAGAGGCAATCCACCACACCACACACTGGAGTAGGGTATTACACCACAATGGTGGCCTGAACTAGTATAAACTCTGTGTCTCTTGCGTTGTTCCTTTCGTAGTTTAGATATCAGCGAGCCGGCGAGGAACAGGTAGGTAGAGGGCAAAATCTCCGCGCGCACCCCAGTGTTCGAACCTCAAGGGTCTGCCGGAACCCGAAATCTGACAGCGGTGCTTAGGCGAAGCCCTGCGTCAGTAGCATCATCGACACCGTCATCACGCCATCGTGCTGACGGAACTCTCCCGCAAAGCTCTGCTGGATCGGAGTTCGTGGGACGTCATCGAGCTGAACGTGTGCTGAACTCGGAGGTGTCGTACGTTCGGTACTTGATTGGTCGGATTGTGAAGACGTACGACTACATCAACCGCATTGTGCTAACGCTTCCGCTTTTGGTCTACGAGGGTACGTGGACAGCACTCTCCCCTCTCGTTGCTATGCATCACCATGATCTTGCGTGTGCGTAGGAATATTTTGAAATTACTACGTTTACCAACAAAAACTTTGTTGGTTAACGTAAGAGCACACATGCCAATCACCTCGGAGGCTTAGTATAAAAATAGCATAGTTTTTGTTGCTCGGCTACACATCGAATGATATATTATGGTCCATGGTCATGGGGTCTATGGTTGATTTGTGGACATACTGTTGAGAGGCAAGTCCAATTTAAATGGTATGGAGTTTTTATTCAAATAAATCTATTCGCCATTAATGTTTGACTTTACTCGGCATTGTTGAGTAAGAAGTAATATATGGTTATGGCATGACACGATGAAGACGATGATGATTACCATCCTTTTCAACCTTTTGAAAAGGAATTACCGAACTGACTTGAAAATTATGTTCATAGTGTAGTAACAGCACATTAGTACATGTGCTTTGAGAAATATACAAAGCCTCGTACACGCATTAATCAAGTTAGAGGTCGTAATAACTCAAGAAAAAAGTTAGAGAGGTCGATAATTTATGGTTTAGCTCGAAGGGGGGAAAGACTAATTTCCTTTAGGTATAGAAGGCTCTAGCAATATGATTTGTAGGGCTTCCGAACAAACTATGTGTGAATCATGGTGCCAATGATTAAGAAAATCTATGTCACACTACAAGCGAGATAGAAGAACGCATCGCGTCAAGGCAACATGAAATGGGCACGCCAAGTTAACATAACTTCGATTGTTCTTTGGTTTGGTCACTTATATAAATTATTTTCTATTGTTGGGGTTTTTTGGTTTTTATTGCTCATTTTAATTTATTTATTTATTTTCAAATAATTAAGATACATATATTCCAAAACTCAATGTACTTAATTTTTTAAAAGTATTCACCGCAAATTTGAAGAATATGAAAACAACGTTTATTTTGTTAGTGTAATTTCAAAAAATGTTGATACAATTTAAAAATTGCTCGTGCCAATTTTAAAAATGTTGATAGCATTGACTAAATATCATGACATTTAAAAAATCGTCACAAGTTTCAAAAAATTGTATGTGACATTTTTGAAAATTGTTATGCAAAAGAAACAATATTTGTGTAGTTCAAAGATAATACTTCATATCATTCAAAAAATGTATCTCCCATTTTAGAAGGTGTTAACAATGTATTTAAAAATGTTAAACGTGTATAAAAATATTATATATGTATACCAAAAATGTACAATGTGTATGAAAAAATTGACACGAAAACATATATTTGAACAAAGTTAATCATGTATATGAAAAATATGCATAAAAAATAGACATCAAAACATATATTTGAAAAAAAAAGTTAGTTATGTATTTGAAAAATGTAAACATGTATAAGAACTGTTGGTGTATACATAAAATGTATAATCTATATTCATATCAATATAAAAAGACCTAAAGGAGTAAATCCAACTAATCTAGGCCATCAAACCATGTCAATCCAACGATCTAGATTGCTCCAATGGCAAGCACACAAAATGTTTAATGTGAATTATCACCATACCAATATGAACGGCAACACAAATCATGCAATTAATGTGCAACTAATATCCAAATTAATGTGAGTGTGCAACTTTTTTTTTGCGGAAAAGTGTCCAACTAATACACTACCTATGTACACAATTACTAGCATGTACATAAAATGTAGACATGTGTTGAGAAAAGGGAAAAAATGACGGAGGCCAAGAAAGAAACAAAGGAACTCAAAGGAAAAAGATAATGAAAAACTAATAAAAACAGAGGAAAAAAATACCGGTTCAAACAGTGAAAACCCCAATAAGAAAACCATATAGAGGTAAACCTCGTGCCATAGCTACATTAACGGGCCGACCCAATAGCGGGCGAGACATAACTCCCGTGTCAATGATCGGCGAATGCTCAAAATCACTAGTTAAGGGGCACTCTTTGCAAAGATCACTCCCACCTCCCAGGTCGCGACAAGTGGTGCACTGCATGTGCGCCCCTTGTTGCAACCTAGGAGTTCTCCCTTTTTCTTACATTCGTTTATTCAAAATGTTTTATCTAAATCAAGATCCATTTTTACCGTTGAATTCCTCATGTCGAGGTCTTCGATAGATCCCATGTTGATAGGTTTGGATGAGCTTTTTTTCACAAAAGAGTCGGATGAAGAAAACCCGGACCAGAAGCACGATCTTCTCCGTGCCTCTCGCGAAAACAAATATGTGCCTCCACGTCAAGTAAAATTGTGCCTCTCGCAGAAGAAGAGAAAACATGTTTTTTCCCTTTCCAAGAAGCATGACTGTGCCTCTCGCAGAAGCAAATATGTGCCTCCATGTCAAGTAAAATTGTGCCTCTCGCAGAAAATAAAACATGTTTTTTCCCTCTCCAAGAGGCATAGATGTGCCCCTCATTGAAGCAAATCTGTCCCTCTATGAGAAATAAATCTGTGCCTCTTGAAAAAGAAAAAAAAACATGTTTTTCCATTTTCTGAAAGGCACGGTTGTGCCTTTGCCGGGAGCAAATCTGTGCCTCAACGAGAAGTAAATTCGTGCCTCTCGCGAAAAAAAGAACGCGTTTTTTCACGCAGTTTTTTCTGGAAGTTTTCTGTCCAAAAATCTAGAGAAAACCGGGCAAAAACATAAAGCAAAAAAGCATCTAAAGCCCAAAAACACGTGCCGAAAAATAAAAATAAAAGAAATTCTAAGAGAGCACACAACACTACACGTGGCGGTTTGGTGCGCTCTCAGCCCAGCAAATGTGACACTTGCAGGAGCCCGCAGCGAGTACTCCTCATCCAGTTGATCCCGTGAATCCTATGTGACGCCCGACGGCATGAAATGGATGTCGCAACGCCAACGGGCAATGTTAGTTGGGCCAACCCAGTTCGCGCTTCACTATGCTGCTTTAGCTGTTTCAGCATTTTTTGGTCTTTCTGTTGTATTTTATTATATGGTTTTCTTCTTTATGTTTGTTCTCTTTCCGATTATAATTAATTTTTTGTTTTATTTTTGGTTTTTCTTATGACATTTTTCTGGCTTCCTTTTTTGGTTTCATTTCTTCATTTCGGTTATTTTTTTCCTTCTTTTGGTTTTCCCATATTTTTCATTTATCTTCTTCATTTTAAATTTTACTTTTCTACATGAACATTTTATGAATATATGGTAGTAACATTTTTCAAGGCATGGTGAAATTTTTTTGAATATATGTTGAATATTATTTGTGCGAGTGAACATTATTAAATGTATGATGAATACTTTTTTACACAGGGTGAAGATGTTTTAAACACACATTGAATATTGGTTAAAATATATTAGGGGATTGTTTCTTTATGGTGAACATTTTTTAATACACACTGGACATTTAAAAGGTTGAATCAGCCGTCGGTAGTACGCACTATCACCCCCATTGACCATAAGGCGCACCCCCCATTCCCCCCACGTGCGTGGACCTTTCCCCAACGAGACCGAACAGGATCGCGCTCGAGAGAAAGTTACGGGGAGAGGGCTTGCCCTTACTCCATGTGGGTTAAAGAGGACATGCGCCATAAGGTTGAATCAGCTGTCGGCACCTGCTTCCCCACCGTCCTCAAGTATCATGATGTCCGTCTACGTGGAAATGGAAGCCGCGCTCACGCCGGTCTCCAAAAATATGGTTGTATCCTTCATCCAAGACGCACGAGCGCTCATCGACAACATGGCCATGGAAGCGGCGGGGCCTCCCCGCCTGCGAGGTCACTTCGAAGAGAAGGAAGAGCCCGTAGTTGAATGAAAGAATCGCAGTTTTATGATCGTTCAAATCCTTCTTGAAATCCATGTTGGGGTTCTATTTGAAATCCGAGTTGTGAAATCCTCTAATTCAAAAGCTTCCATTGTTGAGAGGGAAAATGTCATCTGGCCACTGGTATACGGGTCTCACACGGGAAAAAGATTATAGGACACGCTTTTATAGCGATCTACTTTCTGTCGTCTCCTGCGTCGCCTCTGTGCGATCCAACTTGCATTTACATGGCTATTCGCCCCTTCGGATCCCTTCCCTTTCCAGTGCATCTCGCCACGAACAGGACATGGGGAAAAAGGCGGTGGAACAGACGTTTCCGCCCGCGCCCAAACAAGGCCCCCTCCCCTCCCCCTCACATGGCACGCACGCACGCACGCCATGGACCGCACGGCGCGTGCGAAAGGACGGCGAAAGCGCCATGGAGCGGCCGCCGGTGGTTGCCAAGAGAGACCCCCTGCTCGGCAGTACGTGCTCTGCCTCTGCCTCGTACCGCCGCTCGATCCCCTCGCCTGGTACCACACCCCGGTCGATCCGCTGTGATTTCAGCAGCGGAGTACGCGTACATTGCGTACTATAGCTGGGCTGATTCCAGGCCGTAGCAGGAGGTGGGGGCTGCCCTTCGGAAGAGCACGAGGGGCAATGGCGTTTTTCTTTTCGGCCAACGGATGGCTGGAGAGTGCGGCCAGAGATCGACACGAGGTTGTGGGTTATAGTAAAATACAGATGATTTGGGCACGGTAGGCTGGTCACAATGAGCAAGAACTTAGGAGTAACATCACACACTCCAATACAAGTTTGCTTATGTGGCACATATTTAATGAAGAGAGAGTCTGCCACAGCCAGCTAAGATTAAGGAACATCACACACCCAAGAAACAATGAGTCTATATCCTAATAAATACATCGCTGCATGACACTACATACATGTTCCTACCCACTATGGAGGTAGTAACATAGTCTAGAAAACTGTATAGTTTACTAGCTTATGTTCCTGGCCCATTGTGACCAGCCTTATAAAATGCAGATCATTCGGGAGGGAACATGGCCGGGAACAGGAGACTGCTGCCGGCGCCTTGGGACGTGTGAGACGGTCGGGAAAGTGTGGACAGCTAAGCACGCAAAGCGTGCGTGGAAACGCCTCGCCTTTGGACCTCCTTTTTCCTGCTACTTGTTCGTTGGAAACATCCGGCTGGGGGAAACGACTGGCAACTCAAACTCCGTTCACTAAAAAACACCGCGGGTAAGGGCATATGTAACACTCAGGCGTGTTTGGTTTGGTTGTAGTAGTGAACAGTAGCTGCATTGCATACACATCTCAGCCCAATTTGGCTTTATAAAAACAACCTCATATGCGAAGTTGTTTGGTTGTCTGCATATGGACTTCCTGCATTAGGGCATCAACTTTGGTACGTTGTTTGGTTGACTGCATTGTCTCGGCACATACAACTACACGATATTTGGTTGCCCGCATGGGGTATGATTAAGAGTTAGCACTTGCACTTAGCACACATGGTTAAGAGCTAGCAGAGAAAGGGGGAGAAGAAATGCAGTGTGTGCCGGACTATGGCGCCGTGTCTGACATGACGATCACGAAGTCATGGGCGAGCGACCCCGTAGGCGAACTAGTTGAAGTGCTCGCGCAAAGACAGTGGACAGAGGAGGAGAAATGCAGTGCTCACGCCATGGCATCGTCAGTGTAGTAGGACGAGAGAGAGGAGCTGAGATGATCGACACCGGAAATAACTCCAGTGTAGTAGGACGAGAAAGAGGAGGCCGGGAGAAGGCCAAGATGATTGACCCCGTCGGTGGCAGAGAACAGAGGAGACGAACCCCGTCAGCGTGCGTGCCATGGCGGCTTAACTACAGTAAGATCATGGAGAGAAGGCCGAGATGAATGACGGCGACGATGATGCTAGCACAACAAGACGCGAAAGAGGAGATTGACAGAAACCACATCGGCACGAATTTTCAAGTGGATGAGATCGGTCGAGTGGTCTCAGTTGGAGATGGGATTGCACGTGTTTATGGATTGAAAGAATTTGCCAGCGGTGTGAAAGGAATCACCTTAAAAATCTTGAGAAAGGAATGATTAAGCAGTGTCTTAAATCACAGCACACATATCCATATGTACAACATGAGAAATATGTAGATCTTCTCGTCTACGATCGTCGAAACAAGAAACTTGCAACACAAATGTTGTGCAGAACTACGAGATTAGGCTGTTGGTCAAAGAAAATTTCAAACAATCGATCGTGCGTAACGAGTCTGACAAAATTCGTCCAAAATAGCTCCAAGCGGGAACAAGAAATTGAGCATGTACGGTCGACCGAACTACAAACCGATCGCGTGAACGGAACCGTAGCATCGAGGTGCTTCATTTTCGTGTAGAGCTTACCTCGAATCGAAGCACCGTTGTGTAGATCAGGAGGAGGAGATTAGACAGAAGCTTACTTGAGGTTGAAGAAGACCTCACGTAATCACCTCACATCCCCCCGTCTCCACTCGTGCAAGGACCCGCTCGCTTGCGCTCGCCTCGGCCTGGCTCATGAGAAACTGCCAATTCAAGCATTTCCAGCGAGCCGGGCTCTATGCTGCTTTAAAAAGTGTGCGATGCAGGCCCAACAACGAAACCAGGGAATCAAACAGGCCTCTTCCTTCCCGCGCGGGCCTAGTTAGGCTCGATGCGGGCAACCAAACACACCCTCACTCGCAAACTGGACACCGCATCCGTGCATACAGATGCGAGAGCCAGTCATCCAACATTAGCAGTATACATTTCAAACAATATTTGAACTAAACAGACGAAATTCATAAAACATGGAGGATTTCGAATATAAATTACATATAAAAAGGTCGAGATTTCGATCATTTAACTAAAAACTAGAAAGAAAAAAAATCCTAAACCATATATCGGACGACCCTCTTGCACACATGGCCGCCCTGCCCTGCCGCACCATCTGTGCCGCCTTCGTGATCGTTGTCGTCCTTCCAGCGGCGGAAGGGCGTCGGAGGGCCGCGACAGCTGCCTACCTATCGTAGAGTCGCCGCACCGCCTCGTCCTGCCCGGCGCGGAGGGCCGTCGCGGCCAATGCGAACAGTCCCAGCGGAGCTCTGACAGCGGCCTTGCCCCAGCCGGCGTTGGCGGAGGAGTCACTAAGCGACCACCCCTCGTCGATCTTGGCAAGCTCGCCGTCAAGGCGACAGCGGTGCCTGGCGGCCGTCTCTGCGGTGCTGATGGAGCAGTCGAGTGCCCACGCGGCGGGGAGTCCGGGTCGTTGCGGCCCTATTATGGCGCCACGTCAGACTTGGCGAGCGGCGTTGCGCCAGTCGTACCGGGCCTGTTACCTTGCCGCACTCTCCTCCTATGAAACGACGACCCTCGAGCCCTAGGGACCGCCAACACCGCCGCCTCCGAGGTAGTGGATGATGCGGCCCTGCGCCTTCGTGATCGCGTACAATGGCTCCTCCTTGATGGGGTGACGGTTGTGGCTGGGCGGAGATGGACCCGTCAATGCGAGTGTGCCGACTGTGCGCAGGCGATGCGGGCTCATCCTTGACACGACATTCAATTTGTACACCGCGGTTGCAGGGGGTCGACGCCGACTCCTCCTTGACGTGGCATCTGATCTGGACGCCGTGGTTGCACGGGGGCGACGCCGGCTCCTCCTTGACCTGCCGGAGCGAGGACGCCGGCTCCTGCTTCACGCGGTAGCATGGCGGAAATGGTGGATCCTCCTTGACTCGTGCCGGTGATGGTGGCGATGGTCCCATCTGACGGAGCGAACACTCTGTCATGATCTCTGTTTGATAGCTGAATTCTTCGTCTGTCGGAGCGGCCTCCGTGAGGAGGCAGGACTGCTGCTACAGCTACTGCGGCGGCGTCTGGTCCTCCTCATCGCTGCAAGACATGACAATTTCCTCCTTGTAGGAAGAGCCGACTGCCAAGGATGCCTAGGGGCCCGGTGAGCGAGGGCGGCGGTGCCAAATTCTGCCTAATGATGTATGATGAACCACAAGTATAGGGGATATATCGTAGTCCTTTCGTTAAGTAAGAGTGTCGAACCCAACGAGGAGCAGAAAGAAATGACAAGCAGTTTTCAGTAAGGTATTCTCTGAAAGCACTGAAATTATCGGTAACAGATAGTTTTGTGATAAGGTAATTCGTAACGGGTAACAAGTAACAAGAGTAACTAAGGTGCAGCAAGGTGGCCCAATCCTTTTTGTAGCAAAGGACAAGCCTGGACAAACTCTTATATAAAGCAAAGCGCTCCCGAGGACACATGCGAATTATCGTCAAGCTAGTTTTCATCATGCTCATATGATTCACATTCATTACTTTGATATTTTGATATGTGGGTGGACCGGTGCTTGGGTACTGCCCTTCCTTGGACAAGCATCCCACTTATGATTAACCCCTCTCGCAAGCATCCGCAACTACGAAAGAAGAATTAAGGTAAACCTAACCATAGCATAAAACATATGGATCCAAATCAGCCCCTTACGAAGCCACACATAAACTAGGGTTTAAGCTTCTGTCACTCTAGCAACCCATCATCTACTTATTACTTCCCAATACCTTCCCCTAGGTCCAAATCATCGTGAAGTGTCATGTAGTCGACATTCACATAACAACACTAGAGGAAAGACAACATACATCTCATCAAAATATCGAACGAATAACAAATTGACATGATTACTTATAACAAGACTTCTCCCATGTCCTCGGGAACAAACGTAACTACTCACAAATCATATTCATGTTCATAATCAGAGGGGTATTAATATGCATTAAGGATCTGAACATATGATCTTCCACCGAATAAACGAACTAGCATCAACTACAAAGAGTAATCAACACTACTAACAACCCACAGGTACCAATCTGAGGTTTTGAGACAAAGATCGGATACAAGAGATGAACTAGGGTTTGAGAGGAGATGGTGCTGGTGAAGATGTTGATGGAGATTGACCCCCTCTTGATGAGAGGATCGATGATGATGATGATGGCGACGATTTCCCCCTCCTGGGGGGATGTTTCCCTGGCCGAACAACTCCGCCGGAGCCCTAGATTGGTCTTGCCCAGGTTCCGCCTCGAGAAGGTGGCGCTTCGTCCCGAAAGCTTTCTTATGATTTTTTTCCAGGGCAAAAGACACCATATAGCAGAAGATGGGCATCGGGGGCTTGCCAGATGGCCCACGAGGCAGGGGGCGCGCCCTCCACCCTCGTGGCTGGTGGGTGCCCCCATCTGGTGCTTTCTTCGCACAATATTTTTAATATATTCCAAAACTGACTTTCGTGGAGTTTCAGGACTTTTGGAGTTGTGCAGAATAGGTCTCTAATATTTGCTCCTTTTCCATCCCAGAATTCCAGCTGCCGGCATTCTCCCTCTTCGTGTAAACCTTATAAAATAAGAGAGAAAAGGCATAAGTTGACATAATGTATAGTAACAACCCATAATGTAATAAATATCGATATAAAAGCATGATGCAAAATGGACGTATCAAATCCCCCATGCTTAGACCTCGATTGTCCTCAAGCGAAAGCCGATATCGAAAAATATGTCCACATGTTTAGAGATAGAGGTGTCGATAAAATGAAATACGGACATGAGGGCATCATGATCATCTTTAGAACAACAACATATATATTGTCACATGATTTCTTATGCTAAAGTAACTATCTATTCACAATGTAAAGTATGAATCAACAACTTCATTGAAAACTAGCAAACTATAGTCCCAGTCATCGAAGCAATTGCAATTTATCATAACATTGGAAAGAGTCAATATAAGAGCTTTTCAGCAAGCCCACATACTCAACTATCATTTAGTCTTTCACAATTGCTAACACTCACGCGATACTTATGGGTATGAAGTTTCAATCGGACACAGAGAAAGATAGGGGCTTGTAGTTTCGCCTCTCAACCTCTTACCTCAATGGTAATGTCAACAATAATACTTTATGAAAACCTACATCCAGGTGGATATATATATAAGGATCTTTCCAACACATAGTGCTTGCCAAAGGATAAAGTGTAAAAAGGAAAGGTGAAGATCACCATGACTCTTGTATGAAGGTAGAAGATAAAAAAAGATAGGCCCTTCGCAGAGGGAAGCAGAGGTTGTCATGCGCTTTAATGGTTGGATGCACAAAATCTTAATGCAAAAGAACGTCACTTATATTGCCACTTGTGATAGGGACCTTTATTATGCAGTCCGTCGCTTTTATTTCTTCCATATCACAAGGTCGTATAAAGCTTATTTTCTTCACACTAATAGATCATACTCCCTCTGTTCCAAAATAGATGACTCAACTTTGCACTAACTTTATACTAAGGTTAGTGCAAAGTTGAGTCATCTATTTTCGAACGGAGGGAGTACATATTTAGAGAGCAATTTTTATTGCTTGCACCGATGACAACTTACTTGAAGGATCTTACTCAATCCATAGGTAGGTACGGTGGACACTCATGGCAAAACTGGGTTTAGGGATGTTTGGAAGCACAAGTAGTATCTCTACTTGGTGCAAAGAATTTGGCTAGCATGAGGGGGAAAGGCAAGCTCAACATGTTGAATGATCCATGACAATATAACTTATTCAGATATAAGGGAACATAACCCATTACATTGTCTTCCTTGTCCAACATCAACTTTTTAGCATGTCATATTTTAATGAGTGCTCACAATCATAAAAGATGTCCAAGATAGTATATTTATATGTGAAAACCTTTCTTTATTTATTACTTCCTATTAATTGCAATGATGACCAAATCTATGTTTGTCAACTCTCAACAACTTTTATTCATCATACTCTTTATATTTGAAGTCATTACTCTCCATAAGATTGATATGATCTTTTTTTATTCTTTCTTTTTATTCTTTTCTTTTCATTCCCTCAAGATCATAGCAAGATAGCAAAGCCCTCGACTCAAAACTACTCTTTATTATATGTATCTCAAGGACTCGATTAGATAGATAGAGATCAAAACAAAACTCAAAGCTAGATCAAACTAAAACTTTATTCTACTAGATCAAAGTATAACCAAAAGGATCGAACTAAGAAAAACGGTAAAGATAGAAGTGTGATGGTGATACGATACCGGGGCACCTCCCCAAGCTTGGCAGTTGCCAAGGGGAGTGCCCATACCCATGTGTTTATGTCTCTTCCTTCGGAGGTGGTGATGATGGAGTTGTTGATGATGTAGGCTTGTTCCTTAGCTTGCGCTTGAGGATAGAATTTTTCTCCCTTAAGCCCTCGATCTCCCGCTCAAGACTTACCTTTTTACATAACTCATGTTTGTTTTCCTGCAAGATATGAAAAGGGATAAACTCGACCTTAGGTTTCTTTGCTCTGTCAAGGAGACTTGACTTTTTAAACTCCACATGCATGTCCCCAGGTTGAGCTAGTGGGGCTTCATCTTCATTTGAGCTTGTCTCCTCCTTTCTCTTAGGATCATAGTCTTCTTCTTCCTCCGTGGTCCAACCAAATGCTCCAAGCCCCATAGACTTTGGGGTCTGCAAGGTAATCAGCCACATAGCTCTCTCCCTCCAAATCCTGGGACGACATATTACTCTAAATCTGCGATAGAAATAGCTCAAAACAAAAACGGAGGATTTCATCGTGGTACGGTGGTCAAAACCTTCGAGAGATTATATAATGATTTTTTTACTGACCAAAAGAAGTATCGTGCAAGAAAACAGAGTCTGGAGGGCACACGAGGTGGCCACGAGGCAGGGGGCGCGCCCAGGGGGTAGGGCGCGCCCTCCACCCTCGTGGACTCCTCGTGTCTCTTTCAGACTACTTTTCATTTTCCTAATTTTGTAAATATTCCAAAACGCAGAAAAATTGCTATTTGAACAATTTTGGAGTCGGTTTACTATCGTACCTCATACCTATTCCTTTTTGGAGTCTGAAACATTCTGGAAAGTGTCCCTTATGTACTCCTCCGGGGTTACGGTGTCAATAACATTGGTTTCAACATTTGTGGGATTACCTGAGATATAATGTTTCATTCTTTGACCATTCACCACCTTCGAATTTGTGCCTTCGGCATTGTTGATCTTTATGGCACCGGAACGATAGACCTCCTCGATAATGTAATGACCTTCCCATTTAGAGAGAAGTTTTCCTGGAAAAAATCTTAAACGAGAGTTGTATAGCAAAACATAATCATCTACATTAAACTCACGCTTTTGTATCCTTTTGTCATGCCATCTTTTAACTTTTTCTTTAAACAATTTGGCGTTCTCATAGGCCTGGGTTCTCCATTCGTCAAGTGAGCTAATGTCAAATAGCCTCTTCTCACCGGCAAGTTTGAAATCATAATTGAGCTCTTTAATAGCGCAATATGCCTTATGTTCTAGTTCGAGAGGTAAGTGACATGCTTTTCCACAAACCATTTTATACGGAGACATACCCATAGGATTTTTATATGCAGTTCTATTGGCCCATAATGCATCATCAAGTTTCTTGGACCAATTCTTTCTAGATCTATTAATAGTCTTTTGCAAAATCAATTTAATGTCTCTATTACTCAATTCTACTTGACCACTAGACTGAGGGTGGTATGGAGATGCAATTCTATGATTAACATCATACTTAGCAAGCATTTTATGAAAAGCACCATGAATAAAATTTGAACCACCATCAGTCATTAAATATCTAGGGACTCCAAAACTCAGAAAAGTAACTTCTTTAAGCATCTTAATAGAAGTGTTATGACCAGCACTACTAGTTGGAATTGTTGGAAATATGCCCTAGAGGCAATAATAAAAGTATTATTATATTTCATTGTTCATGATAATTGTCTTTTGTTCATGCTATAACTGTATTATCCGGAAATCGTAATACACGTGTGAACACTTAGACCACAAATGTCCCTAGTGAGCCTCTAGTTGACTAGCTCGTTGTGATCAATAGATAGTCATGGTTTCCTGACTATGGACATTGGATGTCGTTGATAACGGGATCACATCATTAGGAGAATGATGTGATGGACAAGACCCAATCATAAGCATAGCATAAAAGATCGTATAGTTCGTTTGTTGGAAGCTTTGCCAATGTCAAGTATCTCTTCCTTCGACCATGAGATCGTGTAACTCCGGTTACCGTAGGAGTGCCTTGGGTGTATCAAACGTCACAACGAATCGGGTGACTATAAAGGTGCATTACAGGTATCTCCGAAAGTATCATTGGGTTGACATGGATCGAGCGGGATTTGTCACTCCGTATGACGGAGAGGTATCTCTGGGCCCACTCGGTAATGCATCATCATAATGAGCTCAAAGGTGACCAAGGTGTTGGCCACGGATCATGCATTACGATGCGAGTAAAGTGACTTGTCGATAACGAGACCGAACAAGGTATTGGGATGCCGACGATCGAGTCTCGCAAGTAACGCATCGATTGACAAAGGGAATTGCATATGTGGTTTGATCGAATCCTCGACATCGTGGTTCAACCGATGAAATCATCGAGGAGCATGTGGGAGCCAACATGGGTATCGGACCCGCTGTTGGTTATTGCCCGAGAGTCGCCTCGGTCATGTCTGCGTGTCTCCGAGCCCGTAGGGTCTACACACTTAAGGTTCGGTGGACGCTAGGGTTAGAAGGAAGACTAGTATGTGAATACGAATGTTGTTGAGTCCGGATGAGATCCCGGACGTCACGAGGAGTTCGGAAGGGTCCGGAGGTAAAGAATAATATATAGGAAGTGGTGTTTCGCCATCGGGAAAGTTTGGGGTCTCTGGTAAAGCACTGGGACCACGGAGGGGTCCGAGGTCCACCGGTGGGGCCACCTATCCGGAGGGCCCCATGGGCCAAGGGGAAGGAACCAGCCCACGGGGCTGGTGCGCCCTAGGCCCACCTGCGCCTAGGGTTGAAACCCTAGGGGTGGGGCGCCCACCGGCTTGGGGGCACTCCACCCCCTTGTCGCCGCCCCGGAGATTGGATCTCAGGGGGCCACTTCTGTGGGGCCTATATAAAGGGGAGGGAGGGGGCTGCTGTACCAATTCCCAAGGCGCAGCCCTCCTCCCCAACACTTCTCCTCCTCCGTAAGAGCTCGTGAAGCCTCAGCCGAGATCTCGCTTCTCCACCATCACCACGCCGTCGTGCTGCCGGTGGAGCTGTCTTCCTCAACCTCTCCTTCCCTCTTGCTGGATCAAGAAGGAGGAGACGTCACTCGTCCCGTACGTGTGTTGAACGCGGAGGTGCTGTCCGTTCAGCACTTGGACATCGGTGATCTGAATCACGTTTGAGTACGACTCCATCATCACCTTGCAAGCTTCGCACGCGATCTACAAGTGGTATGTAGATGCAAACTCTCTCCGTTACTCGTTGCTTAGATGAACTCATAGATGGATCTTGGTGAAGTCGTAGGAAAATTTTAATTTTCTACAACGCTCCCCAACAAAGTGGCATCATGAGCTAGGTCTATGCGTAGTTCTCTAATGCACGAGTAGAACACAATTTGTTGTGGGCGTTGATCTTGTCATCTTACTTGCCTCTACTAGTCTTTTCTTGCTCAACGGTATTGTGGGATGAAGCGGCCCGGACCAACCTTACACGTACGCTTACGTGAGACCGGTTCCACCGACTGACATGCACTAGTTGCATAAGGTGGCTGGCGGGTGTCTGTCTCTCCCACTTTAGTTGGAGCGGATTTGATGAACGAGGCCCTTATGAAGGGTAAATAGAAGTTGACAAAATCACGTTGTGGTGATTCGTAGGTAAGAAAAATGTTCTTGCTAGAACCAAATCGCAGCCACGTAAAAGATGCAACAACAATTAGAGGACGTCTAACTTGTTTTTGCAGCGATTGATCATGTGATGTGATATGGCCAGAAGTTGTGATGAATGATGAATTGTGATGTATGAGATCATGTTCTTGTAATAGGATTCACGACTTGCATGTCGATGAGTATGACAACCGGCAGGAGCCATAGGAGTTGTCTTTATTTTTGTATGACCTGCGTGTCATTGAAGAATGCCATGTAAACTACTTTACTTCATTACTAAACGCGTTAGTCATAGAAGTAGAAGTAGTCGTTGGCGTGACAACTTCATGAAGACACGATGATGGAGATCATGATGATGGAGATCATGGTGTCAAGCCGGTGACAAGATGATCATGGAGCCCGAAGATGGAGATCAATGGAGCTTGATGATATTGGCCACATCATGTCACAACTATATAATTGCATGTGATGTTTATTATGTTTATGCATCTTGTTTACTTAGGACGACGGTAGTAAATAAGATGATCCCTTACAAAATTTCAAGAAGTGTCCCCCCTAAGCGTGCACCGTTGCTACAGTTCGTCGTTTCTAAGCACCACGTGATGATCGGGTGTGATGGATCCTTACATTCACATACAACGGGTGTAAGACAGTTTTACACAGCGAAAACACTTAGGGTTAACTTGACGAGCCTAGCATGTGCAGACATGGCCTCGGAACACGGAGACCGAAAGGTCGAACACGAGTCGTATGGAAGATACGATCAACATGAAGATGTTCACCGACGATGACTAGTCCGTCTCACGTGATGATCGGACACGGGCTAGTCGACTCGGATCGTGTAACACTTAGATGACTAGAGGGATGTCTAATCTAAGTGGGAGTTCATAATTTTGATTAGAACTTTATTATCATGAACTTAGTCTAAAACCTTTGCAAATATGTCTTGTAGATCAATGGCCAACGCTAATGTCAACATGAACTTCAACGCTCCTAGAGAAAACCAAGCTGAAAGATGATGGCAGCAACTATACGGATCGGGTCCGAACACGAGGATCATCCTCATAGCTGCCAAGAAACAAGATGTCCTAGAAGCACCGTTAGGTGACCCACTGTTCTCCCAAAGATTGCAAGACGATTTGAACGTCTGGCGGACTCGCTCGATGATTACTCCCTCGTTCAAGGCGGCATGCTCTACAGCTTAGAACCGGGCTCCAAAAGCGTTTTGAGCATCACGGAGCATATGAGATGTTCAAGAGCTGAAACTAGTTTTCCAAGCTCATGCCCGGTCAAGAGATATGATGTCTCGACAAGTTCTACAGCTTGTAAGATGGAGGAAAACAGTTACATCGGTGAGCACATCCTCGAAGATGTGCAGGTTGCACAACCGTATGACCCAGCTAAACATTAACCTCCCTGATGAGGCGGTCATTGTGAGAATCCTCCGATCGCTTCCACCAAGCTACAAGAGCTTTGTGATGAACTACAACATGCAAGGGATGGTGAAGACCATTCTGAAGTGTACTCAATCGTCAAGTCAGCAGAGGCTGAAATCAAGAAAGAACATCAAGTGTTGATGGTCAATAAAACCACTAAGTTCAAGAAGGGCAAGGGAAGAAGAACTTCAAGAAGGACGGCAAGGATGTTGCCGCGCCCGTAAGCTTTGTTGCCGGAAGAAGTCAAAGAATGGACCCAAGCACGAGACCGAGTGCTTTTATTGCAAGGGAAGGGTCTTTGAAGCGGAACTGCCCCAAATACTTAGCGGATAAGAAGGCCGGCAACACCAAAGGTATATTTGATATACATGTAATTGATGTGTACCTTACCAAGACTCGTAGTAACTCCCGGTATTTGATACCGTGCCGTTGCTCATATTTGTAACTCACGGCAGGAGCTGCGGAATAAACGGAGATCTGGCGAAGGACGAGGTGACGATCGCGTCGGGAATGGTTCCGAGTCGATGTGATCGCCGTCGCACGCTGCCTCTACATTTACCTACGGATTAGTTTTGAACCTTAATAATTGTTATTTAGTGCCAAGTTTGAGCATGAACATTGTATCCGGATCTCGCTTGATACGAGATGGCTACTCATTTAAGTCTCGAGAATAATGGTTGTTCGATTTATATGAGAGATATGTTTTATGGTCATGCTCCGATGGTCAATGGTTTATTCTTAATGAATCTCGAGCGTAATATTACACATGTTCATAGTGTGGATGCCAAAAGATGTAAAGTTGATAACGATAGTCCCACATACTTGTGGCACTGCCGCCTTGGTCACATTGGTGTCAAGCGCATGAAGAAGCTCCATGCTGATGGACTTTTAGAGTCTCTTGATTATGAATCGTTTGACACATGCGAACCATGCCTCTTAGGCAAAATGACCAAGACTCCGTTCTCCGGAACAATGGAGCGAGCAACCAACTTGTTGGAAATCATACATACCGATGTGTGCGGTCCAATGAGCGTTGAGGCTTGCGGAGGATATCGTTATGTTCTCACTCTCACTGATGACTTGAGTAGATATGGGTATGTCTACTTAATGAAACACAAGTCTGAGACCTTTGAAAAGTTCAAGGAATTTCAGAATGAGGTGGAGAATCAACGTGACCGAAAGATAAAGTTCCTACGATCAGATCGTGGAGGAGAATACTTAAGTCACGAATTTGGCACACACTTAAAGAAATGTGGAATCGTTTCACAACTCACGCCGCCTGGGAACACCTCAGCGAAACGGTGTGTCCGAACGTCGTAATCGCACTCTATTGGATATGGTGCGGTCTATGATGTCTCTTACCGATTTATCGCTGTCATTTTGGGGATACGCTCTAGAGACAGCTACATTCACTTTAAATAGGGCACCGTCTAAATCCGTTGAGACGACACCGTATGAATTATGGTTTGGGAAGAAACCTAAGTATCGTTTCGAAAGTTTGGGGATGCGATGCTTATGTCAAGAAACTTCAACTGAAAAGCTCGAACCCAAGTCGAAAAATGCGTATTCATAGGATACCCTAAGGAAGCTGTCGAGTATACCTTCTACTTAAGATCTGAAGGCAAGGTCTTTGTTGCTAAGAACGGATGCTTTTCGAGAAAGAGTTTCTCTCGAAAGAAGTAAGTGGGAGGAAAGTAGAACTCGATGAAGTACTACCTCTCGAACGGGAAGGTGGTGCAGCGCAGAGACCGTTCTGTGATGCCCACACCAACCAAGAGGAAAACAATGATGATGATCAAGGTACTTGGATCAAGTTGCTCTTGAACCCGAAGGTCCACGAGGACACGTTCCGCACTGAGTGGTACGGCAACCTGTCATGGAAATCATGTTGTTAGACAACAATGAACCTTGAACTATGAAGAAGCGATGGCGGGCCCAGATTCCAACAAATGGCTTGGAGCCGTGAAATCCGAGATAGAATCCATGTATGAAAACAAAGTATGGACTTTGACAGACTTGCCCAATGATCGCGAGCGATAGAAAACAAATGGATTTTTAAGAAGAAGACGGACGCGATGGTAATGTTACCGTCTATAAAGCTCAACTTGTCGCTAAGGGTTATCGGCAAGTTCAAGGGATTGACTACTGACGAGACATTCTCTCCGTGGCGAAGCTTAAGTCCGTCCGAATCATGTTAGCAATCGCCGCATACTATGATTATGAGATATGGCGATGGACGTCAAAACGGCATTCCTTAACGGACATCTTAAGGAAGAGCTGTATATGATGCAGCGGAAGGTTTTGTCGATCCTCGAACGCTAGCAAAGTATGCAAGCTCCAGCGATCCATTTATGGGCTGGTGCAAGCATCTCGGAGTTGGAACATTCGCTTTGATGAGATGATCAAAGCGTTTGGGTTTATCTTGAGACTTATGGAGAAGCTGCGTTTACAAGAAAGTGAGTGGGAGCTCCGTAGCATTTCTCTGTTATATGTAGATGACATACTCATGATGGGAAATGATACGAAACTTCTGGACAGCATTAAGGCCTACTTGAACAAGTGTTTTTCAATGAAGGATCTTGGAGAAGCTGCTTATATATTAGGCATCAAGATCTATAGAGATAGATCGAGCCGCCTCATAGGTCTTTCACAAAGCACATACCTTGATAAGATTTTGAAGAGGTTCAAAATGGATCAGTCCAAGAAGGGGTTCTTGCCTATGTTACAAGGTGTGAAATTGAGCTCAGCTCACCACCGACCACGGCAAAAGATAAAGAAGAGATGAGTGTCATCCCTATGCTTCAGCCATAGGATCTATTATGTATGCCATCTTGTGTACGGACCGATGTAAACCTTGCCGTAAGTTTGGTTGCAAGATACCAAAGTAACCCGCAAGGAACACTGGACAGCGGTCAAGAATATCTGAAGTACCGAAAAGGACAAAGGACATGTTTTCGTTTATGGAGGAGACGAGGAGCTCGTCAGAAGGGTTACGTCGACGCTTAGCTTCGACTCAGATCTGGATGACTCTAAGTCACAAACCGGATCGTGTATATGTTGAATGGTGGAGCGGTGAGCTGGTGCAGCTGCAAGCGAGCGTCGTGGCGGGATCTACGTGTACATGGCAGCCTCGGAGGCAGCGATGAAGCAATTTGGGTGAAGGAGTTCATCACCGACCTAGGAGTCATACCCAATGCGTCGGGGCCAATCAAACTCTTCGTGACAACTTGGAGCTATTGCCCTTGCCAAGGAGCCAGGTTTCACAAAAAGACCGAGCACATCAAGCGTCGTTTCAACTCCATCCGTGAAAATGTTCAAGATGGAGACATAGAGATTTGCAAAGTGCACACGGACCTGAATGTCGCAGATCCGTTGACTAAACCTCTCTCGCGTGCAAAACATGATCAACACCAGAACTCTATGGGTGTTCGATTCATCACAATGTAACTAGATTAGTGACTCTAGTGCAAGTGGGAGACTGTTGGAAATATGCCCTAGAGGCAATAATAAAAGTATTATTATATTTCATTGTTCATGATAATTGTCTTTTGTTCATGCTATAACTGTATTATCCGAAAATCGTAATACACGTGTGAACACTTAGACCACAAATGTCCCTAGTGAGCCTCTAGTTGACTAGCTCGTTGTGATCAATAGATAGTCATGGTTTCCTGACTATGGACATTGGATGTCGTTGATAACGGGATCACATCATTAGGAGAATGATGTGATGGACAAGACCCAATCATAAGCATAGCATAAAAGATCGTATAGTTCGTTTGCTGGAAGCTTTGCCAATGTCAAGTATCTCTTCCTTCGACCATGAGATCGTGTAACTCCCGGTTACCGTAGGAGTGCCTTGGGTGTATCAAACGTCACAACGAATCGGGTGACTATAAAGGTGCATTACGGTATCTCCGAAAGTATCTATTGGGTTGACATGGATCGAGACTGGGATTTGTCACTCCGTATGACGGAGAGGTATCTCTGGGCCCACTCGGTAATGCATCATCATAATGAGCTCAAAGGTGACCAAGGTGTTGGCCACGGGATCATGCATTACAGTACGAGTAAAGTGACTTGCCGGTAACGAGACTGAACAAGGTATTGGGATACCGACGATCGAGTCTCGGGCAAGTAACGTACCGATTGACAAAGGAATTGCATATGTGGTTTGATCGAATCCTCGACATCGTGGTTCAACCGATGAAATCATCGAGGAGCATGTGGGAGCCAACATGGGTATCCAGACCCGCTGTTGGTTATTGCCCGAGAGTCGTCTCGGTCATGTCTGCGTGTCTCCGAGCCCGTAGGGTCTACACTTAAGGTTCGGTGACGCTAGGGTTAGAAGGAAGACTAGTATGTGAATACCGAATGTTGTTGAGTCCGGATGAGATCCCGGACGTCACGAGGAGTTCGGAAGGGTCCGGAGGTAAAGGATAATATATAGGAAGTGGTGTTTCGCCATCGGGAAAGTTTGGGGTCTCCAGAAAGCACGGACCACGGAGGGGTCCTGGGTCCACCGGTGGGGCCACCTATCCGGAGGGCCCCATGGGCCAAGGGGAAGGAACCAGCCCACAGGGGCTGGTGCACCCCTAGGCCCACCCCTGCGCCTAGGGTTGAAACCCTAGGGGGGGGCGCCCCACCGGCTTGGGGGCACTCCACCCCCTTGGCGCCGCCCCGGAGATTGGATCTCAGGGCCGCCACTGTGGGGCCTATATAAAGGGGGAGGGGGGGGCTGTACCAATTCCCAAGGCGCAGCCCTCCCTCCCAACACTTCTCCTCCTCCGTAAGAGCTCGGTGAAGCCTCGCTTGAGATCGCTTCTCCACCATCACCACGCCGTCGTGTTGCGGTGGAGCTGTCTTCCTCAACCTCTCCTTCCTCTTGCTGGATCAAGAAGGAGGAGACGTCGCTCGTCCGCACGTGTGTTGAACGCGGAGGTGCTGTCCGTTCAGCACTTGGACATCGGTGATCTGAATCACGTTTCGAGTACGACTCCATCATCACCTTGCAAGCTTCCGCACGCGATCTACAAGTGGTATGTAGATGCAAACTCTCTCCCGTTACTCGTTGCTTAGATGAACTCATAGATGGATCTTGGTGAAGCCGTAGGAAAAATTTTAATTTTCTGCAACGTTCCCCAACAGGAATAGCTTCTACCCACTTAATAATGTAATCAACCGGAACTAAAATATGTGTATACCCATTAGAGGAAGGAAAAGGTCCCATATAATCAAAGCCCCAAACATCAAATGGTTCAATAACAAGTGAATAGTTCATAGGCATTTCTTGACGTCTAGTAATATTACCAATTCTTTGACATTCATCACAAGACAAGACAAACTTATGGGCATCTTTGAAAAGAGTATGCCAACAAAAACCAGATTGCAATACCTTATGTGCAGTTCTATCTCCAGCGTGGTGTCCTCCGTAAGCCTTGGAGCGACACTTGCATAGGATCTGCTCCTGTTCATGCTCAGGTACACAATGTCTAATAACCCCATCTACTCCTTCTTTATAAATGTGTGGGTTGTCTCAAAAGTAATGTCTTAAATCATAGAAAACATTTTTCTTTTGATGGTATGTGAAACTAGGTGGTATAAATTTAGCAAAAATGTAATTAGCATAGTCAGCATACCATGGAGCAGTACGAGAAGCATTTATGACAACTAATTGTTCATTAGGAAAGCTTTTCATCAATCGGTAGTGGGTCATCAAGAACATTCTCTAACCTAAACAAGTTGTCTGCAACGGGGTTCTCAGCTCCCTTTCTATCAATAATATGCAAATCAAATTCTTATAGCAAGAGTACCCATCTAATAAGTCTAGGTTTAGCACCTTTCTTTTCCATAAGATATTTAATAGCAGCATGATCAGTGTGAACGGTTACTTTGGGATCAACAATATAAGGTTTGAACTTATCACAAGCAAACACAACTGCTAAAAATTGTTTTTCAGTAGTAGCATAATTTCTCCTGGCACTGTCTAGAGTTTTACTAGCATATTGGATAATATTTAATTTCTTATCAACTCTTTGTCCTAGAACAGCACCTACAACATAATCACTAGCATCACACATAATCTCAAAGGGTAAATTCCAATCAGGTGGTTGAACAATAGGTGCAAAAATCAAGGCTTTCTTAAGTATTTCAAATGCTTCTACACAATCATCATCAAAGATAAAAAGAAGATCTTTTTGCAAGAGATTAGTCAAAGGCCTAGAAATTTTAGAGAAGTCTTTAATAAACCTCCTATAAAAACCAACATGACCAAGGAAACTTCTTATACCTTGGATGTCTTTAGGACACGACATCTTTTTAATAGCATCTACTTTAGCTTTATCAACTTCAATACCTCTTTCAGAAATTTTATGCCTCAAGACAATACCTTCATTAACCATAAAGTGGCACTTCTCCCAATTCAATACAAGATTAGTTTCTTCACATCTCTGCAGAACTCGATCACGGTTGCTTAAGCAATCATCAAAAGAAGTTCCGTAAACAGAGAAATCATCCATGAAAACCTCAATAATCTTTTCACAAAAGTCAGAGAATATAGCAGTCATACATCTTTGAAAGGTAGCAGGTGCATTACATAAACCAAAAGTCATACGTCTATAAGCAAAGGTACCGAAAGGGCAAGTAAAAGTGTTCTTTTCCTGATCCTCTTTCGACACAGGTATTTGAGAGAAACCAGGATAACCATCTAGAAAGCAAAAATGTGTATGTTTGGATAGTCTTTCTAGCATTTGATCGATAAAAGGTAGAGGGTAATGATCTTTTCTAGTAGCTTTATTTAATTTGCGGAAATCAATTACCATTCTATAACCTGTAACAATTCTTTGTGGGATCAATTCATCCTTATCATTAGGAACAACAGTAATACTTCCCTTCTTAGAGACACAATGGACAGGACTTACCCACGGACTATCAACAACAAGATAAATTATACCTGCCTCCAGAAGCTTTAGTATTTCATTTCTTACCACTTCTTTCATCTTAGGATTTAACCGTCGTTGATGATCAACAACTGGTTTAGCATCTTTCTCCAGTTTTATTTTGTGCTGGCATAGAGTGGGACTAATGCCCTTAAGATCATCAAGAGTATATCCAATAGCAGCACGGTGCTTCTTCGGAGTTTCCAATAATTTCCCTTCTTCATGCTCTGAAAGGTTAGCACTAATAATAACATGATATATCTTATTTTCATCAAGATAAGCATATTTCAAAGTATCGGGTAATTGGTTAAGCTCAAACACAGCATCTCCCTTGGGTGGAGGAGGATCCCCTAGGATTTCAACAGGCAAGTTGTGTTTCAAAATCGGTCCCTGTTTAAAGAACACTTCATCTATTTCCCTTCTTTCATTAAGAAACATATCATTTTCATGGTCTAGCAAATATTTTTCTAAAGGATCATTAGGAGGCACGGCAATAGAAGCAAGACCAATAATTTCATCTTTACTAGGCAATTCTTTATCATGGGGTTGTCCACGAAATTTAGCAAAATTAAAGTCATGAGACATATCCCGTAACTCAACTGTAACAATGTCTTTTTCGGAGTCTATCCTAGCATTAACAGTATTCAAGAAGGGTCTACCAAATATAATGGGACAAAATTCATCTTGTGGAGAGCCAGGAACAAGAAAATCAGTAGGATATTTAATTTTCCCACACAAGATTTCAACATCTCTAACAATCCCAATTGGTGAAATAGTATCTCTATTGGCAAGCTTAATAGTAGCATCAATATCTTCTATGTCAGCAGGTGCAATATCATGCATAATTTCTTTGTATAAGGAATGAGGTATTGCACTCACACTAACACCCATATCAAGCCATGATAACAATGCTCTCCTATTTTAACAGAAACAACAGGCATGCCAACAACAGGTCTATGTTTATTTTTAGTATCGGGTCTAGCAATTCTAGCAGCTTCATCACAGAAATAAATAACATGCCCATCAATATTATCTACCAAGAGATCTTTAAACATAGCAATACTAGGTTCATCTTTAATTTTCTCAGGGGGTGTAGGTGTTCTAGCATTACATTTACGAACCACATTTGAAGCTTTAGCATTGTCGGATTAAGGGATCCGCAAACCCTTGAGAGGTTCGAACTCTGGGGTGCGTGCGAAGATTTCAACCTACCCAACCTGCCTACTCGCGATCCTCCTAAGCCTAGTGCGTCAAGCTCAAAGAGACAAAGAGACACAACAGTTTATCCTGGTTTGGGCCACCTTGCGGTGTAATACCCTACTCCAGCGTTTTGGTGGATTGCCTCGGAGGGCTAAGGACGAGCTAGTACAGTGCATGAACTGGCCTCAGGAGGTGAGGTGTTCTTGAGCTGGTGTGGTGTGAGCTAGTTCGACTTGTCTTCCTCGTTCTATGGTGGTGGCTAGTCCTATTTATAGTGGCCTTGGTCCTCTTCCCAAATGTTGGCGGGAAGGGATCCCACAATGGCCGATTTGAAAGGGGACAAGTAGTACAGCTTATCCTGACAAAAGTAGTCTTCGCCTGCGAAAAGCATCTGGTCGTGACGTTGCAGTGGGCTCGTCGATGACCTCCGTCCTACCATCCTGGCGGTCTTGGTCTCGTTGCACCAGAATGGAAACCTTTGGCTGATTCCTCGGGACTCCGCGCCTGTGGCTTGCCTCCTTTGCACCGAAGAGGAAACCTGCGCTTTGCGCCTGCCTGGCCTTGGTCGTCATGGCTCACGTCAGCTAAGCCTCGTGAGGTGAACCTTGAGGAGGCCGATCCCCTCGGGGGTCTTGACGTCATTCGCATCGCGAGGCTTGGCCCCTCACAAGGGTCTTGAGTTGTTGATGTTGAAGCTGGGCCGTACCAGGCCGTCGATGGAGCCACGTGGTGGGCCGCATGCAGGCAGGGCTAGATACCCCCATATCCGGGACGCCGATAGTAGCCCCCGGGCCCAAGGCGCGCTTGGACTTGGCTTCCAGGCGAAGCCAAAGGGCAACTGCGGAGCGCCGCGGGCCTGATACGTCCATTTTGCATCATGCTTTTACATCAATATTTATTGCATTATGGGCTGTTATTACACATTATATCTCAATACTTATGGCTATTCTCTCTTATTTTACAAGGTTTACCATGAAGAGGGGAATGCCGATATTTGGAATTCAGGCCGAAAAGGAGCAAACATTGAAACCTATTCGCACAACTCCAAAAGTCACGAAACTCCACGAAACAACCTTTTGGATTTAATAAGAATTTATGAGCGAAAGAAATAGGCTAGGGGCCCACATCAGTCCAGAGAGGCAGGCGCCCCCTATAGGCGCGCCCCTATCTCTGGGCCCCTGGTGGCCTCAGCATCCATCTTCTACTATATCATCACTTTTACCCTAGAAAAAATCATGGGCAATCTTACGGGACGAAACTCCACCGCCACGAGGCGGAACCTTGGCGGAATCAATCTAGGGCTCTGGCGGAGCTGTTCTGCCGGGGACACTTCCCTCCGGGAGGGGGAAATCATCACCAGCGTCATCACCAATGATCCTCTCATCGGGAGAGGGTCAATCTCCATCAACATCTTCACCAGCACCATCTCTTCTCAAAAACCTAGTTCATCTCTTGTATCCAATCTTGTATCAAAACCACAAATTGGTACCTGTGGGTTGCTAGTAGTGTTGATTACTCCTTGTAGTTGATGCTAATTGGTTTACTTGGTGGAAGATCATATGTTCAGATCCTTTATGCATATTATTACTCCTCTGATTATGAACATGAATATTCTTTGTGAGTAGTTACGTTTGTTCCTGAGGACATGGGTGAAGTCTTGCTATTAGTAGTCATGTGAATTTGGTATTCGTTCGATATTTTGATGAGATGTATGTTGTCTTTTCCTCTAGTGGTGTCATGTGAACGTCGACTACATGACACTTTACCATTATTTGGGACTAGAGGAAGGCATGGGGAAGTAATAAGTACATGATGGGTTGCTAGAGTGACAGAAGCTTAAACCCTAGTTTATGTGTTGCTTCGTTAGGGGTTGATACGGACCCATATGTTTAATGCTGTGGTTAGGTTTACCTTAATACTCCTTTTTGTAGTTGCGGATGCTTGCAATAGGGGTTAATCATAAGTGGGATGCTTGTCCAAGTTAGGGCAGTACCCAAGTACCGGTCCACCCACATATCAAATTATCAAAGTACCGAACGCGAATCTTATGAACGTGATGAAAACTAGCTTGACGATAATTCCCAATGTGTCCTCAGGATCTCCTTCTTCATTATTAGAATATGTCCAGGCTTATCCTTTGCTACATAAAGGAAGGGGCCACCTTGCTTCACTTTATTTACTTTATTTACTTTTTGCTTGTTACTATTTATCTTATCACGAAACTATCTATTACCTACAATTACAGTGCTTGCAGAGAGAACCTTACTGAAAACCGCTTATCATTTCCTTCTGCTCCTCATGGGGTTCGACACTCTTACTTATCAAAAGGACTACGATAGATCCCCTACACTTGTGGGTCATCAAGACTCTTTTCTGGCGCCGTTGCCGGGGAGTGTAGCGCTTTTGGTGAGTGGAACTTGGTAAGGAAACATTTATATAGTGTGCTGAAATTTTCTGTTACTTGTCACTATGGAAACTAATCCTTTGAGGGGCTTGTTTGGGGTATCTTCACCCCAACCAGAAGAGCAAAGAGATGCTCCTCAACCTACTGAACTTTATGAAAATATTCAATTTGAGATTCCTTCGGGTATGAAGAAAAACTGTTAGCTAATCCTTTTGCAGGAGACGGAACATTGCATCCCGATTTACACCTTATCTTTGTGGATGCAGTTTGTGGATTATTTAAGCTTGCATGTATTCTCGATGATGTTGTCAAAAGGAAGGTCTTCCCTTTATCTTTGAAGGGAGATGCAATGACATGGTATAGGCTATGTGATGATACGAGATCTTGGAATTATAAGCGATTGAAGTTGGAATTTCACCAGAAGATTTATCCTATGCATCTTGTTCATCGTGACCGTAATTACATATATAATTTCTGGCCTCGCGAAGGAGAAAGCATCGCTCAAGCTTGGGGGAGGCTTAAGTCAGTGTTGTATTCATGCCCCAATCATGAGCTCTCTCGGGAAATGATTATTCAGAATTTTTATGCTTGGCTTTCTCTCGATAATCGCAACCTGCTCGATACTTCCTGTGACGTTTCTTATATGCTGAAGACTATTGATTTCAAATGGGACTTATTGGAAAGAATTAAACGCAACTCTGAAGATTGGGGTTCCGACGATGGTAAGGAGTCAGGTATGACACCTAAGTTCGATGGTGTTAAATCTTTTATGGATACTGATGCTTTCCGTGGATTTAGCTCTAAGTATGGACTTGACTCTAAGATAGTAGCTACTTTTGTGATTCTTTTGCTACTCACGTTGATCTCCGTAAAGAGAAGTGGTTTAAATATAATCCTCCTATTGAAGTGAAAGTAGTTGCACCTATTACAGTCAAAGAAAATACTATTACATATAGTGATCCTATTGTTCCTACTGCTTATGTTGAAAAACCTCCTTTCCTGTTAGGATAAAAGATCACGCTAAAGCTTCGACTGTTGTTCATAAGAGTAATACTAGGACCTATACACCTCATGAGCAAATTAATGTTGAACCTAGTATTGCTATGGTTAAAGATCTCTTAGATGAGGATTTAGATGGGCATGTTATTTCTTTCTTGGGTGAGACTGCTAATATTGCTAGACCTGATACTAAGACATGTAGACCTATTGTAGGCATGCGTGTTATTTTTGTTAAAATAGGAGATCATTTTATCATGGCTTATGTGATATGGGTCCTGGTGCTAGTGTGATACCTTATGATCTTTATAAAGAAATTATGCACGATATTGCACCTGTTGAATTAGAAGAAATTGATGTTACTATTAAGCTTGCTAATAGGGATACCATCAAACCTATTGGGATTGTGAGAGATGTTGAAGTTTTGTGTGGGAAGGTTAAATGCCCTGCTGATTTTCTTGTTCTTGCTTCCCCACAAGATGATTTTTGTCCCATTATTTTTGGTAGACCCTTCTTGAATACTACTAGTGCTAAGATTAATTGTGAAAGGAATATTGTCACTGTTGGCATAGATGGTATGTCTCATGAGTTTAATTTTGCCGAGTTTAGTAGACAACCTTGTGAAAAGGGAACCATCTAGTAAGGATGAAATTATTGGTCTTGCTTCCATTGTTGTTCCTCCGACTGATCCGTTAGAGCAATATTTGCTAGACCATGAAAACGATATGTTTATGAAGGAAAGGGAAGAAATAGATGAGGTGTTCCTTAAACAGGAACCTATGCTAAAACATAACCTTCCCGTTAAAATTCTTGGGGATCCCCCTCCACCCGAGGGTGATCCCGTGTTTGAACTCAAACCCTTACCTGATAATCTTAAGTATGCTTATCTTGATGAAAAATAAATATATCCTATTATTATTAGTGCTAACCTTTCAGAGAAAGAAGAAGAAATATTATTGAAAACTCTGAACAAGCACCGAGCTGCTATTGGATATACTCTGGATGATCTTAAGGGAATTAGTCCCACATTATGTCAACACAAAATTTCAGTGGAGAAAGATGCCAAACGAGTTAGAGATCCTCAAAGATGATTAAATCCCAAGATGAAGGAAGTGGTAAGAAAGGAGATTCTAAAGCTCCTTGAGGCAGGTATTATTTATCCCATTGCTGATAGTGAATGGGTAAGCCCTGTCCATTGTGTCCCTAAAAAGGGAGGTATTACCGTTGTTCCTAACGATAAAGATGAACTGATCCCGCAAAGAATTATTGCAGGTTATAGGATGGTAATTGATTTCCGTAAGTTAAATAAAGCTACTAAGAAAGATCATTACCCTTTACCTTTTATTGATCAAATGCTAGAAAGGCTATCCAAACACACACATTTTTGCTTTCTAGATGGTTATTCTGGCTTCTCTCAAATACCTGTGTCAGCGAAGGATCAATCTAAAACCACTTTTACTTGCCCTTTTGGTACTTTTGCTTATAGACGTATGCCTTTTGGTTTATGTAATGCACTTGCTGCCTTTAAAAGATGCATGATGGCTATATTCTCTGATTTTTGTGAAAAGATTTGTGAGGTATTCATGGATGACTTCTCCATCTATGGATCCTCTTTTGATGATTGTTTGAGCAACCTTGATCGAGTTTTGCAGAGATGCGAAGACACTAGTCTCATCTTGAATTGGGAAAAGTGTCACTTTATGGTTAATGAAGGCATTGTCTTGGGGCACAAGATCTCCGAGAGAGGTACTGAAGTTGATAAAGCCAAAGTTGATGCTATTGAAAAGATGCCATGTCCCAAGGACATAAAAGGTATCAGAAGTTTCCTTCGTCACGCCGGTTTTTATAGGAGGTTCATTAAGGACTTTTCTAAAATCTCTAGGCCTCTGACTAATTTATTGCAAAATGATATTCCTTTTGTCTTTGATGATGATTGTGTAGAAGCATTTGAAACACTTAAGAAATCTTTGATCACTGCACCTATTGTTCACCCGCCTGATTGGAATTTACCTTTTGAAATTATGTGCCATGCTAGTGATTATGCTGTAGGTGCTGTTTTAGGGCAAAGAGTTGATAAGAAATTGAATGTTATCCAGTATGCTAGTAAGACTCTAGATACTGCCTAGAGAAATTATGCTACTACTGAAAAAGAGTTCTTAGCAGTTGTGTTTGCATGTGATAAGTTTAGACCTTATATTGTTGATTCCAAAGCTACTATTCACACTGATCATGCTGCTATTAAATAACTTATGGAAAAGAAAGATGCTAAGCCTAGACTCATTAGATGGGTTCTCTTGCTCCAAGAATTTGACTTGCATATTATTGATAGAAAGGGAGCTGAGAACCCCGTTGGAGATAACTTGTCTAGGTTAGAGAATGTGCTTGATGACCCACTGCCTATTAATGATAGCTTTCCTGATGAACAATTAGCGGTTGTCAATGCTTCTCGTACTGCTCCTTGGTATGCTGATTTTGCTAATTACATTGTTGCTAAATATATACCGCCTAGTTTCACATACCAGCAAAAGAAAAAGTTCTTTTATTATTTAAGACATTACTTCTGGGATGATCCACACCTTTATAAAGAAGGAGTAGATGGTGTTATTAGACGTTGTGTGCCTGAGCATGAACAAGAACAGATTCTACGTAAGTGTCACTCTGAATCTTATGGAGGGCACCACGCTGGAGATAGAACTGCACACAAGGTACTACAATCTGGTTTTTATTGGCCTACTCTCTTCAAAGATGCTCGTAAGTTTGTCTTATCTTGTGATGAAGGTCAAAGAATAGGTAACATTAGTAGATGTCAAGAAATGCCTATGAATTATTCTCTTGTTATTGAACCGTTTGATGTTTGGGGCTTTGATTATAGGGGACCTTTTCTTGCCTCCAATGGTTATACACATATTTTAGTTGCTGTTGATTACGTTACTAAGTGGGTAGAAGCTATTCCAACTAGTAGTGCTGATCATAACATTTCTATTAAAATGCTTAAAGAAGTTATTTTTCTGAGGTTTGGAGTCCCTAGATATCTTATGACTGATGGTGGTTCACACTTTATTCATGGTGCTTTCCGTAAGATGCTCGCTAAGTATGATGTCAATCATAGAATAGCATCTCCTTATCATCCACAATCCAGTGGTCAAGTAGAGTTGAGCAATAGAGAGCTCAAATTAATTTTGCAAAAGGCAGTGAATAGATCTAGAAAGAATTGGTCCAAAAAACTTGATGATGCATTATGGGCCTATAGAACTGCATACAAGAATCCTATGGGTATGTCTCCTTATAAGATGGTTTATTGAAAAGCATGTCATTTACCTCTCGAACTTGAACATAAGGCATATTGGGCTATTAAAGAGCTCAATTATGACTTCAAACTTGCCGGTGAGAAGAGATTGTTTGATATTAGCTCACTTGATGAATGGAGAACCCAAGCCTATGAGAATGCCAAGCTTTTCAAAGAAAAAGTCAAACGCTGGCATGATAAGATGATACAAAAGCGTGAGTTTAACGTAGGAGATTATGTGTTATTATTCAACTCCCGTTTAAGATTTTTTGCAGGAAAACTTCTCTCAAAATGGGAAGGTCCCTACGTTATCGAGGAGGTCTATCGTTCTGGTGCTATAAAAATCAACAACTTCGAAGGCACAAATCCAAGGGTGGTAAACGGTCAAAGAATTAAACATTATATTTCAGGTAATCCTATCAATGTTGAAACTAATATTATTGAAACCGTAACCCCTGAGGAATACATAAGGGACACTTTCCAGAACGTTCCGGACTCCGAAAAGGTATAGGTATGTGGTATGGTAAGTAAACCGACTCCAAAACAACTCTAAAGGCAATTTTTATCAGTTTTGGATTATTTAAGAATTTTAGGAAGAAAGAAGTAGTCCGAAAGGGACACGAGGCTCCCACGAGAGAGGAGGCCACGCCCCCCTGTAGGGCGCGCCCCCTGTCTCGTGGACACCTCGTGTGCCTCCCGGACTCCGTTTTCTTGTATGTTACATATTTTGGTCGGTAAAAATTCATTATATATACTCCCGAAGGTTTTGACCATCGTATCACGCAAATATCCTCTATTTTCGTTTCGAGTTGTTTCCGTTGCAGATTTAGAGCACCATGACTTCACCCTCCTCTAAGAATGAAGACAAGGATGCTTGGCTTTTGAAGATAGAGCTGAAAAGAGAAGAACCAGAAGAGATCAACAAAGATGAAGGGATCAAGGAAGCCATGGAGGTTCAAGCTCCGGCGGTGAAAGAAGAAGATATCCCTCAACCTTTACCTAACCTCTTTATTCCAACATAGATTGAAGCTTTTAAGATGATTGAGTTAGCTCGCATACAGAACAAGTATCTCACATAGGAGAATATTCTGTTGAAGGATCATATTGCTGGGCTTAAGGGCATTATCCGCAAGTTGGAGGAACTTTTACGCTCAATGTGCGATTATCCACCGTCATCATTGATACGTCTCCAACGTATCTATAATTTTTGATTGCTCCATGCTACTTTATCTACTGTTTTGGACTATAATGGGCTTTATTTTCCACTTTTATATTATTTTTGGGACTAACCTATTAACCGGAGGCCCAACCCAGAATTGCTCTTTTTTGCCTTTTTCAGTATTTCGAAGAAACAGAATATCAAACGGAGTCCAAACGGAATGAAACCTTTGGGAACGTGATTTTCTCATCAGATAAGATCTAGGAGACTTGGACCCTCCGTCAAGAAAGCCATGAGGCGGTCACGAGGGTGGAGGGCGCGCCCTCCCCCCTGGGCGCGCCCCCCTACCTCGTGGGCCCCTCGGAGCTCCACCGACGTACTCCTTCCTCCTATATATACCTACGTATCCCCGTATAATCAGAACAGGAGCCAAAAACCTAATTCCACCACCGCAACCTTTCAGATCCACGAGATCCCATCTTGGGGCCTGTTAGGAGCTCACGGGGGGCATCCACCACGGAGGGCTTCTACATCAACACCATAGCCCCTCCGATGAAGTGTGAGTAGTTTACTTCAGACCTTCGGGTCCATAGCTAGTAGCTAGATGGCTTCTTCTCTCTTTTTGGATCTCAATACAATGTTCTCCCCCTCTCTCGTGGAGATCTATTCGATGTAATCTTCTTTTTGCGGTGTGTTTGTTGAGACCGATATGTGGGTTTATGATCCAACTTATCTATGGAAAATATTTGATTCTTCTCTGAATTCTTTTATGTATGATTGAGTTATCTTTGCAAGTCTCTTCGAATTATCCGTTTGGGATGGCTCTCCCACCTCTCCTCTCCTCTCCTCTCTCCCACCTGCTCTCCACCACCAATGGCGATCTCTAGTTACCACCACCATGGAAGGCCTCCTGCATTGGGATTTTGCTCCTGGTTTGTCCTTGGCTGATCAGGTGGGACGAAAATTTGGCTCTACGGTCCACTTCTCCCCCTCTAGGGACGCCAAGGAATTCTTTCTGGTCGTTTCCTTCTCTTCGGCTTCATTCCCACTCACCAATGAATCGGTTGGATTGGCCTTACAATGTTGCATTGGGGGATTTTGCCCTGGTTTCAATATTGTTACCCTTACCCCCCGATCATTTCGCTTTTCTATGGCTAACAACAAAGTGGGGCATTTCATTTATGGGTTAAAAGATAGTGTTTGGCCAGACTTTGTTTGCCACTTCCATCTTTTTAATGGCCGTTTTGCGAAGCAATTTTCTAGTTCTCACTGGCATGCTGATCAAGAATTAGTTGAGATCCATGATCGTCGTCCCGTGACCCTATCTGCTTCTCTGGATTTTCTACGCAAGGGACACTTAACAGATTCTTCGTCGGCCATTGAACTGAGCAAATTCAACCTGGTTAATCTGAAGCATTGGAACTTCTCAAATTCGCATGATCATGAGGCCTCTACTTCTTTGTTGGTTGATCGCCATGAGCAAAATCAAATTCACTTCAGATCTTTCCCACCGCCACCTCAGCAAGGCGGCATTACCGCCTTACCAACGAATCGCCTGGCATTAATGGAGCATTATCTTTCCCAGGCGGAGTCTGAGGCCGCTAGAGTTATTGAGTGTATTTCTTTTGGGCAATTCAAATGCCCCGTTCGTGCCCAGTACCCACCACTCCCGCAAAGTTTTCTCAAGTCCGCCTTCCGCTACGCCCCCCCATGACATGTGGCCCCCCGATGCTTAGCGCTAAACATAAGGCTGATTTAGCCCAGGCAGATTATTCCGCAGATATCATTCATTCCCTTGCCACTAATTGGGCCGCCCTCTGTGCTAGATGCCTTCAATGGGGACATTGCAAGATCGCATGTCAAGCTCGCCTCATTTGCATTAATTGCTCGGGCCCTGATCATGAAACAGGGGATTGCACAAAACGTAGCAGCCGTGACACTCGCTCATTGCCGGGGTCAAGCAAGGAGACTACATTTATTCCCCCGAGATCTTTGGGCCATCATTTTCCCACCAATTGCTTGACCAAAACCGCTGCAAGGACCGTCCGATGTACTGCTTGTGGGTTCTATGGACACGTGGCGTCATCCTGTCGAAGAGCTGCTCTCCAAAGGAAATGGAAATGGGTGGTAAAAGCAATTTTGCCCCCCGCCGCCCCCATTCACGCTTCAGCTTCCGCCTCGAGAACCCAACGGGCCTCACCTATCCCCGTCCCATCACAATAGACTTATACCCTGCTACAACTTGCGCCATTGCCGTCGCATCCAATCTCTTCGTCACCGCCATCTCCGCCTCTCCACTCCACAACAATGGTGAACTACCCGCTGAACCCAGTGCCCTTCCTCCCGCCGGGCTTCGCCGTCGAACCTGGGTCAGCAGATCGTCTTGTGCGCAGTGGCATGGTTGTTGGACCAATTGCTCCTCTCAGCCATGAGTATTTGGCCATTGCTGAAGCCAGTGCGTACGTGCCCTTGCATCCTCGCGCCTCCGTCCGCAACCAGATCAACGCTCTGCTTCAAGAATCGCAGCTCTTTACTACTGAGGTCCGTGATCACCCCCTTGGAGTTGGGATTTTTGGATTTGTGGATTCCTTTATGAGAGATACTACCGTGAACACTCCACTGGAACTTGAGGACGAAGATCTGTTGATTACTTTTGTTCCGCACAGTGCTGCTCTCAACCATCGAGCTGCACCATTTGGGCCTGAAGTTTGGATTATGTTCTTTGGTTTCCCGTATGATTACCAATCAGACTATTACATCACTAAGGCTCTGGGTGGATACGGTTCATTAGTCTCCTGGTACAATCCTCGTCAGGATCGCAGGTTCATCTTTCTGAAAGCCAGAGTTATTAGTCTACGCCTCATCCCCAAGATCTTCGTGGTATGGCAGCTTGGTGGTGCTCGCGACAGTTGGACAGTCGTAGTCACCATTCTCCGTAGTAACGACTGGAATGGCCTTCTCCCTGACGTACCGGCCGCACCTGAAGATCAGCCACCACCCGATGGCAACCCGCACCTGCTGTTCGGCCCTGAGTTAACTGCAGAGCTGCTATACCAACAGCAAGTGCACAATTGGCTTGTTCAGAATGGTGCACCTGCACCTGCCAACAATGCAGCCCAGCAGGTGAATGCAAATGCTGGTTGGGGCACCTGGGATGCGCCCGCTGCTCCTCCTATTCCGCAAATGCCACCACATTTGGTGAACTACCACGCCTGGCTTGCGGCGCAAGGTCTGACAGTTCAACATGGATTAGTGCCTGAAAATAATATCACTGACAACGCGCTCGAAGCTTGGAATGATTCCATCACTCAATCTGACAGCTCAAGTTCGACTCAGTCTGATCTTCTCATTCTGGCTGATCATTCATCGAATTTGACTGACAATGTTAGTTCTGACTCTCTTACCATTTCAATGGAGATCTCTGATCATACTATCAGGTTTGGTTTATCTGCTCAAGGCGATGAGATCCTGGCCAGGCTGTTGAATGACCCAATCCCTCACATGAATCTCAACACCTTCATTTTCCAAGCTGTTAGTCCAATGCTTGCAACCTTTGGACCATGGAGGGAGGGGTTTGTATTACGAACAAACCTGATTCGGTTATCTATCTTGATCACACAGGACACTACTGGGATGAACTTCTTACAGCAAGCTAGCTCTGTTACTGCTCTGGAATCTTCTTTAGTGACCATCGAGGAGTTACCTGAACCTGCTATGAGGGTCAACACCACTGAACTTGCCTTGCTTCCTAGCACTGACGATGCAACCATGGATACAGAGCAAGCTCTGCAGATTCCAGTACCTGAGTCCTCTGTGATTTCTGAAGATGTGGCACCTCTGGCAGTCACTGGCCAGCGCTCCCGTAGGGCCAGAGCCGTTGCTCCTATCTCCACCACTGAAGTGCGCCGCAGTCTCCACTCCAACAAGTGTGATGGGTTCAGGGTCCCTCCTATCTCTGACATTCGCAAGACTACTTCGAAGGTTAAGCCTTGCGTCATCCCGTCCATTGGCACCTCTGCTTCTGCTGCTACCCACACTGGTGAGATCCCACCCCAACTCCTATAGCTACACTACAATCTATTGGAGTCAACAGGTGTGCTATACCTGCTGCTGAACTCTCTGAAGAAGCGCTGCTTGTTGAACCTGTTGCGGTGTCTGAACCTTTGGCCACAATGACTGACATGGAGGACCAGGGAGAGGATCTCTCCCACAACTTGGCCTAATTGTGGGGTTTCTCTTTCTCAATGTTGAGATGCTGGAATGTGCTCTCGTGGAATATCCATGGACTCAATTCTGAGAAGAAGCAGTTAGCTCTGAATAATGCTATATCCACCAGTGGGTGTGCTGTCGTTTGCATTCTGGAGACTAAGATGCCTGAGGTTACTTTTGCTTTTATTAAAACATGATGTCCTAGACAATTTGATCGTTTTGCTTATGTACCTTCGTGTGGCGCCTCTGGGGGGCTGCTAACAATCTAGAAAAGTTCGGTCTTCTCTGGCTCTGTTATTTCGTCTGAGCAGTATGCGCTAGTTGTTGACTTCGTTAGCACACAATCTTCTCAGCGTTGGACGTTAGTCAATGTGTACGGGCCATGCACGGGGGCGGGCAGAGATGTTTTCACGCAATGGCTATATGACATTCAAATACCCAGTCATCACGACTGGTTGATGTTAGGTGACTTTAACTACATGAGAGCACCAGATAATCGTAATAAGCCTGGAGGTAACATTTATGACATGATTACTTTTAACGACATCATCCGTAAGCTGCAATTGATTGAGCTACCAGTGAAAGGAAGAACATATACTTGGAGTAATATGCAGCTCGACCCACTACTTGAGCAGATTGATTGGTTCTTCACGTCTTTGCACTGGACCAACGTTTACCCCAAGACGCTAGTTAAACCCCTTGGCAAGCCTGTTTCAGACCACATCCCTTGCGTGGTCTCCATCGAGACTAAAATACCACGATCAAAGTTATTTCGTTTTGAATCCTACTGGACCTTGCAACCAGGGTTTTTGGACTTTGTTAGGGATGTTTGGGAGCGGCCAGTTAGGACTGCAAATGCTGCTACACTACTTTGTTGCAAATTCAAAGCTCTTCGACACGCCCTCAAGATCTGGAGTAAGAGTATTTCTCGTCTTTCTGTGGCCATCACGAACTGCAATGTTGTCCTTGCGGATTTAGATGAGCTGGAGAATAAACGCACCCTTTCAATCCCCGAAATGAAATTCAGACGTATCTTAAAGTCACACCTGCTCAGACTGCTCAAATATCAAAAACTATATTGGAAGAAGCGCTGTACTATTTGCTGGATCAAGTTCGGAGATGAAAACTCTAAATTTTTTCAAGCAATGGCCACGGAACGTTATCGCCAAAACAACATCGCCTCCTTCAAGCTTGAGGATGGCACGTTGGTTGATGACCACCCTGCCAAAGAGGCCCTCTTGTTCCAAACCTACAAAGATCGCCTAGGGACTGTCTCCCCCTCGGACATGAAATTTGACATTACAACAATCATCCCTCGTGCAACCAACCTTGACCAGCTTACCACTCCCTTTACCCATGAGGAAATCGACAATGTGGTCAAAAGTATGCCGCGTGACCGAGCACCTGGCCCGGACAGGTTCAGTGGGGCGTTCTTGAAAGCTTGTTGGCCCATTATTAGGCATGACTTCTATGCCCTTTGCGACCAGTTCTTTGAAGGTACGTTAGACGTGGCTAGTATCAATGATGGTCTCATCACGCTCATACCTAAGATCAACTCTCCTGAGACTGTAAACGACTTCCGACCCATTACTCTGCTCAATTGCTACCTCAAGTTGATTACCAAACTGCTCGCTGATAGACTTCAACGTGTCATCGTCTCCCTTGTGCATCAAAACCAGTATGGATTCATTAAAGGACGCACGATTCAGGATTGCCTGGCATGGGCATACCAATATCTTCATCAATGTCAAAGCTCGGGCAGGTCAATCGTTCTCCTCAAACTGGATTTTGCTAAGGCGTTTGATACTATTGCGCACGAACCGATGATTCGTATTATGCAGCAAATGGGTTTCAACGACAAATGGATATCTTGGATCAAGTGCCTTTTCTCCTCGGGTCGTTCGTCAGTCCTACTAAATGGAGTCCCTCGCCGACAATTTCTCTGCCGGTGTGGGGTGAGGCAAGGTGACCCTCTCTCCCCCTCATTTTTGTCCTCGCAGCCGAGCTTCTTCAACGCGCAATCAATGATGCTTTCAGACATGGAGATATTAGCCTGCCTTTTCCCTGCTTAGGGCAAACTGATTACCCGGTGATCCAACACACGGACGATACACTACTTGTCTTACCTGCCTGCCCACTTCAAGCTATACGTGTTAAAAAAATCCTCTCTGACTATGCATCATCGATCGGCCTCAAAATTAATTTCAACAAATCAACGATGATACCAATCAACATGGATGCAAGTTCGGCTTCAAGCTTGGCCGCTATCTTTGGATGCAATGTAGGTACAATGCCCTTCACCTACCTGGGCCTTCCGCTTGGCATTACACGACCAACCATACAAGAATTCATGCCACTGGTTTGCAAAATGGAACGTCGTCTCACTGCCACGATCGCCATGATGTCTTATGGGGGGCGCCTTTCCTGGCTCAATGCGTCTGTCACATCACTCCTGGTGTTTGCCATGTGCATGCTCAAGTTCCCTCCGAAACTGATTGGAATTCTAGACAAGATTAGAAGGAGATGCCTATGGAAAAAGAAAACTGATCAAGGAGACAAGTGCAACTCGCTCGCTGCTTGGGAGCTAGTCTGCAAGCCCAAGAGTAAGGGCGGGCTGGGAGTGATCAACATTCAAATACATAATGATGCTCTCCTGCTAAAGTTTTTACACAAATTCTATAACAAGCTGGACGTGCCATGGGTTACGATGCTTTGGGATAATCAATATGCTAACCAGGTGCCTCATGCGGTGGACTCGATCGGGTCTTTCTGGTGGAAAGACGTCCTCAAACTAACGCCTGTTTATAGGGGGATCACTCGCGTCCAAGTGGTTGACGGATCAACCACGCTGCTCTGGAAGGATTTGTGGTCCACTGATGTGCTTCAATCTTCTCACCCACGCGCCTTCTCTTTTGCTGTGCATGAGGACATGACGGTCACTGACTTCTGGGCCACCGATGAGCTGCATGAAACCTTTCACCTACCGCTGTCTGCCCGTGCTCTTGATGAGGTGCGGGATGTCCAGCATGCAACATCCCACATGCACCCAACGACTGCAATATCGGATGTTTGGCACTACATTTGGGGTGCAGCCGAATACAGGCCAAAGGATTATTATAACAACTTCTTCCGTGATGCAACAGCTCATCCCTCTTTTAGGCTCCTTTGGAAGTCAAATTGTACAATGAAAATCAAGGTATTTGGATGGTTGCTGCTGCAAGACAGATTAAACACTCGTGACATGCTCAGGAGGAGACACTATGATATTGGGGATGACTTCGCATGCCTCCTTTGTGGGCGCAACATCCAGGAGACTCTTGAACATATGATCTTCACGTGCCAGTTCAGTGAAAGGTGCTGGGCCAGGGTAGGTGTTGACTGGCCTGATTTCCAAAATAGGTTTGTGGCGCTGCAGAATGCACAGACCATTCTGCCCCATCCTTTCTTCGTCGAAACGTTCTTCACTGCTGCCTGGAGTCTGTGGAAAGAAAGAAATAATAAGCACTTCAGAGGTGTGGCCCCAAGCATTGCATCTTGGTTTCGGCGTTTCAAGGAAGACTTGGGGCTCTTGCAACATAGAATATAGGGTGCACGCAGGGCTGCCCTGCTTTCATATTGTGACACACTTAGTTGAGTCACTCTTTCATTTTCTCTTGTACTCTGTTAGCTTGCATAGAACCAAGAAAAACAGTGTGTGAGTGGTGATCATGGCTTAGCCGACCCACCCCCCTGCTGGTGACTACAGTAGCAAGGGTGGGACGTGATGTAGACGATATATCTATGTAAACACCCCGTTTATATGGATATATGAAATATATACAGTGGGAGTTCTCTCCCACTGTCAAGTTCCTCAAAAAAAAATTATCCGTTTGGTTTGGCCAACTAGATTGGTAGTTCTTGCAATGGGAGAAGTGCATAGCTTTGGGTTCAATCTTGCGGTGTCCTTACCCAGTGACAGAAAGAGTTGCAAGGCACGTATTGTATTGTTGCCATTGAGGATAACAAGATGGGGTATTTATCATATTGCATGAATTTATTCCTCTACATCATGTCATCTTGCTTAAGGCATTACTCTGTTTTTAACTTAATACTCTAGATGCATGCTGGATAGCGGTTGATGAGTGGAGTAATAGTAGTAGATGCAGAATCGTTTCGGTCTACTTGTCACGGACGTGATGCCTATATACATGATCATTGCCTAGATATACTCATAACTATGCTCAGTTCTGTCAATTGCTCAACAGTAATTTGTTCACCCACCATAGAATACTTATGCTCTTGAGAGAAGCCACTAGTGAAACCTATGGCCCCCGGGTCTATTCTCATCATATCGATCTATATCACTTTATTTACTTGCTTTGTTTTTACTTTGCCTACTTTTTACTTTGCATCTATCTATCAAAAATACCAAAAATGTTATCTCTATTAGATCTCACTCTTGTAAGTGACCGTGAAGGGATTGACAACCCCTAAGCGTTGGTTGCGAGTTGCTATCGTGTTGTGCAGGTACGAGGGACTTGCGTGTGACCTCCTACTAGATTGATACCTTGGTTCTCAAAAACTGAGGGAAATACTTACGCTACTGTGCTGCATCATCCTCTCCTCTTCGAGGAAAACCAACGCAAGCTCGAGACGTAGCAAGAAGAATTTCTGGCGCCGTTGCCGGGGAGGCTTACGCAAAAGTCAACATACCAAGTACCCATCGCAATCCCTATCTCTCGCATTACATTATTTGCCATTTGCCTCTTGTTTTCCTCTCCCCCACTTCACACTTGCCATTTTATTCGCCCTCTCTTTTCCAATCTCCTCCTCCTTTCCCTTTTGTTTGCCTTGTTCCGCCTTACTTTTTCTATCGCTATGTCTGAAATTGGGGAGATTATCGTTGATATGGACAACAATGATAATACATAAAATCCCGAGGCTCCGGCCGATGAACCTCCTATCTTGCATACCAAAAAGTTTCGAATCGGTAGTGGTAACATCATTGGCAAAGGCGTTATTCAACATTTCCTTACTTGTGCCGGTGCTTTACCTTCCATGGGCTGTTCTATTCTTCATAGAACCAGTAGCCTTGCGGATGCTATAGCTATGCTTGTGGTTGAACTTGAAAGACAATTTATGCATATGCACCCTTGCATACAGAGAATCTTCGGACTATAGGGTGGACGCCGGTCGTCCACCCATAGAAGCAATCCTCTATGATCAAGAGGAAATTAGACGTTTTCAATCTTCGGACTATGTCGCTTTTAATGGAAACCTTAGAAAAAAGGTCCCTATCAATGTCTTAGTTGATTATATTAATGAGCTTAATAATGATTTTTCCCTTAGAAATAATGAGCTAGGATACTCTCTCGAGTACATGCTCACAAGATTTTGCCAAAAGAATGCTTTTAGTGATGAAATAGTTGTGCACTATGAAGGGCCAAGGGAGGAACCCGTTCCTCCCGTGATTGATCTTGGGGATTTTTGTCCCGCTAAATTTAGCCCTTTTGATTATTTTTGCTTGCCTCAAAGGAAACTTGCTGCCGAACGTAGGGAATACGAGATGAGCTTTCAAGATCTATCTTATTATTACGGCACAACCTAGATCTATCCTTGCTTTTATGCCTAGCTAGGGGCGTTAAACGATAGCGCTTGTTGGGAGGCAACCCAATTTTATTTTGTGCTTTTTGTTTTTGGTTCTGTTTAGGAATAAATAATCCATCTACCTTCTGTTTGGATGTGGTTTTATGTTTTAATTAGTGTTTGTGCCAAGTAAGACCTATAGGATAACCTACGATGATAGTTGATTTGATTCTGCTGAAAAACAGAAACTTTGCAAGCACGAATTTAGTTATGATAAATCACAGGAATGTGCTTTTGCGTTGATTATTTTTGCTTCTGATCAATAAACAAATTTTCCAGGACTTCCTATTTTTGTAGAATTTTTAGAGTTCCATAAGTTTGCGTTAGTTACAGATTACTACAGACTGTTCTGCTTTTGACAGATTCTGTTTTTCGTGTGTTGTTTGCTTATTTTGATGAATCTATGGCTAGTAAATTAGTTTATAAACCATAGAGAAGTTGAAATACAGTAGATTTAACACCAATATAAATAAAGAATGAGTTCATTACAGTACCTTGAAGTAGTCTTTTGTTTTCTTTCTCTAACGGAGCTCACGAGATTTCTGTTGAGTTTTGTGTTGTGAAGTTTTCAAGTTTTGGGTGAATTCTTTTGATGGATTATGGAACAAGGAGTGGCAAGAGCCTAAGCTTGGGGATGCCCATGGCACCCCAAAGATAATCCAAGGACACCAAAAAGTCAAAGCTTGGGGATGCCCGGAAGGCATCCCTCTTTAAATCCACTTCATGGTAATTTACTTGGAGCTATATTTTTATTCACCAACATGATATGTGTTTTGCTTGGAGCGTCTTGTATTATTTGTGTCTTTGCTTGTTAGTTTACCACAATCATCCTTGCTGTACACACCTTTTGAGAGAGCCATACATGATTTGGAATTTGTTAGAATACTCTATGTGCTTCACTTATACCTTTTGAGCTTGATAGCTTTGCTCTATGTGCTTCACTTATATCTTTAGAGCGTGATAATGTTTTGCTCTAGTGCTTCACTTAGATCTTTTTGAGCATGGTGGTGGGTTCGTTTTAAAGAAACTTGATCTCTCATGCTTCACTTAGATTATTTTGAGAGTCTTAATAGCATGGTAATTTGCTTAATTTTAATATACTTGGTATTCAAGATATGTGAAACTTTCTTTTGAGTGTGTTGAATACTAAGATAAGTTTGATGCTTGATAATTGTTTTGAGATATGGAGGTGATAATATCAAAGTCGTGCTAGTTGGGTGATTATGAATTTGAGAAATACTTGTGTTAAAGTTAGCAAATCCCGTAGCATGCACGTATGGTTAAAGTTGTGTAACAAATTTGAAACATGAAGTGTACCTGGCTTGTGCATCCTTATGAGTGGCGGTCGGGGACGAGCGATGGTCTTTTCCTACCAATCTATCCCCTAGGAGCATCGCGTAGTACTTGATTTTTATGACTTCTAAATTTTTGCAATAAGTATATGAGTTCTTTTGACTAATGTTGAGTCCATGGATTATACGCACTCTCACCTTTCCGCCATTGCTAGCCTCTTCGGTACCGTGCATTGCCCTTTCTCACCTTGAGAGTTGGTGCAAACTTCGCTGGTGCATCCAAACCCCGTGATACGATACGCTCTATCACACATAAACCTCCTTATATCTTCCTGAAAATAGCCACCATACCTACCTATCATGGCATTTCCATAGCCATTCCGAGATATATTGCCATGCAACTTCCATCATCATCATCATGACATGCGCTACTTTTGTCATATTGCCATTGCATGATCTTGAAGTTGACATCGTATTTGTGGCAAAGCCACCATGCATTATTTTTCATACATGTCACTCTTGATTCATTGCACCATCCCGGTACACCGCCGGAGGCATTCATATAGAGTCATATCTTGTTCTAGTTTCGAGTTGTAATTCATATGTTGTAATGAAAGTGTGATGATCATCATTATTAGAGCATTGCCCAAATAAAAAAAGGCCCAAAAAGGCCCCAAAAAAGGAAAGGCCCACCAAAAAAGAAAGGCCCAAAAAAATATAAAAACATAATAAAAAAGGGGGCAATGCTACTATCTCTTTTCCACACTTGTGCTTCAAAGTAGCACCTTGTTCTTCATGTAGTGAGTCTCATATATTGTGCTTCAAAGTAACACCATGTTTTTCATATAATGAGTCTCTTAAGTTGTGTTGTTCATACTAGTGGGAATTTTTCATTATAGAACTTGGCTTGTATATTCCTACGATGGGCTTCCTCAAATGCCCTAGGTCTTCGTGAGCAAGAAAGTTGGATGCACACCCACTAGTTTTCTTTTATTGAGCATTCATAGCTCTAGTGCATCCGTTGCATGGCAATCCCTACTCCTTGCATTAACATCAATCGATGGGCATCTCCATAGCTCATTGACTAGCCTCGTTGATGTGAGACTTTCTCCTTTTTTGTTTTCTCCACACAATCCCCATCATCATATTCTATTCCACCCATAGTGCTATATCCATGGCTCACGCTCATGTATTGCGTGAAGGTTGAAAAAGTTTGAGATTATTTAAGTATGAAACAATTGCTTGGCTTGTCATCAGGGGTATAGAAGTTGGGAACATCTTTGTGTGACGAAAATGAAGCATAGCCTAGCTATATGATTTTTGTAGGGATGAACTTTCTTTTGCCATGTTATTTTGAGAAGACATGATTGCTTTGATTAGTATGCTTGAAGTATTATTATTTTTGTGTCAATATGAACTTTTGTCTTGAATTTTCGGATCTGAATATTCATACCATGATTAAGAAGATTTACATTGAAATTATGCCAAAGTATCACTCTGCATCAAAAATTCTTTTTTATCATTTACCTACTCGAGGACGAGCAGGAATTAAGCTTGGGGATGCTTGATACGTCTCCAACGTATCTATAATTTTTGATTGCTCCATGCTACTTTATCTACTATAATGGGCTTTATTTTCCACTTTTATATTATTTTTGGGACTAACCTATTAACCGGAGGCCCAACCCAGAATTGTTGTTTTTTGCCTTTTTCAGTATTTCAAAGAAACAGAATATCAAACGGAGTCCAAATGGAATGAAACCTTCGGGAACGTGATTTTCTCATCAGATAAGATCTAGGAGACTTGGACCCTCCGTCAAGAAAGCCACGAGGCGGTCACGAGGTGGGCGCGCCCCCCGGGCGCTGCCCCTACCTCGTGGGCCCCTCGAGCTCCACCGACGTACTCCTTCCTCCTATATATACCTCGTATCCCGTATGATCGAGCAGAGCCAAAACCTAATTCCACCGCCGCAAACCTTCAGTATCCACGAGATCCCATCTTGGGGCCTGTTAGGAGCTCACGAGGGGGCATCCACCACGGAGGGCTTCTACATCAACACCATAGCCCCTCCGATGAAGTGTGAGTAGTTTACTTCAGACCTTCGGGTCCATAGCTAGTAGCTAGATGGCTTCTTCTCTCTTTTTGGATCTCAATACAATGTTCTCCCCCCTCTCTCGTGGAGATCTATTCGATGTAATCTTCTTTTTGCGGTGTGTTTGTTGAGACCGATGAATTGTGGGTTTATGATCCAACTTATCTATGGAAAGTATTTGATTCTTCTCTGAATTCTTTTGTGTATGATTGAGTTATCTTTGCAAGTCTCTTCGAATTATCCGTTTGGTGATGTCTATATACATGATCATTGCCTAGATATACTCATAACTATGCTCAATTCTGTCAATTGCTCAACAGTAATTTGTTCACCCACCGTAGAATACTTATGCTCTTGAGAGAAGCCACTAGTGAAACCTATGGCCCCCGGGTCTATTCTCATCATATCAATCTATATCAATTTATTTACTTGCTTTGTTTTTACTTTGCCTTTACTTTTTACCTTGCATCTATCTATCAAAAATACCAAAATATTATCTCTATCAGATCTCACTCGTAAGTGACCGTGAAGGATTGACAACCCCTAAGCGTTGGTTGCGAGTTGCTATCGTGTTGTGCAGTACGAGGACTTGCGCTGACCTCCTCTTGGATTGATACCTTGGTTCTCAAAAACTGAGGGAAATACTTATGCTACTGTGTTGCATCATCCTCTCCTCTTCGGGGAAAACCAACGCAAGCTCGAGACGTAGCAATCATCACCACCTCCATCACCTCCGAGGAAATAATCACATGGGTATGGGCACTCCCCTTGGCAACTGCCAAGCTTGGGAGAGGTGCCCCGGTATCGTATCACCATCACACTCCTATCTTTACCGCTTTATTCAGTTCGATCCTTTTAGTAGTATCTTGATCTAGTAGTTTGAAGTTTTGATATCAAGTAGTTTTTAGTTTTGCATCGTGATCTCTTTATGTAATCGAGTCCGTGTGCTTTCTATAATAAAGATTAGTTTTGAGTCAAGGGCCTTGATATGTTGCTATGATCTTGAGAAAGTAGAAATAATAAAAGAGTTCATATTGATCTTATGGATAGTGATAACTTCACACATAGAAAGTATGAGGCATAAAAATTGTTGAGAGTTGATGAACATAGCCTTGGTCATCGTTGCAATTAATAGGAAGTGATAAGGAAAGAGGGGTTCACATATAAATATATTATCTTGGACATCTTTTATGTTTGTGAAGCACTCATTAAGTATGACATGCTAAAAGAGTTGATGTTGGACAAGGAAGACAACGTAATGGTTTATATTTTCCGACATCTCAGTTAAAGTATATTGTCATTGACCTTCCAAACATGTTGAGCTTGCCTTTCCCCCTATTGCTAGCCAAATTCCTTGCACCAAGTAGAGATACTACTTGTGCTTCCAAGTATCCTTAAACCCAGTTTTGCCATGAGAGTCCACCATACCTACCTATGGATTGAGTAACATCCTTCAAGTACGTTGTCATCGGTGCAAGCAATAAAAATTGCTCTCTAAATATGTATGACTTATTAGTGCAGAGAAAATAAACTTTGTACGAACTTGTTGTGGAAGTAATAAAAGCGGCGGACTGCATAATAAAGCTCCACATACAAGGGGCAATATAAAGTGACGTTCTTTTGCTTTAAGATTTTGTGCATCAACCCTAAACGCGCATGACAACCTCTGCTTCCCTCTACGAAGGGCCTATCTTGTACTTTATGTTTTTACTTTATGCTTGAGTCAAGGTGATCCTCACCTTTCCCTTTTTCATTTTATCCTTTGGCAAGATCTTCGTGTTTGAAAGATCATGATATATATCCAATTGGATGTAAGTTAGCATGGGCTATTATTGTTGACATCACCTAAAGGTGAATACGTTGGGAGGGAACACAATAAGCCCCTATCTTTCTTAGTGTCTGGCTGAAACTCTATAACCACAAGTATTGCGTGAGTGTTAGCAATTATAAGAGACTACGAGATAGTTGAGTATGTGAGCTTGCTGAAAAGCTCTATTATTGACTCTTTCTGATGTTATGATAAATTGCAATTGCTTCAGTGACTGAGATTATAGTTTGTTAGTTCCCAATGAAGTTTTTGAACCATACTTGACATTGTGAATTGCTTATTACTTGAGCATAGGAAATCATATGACAAAACCTATATATGTTGCTGTTATTAGAATGATCATGATGCCCTCATGTCCGTATTTTATTTTTTATCGACACCTCTATCTCTAAACATGTGGACATATTTTTCGATTTCGCTTCCGCTTGAGGACAAGCGAGGTCTAAGCTTGGGGAGTTGATCGTCCATTTTGCATCATGCTTTTATATCAATATTTATTGCATTATGGGATGTTATTACACATTATATCCCAATACTTATGGCTATTCTCTCTTATTTTACAAGGTTTACCATGAAGAGGGGAATGCCGGCAATTGGAATTCGGCCGAAAAGGAGCAAACGTTGAAACCTATTCGCACAACTCCAAAAGTCCCGAAACTCCACGAAACAACTTTTTAGATTTAATAAGAATTTATGAGCGAAAGAAATAGGCCAGGGGGCCCACACCTGCCCAGAGGCAGGCGCGCCCTATAGGCGCGACCCCTATCTCCCCGCCCCCTGGTGGGCCTCCGGCGTCCATATTCTGCTATATCATCACTTTTACCCTGGAAAAAATCGTGGGCAAGCTTACGGGACGAAACTCCGCCCGAGGCGGAACCTGGCGGAATCAATCTAGGGCTCTGGCGGGCTGTTACGCCGGGACACTTCCCTGGAGGGGGAAATCATCACCAACGTCATCACCAACGATCCTCTCATCGGGAGAGGGTCAATCTCCATCAACATATTCACCAGCACCATCTCTTCTCAAAACCCTAGTTCATCTCTTGTATCCAATCTTGTATCAAAACCACAAATTGGTACCTGTGGGTTGCTAGTAGTGTTGATTACTCCTTGTAGTTGATGCTAATTGGTTTACTTGGTGGAAGATCATATGTTCAGATCCTTTATGCATATTATTACTCCTCTGATTATGAACATGAATATTCTTTGTGAGTAGTTACGTTTGTTCCTGAGGACATGGGTGAAGTCTTGCTATTAGTAGTCATGTGAATTTGGTATTTGTTCGATATTTTAATGAGATGTATGTTGTCTTTTCCTCTAGTGGTGTCATGTGAACGTCGACTACATGACACTTTACCATTATTTGGGCCTAGAGGAAGGCATGGGGAAGTATTAAGTTGATGATGGGTTGCTAGAGTGACAGAAGCTTAAACCCTAGTTTATGCGTTGCTTTGTTAGGGGTTGATATGGACCCATATGTTTAATGCTGTGGTTAGGTTTACCTTAATACTCCTTTTTGTAGTTGCGGATGCTTGTAATAGGGTTTAATCATAAGTGTGATGCTTTTCCAAGTTAGGGAAGTACCCAAGTATTGGTCCACCCACATATCAAATTATCAAAGTACCGAACGCGAATCTTATGAACGTGATGAAAACTAGCTTGACGATAATTCCCAATGTGTCCTCGGGAGCTCCTTCTTCATTATTAGAATTTGTCCAGGCTTATCCTTTGCTACATAAAGGATTGGGCCACCTTGCTGCACTTTATTTACTTTATTTACTTTTTGCTCATTACTATTTATCTTATCACGAAATTATCTATTACCTACAATTTCAGTGCTTGCAGAGAGAACCTTACTGAAAACCGCTTATCATTTCCTTCTACTCCTCATTGGGTTCGACACTCTTACTTATCGAAAGGACTACCATAGATCCCCTACACTTGTGGGTCATCAGGGCCCTAACCGCTTGCGACCTTGATGACGGATGGCGATTGATGGGACGTGGGCGACTCCGCTTCCTCACGCTACCTTGATAACTGTTTCCATCTGACAAAAGGGCTGCCGTCCGCCGTCAGGCTTTCATTGCCCCTTCTTCACCTTGCTCTAGATCCCCTTCTCCCAGCAGCGGAAGAACTCACCACATCTGCCGATTTTTCCCCTACAATCCTTCGCTCAACGGCCACCGAGAAGACCAAGGCCTCTGCCTCGGCTGCCGGCTTTGGCTGGTACGAGCCAGCGCTGCTTGCGCCCTGCATGGCCGGGGAGAAGCTCCAGACCGCACTCCTCCTAACAGCGAGCGAGGACAACGAGTGGAAGGGGACGGCGCTCCGGGTTTCCACCGCTATGCCGAAGCCTGCTGACAGCACTTTCTTCCCTTTCTTCCTACACAACGTCTATTCGGGGTTGGTGCCCCTATTCTCCCGCTTCTTCTTCGCCGTTCTTCACCACTATGGCCTCCACATGCTCCATATTCATGCCAACTCCATCCTCCTCCTGTCCATCTTCGCCTTCTACTGTGAGGCGTTCATGGGGGTGATGCCTTCCATCGCCATGCTCCGCCACTTCTTCTTCCTTCACATAACTGGTGAAAATCCGGTTGGGTGCATCGGCTTCGTCGCGCGCGGGGTGGTAACGCAATCTCCCGCATCGGGAAGAAGGTGGAGGATGCCGTGAAGAGGTGCGTTCTGATGGATGCCAAGTGCTCCCAGAGCTCGTTGGAGCTGCCGGCCAAACTCCCCTTCTTCGAGAAGGGGTGGTATTCTGAGAATATCACCGACCCTTCCCTGACGTTGTTGGTGAAGAAGATGGAGAAGGACTTGAGTAGCGAGAAGCTGATGGGCGCCATGTTCATTAAGGAGTTCTTGAGGCAGCGCATAGCACCGCTCCAAGATCGCTCCCGCCCCCTGTGGAAGCTTGGAGGCGTCGACGACAAGATCCGCCTGCGCCAGGACGCCCTTCCCGGGGAGGAGCTGAGCAAGTTGTTGCTCTACTTGACGGGGAAGGACCCGAGCGATCATCCGAAAGATTGGCTCCCGATGTACTACCGGGATGACGGGGAGCAGGTTGCTGCTGCTATGCCGGTCTTTGATGAGTTTGGGCTTGTGCGGGCGGGGCCTCCCCCGCGTCCTCCATCCTTGGTGGATCTGTCCTCCGGAGATCATTCCTCCAAAGCCACCGTGGACGAGATGGTGGAGGAATCCTCTGCCCCGCGGCAGAGGAGCTCCTCCGCGACTTCCGCGATGATGATGATGATGACGCGCCTCCGATGGTGGAGGTGCCGCGCCCTTTGGAGTCACCACGAGGTCCGGGTGTCCTCTTCGAAGCAGCCCAAGCGGACGGCCTCGAAGAAGGGCACGACCGTGCTGATTCCTCCGGGCAGCGTTCCGCCCTCGCTAATGGCGCCCCGAGCGACACCAACCGCGAGCTCTCCTTCTCCCAAGAGTTCAGCACTGGCTGCCCCGCCTCAGCGCCCGCTGCTGAGCCTGCAGACGAACTATGTCTTCGTCGGCCAGTAAGTCTTTTCCTTAGCCTTGTTTGTCGATTCTTGAAGTGATGCTTAGCGCCTTCGTCTGTCATTAGGCAACAGCCATCGAAGAAGCAGAAGGAGGGCACCGAGGTTGCCATGGCCGCAGGCGCTGAAGTGACCGCCGCGACCCTGGCGAAGGAGAATGCTGCGGCTCCCGCAGCTCCGATGGTGATGTCGTCTCCCAAGGGCATGGAAGACCGTCCTCAGGAGGTGCCGCCGCCTCTGGCGGTGCTGACCCCGCCGGCGCCTGCCTTTGCTGTGGTTGCTGAGGTCGATCAGCCTATGGAGCACCCGGTCCTTCCTGAGGCTGAGGTTTCTTCTGTCTTGGCGCCGAGGGCGTCTTCTCCCCTGCCCAGTGTGTGGCCGAGCCGCAGCCCACCTTCCACATCCGGGGCCCTGGAGGAGGCAAGGGCGGCGCTGGATCTCCTCCAGGGTGAACTTTGGGGCCCGGATTGTCGCTCAACGCAGGGACGCCTGGGGCTGATTTCTGGTTGGCTCCATGCCGACGCGTCTATCCGCGCGGCCTGGGGCTCGCGGAGGAAGCCCAGAAGGTGCTCGGAGTGGTCGCCACTGAGTGTAACCTGGCGCGGAAGGAGGCCACAGAAGCTGAGGATCGGTGCTGCGTGGTGGAGGCTGAACTGAAGGCTCTTCAAGATCAGCAGGCCGCCCAGGCCAGCCAGCTCTAGGAGCGTGAGGAGAAGCTGAAGGCCCAGGAGGCTGCCATCGCTGATCAAGACGCTAAGGTGAAGAAGGTGGCCTTGGAGCAGGCTGCAGAGCACATCCGCCTAACGAAGCTGAAGGAGGAGGTGGAGGCAGCCCAAGCGGCCCTTGTCGAGGCCAAGAAGGTGGCCGCCATGGAGCGCAGCACCCTTGCCTCCTTCGAGGTGCGTTTCCACAAGGCTCAGAAGTCGCTCTTTGGGGATGATTCCTCGAAGAACATGGCGGCGACGACCCCGAGGGAGAGCCCTGATGCTCTGCTTCCTGAAGTCTTGGCGGTGCTCAAAGATGCTGTCGACGGGTTTGCCTCCTTGGTAGAAAGCGAGGCGCGCTCACTTTCTTCCTCGGCTCTTACTTACGTCTTCAGCCATCTTTATCTCCAGGATGTCGCTTCGACCTCTCCTCCTTCCTTACTCTGGTGGACTCCGACTCCCAGGATGCTGTTGCTGCCGCCGTGAAGAGCTCCGTGGACGGCATGCTGAGTATGTTCTTGGTCGTCGGTCCTCTGACCGAGGTTGGTGGAACGGGCGACGCGCCTGGCAACGAGGCTCTGTTAGCGGGCAACGGTGACGTCCAGGTCTGAAGAAGTGTCTTGGTGACTCTGCTTTTCCTTGTTCGTCCTGTATCATGTAGGATGCCTTGGGGAGGCGTTTTAAACTGTTTGCTTGGAACAATATGTTTTGTAATAATTATATTATGCTCCCTTGACTTTTCCATTTGCTTTATTGTTCTACGTCGGTAGAGCCCGGCCCCACGCATACCTCAGCCACCGTTGGTTCGTCCGGATCGCCACGACAAGCGCAAGGGGTGAGAGGCTACATGACTAGTTAGGATCCTGAGACGCGATGCTCAGGAGTCCTCCTTGACATGCGAACAGCTTAGGAAAAGGTGCAGGAGCAAGGCTTGGTGTTCTATTTTGGCAGGGCCCAGCCCCGCACGTGCCTTAGCCGCCGTTGGGTTGTCCGGATCACCAGGACGAGCCCAAGGGGCGAGGGGCTACGTGGCCAGTTAGGCTCCTGAGGCGCGATGCTCAGGAGTCCCCCTTGACGTACGAACGGCTTGAAAGGAAAGGGTGAATGTTAGGTCCTGGTGTTCTGTGTCGGCAGGTGAGGGAGTCCTGGATTAGGGGGTATCCGGACAGCTGGACTGTGTATAACGTCCGGACTATTGAAGCGTGAAGATATAAGACTCAAGACTTCGGCCCGTGTCTGGATGGGACTCTCCTTTGCGTGGAAGACAAGCTTGGCGGTCCGGATATTGTGTTTCCTTCCTTGTAACCGACTCCATGTAAACCCTAACCCTCTTCGGTGTCTATATAAACCGGAGAGGTTGGTCCTTAGAAGGCCGATCACAATTACAATCATACCATCATAGGCTAGCTTCTAGGGTTTAGCCTCTATGATCTCGTGGTAGATCTACTCTTGTACTACCCATATCTTCAATATTAATCAAGCAGGAAGTAGGGATTTACCTCCATCGAGAGGGCCCGAACCTGGGCAAACATCTGTGTCCCTTGCTTCCTGTTACCATCAGCCTTGACGCATAGATCGGGACCCCCCTACCCGAGATCTGCCGGTTTTAACACCGACATTGGTGCTTTCATTGAGAGTACCTCCGTGTCGTCGCTGCCAGGCTCGATGGCTCGTCTTGTCGTCAAGCACGACATTACCTCGGGGGGAGCCCTGGCTGTAGGCCAAACTCTCCGACTTGGTAGCTTTACCATGGCTGCCCCATCAGCGGTTGCGCCGATGATGGCCTCTCGGGTCATCAAGGATAACCTTCGCGTCAGTTCGGAACTTGCCGAACAGATGGATCCAATGGAGATCTCCTCCCTTAATGAGCTCTTGGATCGCATCACCGCCCTGGGAGTCGCTACAGACTATGACCGGATCGGGCTTAAACCCGACCAAAGGGACATCAGATCCCTGCCGGCCACCCATGAGATAGCGATAGTGGAGGAACCACACGCGGATTGGCCCTCAATTTTGAGGACAAATTATGTTCAGATCAATGAACTCCTTGAGCCGAACACCTGCTCAAAGGAAGACCCGACCCGGGTCCCGGGCTTAGAATCGGGCATTGGGCTGAAGAAACTGGGCAGCACTCCGGATTCTGAGCTGTTAAGCTCGGAACCTCCCGCGCCCCTGGGTGTTAGATCGGTATCAAAATCTGGATTCAGCTAACAATGCCCACCTGGACTTAAACCGTCTCTCCTGCATTAGGCAAGAGCCCCAGGAGACTGTACATCGCTATTGGGCCAGATTCCTCCTTGCGCTTTACAAGGTCAGGGACTGTCGCGAGGAGAACGTGGTCTCACTCTTTTGCAAAAAACTGCACAGACGAAGGACTCCTCAATGCTATAAGCCGCCGTAACATAGTACACTTTGCGGACTTGGCAATCATAGTACAGAAGTACTGTGTGATGGAAAGCGCCTGGAAAACCCAAATAGAATTTTGGGATAGTACTGCTCTCACCAAGACCTTTATCCGAACTAAACGGGCGAACTCTCATCAGTCGGCCGATCCAATCCCCAAGAAACCAAAGCCCACCCCAGGGCGGGGAACCATATTGGAAGAATGGCTCGACGGGCCGTGTAAGCTCCACAGTACTCTGGATACAATACCAACTCATAGCTTAGGGCATGTTGGATACTCCGGCAGGTGGCAAAAAGTGGCGAGGATCTTTTGTAAGCCATAAAGCGGAACAACATCCTACCAACGAACACAATATGGTACTAACAGTCTTCGAGACTTTTGCCTCGAACAATAGGCGCAAGCGAGCTCATCGAAGCTCCGCTGAAATTTGCCATGTGGCAAAAATAAACCCTTGGAACGACACTGCTATAACTTTTAATGCCAGTGATGAACTTCGATTCCAGACTGTCCAGGCGCCAGCCGCTCTGGTCCTTAGCCCGATCGTAGATGGCTTTCGGCTCACTAAAGTACTCATGGACGGCGGAAGCGGATTAAATCTGATCTATGAAGAAACACTCAGCAAGATGGAAATTGATAAAAGCCGCATTGAACAAAGCGGCACAACCTTCAGGGAAATTATCCCTACTCGGGAAGCGCAGTGTGCGGGAAAAATCACACTCGATGTGGTATTTGGCACCCCGGAGAATTATAGGTCCGAAGAGATCACATTCCAAGTGGCTCCCTTTAGCAGCGGATACCACGCTCTTCTAGGGCGGGACGCATTTACAAGCTTTCAAGCTATACCCCATTACGGGTACATGAAGCTTAAAATGCCCGGACCCAATGGAATCATCACTCTAGCCAGTGATTCGGACGTCGCACTTCGCACCGAAAATAAAACCGCAGCACTAGCCCTGGAAGCATTATCTGAAGCTCTAGCAGACGAAGAGTGAACAACACTGCGGACCACCGTGGACATGGACGACGTGATACTCGACAAGCGACCCAAGTCCACCTCATTTAAACCTGCAGATGAGCTAGTCAAATTCCAAGTCCATCCAACGGACCCCACGAAGACAACTTCCATCGGGACATAGTTGAGCCCCGCGATGGACACCGCACTGCGAGATTTCTTACGCGAGAATTGGGACATTTTCTCCTGGCACCCATCGGACATGCCAGGCATACCACGTGGATTGGCCGAGCATAGCCTTAACATACTAAAGGGATACAAACCTGTCAAACAGACCCTAAGGCAATTCTCAGAGCCCAAACGACAAGCAATAGGGGAAGAGTTAGTCAAGCTACTCGAGGCCGGATTCATCAGAAATATTAAACATCCGGATTGGCTGGCAAATTTGGTAATGGTACCAAAGAAGGACAAATCCTAGTGCCTATGCGTCGACTTCAAAGACCTCAACAAGGCTTGCCCCAAGGATCCCTTTCCCCTCCCTCGCATCGATCAAATCATCGATGCCACAGCTGGACACGACTCGTTGTGTTTTCTCGACGCATACTCTGGATACCATCAAATAAAGATGGCAAAGTCTGACCAAGCCGTAACAGCTTTTATAACGCCATATGGCCCTTTTTGCTTCAACACTATGCCTTTCGGGCTCAAAAATGACGGCGCAACCTATCAATGCATGATTCAAACATGCCTGAAAAAACAAATCGGCAAAACAGTGGAAGCATATGTGGACGACGTGGTCATAAAAACTAGACACGTTGAAACCCTAATAGATGACTTGAGGCTTTCATTCGATAACCTCCGGACATACGACATTAAGTTGAATCCGGAAAAATTCGTCTTCGACGTCTCCTGGGGGAAACTGCTAGGCTTCATTGTTTCCAATAGAGGAATTGAAGCAAATCCGGCAAAATCCGAGCTCTGTCGCAGTTGGCTATACCAACAGACCTCAAGCACATCCAGAAACAGCTGGATGCGTGGCCGCTTTGAGCCGCTTGATCTCCAGGTTAGGAGAAAAGGCATTACCTCTTTACCGCCTCCTTCGGCGCACCGAACACTTCATATGGACTGATGCAGCCACGGCCAGACTCGATGAAATAAAGACCATACTGGCCAGTAATGCAGTCCTAACAGCGCTGAATATCGGCAAGCCTATGCTATTGTACATAGCCGCAACACATCAAGTTGTAAGTGCAGTGCTCGTCATCGAACGAGAGGTTAACGGATACAAATTTGCGCTCCAAAAGCCGGTTTATTACATATCCACGGTCCTCACCCCATGCAAATCTCGATACCCACACTATCAAAAAATAGCATACGCGGTCTTCATGGCATCCCTAAAGCTACGACACTACTTTCAAGAGTGTTCGATTATAGTGGCCTCCAAAGTACCACTCAATGACATAATAAATAACCGCGACGCTACGGGCCGGATTCCCAAATGGGCTATCGAGCTCCTTCTGTTCGACATAATATATAAACCATGGTGGGCCATCAAGTGGCAAGTACTGGCTGACTTTGTCGCCGAATGAACGGAAGACGAACTCCCTAAAGAGTACGATGCATACTCCAACTGGATTATGCACTTCGACGGCTCTAAAATGCTGGCCGGATTGGGAGCAGGGTGTAGTCGTGACGTCTCCCACCGGTGACACGGTCCAGTACGTCCTCCAAATATTATACACAGACTCCAACAACGTAGCCGAATACGAGGCTCTGTTGCATGGTCTTCGGATGGCAGTCTCTATGGGCATTCAACGCCTGGAAGTGCGTGGGGATTCGAACCTCGCAATATCACAAATAAACGGGGACTTTGATACCAAGGATCCGAAAATGGCGGCCTACCGTAATGCCGTCCTCAAAATGTCACCTCGGTTCGAGGGGCTCGAATTTCACCATGTGGCTCAAGAAAACAATCAAGCGGCGGACGTCCTCACCCGCATCGGCACCAAACGCGACCCTGTCCCACCTAACATATTCCTGGAAAGGTTGTTCAAGCCATCCGTGGTATGGGAAGGGGAGTCCAACAATACTAGCTCAGATCCGAACACACCCCCAGATCCTAAACCATCAGACACAATTGGAGGCTCTACCACCGAAATAACATCTTCGGCCCACGAAATCATGGCCGTAATCACCCCATGGACTGAGCCTTTCTTGGCCTACCTAAATAGGCAGGAGCTCCCCGAAGACCAAAATGAAGCACGCTGCATAGTCCGGCGTTCTAAAGCTTACAAAGTCCACGAAGGGGAACTCTACAAGAAAAGTGCTACCGGAGTGCTCCAAAGATGCATCTCTGAAGAGGAAGGGGTGCATCTCTTGGCTGAAATCCATGCAGGACTGGGCGGGCACCACGCCGCAGCTCGAGCACTAGTCAGCAAAGCCTTCCGTACAGGCTTCTATTGGCCGACGGCCGAGCAGACGCACAGGACCTTGTCCAACATTGCGTCGGTTGCCAGCTCTTCGCCAATCAGAGTCATATGCCCCCTACCGCTCTCCAAACAATCCCCATAACTTGGACCTTCGCGGTCTGGGGGCTGGATATGGTCAGACCTCTTAAAGGGGGAAGCCATAAGAAAAAATACTTATTGGTCATGGTGGACAAGTTCACCAAATGGATAGAAGCCAAACCAGTCAAAACAGCCGAATCTGGACCAGTAATAGACTTCATATCCGGGGTCGTACACCGCTACGGTGTCCCCCACAGCATCATCACTGATAATGGCTCAAATTTCACAGCCGATGAAGTGAAAACTTGGTGCGGAAAAATGGGTATTAAGCTCGATTACGCTTTCGTCTACCATCCGCAAACAAACGGCCAGGTAGAGCGGGCAAATGGTCTCATCATGAGCGACATCAAACCCAGACTAGTGTGATCCTTGACAGAGTCGGATACGCACTGGGTCGAAGAGCTCGACTCCGTACTCTGGGGGCTGTGGACCACACCGAATCGCACTACCGGATATACACCATTTTTTATGGTATACGATGCGGAGGCAGTACTACCTTGCGACATAATACATGATTCGCCATGCGTATGCATGTACGAAGAGAAGGAAGCTGAGTTAGATCGGCGGGATAACTTGGATGCCCTGGAGGAGGAGCACGATGTTGCAAAAGCCCGTTCCGCATTCTATCAGCAGCAGGCTCGATGATATCAAAGCAGAGAAGTGCGGGCCAAAACTTACAATATTGGTGAGCTCGTCCTACGCCTACCGGAGAAGAAGAAGGACAAACTCAAACTCAAGTGGGAAGGTCCCTTCGTCATTGACAAAGTTCTCACCGGAGGAGCGTACCGCTTATGTAATGCATCCGATAACAGACTAGAGCCGAACCCATGGAATGCGGCCAAACTCCGGAGATTCTACGCCTAATGCTGAACTCAGGGTTCGTCTCCTTACTCCCTCCCTTTTATTTATGCTCCACCCCTCTTTTTTCTTTCTCGACCCTTTTTTTCTTCACACAAAGCACTTAATACAGTGCTGACTCACGGATCATTCCGGCCGCACTATGTGTGTAAGCAATACCTAGGGGCTCCCTATACGGAAGCTAAAAATAATTACTCAAATGGCTTTTTGCCCATCACATATGAGTCTCTCTTTCATATGTGCCTTTTCTTCACCATTATATGCATCGATATGACTTAAGATGTGGCCAAGCTGGGTTGCCTGGCTCTTGTGTTTATGCCCTACGTTCCCGTTAATTCGGCTAGGGCATAAGGGGAGCACCTCTGCGATTGTTACTGCCGGTTCAGCCGGATGTGTACCTCAGACGGGGTGAAGCCGAAAGCTAGTTTCCTTAAGAGAATATTCGATCGGTGAACAAAAGATGTATTCGTTCATTACAACATAAATCCCCAGAAGTCTTGTATCCTGTGCCATCGTTCGCAGTCTGGACATGTGCATTGTCGCATGCGTACCCAGGGAAAGGAACCCCTAACGGAACTATTCTCCGTGGAAGATGTTTCTTACTATCCATGTAATATAACATAACTAGTTGGGTACTTGTCTTTTCAAGCACTTATGACTCCTACGCCTTGTCTCCACGCATACCCCGGTCTTGTATAACTGAGCGGGTATTCGGACACACCCCGGACTATAGGATCCGGGGGCTGAAGCGAAATGGTCCGCCATGACAAATGATTTTAATCCGGCTAGGGACTAATTATGTCCATTAAATTACATAGTCACTTGGACTGATTATATTATTCCTCTATACCATCCAATAGGCTATCTAGCTTACAATCCTGTTGAGAATACTTGGTGGCTAACGCTACCTGGTCATATACCAGGCTCACGGGAATTTCTTGCCCATCGGGCCCCGTCGGTCCTACTTCGGCCATATGGTTCGGGTCCAGCTTGGTGTAGCGCGTCTTTACCATAGCCCAGGCTTCTCTTGCACCTTGCCGGCAAGCCGACATCTTCCACAGTCGGAAGCGCCGCCGTGCTCCTTGAAGCATATCCACAAGCTCCCCCATGCCGTTCGGCAATAAGCTTGATGGCCACAAGGCCTGAGCAACACCCTGCATCACTTGTCGAGCTCGCTCGTGCAGTTGCAAGAGGTCTTGCAGTAAATCACTTGCAGATGAGGGCATCTCCTCTTCAGGGCGACCCGTTAACATTCCTGCAAGCAAAATTCTTTCAATATACTTCCTCGCCGAACTATCATACAGTTCGTCTGGGCACTCACCATAAATGCCGCGTCGAAGCCTTTTGTTCTCCTTCACGGAGTCCACCAGTTGAGCGCGGACGTCTTTTAATTCCACGTCCAGCCGAATATTGGCATCTTGAAGATTGTTCTTCTCTTGCTTAACTTGCGTAAGGATGTGCTCGCCAGCCTTTAGCTGCCTTTTAAGATGCGAGTCATCATCCGTTACCCCTCCGGATTCACCCCGGGATTGTCTGCAGAATTTTCTATTAGACTAGTCATACCAGCTATTTACTAGCTGGTGCGTCTTCATACAATTAAGACAAATGTTACCAGATGAGGCCTTCTGGGATTCCTCTAACTCGGCAACCTTGTCCCTCAGCTGGGCCTTGCATTCCTCCAACTCCCGAGCCAATTGTTCATTCTTATCTACAAGGACCTGTGCATAAATTGATCCTTCAAACAGTTGTTCCAACTATTTCAAGTCTCAGGGGCTACTGTTATACATACTTATCAAAGCTTCTTACCTTCATATCTTTGGTATACTGGTTCGTCGCTCGGGCAAGCCCACCCCGAGCAACTCGGACGTATGCGTCAATTGAAGGCATTAAATGCCTCTTCGGAAAAGATGTTGTTCCAAAGCACGGCCCTCCGGCGCCGGTGATTCATGGCACTCTCCACTTCAGAGTTTGTGGCCGAAAACATATACGCATCCTCTGTCGGAGAACTAGGCGGAACTGGCCCCGTGTCCGCCTCCGCTCTCAAAGCTGGTTCTCGAACCCGGCTGGTGGAGGCGTGATTGGGGGATCCCCGGATATAGTCCGGCTGCTTCTCTTCCTGCCAGACGCAAAGGGCACTGTTATATTTCAAATACTATAATCGCAGGGCAGGTTATTACTTTACCTATGCAGCGGTGTGTCGACCCTAACCGCCTTGCTCTTGATCCTGCCCGATCCGGACGCCCGTGGCTGACGAGTCCCTCGGGGCTCGGCCCCGCGCTCCGACCGTCGTCTCTACAAACAGCACGACGCCTCAAGGGTAAAACATAATACCTGAGGGAAGTCCTCTTCGGAGGATAGGGTTTGTTAGTTTGACTTACACGCGACACAGGGAGCAGTCCGGGATAGTCGGCCATAATGGCCACTGAGGCACCATCCCAGCTCGCTTGATAAAATACCCCGTTGACAAGCTCCACGGTAATATCCGAATCTTCTTTTAGTCCAGGATCCAGGGCCCTTCCGGGGTCCCCTGGCTGCGGGGAGGTGCTGAAGATTCCTTCTACAACCCTCCTCAGTTCCTGCTCGGAAACATCAATGAAGGCAATCTTAGCAGAAGAACGCTAAAGTAAGTGAAACAGGGAAAGGAATGACGACTTACCCACTCTGGGGGGTTGTACATAGAGAATCCGTCCCGTGGTTTAATGCGAAGGAATTCCTCCTCTTCCCCTTTGTATAAATCGGATAATATCCTTGCCAAAGCAGTGGCAGAGTCTGGACCCTTATGGCCGCAGCGGGTGGCGTCGTCTTCCCCGTTGAAGTGCCACATGGGCTTCCCCCGATATTGAAGCGGTTGCACTCCCCGCATTATGCATATTGCCATGACCTCGACTATCGTCAGTCAGGATTTGGCCAGTAACTTTATCCTACTCATCAGGAAGTGTATTTCCCTCGTATCCTCTTCTTGAGGACCCCGGGGGCGCCAGCTTAGGCGTGCCCTCGGTGGGGCGTTACTGAACTTGGGGAGACCTGTCCGGACTGGATCCGGAAGGGGAACGTCATCAATGTAAAACCACTCTGAAGGCCAGTTTTCTGGTGCCTTCTTAGGAGTGCTGGACAGGTATCCGGTCTCGGCAATGCGCCATACTTCGGCCCCGCCCACTTGACATAGGGATTCTCCCTGGGTGCGGGGGACAAGGCAGAACAGCTTCCTCCATAATCCAAAGTGAGGTTCGCAGCCTAAAAATAGCTCGCAAAGGGCGACGTACCCCGCTATATGCAGAATGGAGGCAGGGGTAAGATTGTGCAACTGGAGGCCGTAGAACTCCAGGAGCCCAAGAAAAACGGGTGGATGGGAAACTGGCGCCCTTAGCGAGATCTTGGGATGAGGCATATACGCTCCTCTGGAGATGGATTTGGAGATCCCTCCGCTTGTTCCCCTCCGTCATAAGTAGCTATTCCGGCTCGGACAGGGACCATGAACACCGGTGGGAGAAACCCTTGGGTTTGTAACTCTATCAAACGACCATGTGGGACCGAACACTCTCCCCACTCCCCCGACTTAGAACGAGGAGGGCGAGCAGAAGAGTTGCGCCGGCCGGCCATGTTGGAATGGTTTTTCGCAGAGCGCTCTATTGGATGCTAGCTCAGGGAGGGAGAGGGAGGTTTAGATCTGAGAATCCTCGTCCCTTCAAATAGGCGGTCAGCCCGGAGGATTGAGGGTGTAAAATGCAAAAATGCCTCGGCTCCTCGCATTCGCTCGACACATGGAGATGGTCATTACTGAGGCACTGAAGCCGAGGAGCACAACATTGATTGGAGGCCGGACACTATTCGTCGTAACAGGTACTTTGGAGTATTCGGAGAAGGAACCTGCCTTGTAATGCCGAAGACAATACTGCGCGCCGGACTCATCGTCATTGAAGCCTGGTTCGGGGGCTACTGAGGGAGTCCTGGATTAGGGGGTATCCGGACAGCCAGACTGTGTATAACGTCCGGACTATTGAAGCATGAAGATATAAGACTCAAGACTTTGGCCCATGTCCGGATGGGACTCTCCTTTGCGTGGAAGACAAGCTTGGCGGTATGGATATTGTGTTTCCTTCCTTGTAAACGACTCCATGTAAACCCTAACCCTCTCCGGTGTCTATATAAACCGGAGAGGTTGGTCCTTAGAAGGCCGATCACAATTACAATCATACCATCATAGGCTAGCCTCTAGGGTTTAGCCTCTATGATCTCGTGGTAGATATACTCTTGTACTACCCATATCTTCAATATTAATCAAGCAGGAAGTAGGGTTTTACCTTCATCGAGAGGGCCTGAACCTAGGTAAACATCTGTGTCCCTTGCTTCCTGTTACCATCAGCCTTGACGCACAGATTGGGACCCCCTACCCGAGATCTGCCAGTTTTGACACCGACAGAAGGGCCCGGCCCCACGTGTGCCTCAACCGCCATTGGGTTGTCCATATCACCAGGACGAGCCCAAGGGGTGAGGGGCTACGTGGCCAGTTAGGCTCATATGACGCGATGCTCAAGAGTCCCCCTTGACGTATGAACCGACCATCATACCTTTCCCTCGCCGAGCTCTCGCTTGGGAGGGGTGCGCGAAGGCCAGTCCCGTGAGGCCTGGTGAGGTGGGGTATGCTAGGTGTGACCTGCGCATAGCCCCCGTGCCCAGCCCCCTCACGCTACCCTCCCGAGGAAGAGCATCGCGATGAGGCTAGTCACTGAGCCCGGAGGCTCTCTGAGGTTAACGTGGCCGTGAGGCCACCCCCAATTGTTTATCACCAGCGCGGAGCATAGCGCTTCCGCTCTTGCACGAGCATAGCTGCTCCTCGGTAGTGTCGACGGCCAGCGCGGAGTATGATGCTTCCACTGATGCGTGGGAGGGGGCTCCCTCTAAGGAGAGCCCCCTGGGCGTGTACAGCCCCGCCCAGACACGTGGCTTGCACGGCAGGGCTGGAGGAGGTGTGTATGGGCACCCGTGAGCCAACGCGGAACTCACGAGGCCCTACCTCAAGGCGGGTTGCTCCTGGTCTTGATTGGGGATGCTTCTGTTAATCCTGCGAGATGGTTAGGCAGCCTGCGCCGAATGAGTCTCCTGAGGTTATTGCATGAGAAGGCCAGACACCAATGACCCCAGGAGGTGACGTGAACGGGGCCGGCCCGCAAGACAAAGCTCAGCCGTTGGGTTTATCAACGCTGCAGGGACAGATCCGAGCACAGACGCCGTGCCCAGTCATCTCATGCAAAGATCCTGAAGAAAAACAACCGGTGCACGGTTCCCGTGGTCATGGGGGCACCAGGTCGCGCGCCCTCACTCGTCCACCTGCGATTAGCTCATGTGAGAATAAGGCACCAAGGGCCATGGGAGGTGACGTACACGGGAACTGGCCCGTGAGCCAGAGCTTAGCATCTTGTATTTAGCGACGCTGCAGGGACGGACCCGAGCACAGACGTCTTGCCAGTCCTTAAGCATGAGGCAGTCACAGGAGGGCTTGCTAGGGCGCGAGACGTTCTTAACGATGAAGCACCAATCAGGCAGTTCATAATTTGAAAGCAACTTGCAAAGGATTGTAAACTAGCTCTGACAGATGCAGAAGGGATACATGCCGTAGGGACAGACCCACATGGCCTGGGGATGATACAGCCTGAGGGGCGACCCCAAACTAAACGAACTATAAAGATGTCTTTCGGCGTTCTGGGAACGGGGGTCCCCAGACTTGCCTGCCTGCGGCCTGCAGTGTGGCTCGAGCAGTGTCCCAATACGACCCGTCTTCATCAACCCAAGTTCAAGACCCTCGCGAGGGGCCAAGCCTCGCAGGGCGGACGACACAAGGCTTCCTCAGGGGCGGACGCACCAGGCAAGCTCGCAAGGAGGCGGAGAGATCAAGGCAAGGAGTACCTCGCGAGGTGCTCGTGACGCAAGCCATGGTGATCAGGACAAGGCGGGTGCTAGGCGGGCTCCAACCAGCGCAGTGTCCTCGTTTCCTCTTTGGTGCAAAGGGGGCAAGCGCAGGTGCAGAGTACCGAGGCATCAGGCAAAGGTTTCCATATTGGTGCAACGAGACCAAGACCAGCAGAGCGGCAGGATGGAGATCACCGTGGAACCCAAGACGGTGTCATCACCAGTGCCTTTGGAAGTCGAAGACCACCTTTAGTCAGGATAGCTTGTACTAGCTGTCCCCATTCAAAATGGCCATTGTTGGCTCCCTTCCCGCTCAATATTTGGGAAGAGGACCAGGGCCTCTATATATATAGATAGCCACCACAGTAGAGGGGATCGAATCCTTACCTAGTAGAACACCGCACCAGCTCAAGAACACCCCTCGCGAGGCTATTCTTCCTCTGTACTGTTCATCATCAGCCCCAGAGGCAATCCACCACACCACACACTGGATTAGGGTATTACACCACAATGGTGGCCCGAACCAGTATAAACCTCGTGTCCCTTGTGTTGTTCATCGTGCTAGCTTAGAATCGTGGTGAGGTTTTGGGGCGTCAATCGGTAGGGACAAGATCTTCGTATGCACCCCAGAGTTCGAACCTTAAGGGTTTTGCTGGAACCCAATATCCGACATTTGGTGCGCCAGGTAGGGGTGCACCGAAATCCTCTTTCCGCCGATCTGCGTTCCACTCCTTCGTCGCATCCATGTCCAGCGACCCGACGGCCAACGCCGACCGCTGGGCACGCTCTGCAGAATGCTGCGGGGCGCAGGTGATGCGGTCAAGCGCCGCCTGCCCTCACTCCGCGGTAGGTGCGATCAGCAGCGAGGGACTCAAAGCATGACAGGCACAACCATCACCCGTCGGAGCCGTCTGAGCGACGCGGGCGGCGACTGCGGCCCGACGCTCGGCGTGAACCCGGCGCGCGTCGGCCATGGAGGTGTCGGAGTGGTGGTGGATCGATCAACGAAAGAGAAGATCCGACACACCTCTACCTTGCGCGCCAAATGTCGGATTAAGGTATCCGCAAACCCTTGAGAGGTTCAAACTCTGGGGTGCATGCGGAGATCTCAACCTACCCAGCCTGCCTACTCGCGATCCTCCTAAGCCTAGCGCGACAAGCTCAAAGAGACAAAGAGACACACCAGTTTGTCCTGGTTCGGGTCACCTTGCGGTGTAATACCCTACTCCAGCGTTTTGGTGGATTGCCTCGGAGGGCTAAGGACAAGCTAGTACAGTGGATGAACTGGCCTTAGGTGGTGAGGTGTTCTTGAGCTGGTGTGGTGTGAGCTAGTTCGACTTGTCTTCCTTGTTCTTTGGTGGTGGCTAGTCCTATTTATAGTGGCCTTAGTCCTCTTCCCAAATGTTGGCGGGAAGGGATCCCACAACGTCCGGATTTGAAAGCGGATAAGTAGTATAGCTTATCCTGACAAAAGTAGTCTTCGCCTGCGAAAAGCCTCTGGTCGTGACGCTGCGGTGGGCTCGTCGATGACCTCCGTCCTACCGTCCTGGCGATCTTGGTCTCGTTGCACCAGAATGGAAACCTTTGGCTGATTCCTCGGGACTCCGCGCCTGTGGCTTGCCTCCTTTGCACCGAAGAGGAAACCTGCGCTCTGCGCCCGCCTGGCATCCGCCTGGCCTTGGTCGTCATGGCTCACGTCAGTTGAGCCTCGTGAGGTGAACCTTGCATAGAACTCTCCCCCGCTCGGGAGCCAGCCTGAGGAGGCCGATCCCCTCGGGGGTCTTGGTGTCGTTCGCCTCGCGAGGCTTGGCCCCTCACGATGGTCTTGAGTTGTTGATGTTGAAGTTGGGCCGTACCAGGTCGTCGATGGAGCCACATGGTGGGCCACAGGCAGGCAAGGCTGGATAACCCCATATCCAGGACGCCGACAAGCATGATCCTTTATTCTAAAAGGAAAGGGAGGTTTCTCTATATAAGCGGTAGGAACAATAGGATCAACATTATAAGTGATAGTTTTTCTTCAACTTTAATAGGTTCTACTACTTTCACTTCAATGGGAGGATGATATTTAAACCACTTCTCCTTAGGGAGATCAACATGAGTAGCAAATGATTCACAGAAAGAAGCTACTATCTCCGAGTCAAGTCCATGTTTAGTCTAAATTCACGAAAAGCATCGGTATCCATAAAAGATTTAACACAATCAAACTTAGGTGTTATACCTAACTCCTTACCTTCTTCGAGTTCCTAATCTTCAGAGTTGAGATCGTTTCCAATAAATCCCATCTGAATTCAATAGTCTTCATCATAAAAGAACCAGTACAAGAAGTATCGAGCATGGAGCGATCATTAAGAGAAAGCCGAGCATAAATTTTTTGAATAATAATTTCTCTTGAGAGCTCATGATTGGGGCATGAATATAACATTGGCTTAAGACTCCGCCAATCTTGAGCGATACTTTCTCCTTCACGAGGCCAAAAATTATATATATAATTACAATCACGATGAACCAGATGCATAGGATAAAACTTCTGATGAAATTCCAATTTCAATCGGTTGTAGTTCCATGATCCAATATCATCACATAGCCTAAACCATGTCAATGCCTTTCCCTTCAAAGATAAAGGTAAGACCTTCTTCTTGATGACATCCTCGGGCATACCTACAAGCTTAAATAATCCACAAACTTCATCCACATAGATTAGGTGCATATTAGGACGTAATGTTCCATCTCCTTTATAGGTATTAGCTAGCAGTTTCTCTATCATACCTGAAGGAATTTCAAAATAAATATTTTCAGTAGGGTGAGGAGCAACTCTTTGCACTTCTGGTCGGTGTGAAGATACCCCGAACAATCCCCTCAAAGGATTATTTTCCATAGCAACAAGTGACAGTAAATTTCAGCACACTATATAAATGTTTCCTTACCAAATTCCACCTACCAAAGGCGCTTCACTCCCCGGCAACGGCGCCAGAAAAGAGTTTTGATGACCCACAAGTATAGGGGATCTATCATAGTCTTTTCAATAAGTAAGAGTGTCAAACCCAACGAGGAGCAGAAGGAAATGACAAGCAGTTTTCATTAAGGTATTCTCTGCAAGCACTGAAATTATCGGTAACAGATAGTTTCGTAATAAGGTAATTCGTAATAGGTAACAAGTAAGAAGAGTAAATTAGATGAAGCAAGGTGGCCCAATCCTTTTTGTAGCAAAGGACAAGCCTGGACAAACTCTTATATAAAGCAAAGCGCTCCCGAGGACACATGCAAATTATCGTCAAGCTAGTTTTCATCATGCTTACATGATTCGCGTTCGTTACTTTCATAATTTGATATGTGGGTGGACCAGTGCTTGGGTACTGCCCTTCCTTGGGCAAGCATCCGACTTATGATTAACCCCTCTCGCAGGCATCCGCAACTACGAAAGAAGAATTAAGGTAAACCTAACCATAGCATGAAACATATGGATCCAAATCAGCCCCTTACAAAGCAATAAACTAGGGTTTAGCCTTCTGTCACTCTAGCAACCCATCATCTACTTATTACTTCCCAATGCCTTCCCCTAGGCCCAAATCATCATAAAGTGTCGTGTAGTCGACGTTCACATAACAACACTAGAGGAAAGACAACATACATCTCATCAAAATATCGGACGAACACCAAATTCACATGATTACTTATAACAAGACTTCTCCCATGTCCTCAGAAACAAACGTAAATACTCACAAATCATATTCATGTTCATAATAAGAGGGGTATTAATATGCATTAAGGATCTGAACATATTATCTTCCACCAAATAAACGAACTAGCATCAACTACAAGGAGTAATCAACACTACTAACAACCCACAGGTACCAATCTGAGGTTTTGAGACAAAGATCGGATACAAGAGATGAACTAGGGTTTGAGAGGAGATGGTGCTGGTGAAGATGTTGATGGAGATTGACCCCCTCTCGATGAGAGGATTGATGATGATGACGATGGCGATGATTTCCCCCTCCTGGGGGGATGTTTCCCTGGCCGAACAGCTCCGCCGGAGCCCTAGATTGGTCCTGCCCAGGTTCCGCCTCGAGAAGGCGGCGCTTCGTCCCGAAAGCTTTCTTATGATTTTTTTCCAGGGCAAAAGACACCATATAGCAGAAGATGGGCATTGGGGGCCTGCCAGGTGGCCCACGAGGCAGGGGCGCGCCCAGGGGGGTAGGGCGCGCCCTCCACCCTCGTGGCTGGTGGGTGGCCCCCTCTGGTGCTTTCTTCACCCAATATTTTTAATATATTCCAAAACTTACTTTTGTGGAGTTTCAGGACTTTTGGAGTTTTGCAGCATAGGTCTCTAATATTTGCTCCTTTTCCATCCCAGAATTCCAGCTGCCGGCATTCTCCCTCTTCGTGTAAACCTTATAAAATAAGAGAGAAAAGGCATAAGTATTGTGACATAATGTATAGTAACAGCCCATAATGCAATAAATATCGATATAAAAGCATGATGCAAAATGGACATATCAATGTACTACCACCGCCACCACCTCCGCCTGCCGGCGCGAAGAACCATGACTTCGGCATCGCCGTTGGACTTGAAGTGTCTCGGAGAGGACGAAGATCATATGTGCATCGCCAGTGCACAGCTTAAATAGCCATAGCCAGGCTACGCGAAGGGCCCGTCTGTCGCTTCAATGGGCGCAGCGGCCGAATCAAGTTGGTTCCTCGGAAAGTTGTGTCTGCATTAAAGCGGCGGCTCTCAAGAGGTCGCGTGGTCAGCTCCCGCAATCCACTCACATCGGTTGATATTAGTGTTGGCGGTTACATGCTCTGGGTCGGCATGAATATGACGCATGAAACGACGCGTGCATCAGATGGAAAGTGTTGGATAGCCGGTAAAGGGGTTTTTGGTAGGCTAGGTTAGTCAGACACTGACGTGGCAGCGATCCGGACGCTCGCAACCCCCCAAATTTGTCTCCGCTTTGCAGGAAAACATGTTCAAATCGACCTGCAGATCTATACAGGCCCTCGTTGGATGGCAAAACACATCCAAACTGCATGGTTCGGATGTTTGCGGGTGGTTTGAGGGTCAGCATTGGAGATGCCCTAAGCTTGGAGGCAAGACAACCATACAACATTTTACAATCTCTTCTGTACTCGAACCAAGTGAAACCACAGTGCGCGGTGTACAACATCCATAGACATCTAGGTCAGGGCTAACCTTATTTTGTGTATGACTAAGGGCATCTCCAAGTCGAACTCTCAAACCACCCGCATCCATCCGGACCGTGTGGTCCTGACATGTTTTGCCATCCAACGCGAGCCTGTATTTTATACCACCCACCATTTGATTATTTCTACCCTATTGAATGTCCTCGCGGACACAGGTAGTGCACTACATAGTGTCCAGATATTGCTTCCCAAAATTCTGTAATGGTTGCCCTTACAACGTGTTGTTGATTTAAGTATTCCCATGATTCAATACCTTTGGATTCAGGGGTTGTTTTTCCCCTAGTAGCGACTATGGTTACGTCTCCTCAAGTGATCACGCTCACCCTCGAGTCTCGCCAACCTTCGGCTGCTCCCATCCATTCTCTAACCATCGTGATGGCCTCCCCCTCAGATGCCCACCCATGCGACAATGCTCGGGACGGCCGTCCCACCAACGACCTTGATGACTTCTTTGGTCAACTTGACCTAGATGGATAAGAGTTTGATGATCTGATTGTGGATGAAGCGGATCCAGTGATCAGTGATCGTATGCTATGGCTAGTGCTTGCGAAAGTCCATACTGACAAGTTGTGTAGCCAGGTTGAATTCTTCAAGGATATGTGCGTGGCTTGGAACCCCGTGCAATATGCGATCTAGGTTTCCACCCTTTTCTGGCTTGGAGCGCTGTAGAAGACTATGATTAGGCCGTGCAACACAATTGCATTGGTCGGTGCACCAGGCATGTATATATGATGTACAGGATGGGGCCACAACCTCAACTATACATGAGAACTAGGAGCTGGGCCCAAGACACAATATACACGCACACAATATATTCAACACCCCCGCAGTTGAAGCGTCGCCAGAGACGCAAAGACTGGAACAAAACTCTTCGAAGGTGGAAGTAGGCAGTCCCTTAGTCATCACATCGGCGAATTGTTGTGCGGTCAGAACATGGAGGACCCAAATGTGTCCAAGGGCCACCTGCTCACGCACAAAGTGAATGTACAGCTCAATGTGCTTGGTCTGGCGATGATGAACAGGGTTGGCGGAAAGGTACACCACAGAGACGTTGTCACAGTAGACAACCGTAGACTGGGATATATCATGATGCAACTCGTGAAGTAGCTGTCCTAGCGAGGTGCACTCGGCGACTGCGTTAGCCACTTCTCGGTACTCGGCCTCCGTGCTGGAGCACGAAACTATGGGTTGTCACTTGGACGACCACGAGACGAGTGAAGGACCGAGGTAGACGTAGTAGCCAGAGGTGGAGCGACATGTGTCGGGGCAGCCAGCCCAGTCAGCACTAGAATAAGCCACCATCTCCAGAGAATTGGATGCCGTGAGAGTAAAACCAAGAGACATCGTGCCATGGATGTATCGGAGAGTCCATTTCATGAGTGTCCAATGAGAATCACGAGGGGCATCCATGTGGAGACACACCTGCTGAATAGCGTACTGTAGATCTGGCCAGGTGAGTGTCAGATACTGAAGTGCACTGACGATGGACCGGTAGAACGGAGCATCCAATGTGGGAGAGCCCTCGAGAGCAGAAACCTTGGCCTTCGTGTCAATATGAGTAGCAACAGGGTGACAATTGAGCATGCCAGCACGCTCAAGTGGCTCATGCACATACTTCTGCTAATGAAGAAAGAAGTCATTGGGTCGCCAAACAACCTCAATGCCAAGGAAATAATGGAGAGCACCCAAGTCCTTGATAGCAAACTCTTCACACAGCCGGAGAGTGATCTGCTGAAGAAGGGCTGCGGAGGAGGCCATTCGGGATGATGTCATCGATGTAGAGGAGCAAATAGCTAGGCAGTCATGTCGTCACAGTGATAGAAAAATAATGAAGCATCCGAGCAAGTGATGCTAAAGCCCAGTGTCTAAAGGAAACCGGCGATCCACTGACACCAGGCGTGAGGTGCTTGCTTGAGACCGTATAGAGACCGGGACAGCAAGCACACATGGCCAGGATGAGAGGCATCGACGAAACCGGTGGGCTGCTCACAGTAAACCTGCTCCTCAATATGGCCATGAAGGAAGGCATTAGAGAGATCCATCTGATGAACTGGCCAGCCACGAGAGACCGCCAGCTAGAGGATGGTGCAGATCGTGCCCGGTTTGACAACCGGTGCAAACGTCTCAGTGAAGTCAATGCAAGCACGCTACCGAAACCCACGGACCACCCAACGAGCCTTGTAACACTCAAGTGTACCATCCAAGCGGGTCTTATGATGAAAGACCCACTTGCCGCTGATGACGTTGGCGCGAGAAGGCCGGGAAACCAGTGTCAAGGTACGGTTCCGCTGAAGAGCGTCAAACTCTTCCTGCATCACAGCAAGCCAGTGAGGATCAATAGGGCTGCTCTGGCGGATGCAGGAATCGGGGACGGCTCAGTGGTGGAGGCGGCGATGAGAGGTACCTGATACGTCTCCAACGTATCTATAATTTCTTATTGCTCCATGCTCTTTTATCTACTGTTTTGGACTATATTGGGCTTTATTTTCCACTTTCATATTATTTTTGGGACTAACCTATTAACCGGAGGCCCCCTTGAAATTGTTGTTTTTACCTATTTGATGTTCAAGAAAGCGGAATATCAAACGAGTCCAAACGGAATGAAACCTTCGGGAACGTGATTTTCCAACCGAACGTGATCCAGGAGACTTGGACCCTACTCCAAGCAGTGCCAGAGGCAGTCACAAGGGTGGAGGGCGCCCCCCTGGGCGTGCCCCCAACCTCGTGGGCCCCCCTGACGCTCCACCGATGTACTCCTTCCTCCTAGATATACCTCGTATCCTGAGCGATCGAGCAGAGCCAAAACCTAATTCCACCGCCGCAAGAACCTTCGTATCCACGAGATCCCATCTTGGGGCCTGTTAGGAGCTCACGGGGGGCATCCACCACGGAGGGCTTCTAAATCATCACCATAGCCCCTCCGATGAAGTGTGAGTAATTTACTTGAGACCTTGGTCCATAGCTAGTAGCTAGATGGCTTCTTCTCTCTTTTGGATCTCAATACAATGATCTCCCCTCTCTCGTGGAGATCTATTCGATGTAATCTTCTTTTTGCGGTGTGTTTGTTGAGACCGATGAATTGTGGGTTTATGATCCGATATTATCTATGGAAAATATTTGATTCTTCTCTGAATTCTTTTATGTATGATTGAGTTATCTTTGCAAGTCTTTTGAATTATCCTTTTGGTTTGGCCAACTAGATTGGTAGTTCTTGCAATGGGAGAAGTGCTTAGCTTTGGGTTCAATCTTGCGGTGTCCTTACCCAAATGATGTAAAGGGTTGCAAGGCACGTATTGTATTGTTGCCATCAAGGATAACAAGATGGGTTTTTATCATATTGCATGAATTTATCCCTCTACATCATGTCATCTTTCTTAAGGCGTTACTCTGTTTTTACTTAATACTCTAGATGCATGCTGTATAGCGGTCGATGAGTGGAGTAGTAGTAGTAGATGCAGAATCGTTTCTATCTACTTGTCTTGGACGTGATGCCTATATACATGATCATTGCCTAGATATACTCATAACTATGCTCAGTTCTGTCAATTGCTCAACAGTAATTTGTTCACCCACCGTAGAATACTTATGCTCATGAGAGAAGCCACTATTGAAACCTATGGCCCCCGGGTCTATTCTCATCATATCAATCACTATAACTTTATTTACTTGCTTTGTTTTTACTTTGCCTTTTACTTTTTACTTTGCATCTATCTATCAAAAATACCAAAAATATTATTTATCATCTCTATCAGATCTCACTTTCGTAAGTGACCGAGAAGGGATTGACAAACCCTAATCGCATTGGTTGTGACTTGTTATCATTTTGTCTAGGTACGAGGGACTTGTGCGTGGTCTCCTACTCGATTGATACCTTGGTTCTCAAAAACTGAGGGAAATACTTATGCTACTTTGCTGCATCATCCTCTCCTCTTCGGGGAAATCCAACGCAATGCTCAAGAGGTAGCAAGAAGAATTTCTGGCGCCAATGCCGGGGATGCTCACGCAAGCAAGTCAACCATACCAAGTACCCATCACAATCCCTATCTCTCGCATTACATTATTTGCCATTTGCCTCTCGTTTTCCTCTCCCGCACTTCATCCTTGCCGTTTTATTCGCCCTCTCTTTCCCAATCTCCTCCTCTCTTTCCCGTTTGCCTTTTTCCCGTTGCCTTTTTGTTTGCTCGTGTGTTAGTTTGCTTGCTTGTCGTGTAGGGACACTGTGTCGGCACGGACACTTTGTTGGGACGTGTAGGGACACGTGAGGCGGAAGATAGTGCCGTGGGAGGCTAGAAGGTTACGAACAGCGACGTTGTCAAACTCTTTTCCATCGTCAGTTTGTAATGCAAGGATAGGACGACCAAACTATGTGGTGACATAGGAATAAAAAGCGGTGAGTGTGCCAAGGGCGTCGGCCTTGCGATGAAGAGGAAATGTCCACACATAATGAGAGAAATCATCTAAGATCACCAAATAGTATATGATACGTCTCCAACATATCTATAATTTTTTATTGTTCCATGCTATTATATTATCTGTTTTGGATGTTCTATATGCATCAATATTCTATTCTAAATTATTTTTGGCACTAACCTATTAACGTAGAGCCTAGTGCCAGTTCCTGTTTTTCCCTGTTTTTGAGTTTTGTGAAAAAGGAATACCAAACAGAGTCCAAACAGAATCAAACCTTCGTGATGATTTTTCTTGGACCATTAGACAACCAGGAGACTTGGAGATGAAGTCGGAAGATCCACGAGGCAGCCACAAGGACAGAGGGCGCGCCCAGGGGGTAGGGCGCCCCCACCCTTGTGGGCCCATTATGCACCTCCTGACCTAATTCTTTCGCCTATATATTCCCACATATTCCCAAACCAACAGAGGCATCCACGAAAACACTTTTCCACCGCCGCCACCTTCTATACCCGTGAGATCCCATCTAGGGGCTTTTTCCGGCGTCCTGCTGGAGGGGGATTGTATCATGGAGGGCTTCTACATCAACACCATTGCCCTTCCGATGAAGCGTGAGTAGTTTACAACAGACCTACGGGTCCATAGCTAGTAGCTAGATTGCTTATTCTCTCTCTTTGATTCTCAATACCATGTTCTACTCGATGTTCTTGGAGATCTATTCGATGTAATACTTTTTTGCGGTGTGTTTGCCGAGATCCAATGAATTGTGCATTTATGATCAGCTTATCTATGAATATTATTTCAATCTTCTCTAAATTCCTATATGCATGATTTGATATCTTTGTAATTCTGTTCGAACTATCGGTTTGGTTTGGCCAACTAGATTGGTTTTTCGTGCTTAGCTTTGGGTGCGGTGTCCTTTCCCAGTGACAGTAGGGGCAACAAGACACATATTATATTGTTGCCATCAAGGATAGAAAGATGGGATTTTCATCGTATTGCTTGAGTTAATTCCTCTACATCATGTCATCTTACTTAATGTATTATTCTGTTCTTTATGAACTTAATACTCTAGTTGTATGCTGGATAGCGGTCGATGTGTGGAGCAATAGTAGTAGATGCAGAATCGTTTCGGTCTACTTAACACAGACGTGATGCCTATATTCATGATCATTGCCTTAGATATCGTCATAAATTTGCGCTTTTGTATCAATTGCTCGGAAATTTGTTCACCCATCATATTATTTTCTATCTTGAGAGAAGCCTCTAGTGAAACCTATGGCCTCCGGGTCTATTTTCCATCATACAAGTTTCCGATCTACTATTCTTGAAATCTTTTACTTTTCGATCTATAAACCAAAACTACTAAAAATATTTACTTTATCGTTTATATATCTCTATCAGATCTCACATTTGCAAGTAACTGTGAAGGGATTGACAACCCCTTTATCGCATTGGGTGCAAGTTTGTTTTATTGTTTGTGCAGGTATTCGGTGATTTGTGTGTTATATCCTACTGGATTGATACCTTGGTTCTCAAACCGAGGGAAAAACTTATCTCTACTTTTGCTGCATCACCCTTTCCTCTTCAAGGGAAAAACCAACGCAAGCTCAAGAAGTAGTAGGAAGAACTTCTGGCGCCGTTGCCGGGGAGATCTACGCCAAGTCAAGACATACCAAGTACCCATCATAAACTCTCGTCTCTTGCATTACATTATTTGCCATTCGCCTCTCGTTTTCCTCTCCCCCACTTCTAAAACAATTTTTGAAAAGATTTTCCTTTTCTCCTCCCCTCTCCGTTCCTCTTCTTTGTTCGCTTTCGGTTTGCTTGTTTGCTATCTTTGTTTGTGTTACCATATGCCCTCTATTTGCTTGCATCTTCGGTTGCTAAAAATCTAAGTTTATGGATCCTCATTCACTTTCTAATCTCTTTAAGAGATCCAATTATGATGAACCAATTGCTAGTGAGTTTTTTGCACTAGATTATCTTTATGAAGTTTTGCTTGAAATTCATGAATCTGAAAATTGTGATGAAGAAATTTATGAAGAGGTTCACGATAGCTCCTTGAATAAAAAGCATGATTGCAATGATTTTTACTATAAATTCTATTGATGCCAATTGTGCTAAAAAACTCAAAACCCTAAGCTTGGGGATGCTAGTTTTGCTATTTCCACTACTTGTTGCAATGATCATAATTGGGGTGATTCTTCTTATGATCTTGAAAATTGCCCCATGATGAATATGAGATTCATAATAGTGTTTGCAATATTATTGAAAGTGGGTTTGGCAGAGTGTCAACTTTAGATTCCACATATTTGGAGAATGTTCAATCTTATGGTATTTTTGATAAAAGTGGGTTTGGAGAGGTCACGACTTTAGTTAATGTTAATCCCACTATTTTGGAAGAGTGTCAACTTCACATGCATGTGGATCGTGTTGACAATATGTTATGCTATAGCTATATTGTTGAATTTGCTTATGATCCTACATGTAATTATTATGAGAGAGGAAAATATGGTTTGAAATTTTCATGCTACTAAAATACCTCTCTTCATGTTGAGATTACTATCGTCTCTTTCTTCCTTCTAGTTTTTGCTTGTCTTGATAATTTATTTGCTTATAAAATGCCTATGCATAGGAAGTATGTTAGACTTAGATGTGTTTGTCATGTGTTTTATGATTCTCTCTTTGCGCTTCAATTCTTCTCTTTTATGTGAGCATCATTGAAATTATCAATGCCTAGCTAAAAGGCTTTAAAGAAAAGTGCATGTTGGGAGTCTAATTAAACATATTTTTCCTTGTTGTTTTGCTTTGAATAATTCATCTAGCCTCTGGTTAGATGTGGTTTTGTGTTTTAATTAGTGTTTGTGCCAAGTAAGACCTTTGGGATAGCTTACGGTGATAGTTGTTTTGATCCTGCTGAAAAACAGAAACTTTTGCACACAGTAAATAATTTACTGGATTTTATTGAAACATGCTTTTGATCTGATTCTTTTTTCTCTAGATTGGTACACAAATTTCCTAGGTTTTTACTATTCTTTCAGAATTTTTGGAGTTACACAAGTATTCAAGAGTTACAGATTGCTACAGATTGTTCTGTTTTTGATAGATTCTGTTTTCTATGTGTTGTTTGCTTATTTTGATGAATCTATGGGTAGCATTGGGGGGGGGTATGAACCATGGAAAAGTTGGAACACAGTAGATAGTACACCAATATAAATAAAGAATGAGTTCACAACAGTACCATAAAGTGGTGATTTATTTTTTTATACTAACGGAGCTTATGAGATTTTCTGTTGAGTTTTGTGTTATGAAGTTTTCAAGTTTTGGGTAAGGATTTGATGGACTATGGAATAAGGAGTGGCAAGAGCCTAAGCTTGGGGATGCCCCGGAAGGCATCCCCTCTTTCGTCTTCGTCTATTGGTAACTTGACTTGAGGCTATATTCCACATGATATGTGTTTTGCTTGGAGCGTCTTGTATGATTTGAGTCCTTGCTTTTTAGTTTGCCACAAACATACTTGTACACACCTTTTGAGGGGGACACGCATCAATCGTGATTTATTCAATACTCTATGTGCTTCACTTATATCTTTTGAGCTAGGCAATATTGCTCTAGTACTTCACTTATATATTTTTAGAGCATGGCGGTAGTTTTATTTTATAGAAATTGATGAACTCTCAGGCTTCACTTATATTATTTTGAGAGTCTCTAAACAACATGGTAATTTGCTTTGGTTATAAATTTAGTCCTAATATGATAGGCATCCAAGAGGGATATAATAAAAACTTTCATATAAAGTGCATTGAATACTACGAGAAGTTTGATTGCTTATGATTGTTTTGAGATATGAAGATGATGATATTAGAATCATGCTAGTGGAGTAATCGTGAATTTAAAAAATACTTGTGTTGAGGTTTGTGATTCCCGTAGCATGCATGTATGGTGAACCGTTGTGTAACGAAGTTGGAGCATGAGGTATTTTCTGATTGTCATCCTTTGTGTGGAGGTTGGGATCGCGCGATGGTTAACTCCTACCAACCCTTCCCCTACGAGCATGCGCGTAGTGCTTTGTTTTGATGACTAATAGATTTTTGCAATAAGTATGGTAGTTATTTATGACTAATGTCGAGTCCATGGATTATACGCACTCTCCCCTTCCACCATTGCTAGCCTCTCTTGTCTCGCGCAACTTTTGCCTATACCATACACCCACCATATACCTTCCTCAAAACAGCCACCATACCTACCTATTATGGCATTTCCATATCCATTCCAAGATATATTGCCATGCAACTTTCCACCATTCCGTTTATTATGACACGTTTCGTCATTGTCATATTGCTTTGCATGATCATATAGTTGACATCGTATTTGTGGCAAAGCCACCTTTCATAATTTTTTCAGACATGTCACTCTTGATTCATTGCACATCCTAGTACACCACCAGAGGCATTCAGATAGAGTCATATTTTTTGTTCTAAGTATCGAGTTTCAATTCTTGAAGTTGTAAGTAAATAGAAGTGGGATGATCATCATTATTAGAGAATTGTCCCATGTGAAGAAAAAAGAGAGGCCAAAGAAGCCTAAATAAAAAAGCAGCCAAAGAAGCCAAAGAAAAAGAGAGAAGGGGAAATGTTACTATCCTTTTTCCACACTTGTGCTTCAAAGTAGCACCATGATCTTCATGATAGAGAGTCTCCTATTTTGTCACTTTCATATACTAGTGGGAATTTTTCATTATAGAACTTGGCTTGTGTATTCCAACGATGGGCTTCCTCAAATTGCCCTAGGTCTTCATGAGAAAGTTGGATGCACACCCATTTAGTTCTTCTTTTTGAGCTTTCATAAACTTATAGCTCTAGTGCATCCGTTGCATGGCAATCCCTACTCAATCAGAGTGATATCTTTTGATGGGCATCTCCGTAGCAGGTTGATATGCCTAGTTGATGTGAGACTATCTCTCTCTTTTTGTCTTCTCCATAACCACCATATTCTATTCCACCTCAGTGTTATGTCCATGGCTCACGCTCATGTATTGCGTGAAAGTTGAAAAAGTTCGAGAATACTAAAGTATGAAACAATTGCTTGGCTGAATCCGGGGTTGTGCATGATTTGAATATTTTGTGTGATGAAGATGGAGCATAGCCAGACTATATGATTTTGTAGGGATAATCTTTCTTTGGCCATGTTATTTTGAGAAGACATAATTGCCTTGTTAGTATGCTTGAAGTATTATTGTTTTTATGGACAATATTAAACTTCTGTTTTGAATATTATCGATATGAACACTCATGCCACAATAAAGGAAATTACATGGATAAATACGTTAGGTAGTATTCCACATCAAAAATTCTATTTTTATCATTTACCTACTCGAGGATGAGCAGGTATTAAGCTTAGGGATGCCTGATGCGTCTCCAACGTATCTATAATTTTTGATTGTTCCATGCTATTATATTATCTCTTTTGGATGTTTTATATGCATTAATATGCTATTTTATATTATTTTTGGTACTAACCTATTAACCTAGAGCCCAGTGCCAGTTCCTATTTTCCCCTATTTTTGAGTTTCGCAGAAAAGGAATATCAAACGGAGTCCAAACGGAATGAGACCTCTACGATGATTTTTCTTGGACCAGAAGACAACCATGAGACTTGGAGATGAAGTTGGGAGAGCCACGAGGCGGCCACAAGGACGGAGGGTGCGCCTAGGGGGTAGGGCGCACCCCCACCCTTGTGGGCCCCTCATGCACCTACTGACCTAATTCTTCGGCCTATATATTCCCACATATCCCCAAACCAACAGAGGCATCCACAAAAACACTTTTCTGTCACCGCAACCTTCTGTACCCATGAGATCCCATCTAGGGGCCTTTTCCGGCGTCCTGCCGGAGCGAGATTCGATCATGGAGGGCTTCTACATCAACACCATTTCCCTTCTGATGAAGCATGAGTAGTTTACCACAGACCTACGAGTCCATAGCTAGTAGCTAGATGGCTTATTCTCTCTCTTTGATTCTCAATACCATGTTCTCCTCGATGTTCTTGGAGATCTATTTGATGTAATACTTTTTTGCGGTGTGTTTGCTGAGATCTGATGAATTGTGGATTTATGATCAGCTTATCTATACATATTATTTGAATCTTCTCTGAATTCTTATATGCGTGATTTTATATCTTTGTAAGTCTCTTCGAACTATCAGTTTGGTTTGGCCAACTAGATTGGTTTTTCTTGCAATGGGAGAAGTGCATAGCTTCGGGTTCAATCTTGCGGTGACCTTTCCCAGTGACAGTAGGTGCAGCAAGGCACATATTGTATTGTTGCCATCGAGGATAAAAAGATGGGGTTTTCATCATATTGCTTGATTTAATTCCTCTACATCATGTCATCTTACTTAATGCATTACTCTGTTCTTTATGAACTTAATACTCTACATGCATGCTGGATAGAGAACAATGTGTGGAGTAATAGTAGTAGATGCAGAATCGTTTTGGTCTACTTGACATGGATGTGATGCCTATATTTATGATCATTGCCTTAGATATCGTCATAACTTCACGCTTTTTTATAAATTGCTCGGCAGTAATTTGTTCACCCATCGTATTATTTTCTATCTTGATAGAAGCCTCTAGTGAAACCTATGCCCCCCGGGTCTATTTTCCATCATACAAGTTTCCGATCTAAAATTTTAGTTTCCGGTCTACTATTCTTGCAATCTTTTTCTTTCCGATCTATAAATCAAAAATAACAAAAATATTTACTTTATCATTTATCTATCTCTATCAGATCTCACTTTTGCAAGTAACCGTGAAGGGATTGACAACCCCTTTATCGTGTTGGGTGCAAGTTTGTTTATTGTTTGTGCGGGTATTCGGTGATTTGTGCGTTATCTCCTACTAGATTGAGATCTTGGTTCTCAAACTGAAGGAAATACTTATCTCTACTTTGCTGCATCACCCTTTCCTCTTCAATGGAAAAACCAACGCAAGCTCAGGAAGTAGCAGTATAGGTAGCCCGTGTTGCTTGCAACCGGGGATGTCCAAACATCACTATGCAATAACTGAAACGGAAAAGTAGAAATAATGGTAGATGCGCTAAAGGGACGACGAACGTGCTTGCCAAAATGATGCGGTGGCGGCGGCGGGTGGAGGGAGCGGCGACGGAGTGATGGAGGCACGGCGGGGGCTAGGGCAGTAGAAGGCAGGGGATGGACGTGTTATCAGGGGTGGAGCAGCATGGGTGGGGCGGTGGAGAGGCGGTTGCCTACGGCGGCCGGAGAGAACCGGCAGCGGCGGCGGGTGGTGGGAGCGAGTGGAGGGAGCGGCGGTGCCGTGATGGAGGCACGACGATAGGTAGGCTAGGGTTAGGACCGACTTGCAATAGGTACCATGTAGAAGACTAGGATTAGACTGTGCAACACAATTGCATTGATCGGTGCACCAGGCACGTATATATGATATACAGGATGGGGCCACAACCTCAACTATACAGGAGAACTAGGAGGTGGGCCCAAGACACAATATACATGCACACAATATATTCAACAAGCGCAAGACACCGTCCTATTATTTTCCAGCGACGGTAGCCTCACCCCGCAGCCGACCAGTCAGCCCTCGTACTCCCCTCAGCGTGGGCATCTATTGTCGTGGCTTTGCCGGCTCCAGCTTGTTCTCTTCCTGGGTCTTACCATCGTCCACCCCGTTGGTGCTCTCGGTGCGGTGTGGTCGACATGGTCAACAAACGACAGCCATCAGAAGAGGGATGTAAGTGGAAAGGCTGTTAGTAGGGACCCACACAGTCTATGGCCGCACACAAGCAAGTGCCTCCTTATTACATGAAAAAAATGATTACTCGTGCTAACAGCTGGGACCCGACAGATTTGGTGGCTGACTTGTGGGCCTACTAAGTTGGCGCGTACACAGGGCTTTTTCAACTTAGTCAACAAACAATTCTAGAAGCTGGGCCGTTGGATGTTAATCCAACGGTCGTGCTGCTTCTTCAACCTTTGATCTTCTTGCTCCAGTGCCCAAACCAGCGCCGGTGGGACCGGTTGCTCCTGCCTCCTGTGGGCGGCTGTGCTGCTGCGCAGGCCTCACCGCCCCACCCTAATCCCACCGCTGGCCAGGCATTCCCTCTACTCATCCACACCCCCTGTTATTCTCTGGCAATGGCAACCTCACACCGCAGCCGAACCAGTCAACCCTCATACTCCCCTCCACGTGGGCATCCATTGCCGCGTATTCCCCGGCTCCGCATCGTTGTCTTTGCAGGCCCCGCTGTCAGCACGAGCAATGGTGAACATTCTCAATGAATGACAACCATAGGAAGACAACTATACACGGTGAGGCTGACTGCTTGACCCACCAGCTACATCGATCTTCGCACGCAAGAAGTGCCTCCTTATTACACGAAAAAACAGATTCCTCCCCCTGGCAGCAGGGACCCACCAGCTATATGTTCGCATGCAAGGGTGTGCCTCCTTATCCTCCGTGACAGCTGGGACCCACCTAGTCGAACCATACGTACAGTTCTCTGTCTGGCCGCGAACATGTACGTATATAGTGGTCTATCGGTCTCTATGCAAGGATGAACCATGGACGAGTAAGTAGCAACATGTGTCATAGTAGAGCCCCCGACGTAGCAGTTCAGGCAGTCCCGTCTAAATCGTGTATGTGTACCTACAGCGGCACGGCAAAAAATACGGCCACGTACGTACATACGGGCGGGGTCTCGAACGCGTACAGCAACTCCATCCTATTCGTTGGCGGCCAATCGGCTGGGTCGGAATGAAGAAATAGTGTCATGTTCATCGGGAGGCGGAATGCGTCCTGTTCATTAAGAGTCAATTGGCTTGGGCGAGTAACAGAAAGCAGGTCCTGCTCATTGGGAGGGGTGCAGCGTCTTGCAAAACAAAAGCGGCCTACGTTCGACCGCACAGTGGCGGGTCCTTGTTAGGGCATATTTCTCTCTCAGTGGTTTTGGTGATTGATGACAATGCTTTTTCGGACTAAACGTGTGCATTGAGCATTTCAGATATTCCTTCGATTTGGCACGAGACAATTTCTACCCCTCGGTGCTTACAAGAGCAGACGGTGTTTTCCTTTGTTTCATTTTTGGTGGTCTTGCACTACTGCAGGATGCTGCTAATGCGACACTATGATCAGAGATCCTTCGAGAAACTGTGTGCGATGCAATAACCGCAAACGTGGTGTCAGAGAACTGTAAAAAAATGTGCAAAATGTTTGCGATGACGGATGCATCAAACACGGTTCAGATTTTAGTTGCGTGTGCAATGCAGGGCATACAGTTCAGGTCAATGAACTTTTTGCGATAAGGAGGAGCAGAAGAAACGGGAAGACAGATGAAGGTGTGTGCAATATACAGCATACGATTCACTCGGATGAACTATTTGTGATTAGGCAACACAAAAGAAACGGTTAGGCAGATCAAGCTGTGTGCGATATACGGCATGCGGTTCACTCGGATGAACTGTTTGCCTTGAGACAAGAGAAAAAAAACGGTTCAATATAACAAGAAGTATGTGATACGCGACAAACACGTCTGTAATCAGAAATGTGTGCGAATACCAATAATAACACACACAATTGCTTCTAATAAGACGTATGTGATATGCTCTGTCTACACAACATGTATTGGCCATTGGGGGACGGGCGGTTATCCGGATATGCCATAAGGATGCGAAGAGGCATCCTATATCAGCAAGGACTAGTTGTTCCACCAGTAGCTCATCTAAGAGAACTCTCAAGTTAAGTGTGCTCAGACTGGAGAACCCATCAGATGGGTGACTGGATGGGAAGTTGTGTTGATGTTAAATTAACTGATAGGATGAGTCATATCGGTCAAATAACCGAAATGACCCATTCCCTCAGCTAATTTAACCTCAAGGTCCTTGGTTTTTATTTTTATTTTATTTTTTAACATATGTTAAAGAAGGTCTACCGCATTACTTTTTGACAATGTGTATATGTGGTATACAGTTGATCCATCCGACCCGTTTGCGATGGAATAAGCCATATGTGTTGTGGACAAACGCTTGCTAGTGTACAACCGTTTGTGATTGATGAATTCATCACCGACGGGTTCCCTAGTGTGGTCCGTGTTCATCTCATCATCATCTACTTCTTGTGCTAGCTCGATGTTCCTTATATATATAGGACAAATGTTTCCTACAAGCAGTGGTAGTTACCACCACTTGCGTTTTGTATGTTGTATGTAGTATCCGTCGAAATAGAGAGTATGTACGTGTAGTATGTAGTATATAACAATGTTTAGTAGTATATATATACTAATTTTTAGGTAGTATATACCATGTTTTGAGTATGCTTTTTTTTACGTATAAATATGTACGTATTTCACAAATATAACAAAAACTATGGGCTCATATGCAATTTTTTCATGTAACTTGCTTTGAAATATCTTAGAAATAGTATATGAACATATTTAAAATAATAAAATAGTATATATAGTACCACATGGTAGTATATGAGATATGTGGGGTAACTACCACCGGGTGGTAGGATGGATATATATATATATATATACTAAGTTTCATTAATTGATGGTGTTCTATGAACACGCCACCTTTTCCCGCCATTTCCTCACCTGTTTCCCACCACCCATCGATATTGCACATATACCTAGGCGTGGCGCGACGCACGAAGGCAACAAGCGCAGCCTGTAGCACATCCACCTTTTCCAAGCATGTCAATGCACCAAAGCGCCGCCTCTGCCATCAACCTCGTCGACGAGGAAAACCAGAAGGCGCCACGGCCCGTCGAGGCCACGACGCTCCCCGGCAACGCGATGGATGATGTCGTTATGAGTGTCATCGCCAGGGTTGAGCAGACCCTTGGCGCAGGGCGCTTCAGCGCCACGGATCAAGATAGGCATGTCAGCGTCGAGAGGTTGTAGCTTGCCGCACAACATGATCAATGGCGTGCCACAGAGCAAGCTAGGCGCGTCCGTGCCGATAGGCTATGGCTCACCACACGGCGAGAGCATTGGAGCGCCGCCCAGCAAGAGGCGCGGCGCGCCGCACAGCAAGAGCGGATCCATCGGCGCTTGCCTGCTGTCGACAAGGCGTCGCAGTTGGGTACACGTCCCGTCGGTACCCCCATTCCTCGCCAGGAGTGGGCACATGCCCTCTGCGTCGTACTTGCACCAGAGGCCGGCCACGCCGTACTTGCACCGGATGCCCGCCGCGTCGTTCGCATGGGTTGCACCGTTCGCCTTGTCCGCTAGATTTGAATTACAGCCATTAAATGGCTAGAAAATCACTTAAATGTCTTCAAAAGGTCAAATGACACCTGAAATTTTCCAATTTTTCACATAACAGTTGTATTAGTGCATGTTACACGTAGAAAAAATTGAAGGCCGTAAGAGGAAGCTATCTGTCGTTCGTCATCAAACATGCATTGTTCCCTTCTCGAAACCACGAGCCTTCTAGTGAGTTCCTCCGGTTTATGAGGGGTGTGTGTGTCCAAACTTTCGTCAAGCAAACCAATTTTTGTACCACATCATCTTGGTGGCATGACATTACATCAAGCAAGGTTTCATGTTTTTCTGATCATTTTTTATTTTTTTGGAATAAAAATGCCATGGCACTCCATGCATTTACATGTGTCCATGCCGTGAGACCAATATGTTTGAAAATTCCTTCTAATTTACTGCACATGGAATTAACTCGCACACAAGTACACAAATATGATTTTTCAAACCGTTATGGTTAGCCGTTGCATGTACATCTCATTCTAATTTGAATTACGGTCATTAAATGACTAGGAAATCACTTAAATGTCTTCAAAAGGTCAAATGACCCCTGAAATTTTCCAAATTTTCACATGACAGTTGTATTAGTGCATTCTACACATAAAAAAATGAAGGCCGTAAGAGGAAACTATCTGCCGTTCGTCATCAAACTTGCATTGTTCCCTTCTCGGAACCACGAGCCTTCTAGTGAGTTGCTCCGGTTTGTGAGGGGTGTGTATCCAAACTTTCGTCAATCAAGCCAATTTTTGTACCACATCATCTTGGTGGTATGACAGTACATCAAGCATGGTTTCATGTTTGTCTGATCATTTTTTAATTTTTTGGAATAAAAATGCCATGGCACTCCATGCATGTACATGTGTCCATGCCGTGAGACCAATATGTTTGAAAATTCTTTCTAATTTACTACACATGGAATTAACTCGCACACAAGTACACAAATATGATTTTTTAAACCGTTATGGTTAGCTGTTGCATGTACATCTAGTTCAAATTTGAATTACAGTCATTAAATGGCTAGTAAATCACTTAAATGTCTTCAAAAGGTCAAATGACCCCTGAAATTTTCCAAATTTTCACATTACAGTTTGTATCAGTGCACATTACACATAGAAATTTTCTGAAGGCCATAAGAGGAAGCTATATGCCGTTCGTCATCAAACATGCATTGTTCCCTCTCAGAACCACGAGCCTTCTAGTGAGTTGCTCCGGTTTGTGAGGGGTGTGTGTCCAAACTTTGGTCAAGCAAGCCAATTTTTGTACCACATCATCTTTGTGGCATGACATTACATCAAGCAAGGTTTCATGTTTTTCTGATCATTTTTTAGTTTTTTGGAATAAAAATGCCATGGCACTCCATGCATGTACATGTGTCCATGCCGTGAGACCAATATGCATGTTTGAAAAATCCTTCTAATTTACTGCATATGGAATTAACTCGCACACAAGTACACAAATATGATTTTTGAAACCGTTATGGTTAGCCGTTGCATGTACATCAAGTTCAAATTTGAATTACGGTCATTAAATGGCTAGAAAATCACTTAAATCTCTTCAAAAGGTCAAATGACCCTGGAAATTTTCCAAATTTGCACATGACAGTTTGTATCAGTGCACATTACACGTAGAAAAAATTTGAAGGCCGTAAGAAGAAGCTATCTGCCATTCGTCATCAAACATGCATTGTTCCCTTCTCAGAACCACAAGCCTTCTAGTGACTTGCTCCGGTTTGTGAGGGGTGTGTGTCCAAACTTTCGTCAAACAAGCCAATTTTTGTACCATAGCATCTTTGTGGCATGACATTACATCAAGCAAGGTTCCATGTTTTCCTGATCATTTTTTAATATTTTGGAATTAAAATGCCATGGCACCCCATGCATGTGTCCATGCCGTGAGACCAATATGCTTGAAAATTCCTTCTAATTTACTGCACATGGAATTAACTCGCACACAAGTACACAAACATGATTTTTCAAACCATTATGGTTAGCCATTGCATGTACATCTAGTTCAAATTTGAATTACGGTCATTAAATCGCTAGAAAATCACTTAAATGTCTTCAAAAGGTCAAATGGGACCCTTGAAATTTTCCAATTTTTCACATGACAGTTAGTATCAGTGCACATTACATGTAGAAAAATTTTGAAGGCCCAAAGAGGAAGCTATCTGCCGTTCGTCATTAAACATGCATTCTTCCCTCTCGGAACCACTAGCCTTCTAGTGAATTGCTCCGGTTTGTGAGGGGTGTGTGTCCAAACTTTCATCAAACAGACCAATTTTTGTACCACATCATCTTGGTGGTATGACATTACATCAAGCAAGGTTTCATGTTTTTAGTTTTTTAGAATTTAATGCCATGGCACTCCATTCTTAATTGTGTCATAGCCGTTAGACCAATATGTTTGAAAATTCCTTCCAATTTATTGCATGTGGAATTAAATCACACACAAGTACACAAAATATGACTTTTCAAACCATTTTGGTTAGTTGTTGCATGTACATGTAGTTGGCTAGAAAATCACTTAAATGTCTTAAAAGGTCAAATGACCCCTGAAAATTTCCAAAATTTGACATGACAGTTGTATTAGTACTAAAAAAATTCTCATACATTTAAAACACCATCAGTTGCCACTTTACTCCAAATTCGTCTTTCATAGCTAATAAAAAATATCTACAACATCACACAAAGTTGTTTTGTAGGAATCGTTTGCGATGAAATTTTTTGTGTTTATTTAAGTCTTCCTCCTTAAGCTTCATCGGCACGTCTGCTCTAGTGCCGGCAACCCCCGAATCCCCAAATCCCGATCCCCATTTCCGCACCCTTCTTGCAAAGATGACGCCATGGAAATACTTCGTGAAGGCCCGTACGATGGCCGCGTCCCCCCGAGCACTGCCGCCTGCGCCAAGAGTGTGGCTGCCTACGCCGAGAGTGTCGCCGCATCCCCATTGAGTGCGGCCGCTTCCGCCAAGAGGGCGTCTGCGGCAGCCAACTGGGCAGCTGCAGCAGCTGAGACGGCTGCAGCTGCTGCTGCAATGACGGCTACAAATGCCGAGAGCACTCGAGCTACCGTCCGTGCCGCTGATGTCGCCCTGTCCCGGGTCGAGGCCATCCATGCCAAGTTATTCTAGACCACCTCAGAATCTAGCATGCAACCCACGTCCGAAAGGCGGCGATGACCATGGAGCACCTGATTCCTCATGAGGTCGTCGAGCGGGAGCCGGAGATGCAGGAGGCGTCGGAGATCGAGGAGTGCCAGGAGGAGGACTTGCGCGTGGACCAGGTCGAGGTAGAGAAGAGTCTGTCCGACGAGGAATCGGCAGTGGAGTACCAACGCGAGCTCTGGCACAACCACTACTACGAGTACTACAACCTTGAGATCGGCGCCGTGGACGAGGATGAGGACGAGGACGTGGTCGACTTCAGTAGGGGGACGCGGAGTCTGCCAATGACGGCATGTCGCCAGGACAAGTCATCGACATCTCGTCTCACACCGGCGATGCATAGGCCGGCGCGGCGGCAGATTTGTTAAAATTATTCGTACTTAGGCTTTGTTTTTAATGCTAGTCTTTTGTTAGAGCGATGTTTAGGTGATCTGTCTCTCCTTAATTACTAAAATTGCTCGATTCAGTCTGGTCTGTGTGTTGTACGCTCTTTTGTGTGCCCAAATTAGCAAGCGATGTTAAATTATGCAATGGCGTACGCGGGGGAATTTCGACCAAAATTTCAATTATCAAACTCATCCCATGCGCGTTAAGCAGAAGAATCGTTTGCGATGCACACTATCGTTCAAAGTGAATGGTGTCCGGCAGCATCGCGTGCAAAGTTTCCCTCCATATTTTGAAATTTTTGGCCTGCCACCGAAATATCTACCCTCACCCCTTCCCCATCCCCTTTTCTCCTCGACCACAAGTCACATATCCCCTGTTTCCCCCTTCCTTCCTTCCTAAGCTATAGAAACTTCCTCGCTTGCTTCCTCGCTCTCGCCATCTCGCATCCTACCGCCGCGGTCGTCATGGTCTTCTTCAAGACATCTCCAGGGGTTCCTCCTCCGACGACGACTCCTTCACCACCCGGGTATGCCTCTTCTCTCTCTCAGTCTATGAATTTGAATGAAGGATTTTTACCCGGCGGGCGATTTGAGTCATTTCTTCCTCTTGTAGTTCCCTAGGACCATCAGTTGCAACGAATAGAGCGGGGTGGCTGAAGATCTGTCTGCTCGTTGTCACCATCAATCTCCATGCGTGAAGCTAGTTGCATTTGAATCCGTGGACAGTGGGAGGAAATTTCTGGCGTGTGTAGAGAAGGTTAGACCCCCTTTCGTTGTTACAAATCATTTGTTAGATGTGATTCAGACACTGTCACGGTCCCAAACCATTCATACCACACCTTCGACCAAACGCATCCTAAGACAGTGTCACAGTTTGTACCTAGTATCTAAAAATGTTGCCATCTCATCAGCGGTGCCATTAAAAATTATTTGGCACCGCTTCAGCAGTTTGTGGAGCCAACTTGTCCACACATCTGAGCAGCAAAGCAGTAAAATACTAAATCTTTATGGCACGAACGAACTGGGCGTCAGAGCAACTAGGTGCTCCGGAGTTCGAGTCCCTAATTTTTTTTCCACTGCATCGGCTTGCCAATGTAGAGCACCGGTGCGAGATGTAGCAACAGTTGTTTTTACACCAGTTTTGGCATACATAGTGGACGCCTTAGTGCTATTAGTTCTATGTTCCTAAATTTGTGCATGTACACACCTGTTAGTATCAATTTGCTGTCATCCAAACACTGTCGCTATGCTATTGCAGTTATATTTACCTTCCTCTTAAAATGTTCAATTTGTTATTTATAGTACATGAGTAAGAATTTGTAGCGTTGTTGTAGTTAATTATAGCTTCTGATGTTTCAGAATTTGGTTGTTGTGTCAGAAGCAATTAATTCATTTGCACATTGATATTTTTGAGAAGATATGTCATAATTAACCGGTTTCTTCAGTTTTTCAAAATAAGTATTGGTGATTTTCTCTGTTGCTATAAACCCATTTTACTTACAATTGTTACCGATCTAGTTTTAAATATTATAGGATGAACGGAAATGTTTTTCTGGGATCCACCGTGTGGGATGTACATACCTACGGAAATGTTTTTTGGGATTCATCGTGTAAGATGTACATACCTACGGAAATGATTGGGTTTTGATGCCTCACCCGATCTCACACGAGCTCATTTGGTGTCCCAGGAGGGCCTATCCCCGACGATTTCTGGGTCGTGTGGGAAGGACCCCCCTATCGCCCACACTCACTTGGCGACGGTTACAAATGTCATCGCGGAAAGGGGTTAACAACCGTTTGTATAGCACCAACGCGTACCAGTGTTGAGTCGTAGGATGTACCGTACTATCAAGAGGGGGTCCATTTTGGAGAGGTTTGGGTGGAATCAACACATGCACATCTTCATTGCACCCCCAACTCTTTCCTGCATCTCTGGAGTATCCTTCATTGTCTTGGAAGTGGCATTGGATGGAGCCAGTGGTAGTAAAATCGCTAGAAGCGGTAGTACTGCCGAGAGCGACAGGCGGTAGAACCGCTCCAGTTTCACTCTAGTACCACCTCGACTTGGGACTTGCAGTTCTCGTGTACGGTTCAACAATAGTAGCAGCGGCAATAGGAGCAGTAGTGCCGCTCATAAGCGGTAGTACCGCACCTACCACCGCTACTAGTGCAGCTCATGGCTTTCCTCCTTTGACTCTTTCCATTGTGCTCTCATAAGCTGTTGAGCGCGGTCCCAGCGGTAGTACCGCTGGTCCAAGTGGTAGCACATCTCCTAGGAGCGGTAGTACCGCGCGCTGCGGGCTGAGCACAAGGATAACGTTTGGATTGTGTCCCCTACTATAAAGGGGGGTCTTCTTCTTCAAGAAGACCTACCTCTTCTTCCGTCAAATTCCATTGTTGCTCCAAAGCTCATTTTTGCCCGAGATCTCTCTCTCTAGCCAATCAAACTTTTTGATTTTCTAGGGATTGGTTGAGAAGGTCCCGATCTATAGTTCCACCAAGAGAAATTTGATTCCCCCCCCCCCACTAATCCGTTTTGGATCTTGTTACTCTTGGTGTGTTTGAGCACCCTAGATGGTTGAGGTCACCTCGGAGCCACATTCCATTGTGGTGAAGCTCCTTGGTTCGTTGGGAGCCTCCAATTCGGTTGTGGAGAGAGCCTCAACCTTGTTTGTAAAGGTCCAATTGCCGGCTTCAAGGGCACCACTAGTGGAATCACGACATCTCGCATTGTGTGAGGGCATGAGGATAATACGGTGCCCCTAGTGGCTTCTTGGGGAGCATTGTGCCCCCACACCGCTCCAACGGAGACGTACTTCCCTTCAAAGGGAAGGAACTTCGGTAACACATCCTCGTCTCCACTGGCTCCACTTGTGGTTATCTCTTACCTTTACTTTGTGCACGCTATTGTTGTTGTTGTTGTCGTCGTCGTCGTCGTTGTCGTTGTCGTTGTTGTCGTCGTCGTCCTTGTTGTCGTTGTTGTTATTGTTGTTGTTGTTGTTGTTGTTGTTGTTGTTGTTGTTGTTGTTGTTGTTGTTGTTGTTGTTGTTGTTGTCGTTGTTGTTGTTGTTGTTGTTGTTGTTGTTGTTGTTTTTGTTGTTGTTGTTGTTGTCGTTGTTGTTGTCGTTGTCATTGTCGTTGTCGTTGTTGTTGTTGTTGTCGTTGTTGTTGTTGTTGTTGTTGTTGTTGTTGTTGTTGTTGTTGTTGTTGTTGTTGTTGTTGTTGTTGTTGTTGTTGTTGTTGTTGTTGTTGTTGCTGTTGTTGTTGTTGTTGTCGTTGTTGTCGTTGTCGTTGTCGTTGTTGTTGTTGTCGTTGTCGTTGTCGTTATCGTCGTCGTTGTTGTTGTTGTTGTTGTTGTTGTTTTTGTTGTTGTCATTGTCGTCATTGTCGTTGTCATTGTTGTTGTTGTCATTGTCGTTGTTGTTGTTGTTGTTGTTGTTGTTGTTGTTGTTGTTGTTGTTGTTGTTGTTGTTGTTGTTGTTGTTGTTGTTGTTGTGTTGTCGTCTTTGTTGTTGTTGTTGTTGTTGTTGTGGTTGTTGTTGTTGTTGTTGTTGTTGTTGTTGTTGTTGTTGTTGTTGTTGGGATGCCTTGGGGTGCCTTGGGTAGTAGCATAATAATTTGCAGTAACATCATGAATGAATTCAACAATATAACCAGCACCTAAAGCATTCTTTTCATGATCTACTTGCATAGAAAATTTATTACTCTCCACATAAGCAAAATTCTTCTCATTCGGAATAGTGGGAGTATCATAAGAGACTCGAATACTATAGATTGTTTCCATATTAAAAGAGTAATGTTCAAAAAAAGGGTAATCATAATCATGACAAGTTTTATAAATATAATCATCACTACTTTTTATGGCATAAGTTTCATCACAATAATCATCATAAGTAGCAACTTCGTTCTCATCATAATCGATCTAAACCTCTTCCAAGATAGTGGAATCATCACTAAATAAAGTCATGACCTCTCCAAATCCACTTTCATCAATATAATCATCATAAGTAGGAGGCATGCTATCATCATAACAAATTTGCATATCAAAACATGGGAGGCTAAAAATATCATCTTCATTAAACATAGCATCCCCAAGCTTGGGACAAACATTAATTTCGGCAAATATATTCTCAAATATATCATCCTCATCAAACATAGCTTCCCCAAGCTTGGGCCTTTTCATATCATAAGCATAATCACTCTCATCATTAATAGTATGGATAGCACCAATAGTATATCAATTATCATCATTACAATGAGTAGTAGGAGCAACACCATTTGGGAGGGATACCTTTTTACCTTTGCTTCTCCGTTTTTTCTTTTTCTTCTTCACATCATGTGTGGGTTCAACCCTCTTCTTTGAGCTCCTTATTGATGAGATTGGTTGAATATAAAGCTCCTCCTCGTTACCTGATTCATCATAAGAAATAATAGGAGGATATTGGGAAGTCTCTTCCCTTTCATTAGTATTCTCTTCATCTTCTATTTGCTTTCTTTTCTTTAGGTAATTGGCAATATTTATGATTTTCAATGCAATTCACCGCACAATACAAATAAATTTCCTCTAGATTAATGTCAAGAAAATTCTTAAGATTAAATTCTGGAATACGCTTAGTTGCATGTTTCAATTCTTCATAACCTAAAAGCAAACTAAGTTCATTATGATGTGCAAGGGAAATCAGGTCATTACAATTTTTGGACATGATTCGATCATGAAAATTTTTGCATCGGAGATTTAAATGACCATGTTCATTGCAAAGTGCACAAGTACGGTAAAGATATCTTAAATTTTCAGCACTCTTATCTAGCCTTTCTTGCAACCCTTTAGTTTCTAAATGCTTATGCCTCTTGCAATATGTATCTTCCCTATTTGGTGCGTACTTGCAAACCCAATACACTCCACAAAAATCGACATGCTTATAAGAGATATTTTCATCATGACTAGTGCAATCATCATTAGTACTATGGATATTCAAGGAGTTCATACTAACAACACTGCAGTCATGCTCATCATTCAAGATTTAGTACCAAACATTTTACAGACTTCTTCTTCTAGCACTTGAGCACAATTTTCCTTTCATCATACTTACGAAATATATTAAAAAGAAGAAGTGTATGAGACAAACTCAATTCCATTTTTTAGTTTCCTTTTATAGACTAAACTAGTGATAAAACAAGAAACAAAAAGATTCGATTGCAAGATCTAAAGATATACCTTCAAGCACTCACCTCCCCGGTAACGGTGCCAGAAAAGAGCTTGATGTCTACTACACAACCTTCTTCTTGTAGACGTTGTTGGGCCTCCAAGTGCAGAGGTTTGTAGGACAGTAGCAAATTTCCCTCAAGTGGATGACCTAAGGTTTATCAATCCGTGGGAGTCGTAGGATGAATATGGTCTCTCTTAAACAATCCTGCAACCAAATAACAAAGAGTCTCTTGTGTCCCCAACACACCCAATACAATAATTGTATATGTGCACTAGTTCGGCGAAGAGATGGTGATACAAGTGCAATATGGATGGTAGATATAGATTTTTGTAATCTGAAAATATAAAAAAAGCAAGGTAACTAATGATAAAAGTGAGCGTAAACGATATTACAATGGTAGGAAACAAGGCCTAAGGTTCATACTTTCACTAGTGCAAGTTCTCTCAACAATAATAACATAACTGGATCATATAACTATCCCTCAACATGCAACAAAGTGTCACTCCAAAGTCACTAATAGCGGAGAACAAACGAAGAGATTATGGTAGGGTACGAAACCACCTCAAAGTTATCCTTTCTGCTCGATCTATTCAAGAGTCCGTAGTAAAATAACACAAAGCTATTCTTTCCGTTCGATCTATCATAGATTCATACTAGAATAACACCTTAAGACACAAATCAACCAAAACCCTAATGTCCATTGCCGGGTTGTAAGCCTGCAGCAACTCGGGACTATTCCAATTGTAGAATAAAAGCCATATCCATTGATAACATAATATCCATTGCGCTAAAGCGACTTTGAAAACCTTAATCATAATACTGGTTACTGATAACCATAATAGAAATCCAGCCATGTTGGCTATTTGAAGATTTGAATAATATAACCCAATGATTTATGAGCGCATGATTCCAATGGCGCAATCCAAATATATGCTGGCGACTTATAGTCGAAACTAGACCGGGCCGATAGTCTCCGGATTATGATTTGATCATGTACTGAACTTCTAATTGAAAGTCAAACCGGGTTAATGAATACCGGTTTACTCCATAATAAGATGGTAATATAAAATCAAAAAATCAAACCGGGCAAATAGTCTCCAGATTAAGAATTGACCGTGTTCCGTCAATTGACAGTTGAACCGGATTAAAACGTTGTCGGTTTAAAAACGCAACAAAAATCGAATAACAGTTATGAAAAAGATATGGAAGCAAAGGCAATGATAAAACCGTTTGCAAAAATATGCTATACTGAGCTGGTCAGATGGCATTACCATGGTCAGACGCAACCAAGCTCCCGAAGGCGAAGCGATGGTGCCGATCGGCCAGTCCCCAAAAGACTCTTGGCGAGTACGCCACCAAGTGGCATGACATTGGTTCTGGTTCGACCAAGCCCCCAAATGACTCGCCCTATTGGCCGACCAAGAGGCGTGACCGGTTGAGACGTGATGTGTCCCCAAATGATCTGGTGGCTTTCGCCTATCAAGAGGTGTTGCATTGGTTCGACACGACCAAGCCCCCAAGTGATAAAAACAAATGTCAAGGGGTAAACCGGAGGCCGCTTTAAGACAGAACCTCCGTGTAACCACGCATGATGTAAAAAAGAACAGAGACCCGCTTTATGAAGCAGAAGCCCCCATATGATCAATATGTTAGGCCAATAAAGGCAGGATACCCATGTTTGAACCGCACATCATGGCAGCAGGTCCTCTTCGGCAATTTTTAATTTTTTGCAAGAGATAAATTCTTCTTGAACCGGGATCTTTGAACCGGATATTGAGATCTTCAAAGCTTTGTGGGAGACATCTTTCCCTTGAACCGGATTTTAAACCAGAATCTTCATTTTCAGCCGGAAATTTTCTGACGGCCTTTAAACTCGAACTTGCGAGAAGTTAATTCCTTTTCGAATCGGAAATTCTTAAACCGGATTTGAGAGCTTCAGTGAGACTGGCTTCCCTTGAGCCGGATTTTAAACCGGAATCTTTTTTGATGACCCGGAACTTCTTCATTGATTCGGGATTTTGTAATTGTCATATACTTTCTAAGCGGAAATTTTCGACGGCCTTCAAATAATGATAGCCTCCGGGACCGGGTTATCTTTCCTCCATTGTCACGGGTTTTAAATTTCTTAATCGGCAAGACTTGTTGCGTCATATCATCGTAGCCCCCGAGTTTCAAGGTGACTCGAAGAGTTGGCTTGAGATTCTCCATATGTGACCGTGATGTAAACCGGCATAAGTTGTATATCATCAGTGTTGATAGCCCGATGTGAATCCACAGAAGATTGAGATGACTGCGGCGGGTTATAAATGATCCCGTATGAGCCGTGTCAGCAACTCGGCCAATGGTTCCTTCCAACTGGTGATTTGAAGATAACAAAACTGTAGTGGCGGCGACTTGTGCGCCTGCCCATTGAGCCATCCAGTGCAGGCGGCGGTTGATAATATATGATGATTTGCCTCCATTTTGTTGAAAGAAAACCGGGCTACCCAAGCTGTGACTTGCTCATACTTCAATAAACAACCCATGCAGATAGGTGCGGCCCGGTATGTTGATGTAGACCAGGCCGTGAGAAATGGACGGAAAAGATGACCTCAGCATCATAAGCGGCTCAAACAGATGAACCGACCGCGGTGTTGTAAACCGGCGTGGACGGGCGAATTAACCACGTCGTTTTGATGTAGTGAACAATTGTCCTGCATCAACAGTATTGCAGACCAAGACAAAGATAAACCGCTCTTTGACAAAAAATAATATGTACCAATAAAAATTATTTTAGATAGATATCACCTGATGTGCCAGGACGGAAATAATCCGCCATGAAATTGATGATTGCTAGGTGAGGTTGAAGTTGCTCATGGGTGAACCGGCTGCGACGTGGTAAACCGGTGCGGAAGAGTGAGTCGGCCACGATGTTTGTAAGCTGGCGCGGACATGCGAGTTGTCCGTGGCATTGTAAGGCGGTGCGGACGGGCGAGCCGGCCGGCGATTGATGTAAACCGGACCACGATCTGGCGTGTCCGTGAAGTGGCGGCACGGCCGAACCTGCCTTCAGCGGTGTAATACCACCCCTTTTCTTTTAATAGCCGTCCTGCGTAAAAAATATTGCAAGACCCAATAATTGTTCTCAAACAATTTAATATGTATTAATAAAATAAATGAAATAGATAGCACCTGATATATTTGGATAACCAATGTGAAACATCCGAGAATTTGATCGGGATGTCTTGTCGACCGTCTATAATGCACATCGGTGTAACGACACATGTGGATTGTCTTTGCTGCCACCGCTTCGATCGGTGTAGGAGGCTGGTAATCGGAGTCGCTTTGTTCGGACGCAGCGATTTATCGACAAAAATCTCGCTGTACATTAATCCGTCCCGATGCACATTAGTCTTTCCTCCGGTTGATCCTCGATTACTAAAATTGCTATCTGTCGGTCCAGCTTAGATCCTTCATCACGTGATCCCCTTTTTATTATTCCTCCTTAGTCTTCACATGGAAGTGGTTGCCACGTCTCCTTCCGGTACTCGTCGTGTCTTGTTTCAAGGATTGGTAGTACTTCGTAGAATGACCTGATTGATTGACAAATCGCTTTCTCTAGTGTGCCACAAATATTCAGAGACTCGGCGGCGCCTGGGCGGAACCAAACAGCAGCGGCGCTTGCGAGCAAAACTCACTCGATGGCGGGCGGCTCGCGGCAGCGAAACCACTCGACGCTGGGTGGCTCGGCGCGAAGACGCGCCCAGCGGCGAGGCGGCAAACCGAAGCGAGGCGGCTTGCTACATCTGCGGCGGCGGCTCGAGTGTAGGTGTCTCACAAGGCGGAGGTGAGCACGACCGCAGCTCGCAGGCGGCTCACCCCGGCCGGTCAGAGTGAACAGCAGTGGCGACTCCGCGGGTGACGCACGAGGCAGAGGCTGATTGACGAGGCGGAGACAAGGACGCAGCAGCATAGTTCGGCTGTGAAGGCGGACCAGGCGGCGGCTGGCGATGGCTCGTCGGCGACTTCGGAGACGGTGGAGAGGTGGCTTTGCCACTTTGACGGAGGCGACTCGCGGCGCGGCCGAAGATGCAGCAGGGGCGGCCACTTGGAATAGGTGGCTTGTCGCCGCGGTGGCTCAGGAGTGCAGCGGCAGAGACGGCAGGGCCAAGGCCGGTAGTAGCGGCTCAACGACGCTGCTTGTCGGCCGAGTCAACCCACATCTCAGCTATCTTCCGGACCGCGATTGGTTTGACCGATCCATATCCGTGTCTTCCTCTGAATCGTGGGCTTCCTTTATCCCCTTTTCTTTTATGCTGAGCTCACAATAAGAATTTTCCATTGGGTTTGTTTGAAGTGGGCACGCCAAACATCTGGGCTAATAGTTTGCCCGTGGCACGTGGCCTTAGGCGTAAATCAACTTATGCACGCACCTTGTACCGCGGCCATCACAGGTCGTATCATGGAATCTATACGGGTTTTGGCGGTCAGCGATGGCCGCAGTGACTCGCCATCTGATTTCTTGGAAACTGAACTTGAGCCGCAACCGGTGACGGGTGCTTCGGATTCGACGGATCACGTTGTGTCGGCAACGCATAAAACGCCAAACCCTCGTACTGTTAGCTTAAAAATCAACAATCCTGATCGCAAACATTGAAGTTCCGGCTCCTACCGAAGACTATCCCATGCCGACTCTCCTTCATCCGGTTAATCGCGAGCTTCTCGAAAACCTAGGAAGATTCCTCCAAGAACTCAACACCACCGTGCGCAGGCCCCACGGTGGGCGCCAACTGTCGTGGATTTGTCACGGCAGATGTCCTTAGTGTCAGGACTTAGTCGCGAGGCCAACGCATCTATGTGGTAGCTTGAGAGGGGTTGAGCGGAATCGAGAGACGCAACACAAGACAGGATTTAGACAGCTTGGCCCCGGAAACATCATCGGTCAAAACCCTACATGCTGTTTGAGGCTAGGTCTCATTATCATCACGAGGGAGTCGCCGTAAACCGGCTCTCCTCTTTGTGTCTAGCCCTAAGATTATTGCTTGTAACTTCTAACTTGTCCCTCTTTGGGAGCCCTGCCCCTCCTTATATATGTTGAAGGGGCGGTTTACATGTGGAGTCCTATTAGGATTAGGACTAGTCTATCTCTAATACAAACCGGATACAAGCCCTAGTCTTAACTCCTTGTAAGGCAAATATTCCTTTCCTCTTAAACCGGCCCACCATAGTTGAACCGGCCTTCATGAACCGCCAGATAGGCCACCGGGTCTTGTTGCTCCTCTGGCCCGCCTGCCGGATTGCCAATGAGCTGTAAACCGTCTGGTCTGTGCAGGTCGCCGGTGAATCGCCAAGTCCGGTCGGTTTATCCTTCCGACCGGTTTACACCGCGGGGCATATCCCCGACAACCTAGATACTCCAATGTCACCTCAAGTATCCGTGGGTATGATTATACGATATGCATCACACAATCTCAGATTCATCTATTCAAACCAACACAAAGTACTTCAAAGAGTGCCCAAAAGTTTCTACCGGAGAGTTAAGACGAAAACATGTGCCAACCCCTATACATCAAGTGAATCACGTGGATATCCCATTGTCACCACAGATAAGCACGGCAAGACATACATCAAGTGTTCTCAAATCCTTAAAGACTCAATCCGATAAGATAACTTCAAAGGGAAAACTCAATCCATTACAAGAGAGTAGAGGGGGAGAAACATCATAAGATCCAACTATAATAGCAAAGCTCGCGATACATCAATATCGTGCCAAATCAAGAACACGGGAGAGAGAGAGATCAAACACATAGCTACTGGTACATACCCTCAGCCCCGAGGGTGAACTACTCCCTCCTCGTCATGGAGAGCGCCGGGATGATGAAGATGGCCACGGTGAGGATCCCCCTCCGGCAGGTGCTTGAACAGGTCCCGGTTGGTTTTGGTGGCTCTGAGAGGCTTGGGCGGAACTCCCGATCTATTGTGTTCCCCGAAGGTTTTAGGGTATATGGACTTATATAGGCAAAAGAAGTCGGTCAGGGGAGCCATGAGGGGCCCACGAGGGTGGGGGACGTGCCCAGGGGAGGTGGGCGCGCCTCCCTGCCTCGTGGCCATCTTGAAGCTTCCCTTACGTGCACCCCAAGTCTCCTAGATTGCTTCCGTTCCAAAAATAACTTTCCCGAAGGTTTCATTCCGTTTGGACTCCATTTGATATTCCTTTTCTTCGAAACACTAAAATAGGCAAGAAAACAGCAATATGGGCTGGGCCTCCGGTTAATAGGTTAGTCCCAAAAATAATATAAAAGTGCTTAGTAAAGCCATAAACATTCAAAAAAGATAATATAATAGCATGAATGCTTCATAAATTATAGATACGTTGGAGACGTATTAGTGATCGAGCGTGTTGGGTAACGTGGTGCACCCCTGCAGGGAAGATATATATTCGAATACCGTGTCCACGGTAATGGACGTTCAGACTTATATCCTGATCTTATATAACTAGAAATGGATACTTGAGATATGTGATGGATATGTGGCTCTGAGATTGCTTTCCCGCAGGGAGTCGGGGAAGGATCTCTGGGCGTTGATGTTACAACATGCTTGTTAAATATAAAACTGCTATTCTTTACTCTTCTACATGCTGCAAGATGCTCGGAACTGCGTGAAGATGCTAGTCTTCAATAGGGTAGGTTTTCCCCTCTATTCTGGCATTTTGCAGTTCAGTCCACAGATAAAACCCTTCCATTTGATACAAATGCATACTTAGTATAGATCTGATGCTTGCGAGTACTTTGGATGAGTACTCACGGTTGCTTTGCTACCCCCCTTTTCCCCGTTCTTTCTTCTTTCCGGTTGATGCAACCAGATGGTGGATCCTTGGAGCCAGATGCCACCCCCGTCGACTACTACTACATGGAGACCGCGACGACCAGGATTAGTTAGGAGGTCCCAGGCAGGAGGCCTTGCCTCTTCGATCATTGATGTTTGTGCTAGCCTTCTTAAGGCAGAATTTGTCGAACTTATGTCTGTGCTCAGATATTGTTGCTTCCGCTGACTCTTGTGTATCGAGCTATGTATTCGAGCCCTCGAGGCCCCTGGCTTGTAATATAAACCTTGTATTATTTCATTTTGTGTCTAGAGTTGTGTTATGATATCTTCCTGTGAGTCCCTGATCTTGATCGTACACATTTGCGTGTATGGTTAGTGTACGGTCGAATTGGGGGTGTCACAAGGTTGTATCGGAGCCGACTGCCTGTAGGATCCCCCTTTCCAACTCCTTGGCCAAAGTTGAGTCTAGTCTTTGAAAAAAAACTAATTTACTTACATGGTTGTGCGGCTTACGGGCCCACGTCACCATTGGGTGGTATTAGGATCTTTTACTCCTTGTCTATACTCTGGGACTCTAATCTCTCTTCTATTCGGGTTAAATGGTTTTGTTAACTCTAACTCTAGGTTCTCGTAAATTGTGGCACCCTGGCTCAGAGTGACCGATTTACCTTGCATTGCCAACCCAGAGACCTTGTCTTCTGGTAACACAAAACAACTTGGTACAGAAAAACAACCGCTTAATTCATGCTAGCGGAGCATAGTTTATATTACAACAGTAAGCGAGGCCGAGCGGCACACACGGTGCGGCTGAACAATATGTACATTATTTATTGAACATAAAGGGGCCTCGATCATGACAACTACTCGGCAGCGGAACAACGTCGTAGCGGGACTCCATAACACAGGGACACCAATGTGGACACGGTCTAGACTCGGACAGCACTCCTTCCCAATGAGACTTTCCTGAAATCTGGCATGACAGGCCAGGTTAGTACATTGAATGTACTTGCAAGCTCACAACAAGCATAAACATAATGACAAACAATATCATGATATTTAACCATTTAATCAACAATGCAACCATATATCCAACATGCTGTGACTATGCTCAACTGGTACTCGTTCCACGGACTTGCTTACCGGACGTGATCAATTCCAGACCACAAACATGATAATCTCTAAAACACACTCGTGATCCTTACGACGATCACAACCCGACCAACTCATGGCCCGTGATCCTTACGGCGATCACAACCCGACCAACTCATGGCCCTTGATCCTTACGGCGATCAAAACCCGACCAACTCATGGTCCAACTCAACATGATGGCCTCACTGCCATCCTCAGTACAAACTTAGTGTAAAATTTTTATTAAGTGTTGACCCATGGTGTACCCTACTTTCGAGCGTGTTTGTAACCGTGGACTCGGCTATCGATAGATTAAAACACTCTGCAGAGGTTAGTACACTGCACCCACACTACGGAACCCATGGCCTCGCACTCCCATTCGGGTGGACCAACGGCATTCCGACGAAACCATTTCATTGTCATGACACTCTCCCGGCCATTCTGACTCAGTCCCCATCGGGCTAGTCCTGGGTGGCACCGTGTCTACCTCCAGACACCTCGACCACCGCCGTGGCCACGATCCACTCTGGGACCCGATACCAAAAATTAACTTAACAACGGGATCACAAGGTTATGCTTGCCTACCGGGCCAGGGTACAGCACGCCCATAACCTTCCCTAAATGGAGGTACCGACCAGAGGCACGACAATGAAACGCGTTAAGGCCGTCCCATACCGGCAAATGTGGTTGCACTGGGAAAGCCTCGTTTCAGCGGCACCATGACCCGGTCAACAACATATTCAAGTTGAGTTATTATTCAGGTTCAACTTAATGTGGAAATTACCGGTGTCATAATGCCATACTATGCATCACTTAACACATGCACCACATAACCATGCACATAACTGAATCGACCACGCTCCCGCGGAGCCATCATCAACCCATGCTACTACTCTGGTTAAGATCACACCTCACTTAAACCAGAATCATTTCTAGCAATCTCATCATTTTTCATCATGCAAAGACAATAATTAAACTAATTATTAAACTCCATGACCATATTCTTTATTCATTACTTGTAACTAAGTTCTTCTTAGCTTACCAACAAGATTCACTTTAAACTTTCTGTAATTCAAGAATTTTAACATGACAAGCATCTTACAGAATATACTCATTATATAACTAATTTAAATGCATAAATATTTATAAGTTCAAGTAGGAAAATTACAAATATTGAAGTGGCACTATGAAAATGTTGTTGTGGCTTGCCTTACTGCTGATGAGGTTCACAAAGCTCCTGGTGATCCTCAAGACAAGCTGGCTCTTCTGAAAATAATCAAAACCACAAAAAGAAAACATCAAGAAACCTTCTGAAAATTACCAGAAAATCTAGACAGCAAGGAAAAATCCCATCTTTTGGGTGCTATTAGATTTTTGGACACAGAACTCAATGCAAAAAGAATCAATGCATTTGGACTTATAGATAAAAAGTTATGGCCATTTGAAGTTTCATGGATTTTAAATGAATTTGAAATAAATAATAAACAGACCGAGGGGTGACGTCGAATGCGTAAACACCCGGGGCGCCACCACTCATACGGCTTCACGCGCGTAACGAGTGGCTGACTAGCGGGCGCCGCTAGTCAGGCCATAGGGAGGGGAGAGTGTCGGTGTCCAGACCGGCGGATCTCGGGTAGGGGGTCCCGATCTGTGTGTCTAGGCTGATGGTAGCAGGAATCAAGGGACACAATGTTTACCCAGGTTCGGGCCCTCTCGATGGAGGTAAAACCCTACTTCCTGCTTGATTAATATTGAAGATATGGGTAGTACAAGAGTAGATCTACCACGAGAGCATAGAGGCTAAACCCTAAGAGCTAGCCTATGATGGTATGATTGTAATTGTGATTGCCCTTCTAAGGACCAACCTCTCTGGTTGTAATTGTGATCGGCCTTCTAAGGACCAACCTCTCTGGTTTATATAGACACCGGAGAGGGTTGGGGTTTACATGGAGTCGGTTACAAGGAAGGAAACACAATATCCGGATCGCCAAGCTTGTCTTCCACGCAAAGGAGAGTCCCATCCGGACACGGGCCGAAGTCTTGAGTCTTGTATCTTCACGCTTCAATAGTCCGGACGTTGTACATAGTCCGGCTGTCCGGATACCCCCTAATCCAGGACTCCCTCAGTAGCCCCTGAACCAAGCTTCAATGACGATGAGTCCGGCGTGCAGTCTTGTCTTCGGCATTGCAAGGCGGGTTCCTTCTCCGAATACTCCAAAATAATTGTCGAACACTTGGACCGTGTCCGGATCTGCGAGATGATCCTCACATGCCACCGTAGAGAGAATGATATTTCACACATGCAATCTGCTGACAACATGACATGTCTTCAAGATCGGGTCATTATCCGAACCGTTTTCCCACATCCAGCCTCAGCGTATATTGTGAGGCGGTTTCCTCGGCACGTCTTGTTGAAGCAGAGATCGTGTCCCCTTATCACGGGATTCTCATCAATATGGCTATGGGTAATCCAACTGCACTACTAATCGCGGCGAGCGGGAGGAGAACGGGTTCCACCAGGCAAGTGGGGAGGCGCAAAAAGCATTTACCGCCCCTATAAAGAGATAAGGTCTCTTTCTTTTTACCCACGCCTTCTCTTTCCGCTAGCTCATTCCCCTCTGTTCGAGCCCTAACGCCAAAGCACTCTTCTTCTCCATCGAAGAGAGGTTTTCCAAAGATGTCCGGATCCGGAGCAGGAGGCAGATGGATGGCCTCGACCGTCCAGGAGAAGGACATCAAGAAGCTCCGGGGAGCCGGGTATCTGGCCCAGAAGATCGGCCACCGTCTCCCACCGGCGGGACAGGTCGTCCCCACTCCGAAACCTCACGAGAGAGTCGTGTTCCTTCCCCATTTTGTTTGCGGGCTCGGGTTTCCCCTTCACCCATTTGTTCGTGGCGTCATGTATTACTACGGGATTGATTTTCATGATCTTTCCCCCAACTCCTTCCTCAATATCTCGACGTTCATCGTCGTGTGCGAGGCTTTTCTCCGAATCCCACCTCACTTCGGCCTGTGGCTAAAGATTTTCAATGTGAAACCCAAGGTGGTGAGTGGCGAACACGCCGAGTGCGGCGGCGCCATGGTAAGCAAGATGCCCAAGGCCGTTTGGCCGAAGGGTGCCTTCAACGACTCTGTCAAGGAGTGGCAGCAGCAGTGGTTCTATATCACCGAACCACGCGGCAAAAAGTGGGCGGCAGCTCCAGAGTTCAGATCCAGAGCTCCACTGCGGCTCATGTCCTGGCCCAAGAAGGGCCCGAATAGGTCCTCGTCCGATGAGCTGTCACTGCTCCAGACGCGCGTTCAGAGTGTGGTTGACAGGGACGTCAAACTCGTCGACGTAGTCCAGGTGATGCTAGTTCGCCTGGTTTTCCCCTGTCAGCGCCGAGCCTGCACCCTGTGGGAGTTTGACCCAACCGAGCACCAAACCTTTCAGGAGCTCTATGATTCCTCCTACAAGGATATCTGGAAGGTGCTCTTCAAGTCCGGTAAATCGTGGCCGGGCTCCGCCGAGGACCGTGGGTATCAATTATCCCATTCTGCAAGCCCGGTAAGTTACATCCATGCTCTGTCCATCCATGCTTTAGTTGGCATGTCATGAGGGAGACATCTTAATCGTGTTTCATCGTGACCTCAGGGGTGGATAAAGAAGGTGGAGCGGATACATTGTCCGGCCCCATCGCCGGAGGAACCGGCCGGACCTCTTCTGATGAAGATGCTGGTCCCCGCACCTTATGAGGCGCCAAAGAAAGAGACCTCCAAGAAGGTCAAAAAGACCCGTAGTGGCCTCCGTCGTCGCGAGGCTTCGGATGCCAAATCCGAAGACTCCAACGACGATCCTTCTTCTGAAGACGAAGAGGAGGAAGCAAAGGAGGACGAGCCTCACTCTGATGGAGGGAAGAAAAGGACGGCCTCCACATCCCTAGAGGCCGGATCGCCCAAGAGGGGGAAAGCTTCCCTCCCAGAGGCATCCACCACGGCTGCCGATAGCAGCCCGGAGTGGGATCCCAGGGCCCAGCCCCTGGAGAAGTCGTAAGTATATGAAATCCGAACACGCATATGCGTCCGGGATTGTTTTTGGGTATAGTAGTTTTAACTGTTGCCATATTTTGCACAGTCCAGCAAGGTCTCGCGCCGGACAGTCCTCATCGGAGGATTCGCTGAGCTAGGACGCCTTGGTGAGCGAGACGCCTCCAGAGGCCCCTTCCCCAAAGTCCAGGTGCGACACTGAGGTCTCGTCTCACCGGGACCCGGACCAGGGGGGGCATATCACTGGAGCCGGACACACAGGAGCAATGGTCCCTGAGCGTGCCAACAGCAGGGGCGATCTTGGGTTCAGCCCATAGCCGGACAAGGTCCAGGAGACCTCTAAGGCTCCTAGACTGGGCGAGCAGCCACCTTCGACGGTCGGAGGCTTGCCTACTCCGCCGGCAACCTCTGTTCAAGCAGAGTTGCCAGGCGGTCTGTCGACAGTGTTAAAGAATGCGTCTATCATCGATGAACATTGGACCCTCATGGGTGCGGTGGTTGAAAAGATTCAGTCTGCCGAGAGCGGGCTGAACGAGTCCTGCATTGGCCTTATAAAGGCCTTTGAGGTATGTTTCTTAAGAAACCTTTGAGGAATCGTCATAATATGAGTAGTAGCCCCTGATACACTGTCCGGCGAAAGAGAGGGAGCCGGGCAGGGGATCAAATTCCTTGTTAATGACTTGTACCTCTTTGTTTGAAAACAGGCATGTGCGGAGAAGATGTCCGTTCATAATGCGGAAGTGTCCGAACTGAAGCAGAGCCTGGAACGGGCCGAGGAAGAACTTGGCCGTGTGAAGAAGCAATTAGAGGATAAGCAAGGTATGTTGAAACATTGTCTTGCATTAGGCACGAATGAGTAATTGTGCCTATTGAAAAGTATTTTTGTTGTATGCCCTAGGAGCAAGTGCCGAATATGAGGCACTGAAGAAGGCTGTGGCTGATGCCAATGATAAGGCTGCCGCCGAGCAGGCGCTATGTGAAAAACACGAGGCTAGGGTCATCACAGCTGAGCAGGAGCTCCAGGAGGCTGTGAAGAAAAGCGAGGGCTTGGAGCAGAGTCTGGTAGGGAAAGAATCCGAACTCGCCCAAGCTCTTGAAGCCGCGGAAGATGCTCGGGAAGAAGCCCGACGTGCTGCACGGGACATTCAGGAGGCCCGGAAAGTTGCGGCTGGTAAGGCATGTTGTATTCATGGCCGTGTTTACATGATAGCGGGGAGAACTCTAAGTGACAAGCTGAATTCTTGTTTTTACAGGGGCGTTTGCGGATCTGCCTCGCAGCATATCAGATGCCACGCAATTTTACCGGACCGAGGAGAAGAAGTCTGCGGAGAGGAATTTCTGGTCGCAGTATTTGACGCTGAACTATCCGGTGCCTTTTATCGATCAACTGAAGTAGCTGGTCGAACTACACCAGGCGGCCGAACTAGCCATGAAGGACTTGGTTGTCCGGCTATGGCCTGCGGAGCCAATTCCAAGCAGTTACTTCGGACTCGTCAAGCGGATTGTGGGCGCCTCTCCTCGGCTTGATGCTATCAAGCGACCAGTCTGTATAGAAGGTGCGCGCATGGCGTTTGCTCGTGCAAAAGTGCATTGGGGGAAGCTTGACGCGGATAAGCTGATGACTGAGGGGCCGCTGGAGGGTAAGGAGCACCGCAAGCCCGAGCTGTACTATGAAGGTGTACTGAAAGGGGCCCGCCTTGCGGCGGATAAGTGTGCCAAAGAAATTATATTTCCCTGAGGGCATTCGTGCCGCTTTTTGTAATATGGGATAATGGCATTTTTATTATATATTGCCTGTTTTGTTTGAACATATGTTCTTCCTGTGCGGCTATTTATTGTATGTAAATCCTGAGAGTTGACCAGTCGTCGGCTTCTACCCCCACGTAGAAAAGAATACGGGGGTGTTCAGGATATATCTGAACGCTCTTTATCCCATAGTTGGGTCCTTCTAAGGAGGTGTTTCTCACCACAAACCAGGCAATCGAACTATAAGGCTTTATTACTCTCACTTAGCCATAGGAATTCGAGTATGGTCGGTGCAGCCCCTAGTGTTCGAAAGGCCGAACTAGGGGCTCTATTGGCGCCTGATCAGAAGACCGATCCGTCGCACTCTGCATTTCTAATGGCGTTGTGCGGAATAAATCTTTAAGGATTTTACAACCTGTCGAACAGCTGACCAGCTCTCGCTGCATCATGACAGTCGGTTTTCGGCTTTCTCTACTGAGGTGCTCATCCAGCAGAACCGGGACACAATCGCAGTAGTTCTCCCAGCGCTACCTTAGCCGATAGAACGGAACGTAAGGTACCAAAACATGGGAGCCGGGCAAACCCAACCAATGACCCAAGACATGATTCGGAGCTAATGCATATAGTGCTATAAGTTCAGGTGCCGAGCGACCGAAAAGGTGGTCGGACTTTATTGCCGTACTGTGAAGCCTCTGGCATAACCGGGCGTAACATGAAGCATGGCTGCCGTTTTTGGCAAAGAGGCGTCAGCGATAAACGATGGTCGGTAAGTGTTATTTAAATCTACGCATTGTAGTAGGATGATGTGTCTACGCATATAAGTACGATGTATGAAAAGAGGTGTTTTTGGCGAGAACACGTGATGGCGGTCGGAGGGTTGTGAGTGGATCAAGAGTGAATCCGAATCGCCTTCTACTGCATGTTCTCGCCATTGTGTGTGCAGGCTGATTCCACACCGCCAATCCTGTTCTGCGTCAAAGTTAGTTTGTAAAGGCAAATGCTTGGAGGCAGCTGAACGTCCTCTTGTGGTTGGTCTAAGGGTTCCTAGTCGGACCCTGGTGAACCCACCCGTTATACCGTGAAATAGCACGGACTCCTCAGTTGATGTCCGGATAGTTGGCTGTCATATCAAAATTTTGATAGGCATGCGCGACTCGCTACTCCGGCATATGTGTGATTTCCGCTCTATGGGCGGAGTCCGGCCCTACCCGTGGGCGTGATTATATCACACAGTGTTGGCCTAATGTTTATCACGTGGAATCTAGTCAACGTGGTTCGTCCCGTTAGCATACGATAAATTACCGTATGAGGGGAAGGTGCCGAAGAATTACTCTTTGGCGTGGCATTTTTTGGTGATTCGAAAACAACCGTTAGGGTGGTGGGCCAATGAACTTGGCCTTTGCACCTGGCATCCTTTAGAAGATGTTATTTGTGGTACCCGTGGGGGCTTTATGTGTTATGGAGCCCCCGGACTGCTAGGTCTAGAGGTACTGCAATTGAATTGTTGTGGTTGATGTGATCTGGGGCGATCGGCCGTATTTTTATGCTCTGGGGGGGTCTCTTGACTAGACGCCTTCCCTTATTGTTTCCGGCACACGACCAGCCACTTTGTTTTGAGGATCCGGCATTCTCTATCGGTATGCTTTGCTGTCCTTCTAGGAGTACCATGAATTTCACATGGTTGATCGAGTATGTTGCTCGGGCCGGATATGTTTGAGCTGTTCTTTGTCCGCTGAGCGGACTGGGAATTGCTGGACTTGGCACCAGCTTCTCTGACTTGACGTTTATGACCTTTGCACCGGGGCTTGAGGATGCCTCTTTGTGTATCCTTCATATTGTCTTGGACCATAGTGGTGTGTTGGCGTCGGGGTGTGTGCCTTTGGTTCTCCTGCTTAGTTTGAGGTAGCCAGTTGTGCCGCGTATGCCCCTTGTTAGGGCAGTCGAGTCCGTACTTTTCGGCGGCCAGGAGCTTGGTCCACCTGTCCACTAGCAGATCTTGGTCAGCTTTTAGCTGCTCTTGCTTCCTTTGCAGGCTCCTTGCCATGGCCATGAGCCATCGCTTGAAGCGAACTTGTTCCACTGGGTCTTCAGGCACGCCGAATTTGTCATTGCCGAGGCTTACCTCATCTTCGGAGGGGGGTGTATAGTTGTCCCTCTCCAAGTATCCCATCGTGGCCGGTCCGGCCTGCTTGAAGGTAGGCTAATCAGGGGTGTATTCCTCTTCGGCACCATCCGGATTGCTTTCATCTCCGGGGCCGGTGTTGATGTGGCAGGGCTTGGAGCGGCGCCGAAGACGCCCATGCTTTGCTTTTCTCCCTGAGGGGTTATCCTCCGTTGCCTCATCGCCATTGGTTTCCTTTGGAGTGTCCACCATGTATATATCATATGAGGAGGTGGGCGTCCATCGCCCTGTGAGCGGTGGCTCCTGTAATTCTCCTGCATCGTCGTCCATACCGTCGATGTCTTCGGAGTCGAAGTCAAGCACGTCAGTTAAATCATCGACCGTGGCAATGAAGTGGGTGGTGGGTGGGCAGCGAATTCGCCGCCGCTTTGCTTCCCTCAAGCGGACATAGTTCAGCCGAGCCTCGACAAAGAGAGAGACTTTAATGAGTTGACATGTCGCCAAAGGCGAGTCTTTGGAAAATATCCCGCCGGTAAACTCCATTACGGAGCCCAACCTGGTTCGGCTGGCTCGAGGTGTGCGGACAGAACCAACAACGGATGCGAGTCCGGGGCGGGGTTCTGAGCTTCGCAAAGGTGAGACCTGTGTTCGGCTCCACCACCGATGAGTGTGCGGCCTGCAGGGCAGGGTCCATCCCTCCGTCCTTAGGCAACGCAACCTGCTCCAGATTTAGATCCATGGCTACTGGAGGGGTGATATCCCAAGCATCGTCCGACAGCAGGTCTAAGTCGTGCCCATCGTAACTATTCGGTGCTCCTGGCGCAGGCCCAAATCCTTCGAAGATCAAGTCTCCGCAAATATCTGCCGTGTAGTTCAAGTTTTCGAACCTGACCTGGTGGCCAGGGGCGTAGCTATCGATCTGCTCCGGATGGCCAAGCGAATTGGCCCGTAGTGCGAAGCCGGCGAACATGAAGATCTGTTCGGGGAGAAAAGTCTCACCCTGGACCGTGTCGTTGACGATGATTGAAGGAGCCATCGAGCCTTGCAGCGACGACACAGTGGAACTCTCAAAAAGTACCAATGTCGGTGTCAAAACCGGCGGATCTCGGATAGGGGGTCTCGATCTGTGCGTCTAGGCTGATGGTAACAGGAAGCAAGGGACACAATGTTTACCCAGGTTCAGGCCCTCTCGATGGAGGTAAAACTCTACTTCCTGCTTGATTAATATTGAAGATATGGGTAGTACAAGAGTAGATCTACCACGAGATCATAGAGGCTAAACCCTAAGAGCTTGCCTATGATGGTATGATTGTAATTGTGATCGGCCTTCTAAGGACCAACCTCTCCGGTTTATATAGACACCAGAGAGGGCTAGGGTTTACATGGAGTCGGTTACAAGGAAGGAAACACAATATCCGGATCGCCAAGCTTGTCTTCCACGCAAAGGAGAGTCCCATCCGGACACGGGCCCAAGTCTTGAGTCTTGTATCTTCACGCTTCAATAGTCCGGACGTTGTACACAGTCCGGTTGTCCGGATACCCCCTAATCCAGGACTCCCTCAGAGAGGGAAACAGAGGGAGGCGGCGCTTTGCCGGAGCACACGCCGGCGATGAGGCTTCTTGGAGTCAAACGAGAGGGGGGATCGACGGAGGAGAAGTTTGTGCACCTGCCCGTACCCGCAGTGTAGCTAGAGCTGACCGGACGGTGTCCGAATCGACCTCTCCAGCGGAGGCAGAGGGCGAAGGTTGTCGGAGATGAAGACGATGGTGGCTTGGGGCGGCTCCAGGGGCTCCAGCGGGGTGGGTTGGCTCCACGGAGGAGAGGCGGAGGCCCTGGCAGGGTCACCTTGGCTTGGGAGGGCCCGGAGCTGCGGGAACGATCCGGAGGGGATCGCCGGCGAGCTCGGCTTCGGGACGGCAGCCCGCAGCCTGCCCAGCCGGGCTGCGGCTTATACTAGCTCGAGGAGGAAGTGGGAGTGACTGCGGGTGCTCCAAGAGGCTGGGGTGGCTGCTTTTATAGGCGGGCGGCGAGGAGGGTTCGGGCTCCGCCGGAGGACATCTGTCCATGGCGCCCAGCGACGAACGGCGCCAGAGAGAGAGGGAGAAGACGACGGAGGTCACGCAGGAACTGTCTTGCGCGCGCGACGCAATCTGAGGCGAGGTGGAAAGCGGCGAAACCACAATCGTCGCCGCCGTGCCATTGGCCGGACCGTGCTCGTGCTCGCTGCGGCGAGCTTCGGCGTCGTGGAGCGCCAGGGGGAGTTAAAAAGGTGGAGACGAGGATGGTGGTGAGGCGTGGCATGCTTTGGCCGGCTGGGCAGCGAGCACGCGCTCAACAGAGCACTGGCGGCACGCAGAGCGCGCGTATTGCATGCCAACACGCTCGGACGAACGCGGTCACCGCGTGAACCGTGACATTAGGCCACCCTAAGCACTAACCAAGATGTCTGGCGTGTAGTCCTTAGTAAACTGAGGTGTTACCACGGTTTGGCTAGGATCCAGGTGCAGTAGAAATAAATTTGTACTGCTGGGAACTTACTGGACAGTAACTTTGGAGAGTTACTGTGGTCAAACCACTCGAAGTCAAGGGCTGAGCTTTGGGGTTTTACATACACTTACTAAGGTAAATAGGCACAGGAAAAACCAGCTACAATGGAGCTAGTAAAAAGGTAGTTGTTGTAGAAACTACCATTTCTGTCTAGAAATGACTTTATTTTCTGTAGCCAAAATATTCCAAAGAGTGGTAAAATATTTTTGCTCAGAAAGGTGCCCTAGGGTCCAAAGAATAATTAGGATTTTTCTCAGGATTTTTGGGGCTAGAAAAAATAGGGTTGCTTTGGAGCTCAAAGGTTAGCTAGGGTTTTGGAGGGTAAAATGAATATTTTTCATTTAAGAAAAATATTCCAAGCAATATTTTTGGGTTGAACCAGAGGTGAAATGAAGGTTTTGAGGAGGAGAGGGAACACTTGGGTGAAAATCAAGGGGTACCCAAGTGGTTAAGTCCAAATGAAATGATTCAAAACTCCAAATTCGAAACCAACTCAACTGAAAATCAAGCAAGGAGAAGAGGGCAAAAACCAGGCTGTCACAAACCTCCCCCACTTAGAATGAATCTCATCCTCGAGATTCGGTTGCTTGGGAAAACCATTCTTGATAACATGCCCTTAGAAATTCTTCTGATTCCCAGGTTGATTCTGACTCGGTATGATACATCCATTGGACCTTGTAAAACTTTCGTGCTTTACTGCGAGTGACTCTTTCAATTTGATCCAAAATTTTCACTGGCCTCTCTTCATAGGTTAAGTCCTTTGCCAGCTCTATCTCTGTCAAATCGGTCTTTTTCTCGGGTGGTGATATGCACCGTCGCAATTGTGAAACGTGGAACACGTTGTGCACATCTGACAGCTCAGGGGGCAACTCCAACAGATATGCCACAACACCTACTCGTGTCATAACGGGAATGGACCAATAAACCTGGGTGCCAATTTTCCACTGGTTTGAAACCTGTTAATTCCTTTCATAGGCGTGACTCGAAGATAGACATGTTCTCCGGGTTCAAAGCTGATTTGTCGGTGCTTTGCATCGTAATAACTTTTCTGTCGCGATTTGGCCAATTGCAATCTGTCTCGGATCTCCTTGACTTGCTTTTCGGCTTCCAGCATGAGATCCGTTCTGAAAATATGGCTATCTCCGGTTTGAGACCAATTTTATGGAGTGCGGCACTTACGGCCATGGAAAGCTTCATATGGTGACATCTTTAAATTGGTCTAGAAGCCATTGTTATACGAGAACTCGGCGTACGGCAAGCAATCTTCCCATTGTTGTCCTTGGGCCAAAGCACATGCTTGAAGCATATCTTCGAGTATCTGATTTACCCTTTCTGTCTGCCCATCCGTCTGAGGATGATAAGCGGTATTGTATTTCAATTCTGTTCCGAGGGCCTGATGGAGACGGGACCAAAAAGCGGAGGTTAAAAGCCAACATCGGTCAGAAGTGATGGTTCGGGGAACTCCAAGCAGACTGACTATTCTGGATACATATAGTCGTGCAAGCTCATCTGCTCGGTATGAGGTTTTGATTGGGAGAAAGTGGGCCACCTTGGTTAATGTATCCACTATGACCCAGATCGCATTATTGCCTCGACGGGTGTCGGTGTCAAAACCGACGGATCTCGGGTAGGGGGTCCCGAACTGTGCGTCTAGGCCGATGGTAACAAGAGACGAGGGACACAATGTTTTTACCCAGGTTCGGGCCCTCTCGATGGAGGTAAACCCTACGTCCTGCTTGATTAATATTGATGATAGGTAGTACAAGAGTAGATCTACCACGAGATCAAGGAGGCTAAACCCTAGTAGCTAGCCTATGGTATGATTGTCGAGATGTAATGTTCGTCCTACGGACTAAGGCCCTCCGGTTTATATAGACACCGGAGAGGCTAGGGTTACACAGAGTCGGTTACAATGGTAGGAGATCTACATATCCGTATTGCCAAGCTTGCCTTCCACGCCAAGGAAAGTACCTTCGGACATGAGCCGGAGTCTTCAATCTTCTATCTTCGTAGTCTTGGAGTCCGGCGGATATTGATAGTCCGGCTGTCCGGACACCCCCTAGTCCAGGACTCCCTCAGTAGCCCCTGAACCAGTCTTCAATGACGATAAGTCCGGCATGCATAATGTTCGGCATTGCAAGGCGGGTTCCTCCCTTGAATAATCCAGAGAAGATAATAAACACCAGGATGGTGTCCGGCTCTGCAAAAATAATTTCCACATTCCACCGTAGAGAGAATAAAACATATACACTGACTCAATCTGCTGACGTATTATGCGGTGTGACGTCACACCGCTACCAAGCCCTCGTTTTTATTATTCCACCTCAGCACGTTTAGCGAAGCGGTTTCCTTGGCACGTCCTGTCGAAGCAGAGATCGTGTTCCCCTTATTCCGGGATCCTCATCAATACGTGCGTGGGTAACCCAACCGTTCTCGTCGCCACACCTCCTCTATCGAAGGGGAATCATAAACGGTCACGGAGACGGCCCTTGGTATTTCTTCCCCTTTATAAGAGGACCAAGGCCTGTCCTTATTCTTCAATCCTGCATCGAATCTTTCCTCCGCTCCCAGTTCCAACACCTAGAGCTTCAGATTCGAGCGCTTCCGATCCTCAACAATGTCCGACTCCGACCTCCAGGGCCGGTGGATGCCCTCCTCCGTCACGGAGGAGGACATATTGAAGTTGCGTGAGGCCAAGCACAGCCCACGAAGTTTCAAGACAGGTTACTGCCCAGGGGCAGGCCGTGCCAGCCCCGAGCCCGGCGAATCGTCGTGCCAGTATCTCACCTCCGTCGAGATTAGGCTTCCCAACGGATCCTTCGTGAGAGGGCTCTGTTCTACTACGGGCTGGATTTCCACGACTTGGCTCGAGTCCATCCTCCACATCTCCGCATTTATTATTGTCTGTGAAGCCTTCCTCGCGTCATCCCCACTTCGCCTATGGCTGAAAACCTTTAAGGTGGAGCGAAGATGATCGGGGCGCTAAGCGGAGTCTTGTGGGCGACCATAAGCAAGAAGGTCGATGCCCGTGGCTCGAAGGTTCCTTCAAGAGGCGAGATTGTGGCAGCAGGAGTGGTTTTACATCACTGCTCCAAGGGGCGGCAAGCAAAAGCCGCCGCCCTCATTCCGCCGGGACCTCCACGGCAATCGATGTCGTGGGTCAACCAAGGGCTCAAGCGGGGCCGTCCAAGAAGGCGTGCCTTCACTGCAGGCGGATTCGAGGCGTCCAAGCGAGGGAGATCGACCTGATCAAGGTGATGCACGAGTTATGCTAATCGAGGCATCTTCCGCCTCGCAAGCGTCGTCCTCTCCGTCTATGGGAGTTCAATCCGGAGGGACCTCGTATTCTCCAACATTTTATGGGTGCGTCACCCATGGAGATGTACAAGCTGTTCTTGGACCGGTGGCGTGTCCGGTTGGCCGAGGACGCAGGCCTAAGCGCGATCGCCGGATACTGTGTAAATAGCTCGAGTCCGGACATTCTATTTGTATGCCTTTCAAAAGTTCGATCTTGACCCTTTGTTCTTTCTGAGGAATGGGTGGCGCGATCAAGGCTAATAAGGTGTCCGCCCTCCCAGAGACCGACTGGAGCCGTGGCTGGTCGAGAATGTTGGAGGTTGCTCCCACAGAGGGGGCGACGGGGGAAATAAAGGAGCTAATACTTTGCCCAAAGGGGCGACTGAAGAGGAGGGAACCAAGAAGCCCTCCCTTCAAAGGGAAAAGAGGACTCCGAAGATCCAGAGGCCAAAGCCCCTAAGCGTGGGAAGAAATCCTCACCGGGGGGTCCGGCGTCCGGAGAGAATCCGGACGCGCAATCATCGCCGAAGGACCAGCTCTCCAACGAGCCGTAAGTATAATAGAGGAAGTTAATTAATAAAGAAGTACCTTCATACGTGCTTACATGGTAACCGAACTATTTATTTCGAGTTCGGATCGCAACCTTCTCGAGATGAGTTCATCTTGAGGACTTCTTCGGAGATGATGGAAGCGTCGCCTCCGTCTGCGGCCGCCGCCAGATGAGGCAAAGCGAGCTCGAAGTGTAAATCACGAGGGCGCCCCGAGTCGGAGGGGCCAGAGTTCGGCACCCACGAGTCCGGCTGAGAATCGAAGAGTCTGCTTGAGAGGGCGTCCATTTGGAAGATCACCGTGCGTTAATGTGTATGGTGATTGGAAGGATTCGTCCGCTGGCGGATTATGAATGCCGCCATGAGCTTCTTTGGCGGGATTTGAGGTATGCAAATGGTGCACCCTTTGTCTTTTAACAGTTTTGCATATAAAAATGCGCATACATATAGATAGTATCCCCGAGACTCGGTAGGTTGTCGAAAGCGACAGCGTGTCGAGGATCAAAATCTTAACATCTCGGGTAATGAATACCGCCGTTACGTCTGGTGGCGGATAGTGCAGGGCCAACCGGACTAATGAGTTTGCGAATTAAGTCGACAACTTGCGTGGCGAATCGACATCGCGACTTGTCAACCAGCGACTTGACGAGTCGCAAGGTAAATAAATTCTCCGCAGCCGCTTTATTGAGTGGGTCAAAGCACGCCTCACGATAAGTTACATCTTTGTTTATCTGACGCATGGTTGCTGCTTTGTGGACCTCCGGGCGAACTTGCTCTAGCTAAGGAGCAAGCCGAAGGAGTGGCGATAACTGCGCAAGGGCGGCCAAGAGTTGAAGGCGAAAAGCCGCGCCTTTGCCTAAGCGAGGCGGAGGGCGAAGTGGACAAGAAATTAAAGGATGCTACCAACCGCAATGAGGCTCTTGAAAAGGGCGCTTATCGGGCGGGAAGACTGAAGAAGGCCACCGAAGCCAAGGATGCCCGCTCGCAATGCTGACTATGAAGGAGGAGTTGCGCCAAGCCGAGAAATCGCGGTGGCAAGCCTTTTTCGATCGTCGCCGGTTCATGGATGCCAAGTACGCTCAATTTGAGAAGCTGTGGAGTTGGAGGATCCGTATATGGACTTAGCTGCGAGTGCGGCTGATCCGTGAAGCACTTCCGGGCGGGGATCACGAGGCGGAAGAGTTATATTGGTCTCAATTCTGATCCGAATCGCCCTCTTCCGCCGACGGACAGAGTTGGTCGAATGGGCGAACTAAATAGATTTGTCCGGACTGGCTATGGTCGACATCGTGGCCCATGTCGGCGAGAGAGGTCAAAGCGACGAGCTACTTGACCCTCTGCAGCAATTCCTTGGGGCGGTGCCGCATATCAAGGAGATAAGCGGTCGGCCTGCGAGGGGTAGCGGATGGCTCTGGCCCGTGTGAAGGCGCAGTGTCTGGAGATGGACGCCACCGCTGTTGCTGCCCAGGGTTCGGATGGAGAGCGGCTCCCTGCCTAGCATTATTTCGGGGAAGTTATGCGTGGAGCTCGTGTAATAGAGTCGCAGTGCTCAAAAAATGTAACGTTCAATTGAACGCATTAACTTGTAGATCAATGATTATAGTATGAATGCTTTTTATACTTGTGCTTCCAAGTAGTAAAACTTCTCTTGTGCAGCCCGCCACGTATACTTGTGTATAACCCGAAAGATGCGATCTTGACTTCAGCCCCTCGCACAAGGTCCGGGTGTTCGCAAAATAGCGTTTTCACACTTAATCCAACGTCTCGGTCTGTTATAAGGAGGTGGTAGCGTAGCGAACGAGGCAATCCGGACTATAATGCTTTATCTCTTTCACTTAGCCAATGGAGCTCGAGGGTGGGGCTACGATATAGCCTGATGACACCGCACATCTCGGATTAAAGTGCGTATGTGCTGACCGGAAAGCGGTCCTTCGTCAAAGTGAAATTCTAAACATTCCGATAGTCGATCGAGTGGTGACGGACTCTCACTTGTATCATGATAGTCAGTTTTGGCTTTCTCTCTTGAGGTGCTCGCCAAATTAACGGGGCACAATCACGATAGTTCTCCCGGTGCCACGTTAGCGATGATACGGGCGAAGGCAGCAAAACACGGAGCCAGGCAAACCCAACATTTGACCAAAGACATGATTCGAGCTGATGCATATAATGCCTAACTTTCGAGGCGCCGAACACTCCGAAGGTGTTCGGACTTTATAATAATGGGCAGAATTATGCCCTAAGCCCTAGTGTCTAGAAATGCGGGCATGGTCTTCGACGCGCCGATGCCAAAGCGTCGAGCTCGCTTTGGCTATAGGAAGAAGCCAAGGAGAGTAATGACAAGAGAGCAGTGATAAAAAGGTCTACGGGGTCTTAATCTGAAAAGAATCCTGCAGCGGGTCCCTCTTGCGCTGCGCGCTGTGTCTCCGTTCGCCATTATCCAGGGACGGGTAAGCACATTGTTCATCTGTAGAAAGAGAGGCGTTTAGTTTGAGAAACAGTTCGTGCAAAAATATGCAAAAGAATAAATATAAATAATTAAAGCAAGGTTTATATGAAACGCGGTCGTATGACCCCTGTGTGAAAGGGTATGCGGCTAGGGAGCCCCTAACTTTCTTGAGTCGGATTCATCTATCCGAGTCGGGGTCTTTAAGTGACCCTCGCCTTTGAAATGGCGCAATGTGGACCGGGCATCTTGAGTGTAAGAGGCAGAATGTCGGTATGGCGTTGAAGCGGACAAAAGCCTTTCGTCCCAACAGTGCTTGATATTCACTTTTAAATGGGATGATATGGAAAATTAATTTTTTGCGTCGAAAGTTGTTCGGCGACCCGAACACGACTTCTAGTAATATCGAGCCTGTGCACTTAGCGTAAGGGCCTGGCGTCACTCCTTCGAAGGAAGTGCGGCTGTGTCGAATTTTGGTAGGGTCTATCCCCATCCGACGGATTGTGTTTGAATATAGCAGGTTTAAGTCACTGCCTCCGTCCATTAGGACGTTTGTGAATTGTAATCCATCTATGATCGGATTCAATATCAGGGGAGTCCGTCCCGTGTTTCGAACACTTCTGGAGTAGTCCAGGTGGTCGAAAGTGATTGGTTTTGATATCCAATCTCTATGGTTTGCTGGGTTGGACCGTGCGAAGCTCTTTTTAGAAAGTGCCGCACTGTTTTTCCGTGTCCTCACATGAAGTGAGTTTTGCTTTGACCCCTTGTGGGAAAGTCTTTTGTTTTCGGTGCCTGCTTGGCGGGGTTTATTTTCTTCACTTGACGCGTCGAGCCCCTTGTGTTCGGGCGTTTAATCGGCGGACTGTTTGAAAACCCAACAATCCTGTGGGTGTGATTTATGGCCTTCCGGGTCTTGTGGATTTGACATATCCGACCCGAATTTTATGTAGGTTAGACGGTTAAATCCTTTGTCATCCTTGAGGGGCTGAGTTTTATGATTGGGCCGCGAGCTTTTGAATCCGGCGTTAACTGCCGTGCTCTTTTGGCTTTTCTCTTCATTCCGGCGCTGCTCCTTTCTGCGCCGTGATTTTCCGTTTCCATCTCTTGTCTCGGATATACTTGGTTCGCTAGTGCTGCTTCTTGCTAGCCAGCTATCCTCTCCCGCACAGAAGCGGGTCATGAGGCTTGTTAATGCGGTCATTGTCCTCGGTTTCTCTTGACCGAGGTGCCTGGCAAGCCAATCGTCTCGGACATTGTGCTTGAAAGCTGCTAAGGCTTCAGCGTCCGGACAGTCGACTATTTGGTTCTTTTTGGTAAGAAACCTGTTCCAGAATTTCCGCGCTGACTCTCCGGGCTATTGAGTTATATGACTTAAATCATCGCATCCGGAGGGCGGACATAGGTCCCTTGAAAATTTGCTCTAAACGCCTCGAGCTCTTCCCAACTTCCAGTGATGTTTTTCGGGAGGCTTTTGAGCCAATGACGGGCTGGCCCTTTGAGCTTGAGGGTAGATATTTTATGGCGTGGAGATCGTCTCCTCGGCCATATGTATATGCGATATATAATCTTCTATCCGAGACTCGAGTCATTGTTCCATCGTAGGCCTCTATGTTTATGGGTTTAAACCCTTTGGGAATTCATGATCCAAGCACCTCGTCGGTGAAACATAGTGGGTGTCTGGCGCCCATACTTGTATGTGCATTGTCGTCGGACACTTGACGTGTTGCTTTGCTTCTTGGGGCTTTCTTTTTGGGTCCGTAGATGGACTGGCTGGAGCCATTGGACGGTGGGGCTCTATGGCCTCCTCGTCGTCTCGAAGCAGCTTACGCTTGGTAGCTCTTGATTTGTGGCCATTACCGATTTATCTGCGGTTTTGAGTACTTTGCTCCATCTTATTGGAGCGTGTCTTGACTGTTTTGAGCTTCCGCTTTTCCTTCTTGAGCTTCTTCTTTGTAGCGATGAGCCTGCGCTTAAAAACTCTTGTTCGACGGGGTCCTCGGCGCGACGAGTTAAATCGTCATCATTGAGGCTTGTTTCGTCTTGGAGGAGGTATATAGTTATGATCCTCAACCTTTTTATGCGCCGCCCTTTCATGAGGGCTTGCTTACGCATCCTCTGCTGCCGAGTCTTCTTTGGAGGGTTGTCTTCGGCACTACGGGGTATTGTTGTTTCTGTGCGGAATCTATATTCTTCTTTGTGGCGGGATTTAGAGCGGCGCCACCGATGCGGCGTTTGGGCTGCTTCTTTAAAGAGTCGCATCCGCCGCTTCTTCGCCATCCCTTCTTTTGGGGTGTCCACCATGTATCGTCATATGACGAGGTGGCCTTCCGGTGCCTGTAGGCGCTGGTTCTGTTCGCCTCGGCATCGCCGCGTCCATAGCGTCGATGTCTTGAGTCGTAGTCTAGCATGTCGGTTAAGTCCTCGGCGGTGGCTACAAAGTGGGTGGTGGGTGGGCTCTGAATTTCTTCATCGTCCGAACTCCAACCATCGACCGCTTGATCGGCCAGACTCTTCGATAGCGAGAGATGCTTGATGAATTGAGGATATCGCCAAAAGGCGAGTCTTTGGAAGATGTCCGCGCGGTGAATTCCATAACGGCGCCCAATCGATTAATTGGCGGGCGCGGGAGGCTCGAGTCGGCGCCTCGGGATCACGAGTTTCGCGAGGACAAGATTGGTATTCGGCTCCATCGTCGTGGATGTTGAAGCCCCTGTGGCGTCTATCCACCGGCCCTTGATATGGGCAATCGGCTCGGGCTAGTGGCGAAGCAGATCCGGTCGCGGCCACCAAAGCCTTGTCCGTGGCGAGCTAGATCATGCCCATCGTCACGGTCTTGGTGGCGCTTGGCTATGGCTCGAGTCCGTCGAAGATCAAGTCTCCGCGGTCATCGGCCGTGAAGTTTAAGCTTCGAATCGACACGACGGCGGGCGTAGCTCGATCTGCTCGGATGGCCAAGAGAATTGCCCGCATTGCAAAGCCGCCGAATCTGAAGATCTGTCCGGGAGAAAAGTCTCACCACGACAGCGTTGATGGTTGAAGATGCCATCGAGCCTATCGGTGACGCACACGGAGGAACTCTCAATGAAAGCACCAATGTCGGTGTCAAAACGGCGGATCTCGGTAGGGGGTCCCGAATCTATGCGTCTAGGCGGATGGTAACAAGAGGCGAGGGACACAATGTTTTTACCAGTGTTGGGCCCTCTCGATGGAGGTAAAACCCTACGTCCTGCTTGATTAATATTGATGATATGGGTAGTACAAGAGTAGATCTACCACGAGATCAAGGAGGCTAAACCCTAGCAGCTAGCCTATGGTATGATTGTCGAGATGTAATGTTCGTCCTACGGACTAAGGCCCTCCGGTTTATATAGACACCGGAGAGGCTAGGGTTACACAGAGTCGGTTACAATGGTAGGAGATCTACATATCCGTATTGCCAAGCTAGCCTTCCACGCCAAGGAAAGTACCTTCCGGACACGAGCCGGAGTCTTCAATCTTCTATCTTCGTAGTCTTGGAGTCTGGCGGATATTGATAATCCGGCTGTCCGGACACCCCCTAGTCCAGGACTCCCTCAACGGGTCTTAGGTAGTCCCGTGATAAATCCATACAGACATCGTCCCATTTCCATTGTGTCACTGGCAGCGGTTGGAGAAGTTCGGCTGGTTTCTGATGTTCTGCCTTTACTTTCTTGCATATGTCGCAACAGGCCACGAAATAAGCAATGTCTTTCTTCATTCCATCCCACCAGAATATTTGTCGAAGGTTTTCATACATTTTTGTACCTCTAGGGTGGATTGAATACGAGGATTCGTGGGCTTCTGACAGAATTTTCTGCTTCAGATCCGCTTGATTAGGCACACAAATCCTTCCCTGAATCGGAGGGTACTGCACTGATCCTTCGAGAAATCGGAAAACTTGATACGTTTCTGCATATCGGCATCGCCTGACTGGGATTTGCGGATTTCTTCCTCAACAGTAGGGGTAACCTTCAGAATATTGGCAAGGCCAGCCTCAACTATGACCAGGTTGAGCTGTGTAATCTCTTCTTTAAGTTCGAAAGGCAAAGATTCCAATATGACATTTAAACTGACGGGCTTTCGACTGAGTGCATCGGCAACCATGTTGGCCTTACCCGGATGGTAATTTATTCCAAGGTCATAATCCTTGATCAACTCAAGCCATCTTCGTTGACGGAGATTTAAATCCGGCTAGTAAATATATTCTTGAGGCTTTTGTGATCGGTAAAAATTTGGCACCTTTTTCCGATGAGGTAGTGTCTCCAAATTTTTAAAGCATGAACTACCGCGGCCATTTCCAAATCATGAGTGGGGTAATTTCCTTCGTGGGGTCGTAGCTGCCGTGAGGCATAAGCTACTACCTTGCCATCTTGCATAAGTACGCATCCCAGTCCTTGCCTGGAAGCGTTGCAGTATACGTCAAAACTGCGGTAGATATCTGGAAGTGTTAATACTGGCGCAGTTGTCAGGCGTTTCTTCAACTCGGTGAAACTTTTCTCACAGTCCGTAGTCCATTCAAACTTCTTATCCTTTTTGAGCAGCTCCGTCATGGGTTTAGAAATCTTGGAAAACCCTTCAATGAAACGGCGGTAGTATCCGGCTAATCCAAGAAAACTCCGGATCTGAGATACGGTGGCGGGTGGCAACCAGTCGAGCACGTCCTTTACCTTGCTTCGGTCCATGGCTATACCTTCAGCGGATAGCACATGCCCGAGGAATCCAACTTGCCTGAGCCAAAACTCACATTTACTGAATTTGGCGTATAACTGGTGCTCACGGAGTCATTGCAACAATGCTCGGAGGTGTTCCTTATGCTCTTCTTCACTTCTTGAGTAAATAAGTATATCATCGATGAAGACGACCACGAACTTATCGAGGAAATCCATGAATACTTTATTCATCATGTGCATGAAGAATGCGGGGGTGTTGGTGAGGCCGAAAGACATGACTGTATATTCATAGAGACCGTAGCGAGTGGTGAATGCGGTCTTGGGAATATCCTCCTTTTTAATTTTGAGCTGATAATATCCAGTCCGCAAATCAATCTTTGAGAACACCTTGGCTCCACTGAGCTGATCAAACAAATCATCAATTCTTGGCAGAGGGTATTTGTTTTTTATCGTGACATCATTCAACTATCGGTAGTCCACACACATACGGAGGCTGCCATCTTTCTTGTCCACAAAAATAGTAGGTGATCCCCATGGTGAAGAACTGGGGCGAATATACCCTTTTTGGAGCATTTCATCAAGTTGTTTCTTTAGCTCCACTAATTCGGATGACAGCACTCGATAATATTTCTTGTGTATTGGTGTGGTTCTGGGCACAAGTTCTATTGCAAACTGAAGCTCTCGATCAGGTGGCATGCCTGGTAGTTCTTCTGGGAATACATCAGAAAACTTGCTGACCACCGGAATTAATTCCATTTCAGCTATTGCTGTAAAGACCATTTCCTTGGAGGGTATGCTCCTACGAGCAATAAACTTTGTAGTTTGTCCCACGTGGCCAGTCAAGTTGACTTCTCGGGTCGCACAATTTATGCACATTTGGTACTGAGTTAGCCAATTCATACCCAAGATAACATCCAACTTATCAGACTCAATAAGTATCAAAGAGGTTGGAAACGGATTCCGTTGATACTGACTTCCAGATTGCGGCAGACTAGATTGCTTCTGATAAGAGATCCCGGGGTTTGTACCAGCATATTCTTGCCCAAAAGCGAACTAGGAAAAAAAATTTGGGCAACAAAACTTCGAGAAATAAAAGAGTGGGAAGCCCCTGAGTCAAATAAAATTACTGCAGATATGTTATTAACAGGGAACATACCAATGACGACTTCGGGATTTTCTTGGGCTTCGTCGGCGGAAATGTGATGAACGTATCCCGTGATGTCGTGCTGACTTGGGCCTGCCTCCAAATAATGGATTTGTGGCTTGAACGTAGCATTGGTCCGGTTGTTCTTAGGACACTGTTTGGCATAATGTCCAGTTTGTCCACAACTGTAACAAGAATTGTTGCGCAGGCGATTCTCCAAAACTGGGTTGAGCACGTCATTCTTGACTTGGGTGGTGGCCTTGTTAACATTTTGTTGCCAATTAGGCTGGTATGCTACCTGAGTTGGCTGCCAGGTACGAACCTTCTGCACTGGTTGCATTTCCTTTTTGGGATCAAACTTGCGCTTGTGATCGTTATGGGCAGACTTATTATCTGATACAATCTTGTGTTCCCTTTCAGCAATGAAAGCCTTGTTCACCAGGGTTTGGAAATATGGGAAATTGAACACACTGAGAGCACAGTGAAGTTGCGGGTTTAATCCACCAAGAAACCTGTCCATCTTCCTTTCTTCAGTGGCCACGTCATATTGAGAGTAACATGACAGGTGATTGAATTTCTGCAAATATTCTCCCACTGACTAACTTCCTTGGAGGAGCGCGAGAAATTCACGCTGCTTAGTCTTCATAATTCCCGTAGGGATGTGATATTTTCGGAATTGCTCGTTGAATCTTGACCAGGTAATTTCTTCATTAGCAGTCCCCATGGCTTTCTCATATTCCCACCATATAGCAGCAGCGCCTTCCAGATAATGTGTTACAAATGGAACCTTATCCTCTTCATCAGTTCGAGCAACCTCAAGCTTCTTTTCCATAGTTCTCAGCAAGTCATCTGCATCCAAGGGATCAATGGCCTGACTCAAACTGGGAGGCTTAGTCCTTTGAAAATCAAATAACTTGGAGTGAGGAACGGGCTGATTTCCATTCTGTCCAACCATTGCTTGAATACTTCTGAATATTTCCATCATATCATTATTTTGTCATTCCTCGAACATACGCATAATTTGCTCGGTGGAGGGCGGATTTGGCGGTGGAGGCGGTGGTGGAATGTACGGCTCGGGTGATTGTCCTGCCTATCATGCGGAACACCGAACAGGAGAACCCTCGCGAACGATGCTACTGCAGCCTCCCCGCGTCATCCTAATATGATTTTTCCCAAGTCAACGCAACCGAGATGAGAAGCATTCAACATAAACTGGGGAGAAGCCAGCAACAAAAATCCAAGTAAAACAGAAAAGGTGAAGAAAATGCGGCGAATAAAATAAAGTCCAACATAATTATACATAGACTCATACATGAAAGATAACAACATGCCAGGTCCAACTACCCTCATACATGAAACAAAACATCATGACTCGTACGACTACATCCATACTCCATCCTGACGACTGCGAATACTCGAAAGCCCTACTGCTCTACGGTGCTACGGGGTCCTCTCCTGAAGCGGACTTGGATCCAGAACTAACGGGGTTAACGGAGACCTCCGGGTTAAAAGTGACATGACGATGCTGCCTCGAGGGCTCTCCCTCTGGGGCAGGTGGAGGGTGGATCATCGGGGCTACAGGAGTGGCGAGGAGTGAAACCCACTCAGCAGGAGCACTAAGTGAACTCACAGTCGTGGTGCTCAAGCTACTCGGAGGAGTAATCGTTGAAACAGGGGATCTAGAACTAGCAGAAATGTAGGGAGTAAATCCTACAGATGGTGGAGTAGTGGCTGAGCTAGCAGAGACTAAGGCAGAGGCTAAAGCAGTACGGGCACGACTCAGCTCACGAGCGAGCTCGTAGATCAGAAGATAGCTAGCAGTGATGTAGCGAGAAAGGTGGCTAGCTACACTATCAGACTCTAGATCAATGACAGGGAAACGGACACGACCATTATCGTGGAGAGAAGGATAGTAATGGAAACCTGGGTGGTTCTACATCCGGAGCTCGTTGTAGCGGAGCTCAACAAGTACCTCGAATGCAGCAAACTGGACAGCCTGAGAAGCGGTAGAAGCGTAGCCGCTTCGAGAGGTACGAGTGTAAGAGCTAGAATCGAAACTGGCGCGCTGAGTAACCACGACGTGATACTTATACATTGAGTTAGCTAGGCGCTCCCGGCACACGCGATAGGCTGGATCGTCTCTGTGAGGGTACAGTCGACACCACACGTTACAAAGGAGATGCGGCGATGTGTACGGCATCACCCTGAATCGGCAGCGCGGAAAGACCGAGCCATCTACCCTCACAACCATTAGCAAGTTAGCATAACAATAAAATCAATGCATGCAATGCAACAACCAGCTACAATTATTACCGGCACTCAGCTACAACTCGTATCTAACGTCCAGTTAACTCGGCTTAGTCTAGGTGGCCTACAGTCAGCGTGGCTCTGATACCAAGTGTTGTGGCACCCCGGCTCAGAGTGACCGGCTTATGTAGGATCGGAAGTATGTCTAGAGGGGGGGTGATTAGACTACTTGACAACTTAAAAATTTTGCCTTTTGATTGGAGTAGTTTCTTAGCAGGTTCACAATGATAACCAAGTCAAGTAACACCCTACACATGCAATTCTAGAGTTGTGGCAGCGGAAAGTAAATTGCATGTATAGTAAATGAGAGGAGGAGAAGAGCAAGCATAATGGAGACACGGAGAATTTTTCTCGTGGTTCCGATAGGTGGTGCTATCGTCAATCCACGTTGATGGAGACTTCAACCCACGGAGGGTAGCAATTGCTTGAGTCCACGGAGGCTCCACCCACGAAGGGTCCACGAAGAAGCAACCTTGTCTATGCCATCATGGCTTACGCCCACGGAGGACTAGCCTTACTCGGGGTAGATCTTCACGAAGTAGGCGATCTCCTTGCCCTTACAAACTCCTTGGTTCAACTCCACATCATGACGGAGGCTCCCAAGCGACACCTAACCAATCTAGGAGGCACCACCCTCCAAAAGGTAATAGATGGGGTTGGTGATGATGAACTCCTTGCTCTTGTGCTTCAAATGATAATCTCCCCAACACTCAACTCTCCTCACTGATTTGGCTGTGGTGGAGGAAGGGATTGAGTGGAAAGCAACTTGGAAAGACTAGAAATCAAGTTTCATATGGTGGGAGTGGAGCAACTTGATCTCAACACAAGGGTAGGTAGTTTTCTTCTCGAGAAATGTAAGGTAGGAGTGGTAGTTCTTTCGATGGCTCTCTCCACGAATGAAGAGGAGGTGGAGGGTATTTATAGCCTCCACACAAAATCCAACCGTTACACACATTTGACCAATCTCGGTCGGACCGAAGTTGACAACTCGGTGAGACCGAAAGTTCAAATCTTGTGAGCGTTGGGATTTTCAGTGGGACCGAAAATACAATCTCGGTTAGACCGATTCTTCCAAAGTCTAGGGTTTGCCAATCTCGGTGGGACCGACTTTCTCATCTCGGTGACACCGATTTGAGTCTGAATGTTCTGAAGCTTGGCAACACCAATTTCGAATGACCGAGTTTGGAATCGGAAAATCCGAGATTCTAGGGTTTTGGCTATATGGTGAGGTGGTTCATCTCGGTGTGGTGAGTTTGGAATCGGTGGGACCGAGATTACTTATGAGTTTATGTTGGAATGAAAGATTGCTGATTGTTTGAGAGATAAATCACTAAGCACTTTAGAGCAACAGGTCATCATCATAACCTCATCCCTTTTAATAGTATTGGCTTTCCTATGGACTCAATGTGATCTTGGATCACTAAACCAAAAATGGAGTCTTGAGCTTTTGCCAATGTTTTCCTTAGCATTTTGAGGGTCCACATCATCGGTCATTGCCATTCCCATATCAATTGAACTTTCTGAAATATACTCAAGAAATGATTAGTTCAATGATATATATGTTGTTATTAATTACCAAAACCACCGGGATTAGTTGCACTTTCAATCTCCCCTTTTTGGTAATTGATGACAACATATAGATCAAAGCTTCGACAAATGATATAATCAATGAATAACTCGTCGCTTTGAGAAGTATGTGATAAGCAAGAGCTCCCCCTAAATTTGTGCATTATTTAAGATTTGCGTTTGAATGCAAATGCACAATCGATTAGGATCATGGGTTACTCTTCCATGTCACATACATCTTGGTGGAGCGCACAAAATGATAAGAACGAATAGCATGCACCCGATCACCAAGACATGAGTAAATGATCATACAAGATATGAATGGAATATGATAAGCATCAAGCACACATTAAGCACGGTATGATCAAGCACTCATCAAGATAGAACAAACGTAGCAAGCGTAGTATCAAACACACGGAGTATCTCAAAAGAACTCAAAAGTAAGTATCTCAAGGAAAACCGCAAAGCGAAAGAGCAAAAGCGAGCACTCTCTCTCGAAGCCCTATGATCTATACAATTTCTCCCCTTTGGCAACAAGTTACCAAAAGTTCGAAGGTATAGAGCTAATCGTCACTCGGGACTCTTTGGCGGCTCCGTCTGCGTCGATGGAGTGGAGATGGCTGCATCTGCAAAGCTTCTGCTGAAGTCTGTGGAGCTGGAGGAGTGGATCTTGGAGCTGGTCTTTGGGCCGATGGAGCTGTAGGAGGTGCTGATGTGGTAGCCACAGGATCGACCTTTGGAATAGCGGCTGATCTGGGCTTTGTGGGCCTGCAGCAGCTGCTCATAGTCATCTGGACCATGTCACCTTCCATCTCCTTCATAAGTTCGCCTTCTCCTCTTAGCTTCCTCGATATCGCATCAAGCTTGTTGACGGTGACTGCACTTGATTAGCAGCGCCCGAGCATGGAACTTATCCTCAACGATCCTCTCAAGGCTCTCCGAGATTGCACTATCTTTGGCAGCGTAGCTCAATTCTCTCGAGTGGCTTCAAGAAGTTGTTCGCAACACTCTTGGGCTTTCTTCTTTGCTTCCTTCTCGGCTTTAGCTTGTTTAGCACTTCGGACTTAGCATGTCCTTCCACAGACGTGGGAGCATTCTCGATCATCACAATCTCGTTGTCCTCATGTTCAGCTGCGGTGGCAAGTGGGGTCTATCCAACGGTAGGTGTCCGTGCCAAACTTGGCATTAATGAGCATCTGAATATGCGGAGCAAACCCACACGACCTCTTACGGTCATTGCTGTCCTCTTGATAGTCTCAACTATCGGGTCCATCACCTTAAAAGGTGTCTTACGGTCTAGAATGTGCAGCATGTTGATAGAGTACCCTCTTATCATGCGGTGGTCCCTGACTTAGGCATCAATGTATGCCTCGAGAATGGTATTGGTGGTTGGGAGACACTGCTGAAGGTAGTAGACTGATCCAAGCTTCCAAATCTCTACGTCCTTCTCATCAACCTCATTATACATGTTCTTCATTGACTCGTGGTTTTTCTTGAATGCCATACACATCAATGTCATCTTCCTTGAAACAGGTGCATTCAGCAATGCTCTCCATTCCTCAAATCAGATGAAATCTACGCCCATACATCATCCATACAATCCTCGCCATCTGGATAGAAGTGTGCGGTGGCATAGAATTGCATGATCATCTCATCGTTCCAGCGGTCAACTTCGACCAACGAAATCGCAATCCCAAGCGGTGAAGTTCTCATGCACATGTGGGAAATAGTCTCTGTGCTCTTCCTTTGTCGATGTATTTCGATCAACATATCTTGTGTCAAGCAACAATTGGCTTCTTATCCATGAGCACTGTCTCATAAAAGTCTTGTTGCTCTTTAGTGTGGAATCTTGGGTCAATCTTTGTTCTTCTCCTGCTGGCATATGGATCTGTTTGCCTCCATAGCTTCGAGTCCTTTGTCCTTTCTCTCCTTCATGTTTTCAGCTCGAGGATGAGCTTCATTATGAATCGGCGGTTTCTGTCTTAGCTTGAGCAGAACATGAGCATCATCATCGATTCTGCGGTGGCACATTGTCCTTTTCTTTTACTCAAGTGGAATATTTCTCACAGTCTTTCTGGGCTTAGCATTTGGTTTGGCTTGGGCTGCCTTTGCTTTGGGCGAAGCCTTAGTTTTAGGAGGTGCTCCTGCTACGATGGCATCACCCATCAACTTCGCTTACGAGGTGGTGAGGTGCTTCCTCATCGAATCATCATCATCAGCAGATCTCTTCATGAACTTTCCTCTTCCTCTTGGAAGTCTTCTTAACCTTCTTTGGAGGTTTCTTCCATACCGAGCTTACGGCAACAATGGATTTCTTGACCTTGGTTGTGCCTTTCTTTGAATTTTTTCCTTGATAGCTCTTTGCAACCACTTGCCTTTTAGGCTTAGAGGTTATTTCCTCTTGACAATGAAATCTGAATCTTCCTCATCTGAGTTTCTCTTCCTCCACTGCCTCAGTGGCAGTGAGCAGATCCACTTGGAGTGCTTCTCTCTCCATCATCTGAAAACTGCTTGCTACGGACTTGTAGCTGCCTCTGGAATCTCAAGCGGCATCTCGGACCTGTTACATTGTCACTTCCTTCAGACATGTCGACAACCTGTGAATAGAGTGGGTATGGGCGAGAATAGAAGAGTTATCACAAAGCTGCAGAAGATTTTGCAAAAGAATGAGTTCAAACTTTAGTTTTAGGTTTTCACAGAATACATGTCGGTCGACCGAGTCTATTAATTGGTGAAACCGAAATGTCTAAACAGACCACATACACCACTTTCGGTTGGACGAAATGGGTTTCAGTCTAGCCGAGACAGTTAGGGTTTCACTAAATTTTCACTTCGGTCTTACCGATTTGCACAACTTCGGTTTCACCGAAAAGTGCGGTCACAATGGCAGAGGCCAAATCGGTCGATCGAAAATGCAGAATCGGTCACACCGAGATGTGTTCGTGAAACCTAACCCTAAAATTTTCACTCGAAATTTGTCCTATGATCTAAACATTTGGATAGGAAATCTCAAACTTGGCAAGAATCATGGCAATGCCTATCGTGCATAGAATCAGCGATTGGAACACGAGAGGATGAAGCTCACCCAATGCGGTGGAGCTTCACTCTGGCGGCAACGGTGCGGTGCGAAGGACCGCTGACGGCGATGGAGACTCATGGCGAGGGCGCCTGCGACGGCGGAGGCGATCCGTAGACCAAGGCGACGGCGCGAAGAGTTTTGAGGCGAAGCGTTTGAAGAGGTAATCAAGCGCTCGTCCTCGGTATATATACTCTTGGTGTCGGTGGGACCGAGTTGAAAACTTCGGTGGGACCGAGATGGTTAGCTGCGTGCGATTACACTTCGATCACGCCGAAAATTGAAACTTCGGTTTCACCGAGGTGAAAACCTAGATCAATCAAGTGATTTGGTCCGTCCGATTTGATATATCGGTTTGACCGAAAGTACTTAGAAGGTTTTGGAAGTTAGGCTTTTGACGGATCGGTGGCTCCGAGTGCTCCTCACTCGATGCGTCGAAAAAGTCTTGTTCAAAGTTTGTGATATAAGCATGAATAGAGTTTGAGACAAGAAAGCATAGATAGCTAGGGGAAAAACTTAGGCATTCTTGTCCATCCATTTGGTCGAAAAAGAAAAAACCATAAAGACCAAAGCAACAAATGGATGTCCTCGAATGGATAAAATCATGCATCCAACATGCTCACACAATAAGATAGCAAATGAAATATGTGTCAAACATGCACAAACAAAACACTAACAACCAGCACACAATTTGGCGATGACTAGGTCATCTATATATGAGTATATTGACTTAGGAGTCAAATGAGAACATTTGATCATAGGTCATACTCATCGTTTAAGCACAAGTGGGGTTACCACTTTTCCATAAAGCATTAATGTGTTCACATCATTAGGAGATGTTTTAGCTCATTTCTTTAGAGCAAAGCTCCCCCTTGATGTGAGAACCCCTTTTAAAGGGTCAAACTAACCTTGGGTTGTCGTTGAAGACTTCATGTAGATGTTGAAGATGTGGATGCTCAATGTTGATGAAGATCATCAAGAGTTGAGAGCAATCCTTTGGATCCGGGCACTTTCAATACCTACATGGGTTAGTCCCACAAGGAACAAACAAGAGTATCCATGGACATAGATTGAAGTACACAGTGATGATGTCCATGAAAGCAATGATTACCTTGTCCCTTGACTTACCAACATGAGGGTTTGTGACTCCATGAACTAGTGCAAGATGTGGAGGTTGATTGCACAAGTCCTTGCCAAAATGAATATGAGTGAAGTGTATTGGCGGAGTCACCCTCAAGAACTCTCTAGTTCTTCTTCTTCGGAATCCACATCATCTTGATGGGAATCCTTGGGGTAGTAGTTGAGCTCGTTGAAGTAGAACTTGAAGTTGCCTTGGGAACCCACTTGACCATGGCCTTGGGTGCTTCAATGAATGTATCAATCTCCTCTTGAAGCTTGTCCTTGCCTTTTAGCTTGTGGTCTTGTGGTGGAAGGTCATCTTGAGCTTGTTCCTCATTGGAAGAAGTAGGATCATACTTCTCCTCTTGAGAGACGAACTTTGGAGTGGGATATTGACCTTCTTCCCATTCAACACCCTCGGCGTTGAACTTTCGCTCAAAACCAATTCCTTGATTCTTCTGTGTCTTCCTTGTTTGCGAACAATTTCCTCAAAGCTCTTGCTTCGGCAAGACTCTTGTAGACACCTTTCTCTATAATCCCTTTCAATAGACTATTTTCTTGCTCAAGTGAAACTTGGCTTGAAACATTGTTAGTGGAATCAAGAGAATTACTAGAAGTAACAACATTTGATTTAACATGATTATTGTTACTACTAGATGAAGAATTTTTCTTATGCTTGTCATGCTTAATTTTGATAGGTGGCAAGAAATTAGACAAGAGAAGTCGTTTGGCAAGATATGAAGAACTCTTCTTTGAAGATCGTCATTGATAGCTTTTAGAAACTCATGCTCTTGCTCTAGATTGAGCTTCTCGAGCGTAGCTTCTCATGAGATCTTAGGAGCTCTCTATGATCTTCTTGAGTTGTTTCATGAGCTAACTTAAGAGTGTTTAGTTCTTTAGTTAGGCGCTCAATCTCCTTCATAGCATTGTCATTCGACTCATCTCGACTATAAAGACTACTAGCATGTTCATCATTACTAAGCTCACTAGATTTATCATGTAAAGCTCATCTTCACCAAGCAAGTCATCCTCATCACTATTAAAGTCAATAAACTCAGGATGTGATACCTTGGGGCCTTTTGCCATGAAGCATCTTCCAATTCCCTCATTTGGTGAATCAAATATGTCATAGGAGTTGGAGTTGGAGGATCGAGAGCAAGACCGCAACACCTTCATCTTGGTGTATTCGGAGTTGGAGTGATAGCTTCTTTGGAGTGATTGTCGAGTCGGGCGGAAACCCATTCACCAACATGAGCTTGATGTTTTCTTCTTGTGTAGCTCCTTGATGACTTGTCTTTCCTTTCCGAATCCTTGCTTCTCCGAGAGGATCTTCGTTCATAACGATCATCTTTACTCCTTCTCTCTTTCGAGGCGACTCTTCTCTTGAGCTTCTTCTTCTGGAGATTCTTCTCTTCTCTTGTGGGAGTCGAACACTCATTTGAGTAGTGTCCGGTCTTCCACAATTGTAGCAGTTTCGATCACGACTAGAAGATCTCCTTCATCATATGATCTAGACTTTGAGCTTCTTTCCTTGCTTCTACTCTTGTAGAATTTGTTGAAGTTCTTCACCATTAGGCTTATCTCTTCATTGGAAACTAGCTTGTCACTTGAGGATGTGGGAGCTTCAATTGCAGCTTTGTAAGCACCACTAGACTTGTTGTGAAGCTCTTCCTTATCTTTAAGTGTCATCTCATGAGCAACAATCCTTCCAATGACTTCGGTAGGCTTGAGATCTTTGTAGTTTGGCATCATTTGGATCAAAGTGCACACGGTGTCATACTTTCCATCCAAAGCTCTGAGAATCTTCTTGATGATGAATCGGTCGGTCATTTCCTCGCTTCCTAAGCCTGCCATCTCATTGGTGATGAGAGCAAGCCTAGAATACATTTCAGCGACTCCTTCACCTTCCTTCATCTTGAACTTGTCAAGCTGACCTTGAAGAACATCTAGCTTTGATTCCTTCACAGACTCTGTACCTTCGTGCATTTCGACCAAAGTCTCCCAAATCTCTTTTGCATTCTCAAGGCGGCTGATCTTGTTGAACTCCTCGGGACACAAAGCATTGAAGAGAATGTCACAAGCTTGAGCATTGTTACGTAACATCCATAACTCATCCGCATGATAACCGCGATCCGGTACTTTTCCTTCCTCGAAGAACTCACCTTGCAAGCCAACACAAATAATGCCCCATGCGGCGGGGTTATGTCCAAGAATATGCATTTTCATTTTATGCTTCCAACTAGCAAAGTTTGAACCATCAAAGTAAGGACCTCTCTGAAAATTACCCTCACTAGACGCCATACTCTCCTAGGTTGTGAAACCAAGCTTATGGAGTCAATGCAATGAAACCAATCCAATGGAAACCAAAGCTCGATACCACTTGTAGGATCGGAAGTATGTCTAGAGGGGGTGATTAGACTACTTGACAACAAAAATTTTGCCTTTTGATTGGAGTAGTTTCTTAGCAGAGTTCACAATGATAACCAAGTCAAGTAACACCCTACACATGCAATTCTAGAGTTGTGGCAGCGGAAAGTAAATTGCATGTATAGTAAATGAGAGGAGGAGAAGAGCAAAGCATAATGGAGACACGGAGAATTTTTTCTCGTGGTTCCGATAGGTGGTGCTATCGTCAATCCACGTTGATGGAGACTTCAACCCACGGAGGGTAGCGGCTGCATGAGTCCACGGAGGGCTCCACCCACGAAGGGTCCACGAAGAAGCAACCTTGTCTATGCCATCATGGCTTACGCCCACGGAGGACTAGCCTTACTCGGGGTAGATCTTCACGAAGTAGGCGATCTCCTTGCCCTTACAAACTCCTTGGTTCAACTCCACATCATGACGGAGGCTCCCAAGCGACACCTAACCAATCTAGGAGGCACCACCCTCCAAAAGGTAATAGATGGGGTTGGTGATGATGAACTCCTTGCTCTTGTGCTTCAAATGATAATCTCCCCAACACTCAACTCTCCTCACTGATTTGGCTGTGGTGGAGGAAGGGATTGAGTGGAAAGCAACTTGGAAAGACTAGAAATCAAGTTTCATATGGTGGGAGTGGAGCAACTTGATCTCAACACAAGGGTAGGTAGTTTTCTTCTCGAAATGTAAGGTAGGAGTGGTAGTTCTTTCGATGGCTCTCTCCACGAATGAAGAGGAGGTGGAGGGTATTTATAGCCTCCACACAAAATCCAACTGTTACACACATTTGACCAATCTCGGTCGGACCGAAGTTGACAACTCGGTGAGACCGAAAGTTCAAATCTTGTGAGCGTTGGGATTTTCAGTGGGACCGAAAATACAATCTCGGTTAGACCGATTCTTCCAAAGTCTAGGGTTTGCCAATCTCGGTGGGACCGACTTTCTCATCTCGGTGACACCGATTTGAGTCTGAAGGTTCTGAAGCTTGGCAACACCAATTTCGAATGACCGAGTTTGGAATCGGAAAATCCGAGATTCTAGGGTTTTGGCTATATGGTGAGGTGGTTCATCTCGGTGTGGTGAGTTTGGAATCGGTGGGACCGAGATTACTTATGAGTTTATGTTGGAATGAAAGATTGCTGATTGTTTGAGAGATAAATCACTAAGCACTTTAGAGCAACCAGGTCATCATCATAACCTCATCCCTTTTAATAGTATTGGCTTTCCTATGGACTCAATGTGATCTTGGATCACTAAACCAAAAATGGAGTCTTGAGCTTTTGCCAATGTTTTCCTTAGCATTTTGAGGGGTCCACATCATCAGTCATTGCCATTCCCATATCACTGAACTTTCTGAAATATACTCAAGAAATGATTAGTTCAATGATATATATGTTGTTATTAATTACCAAAACCACCCGGGGATTAGTTGCACTTTCAGCTTACCTTGCATTGCTAGCCCAGAGACCTTGTCTTCTAGCAACACACAACAACTTGGTACAGAAAAACAACCGCTTAATTCATGCTAGCGGAGCATAGTTTATATTACAAGAGTTAGCGAGGCCGAGCGGCACACACGATGCGGCTGAACAATATGTACATTATTTAGTGAACATAAAGGGGCCTCGATCATGACAACTACTCGGCAGCGGAACAACGTCGTAGCGGGACTCCATAGCACAGGGACACCGATGTGGACACGGTCTAGACTCGGGCAACACTCCTTCCCAACGAGACTTTCCTGAAATCTGGCATGACACGCCAGGTTAGTACATTGAATGTACTTGCAAGCTCACAACAAGCATCAACATAATGACAAACAATATCATGATATTTAATCATTTAATCAACAATGCAACCATATATCCAACATGCTGTGACTATGCTCAACTGGTACTCGTTCCACGGACTTGCTTACCTGACATGATCATTTCTAGACCACAAACATGATAATCTATAAAACACACTCGTGATCCTTACGGCAATCACAACCCGACCAAATCATGGCCTGTGATCCTTACGGCGATCACAACCCGACCAACTCATGGCCCGTGATCCTTACGGCGATCACAACCCGACCAACTCATGGTCCAACTCAACACGATGGCCTCACTGCCATCCTCAGTACAAACTTAGTGTGCAAATTTTATTAAGTGTTGACCCATGGTGTACCCTACTTTCGAGCGTGTCCGTAACCGTGGACTCGGCTATCGATAGATTAAAGCACTCTGCAGAGGTTAGTACACTATACCCACACTACGGAACCCATGGCCTCGCACTCCTATTCGGGTGGACCAACGGCATTCCGATGAAACCATTTCATTGTCATGACACTCTCCCGGCCATTCCGACTCAGTCCCCATCGGGCTAGTCCTGGGTGGCCCCGTGTCTACCTCCAGACACCTCGACCACCGTCATGGCCATGATCCACTCTGGGACCCAGTACCAAAACTTAACTTAACAACGGGCCCATAAGGTTATGCTTGCCTACCGGTCCAGGGTACAGCACGCCCATAACCTTCCCTAAATGGAGGCACCGATCAGAGGCACGACAATGAAATGCATTAAGGCCGTCCCATACCGGCAAATGTGGTTGCACTGGGAAAGACTCATTTCAGCGGCACCATGACCCGGTCAACAACATATTCAAGTTGAGTTATTAATCAGGTTCAACTTAATGTGAAAATTACCGGTGTCATAATGCCATACTATGCATCACTTAACACATGCACCACATAACCATGCACATAACTGAATCAACCACGCTCCCATGGAGCCATCATCAACTCATGCTACTACTCTGGTTAAGATCACGCCTCACTTAAACCAGAATCATTTCTAGCAATCTCATCATTTTTCATCATGCAAAGATAATAATTAAACTAATTATTAACCTCCATGACCATATTCTTTACTCATTACTTGTAACGAAGTTCTTCTTAGCTTACCAACAAGATTCACTTTAAACTTTCTGTAATTCAAGCATTTTAACATGACAAGCATCTAACAGAATATACTCATTATATTACTAATTTTAAATGCACAAAATATTCATAAGTTCAAGTAGGAAAATCACAAATATTGAAGTGCCACTATTAAAATGTTGTTGTGGCTTGCCTTAGTGCTAATGAGGTTCACAAAGCTCCTGGTGATCCTCAAGACAAGCTGGCTCTTCTGAAAATAATCAAAACCACAAAAAGAAAACATCAAGAAACCTTCTGAAAATTACCAGAAAATCTAGACAGTAAGGAAAAATCCCATCTTTTGGGTGCTGTTAGATATTTGGACATTGAACACAATGCAAAAAGAATCAATGCATTTGGACTTATAGATAAAAAGTTATGGCCATTTGAAGTTTCCTGGATTTTAAATGAATTTGAAATAAATAATGAACGGACAGGGGGGGTGACATCGAAGGCGTAAACACCCGGGGCGCCACCACTCATACCGCTTCATGCACGTAATGAGTGGCTGACTAGCGGGCCCTGCTAGTCAGGCCAGAGGGAGGGGAGAGGGAAACAGAGGGAGGCGGCGCTTCGCCGGAGCACACGCCGGTGATGAGGCTTCTTGGAGTCAAATGAGAGGGGGGATTGACGGAGGAGAAGTTTGCGCTCCTGCCCGTACCCGTAGCGTAGCTAGAGGTGACCGGATGGCGTCAGAATCGACCTCTCCAGCGAAGGCAGAGGGCGGAGGTTGCCGGAGACGAAGACGACGGCGGCTTGGGGCGGCTCCAGGGGCTCCAGTAGGGTGGGTTGGCTTCACGAAGGAGAGGCGGAGGGCCTGGCAGGGTCGCCTTGGCTTGGCAGGGGCCGGAGCTGCGGGAATGATCCGGAGGGGATCGCCGACGAGCTCGGCTTCGGGACGGCAGCCCGCGGTCTGCCCGGTCGGGCTGCGGCTTCTACTGGCTCGAGAAGGAAGTGGGAGTGGCTGCGGGTTCTCCAAGAGGCTGGGGATGGCTGCTTTTATAGGCGGGCAGCAAGGAGGGTAGGGGCTCCGCCGGAGGACACCTGTCCACGGCGCCCGGTGACGAACGGCGCCATAGAGAGAGAGGGAGAAGACGACAGAGGTCATGCAGGAACTATGCGCGGGCGCGGACGAGCACATGAGCGAGGGGGAAAGCGACGAGCACAGTGCGCCGCGCACTGTGCCGTTGGCCGGACCGTGCCCGTGCTCACTGCGGCAAGCTCCGGCGTCGGCGAGCGCCAGGGGGAGTTAAGGAGGTGGAGACGAGGATGGTGGAGAGGTGTGGCATGCTTTGGCCGGTGGGCGTGAGCACGCGCCCTCAGAAGGCCATGGCGGCACGCAGAGCGCCAGATTGCATGCCAAAGATGTTTCGGACGAATGCGGTCACCGCGTGAACCGTGAAATCAGGCCACCCTAAGCACTAACCAAGATGTCTGGCATGTAGTCCTTAGTAAACTGAGGTGTTACCACGGTTTGGCTAGGATCCAGGTGCAGTAGAAATAAATTTGTACTGCTAACAAGTTACTGGATAGTAACTTTGGAGAGTTACTGTGGTCAAACCACTCGGAGTCAAGGGCTGAGCTTTGGGGTTTTACTTACACTTACTAAGGTAAATAGGCACAGGAAAAACCAGCTATAATGGAGCTAGTAAAAAGGTAGTTGCCGTAGAAACTACCATTTCTGTCCAGAAATGACTTTATTTTCTGTAGCCAAAATATTCCAAAGAGTGGTGAAATATTTTTGCTCATAAAGGTGCCCTAGGGTCCAAAGAATAATTGGGATTTTTCTCAGGATTTTTGGGGCAAGAAAAAATAGGGTTGCTTTGGAGCTCAAAGGGTTAGCTAGGGTTTTGGAGGGCAAAATGAATATTTTTCATTTAAGAAAAATATTCCAAGCAATATTTTTGGGTTGAACCAGAGGTGAAATGAAGGTTTTGAGGAGGAGAGGGAACACACGGGTGAAAATCAAGGGGTACCCAAGTGGTTAAGTCCAAATGAAATGATTCAAAACTCCAAATTCAAAACCAACTCCAACTGAAAATCAAGCAAAGAAAAGAGGGCAAAAACCAGGCTGTCACATAAATACTTTCTCCCGGAGAGCCCCTCACACCAGATGATTGCTTGGTGCACTAGAAGATTCTGAAGATACTCTCCGATGTTTTACCGAGTCCCTCGTACCCTTCACCGTTGCGATCCCTACCACTGATAAATCATGTAACTACCTATGTTGACGTTCATACCTTCATTCCCAGTTGCTCTTGTTATTACTAGATGTTCTGAAATATTCTTCGATGTTCCGAGAATTCTTTATGCTTACTGCCCTGCAGTTCCTTGCCGCATGAATATCCCTCTGGATAATTACTCGCTCTTATCGAGTATCCATTCATCCCCAGTTATTCTTATGCTTCATAAGATACTTTGTAATACAATCCGAGCTTTCAATGACCTCTGTCGCCTATTGCTCTAGAAGTTCTTACCTGCCTACACTCTGGTTAATTCCATATGCCTAACAGTAACCATTGATGTCCGTTGTCATTATCATCTTGAGTCTTTCGATTTGATATGTCTGCGCCACAGTCATCAGTTGATCCTTATAGATTATCTTTCCAGCTCAGACGTCTTCCCGAACATGAGCTGGTTCTCGGCCAATTAGATTGCCATCGATTGTGCCCTAAGTCTATTCAACTTATCCATCCTTGGTCAGAGCGTTTGCTTCTGATCCCTTGATTTTGGAAATCGTAATTCCATTGCATTTAAGCCTTGAGTTAGTCAGTTGTTTCTATAATCTGATATTCTTACATTGTTTCTTCTTCTAATGAAGTATCGATACTCACATATGATCCTTTGTTGGATTTACAATGGCAACAGATAATACGACGGCAAATAAAATGGCAACGGATAGTACGAGGACAAATTTACAATGGCGAAGATAATAATTGTCTTACATATTCCGAATAATTTAAAATGCCACATGCGGCAAAGCTCGGAAGACACGGGGGCAAGAGAAGAAGGAAATCGCAGACAACGATCTGGATCGAAACTGTATCTACTCTTCGATGGATCGCCGGGCGATGACATACCCTAGCTCCTTGTTCAATTCCTCACGACTTTTCCTGAAAGCAGCCACAGTTTCCTCCACCTCCTGCTCGCGCTCGATCCGGAGCTTACTCAAGTCAGCTATCAGTTCCTCGACGACCGCTGTCAGCGTCATCCTCGAGGCACTGCTCTGCTCATGCAGCATCTTCTAGCCGGCGGCCTCCTCCTCCTTCTCGGCGGGCACCTTGAGGAGCTTCGCATTGTCACCCATGAGTTGCTCGATGAGGCCAGTCGCCTTGTCAACTGAGGCATCGCCGATCTTGAGTAGCTTCATCAAACCGTCGACCAGCTCCTGCTGCTTAATGAGGCCAGCAAGAATGTCGTCGTCGCAGGCCAAGGACTTCAGAAACGCCAGCTCGTCGTGATCGCCGATGCGGCGAGTGCGCTTGTGAGAGCCCTTGCGTGCCCGTGAGCTTGTTCAAGGGCTCCGTGGCGCTCTGGGACATCTCTGTTGCGGCTGCAGCTGCCGCTTCACGGCGGGACCTCTCTAGTGCTTCCGCGGCCTTGATCTTTGCTGCCTGGTTAACACCGAAGGAATCACACCATAAGGCTGTGAAGCATATTCTTCGATATGTAGCTCACACACCAACACTTGGATTATGGTATCCCAAGGGCTCTTCATTTGATCTCATTGGATATTCAGACTCTGACTATGCTGGTGATCGTGTGGACCACAAGTCAACATCAGGCACATGCCATTTCCTCAGACGATCTTTGGTCTGTTGGTCCTCGAAGAAACAGAACTACGTTTCACTCTCCACTGCAGAAGCTGAGTACATTGTTGCTGGATCGTGCTGTGCTCAATTACTATGGATGAAGCAAACACTCAAGGACTATGGCATCAACGTGAAGAATGTGCCTCTCTACTGCAACAATGAGAGCGCCATCAAGATTTCTCATAACCCAGTTCAGCACTCGAAGACAAAGCACATCCAGATTCGTCATCATTTTCTTCGTGATCATGTGTTGAAGGGCAACATCTCCATCGACCATGCAAGCATTGAAGACTAGCTTGCCGATATCTTCACTAAGCCCTTGGATGAGAAGAGATTTAGCAAGTTGCGGTGTGAGCTAGATATCCTAGAATCTTCGAGTGTTCTCTGAAAAGGACACACATCCTAACACTTATGCTGACTTGACGACTTAGATGTGCAACACACAAAGTAACGTTTTTCTTCAACCAATGAAGACTAACCCTCTAAGTGTGAAGATATTAGTGAAGAAATCGATTCTCAGAGCCCTACGACAATTGTACGCGGTGTCTGAAATCAGCTTTTTTATACGGTGGGTTACGCCACCAACCAAAGTTGAAAATCTTCAATTTGAGTTTTTCTTAAATTTTGAAATTCATGGGTTTTTTTTTAAATTCTTCAACTTTGCATTGTCTTCACTTTTTCCGTCATTGTTCTTCATTTGAATATATATATATATAGGACAAATTTTTGCTACTACCGGGTGTAGTTACACCCATTTTTATTTTGTACGTTTTAGGTAGTATCTACCGTACCGCAGTGTATGTATGCGTAGTATGTAGTATGTAAGAATATTTGGGTGGTATATATACTATTTTTAGGTAGTATGTAGTATATTTTAGCATACTTCTTTTTACGTACAAATATGTACGTATTTTTACAAATATGATAAAAATATGGGCTCACATGCAATTTTTTCACATAACTCGCTTTGGAGTATCTTAGATATAGTATATGAACATACTAAAAATGATAAAGTAGTATATATACTACCACATAGTAGTATATGAGAAATGGTGTAGCTACACCGGTAGTAGGATGCATTTTCCTATATATATATATATATATATATATATATATATATATATATATATATATATATATATATATATATATATATATATATATATATATATATATATGAGTTTATGTCCTCTACAGCATTCACTTATTGCTAATTCTTCAAGTTGTGTTTTCTGCTAAGTGAATGATCGGACCCTTCCCCCTCTATGCTAAACTCAACCCAGTCTATTCACAAATTCTTCATGTGTGTTCCATTTTAAACTCGTTCAAAATCTTCACTGTGTCCTTGTCAGCTAAAGAAATTGCGAACGGAACTTTTAACCTATCTTATCTAAATTTTTGGCTTTGCTGCTCAAACCGTTCCACATCCCACGACAATACTTATCTATTCACCCACGATCTTACAAAATTGCCACTTCTCAGTACGTGGGTGACACATGTCAAGCGAATGAGAAGGGCCAGGGGCACGTTCGTCCAATTTCTTCGGGCGTACAGTTTTTCACTCCGACTATAAATACCCCCTCCCCTTCCTTACTTCGCTTTTACTCCGCTCGTTCTCACTCCCGCTCCAGCTTCTCAAACCCTAGCGCCGCCGCTACTTCATCATCGCCGGTGAGGAAGAGCTTCACTGGCTCGACCTCGTCACCATCGTATTTCGCGCGGTATGGATTTCTTCACTCCGCCGCCGCTGTAGCTGTCTTCCTCTGCCGAGTTAGGGCGTGGAAGATCTGAACTGACAAACTTCACATCTACACTTCCCAGTTCATCGTGTTCTACATCAAGGGTAATTAAAAGTTACTTTTACTGCCCTCTTTGATACAAATATTTTCTCGAAAATCTTCAAAGATGTTTATTCTTCAAATCTTCACACACTGAACACCTCACATGTCATCTGCTCTTGATTCGTTTCTCTAAGCAATGATTTTCTTCAAGATTCCTCAATTGTGTGGATTTTAAATCTATACAAATCTGAAACCTAAGACAAAGAACGCTTAGTGAAATTCTTCAAGACTCATCTGGTCAAATTCCTCAAACTTATTCCTTTTGAAAAACCTTTTGAGAACGCATATGACCTCTCCAAATTCCTCGCAACTATACTCTGTTCACAGGTACACATGTCCACTGCTGAATCACTAGGTTCTCATCAACTTAACTCATTTGCAGCGTTCCTCGAAGAAAAGTTGCACACCTCTTCAAAAAATTCAGTTGTTCATATTCCTCAGCTGAAGAAAATGGCTGATGGAAAGAAGCCATGGAAGGGTGGAAAGAGGCCTGAGGTCAACACAGCATTTGAGATCCCTGATGATATTTATGCTGGATACTGCACACCCCCCGAGGAAGATAAAAATTAGCGCAAGATGTGCATTCAAAAGATTGAGAGGAGATGGGCACGGGAATGGAGGGACTACAGATATGTCACTCCCAAGTATATGAAGAAATTCGCACTCAACCCTCCATGCCCAAGACCTCCATTGGCACCTGACCAATTGGCTGATCCCACCAGCCTCAAGCGCGATGAGGATTATCCTGATGAATGGGCAAAGCGCCAGGCCAAACTGGCCAAACAAGCAAAGGAAGCAGTGAGGAAATTTAATGAAGACTCTGCTGCTGCTGCTACCACTACTGAGGCCTCTGCAAGCAAGCCGAAGAAGGTGATGCCTAAGAAGCCTGCGCACAAGACAAGTGCTTCTCCCTCAATGCCCTCATGGCCAAGTTCCTCAGCAATGCCCTCACGGCCAGATTCTTCAAAGCCCTCATGGCCAATTCCTCAAACTGCTCCTCCTCCTTCAAAGTCATCAGCTCCTCCGACAAAGTCCTCAGCTCCTCCGACAAAGTCCTCAGCTGCTCCCACTAAATCCTCTGCACCTGTGCATCTCGCCACGTGCCAAAGGACTACAGGCATCTCAATTGCCTCAGGAGTTTCTACGAGTTCCTCAGCCGCACCAAATTCCTCAACTGGCCCCTCACTGCTGAAGAAAAAGGCCACTGCTGGACGTGGCTCTCGGCCAAGTCCTCACAAGAAGCAGGTCGCTTTTCAAGTGCCTTCTGATGATGTGGCTGATGATGAAGAACTTGCCGAAATCATCAGAGACAGGCAGGCCAGGGCTGCTAGAGCCAAAGGAAGCAACGTGCCACTGTTACTGGATCCGAAGTTGATCTTAGACTTCATTGATTTATGGCACAAGGACCCAAACACGCCTTTGCCGGAGATGAACCTCACTCCTGGTCAAAGTCATGTTTTGACTGCCTTCATTGAAGAAGAGAAGTGGAAATTTGAAGAAGGAAGAAGAGTGAAGAAAGCGCAGTACAAGAAGCAGCGCTACCTAAAGGACAATGTCCTCACTCTTACCCCTGAACAACTCATTGCCTTGCCAGCTGAGATCAAGCAACTGAGTGATGAATTTGATCACTACTATGCTGACTCGCTTGGAGCCAAAGTCAGATTTGTGAAGATTACTGACAAACTCACTTAAATTGTTGCAGCCCCAACGCAACAAGAAATTCCTCAGGCTGAAGCATCTGCTCAGCCTACTGAAGAACATGCCAGCACCGATGATGACAATCAGGCTGCTGAAGAAAATGAAAGTACCAGGGTTGATGACTACATCCTAGCCGCTGAAGAAATTGCCAGGGCATCCACTAGTGGTGCGCCTAAAGAAAGTGAAGAAGTCTGGGCAACTGCATCGGTTGCGCCTGAAGAAACTGAACCAAATTCCTTTGCTCCTTCTGCGCCTACACCAACTCCGATTCTTCCATCTGCATCAGATGTGAAGAAAACCAAGGCTGCAGAGCATGCAGCTGTGAAGAAAAGGAAGGCATCAACTTCATCAGATTCTTCAGCTCCGAAGAAGATGAAGCCTTTGACAAGCTCAATTGACAACCCAATTGATGTCGTTCCTATCTCATTCATGCCATCAAAGGACCTTGTTCCTTTTGGTGAAGATTATGTGATTCCAAGCGAATCCGATGAAGAGAATCCTTCTACTGCTTCGTCAGAGCAATTGGATGAAGAAATTGAAGTGGATGCTATCCCTTCAACACCAGTTGTCTCCTCGCCTATGCCTCAGTTCACTGCTGAAGAGGTCGGCGTTGAAGAAATGGAAGATGAGGGTGTGGACATTGGTTGTACCACACCTGTGCTGAATGATGACTTTTGGGAAAGTCAGCACCCCAACTCTCCGATGTTCACTCCACTTCAAGCAATTCCTCAGTCCCCTGCTGCTACTGAAGTACAAATGGGATCTGAAGAACCTCATCCAACCCCATCTATCCATGAAGAAATTCCAGCCACTAGTGCTGATGAAAATGTAAATGAAGAATTGAAGACCCATGTTGTAGCTGCTGAAGAGCCTGAAATTCCTCAGTCTGTGGACCCTGAGACTGTGATTCCTGAGGTGGTGATGCAATTGACTGATACTCCTCAGCCCAAGCCAAAGGATCCCTTCTCAAAGAAGAAAAAAATTCAAGGCTGATGACTTCTTCGGCGAGCATGTTTTCTTCACTGAATCCAATCCTTATGACAATGCTCGTCTTAGAAGGAAGCGCTTCTGGACTGCCAGCCAGGCCAATTTCTATTCGTCATTGCTTTTCAACAAGGACAAAGTCTTCGACCACGAGCATATTCCTCACGTGGACATGGAATCAATGCCTTGCTTCTCTCAAGTCCTCAGTATGCTTCATGATGCAGGACTGCTCAACTTTTGCTCTGGCATAGTTGATTGGAATGAAGAGCTTATTCTTCAGTTCTACGCAACACTGCACATCACAGGCGCTGCTGATGATATCAACACTTGGGTGTTGAACTGGATAACCAAAAACACTCATTACAAGGCACCGGCCTCTGAATTACTTCATGCCACCTTAATCGGTCCTCCACCAAGGTGCTCGTTATGCTGTACCAAGAGCCTGAACTCACTGCTCATTACATGCAAGTCCTCATGAAGCCTCTGAAGCCTGGTCAAGCCCCAAGGACAAAATTCCTCGTGAAGGAATTGTTGTATGTGCCAAGAACCGTCTATTGCATTCTGACAAAGATTATGAGTCCTATCAAAGGCCACGACTCATCTGATGAGGAAATTGTTGGCATCATGAAGAATATGCTATTCAGCATCATGCATGGCATCCCTGTCAACTATCATGATTTCTTCATGAGGACTCTGGCAAATGTTGCACTATCTCCGTTTGAGCTGAAGCCTTATGCTCCTTGGATCGTGAGATTCCTCAGAACAAGGTCTCCACTCAACTATAAAGCTGATTTTCAAATCACCTCAGCTACTTGCCCCCGATTGAAGTCCTCAAGCGGACATATTCCTTGGCTCATGAGAAGGGCAAGGCACCAGCTGTTATCGATGAAGGTATTCGTCCATTGGATGGTCAGTTCCGCAAAGCTGCATCTTATTCCACCAATGATGACTCTGCCACTCATGATTCTGCTGCCAATGCATCCAAGCCAAATCCTCAAGCCACTGCTCCTCGTGTGATGACTGACCGAGAGCTGCTTCTTAGTCTTCACCAGAAGGTGGATCGAAACCACAAATGGGTTAAGCGTTAGTTTGGCTCTATTCTTCACAACATGACTACTACACATAATGCAGTGAAGAAAAACCATTACTACCTCCATGAAGTCTTCGATCGCACCTGGGCTATTCTGTCTCATCTCTATGGTGAAGAAGATTTGAACAAATGGGTTTCAAGGAAGATTTTGACTGGTCTTCTCCTCCACCGAAGAAATACAAGAAGGTCAAGGTTCCTTCCTTGGTCGCCAGTTCATATTCTTCATCACGCGACACGGACGAGTATGAAGACTTGGACGACACTGCGGCAGGCCCTACAACGACACAAGACCCCAACAATGCTGGCGCTCCTCCATCATCATGATATTTTTCAGGGGCGTTAGTCCTCATTTTTCAACCCTTTTGGTCATTAGATGACAAAGGGGGAGAAATTTGAGTTAGTCTCCAAGCGGGTCTATCTTATATGGGCGTTTTTTTTGCTAAGTTACAACTCTCGTTCTTTTGATGACTTTGCTGGATCGAGTTGTAATCTTAAACTCTATGGTGGCCTGATACTTTTACTAAGTTCTTCTGCATGCTTATTCATCATTAATGTCAATGCACGCATGCTGAATTACATCAGTCACCATATTTCATCATGCATTTCAAATTCTTCATATTATATGTCAAATGCGTGTATGAATTACAAGATATAGGGGGAGATCTCCATGATTATACTCTTCAACTGTGCATTGCTTCAAAAGCAAATTCCTCACTATGCACATCTTTGGGGAGTTCTTCTATATCTTGCAATCAAATTCCTCAATATCAGATTTACACTTCATATGTTTATCCCGTTGAAAACTTAACCTATATTGTCATCAATCACCAAAAGGGGGGGAGATTGTAAGTGCATCTAGTGCCCCTTAGTGATTTTGGTGTATTGAAGACTTATAGGTTAAGGGACTGATGCGTTTGTGAGTGTACACAGGTCTATAAGTCTATGAGGAGTTTGATATTTACAGAGAAAGTTGACCCCTAAAAATGAAGTTCTTCAACTGAAGACTTTGGATTTCTGAAGACTTTCTGAAGAATTTGAAAGTGAAGAAATTGGTGTGAGCTTGAAGACTTGGCAATCATTCGAGGAACATGAAGAAGACTTTTGTTTTCGTAGTTTCATTTTCTCTTTCTTGAGTCATAGGAAACACCGTACTGTTAAAGGGGGTCGAGTAAATACTAAGGACAAATTTCCATGTGATGCTCAACTCAAAATCCTACACCTACCAATCCCTTCGAGTGAAGCCATTGGAAATCTCATACAATTGAGTCTATTTCTTTAGTAACGGAGACAAAGTTCTTCTGGTTGCTGAGGAATTTGTTCTGACTGAGGAGTTAGGAATTCGCCAGTGCGGATTGCCTACACAGCGAGGAACATGATAGCCCTGAGGAATTTGAGAGTCAAATTTCCGACTGTTGCTGTGCTATCCGCCAGTTGTCCAAAAATATCTACCCACCTAACGGTCATATCATTGAAGGGCATTTATGTCTTATCATGTCGGGCTGCTCCCTAGGCTATAAATAGCCGCCCCCTACAACCACTAGCTGGTTGGCTGCTCCGAGAGAAACTAACACTTGTCATTTGAGAGCATCCCATCCTCCGAGGACTTTGAGCGAAAATCTTCAAGTGAGGAAAACCCAAACCCAACTCACCTACAAACCCAAAGTGATTGAGCATCACTGAAGGATTGATCCTGCGTGGATCCGATGCTTGTTACCTTTGAAGACTGTGCTTCTTCCAGACGGTTAGGCGTCATGGTCTAGAGCATCCAAGAGGAATTGTGGATCGCCGAGTGACCGAGTCTGTGAAGGTTTGGAAGTCACCTGAAGACTTACCACGAGTGATTGGGCGAGGTCTGTGTGACCTTAGCTCAAGGAGAATACGGTGAGGACTGTGTGTCCGGGACTGTGTGTCCTCAGGTTTGAATACCTAGCCGCTCCAACCAAACGTACAACTGAGGCATTAGTTGGAACTGGTCTACCAAATCATTGTCTTCACCAAGCTTACTGGTTCTATTTCCTCAACTCTTTCATTTCCTCATTTCACTTGTTGTGTGATTGTTCATATCTGTTTGAAGACTTTGACTGAAGATTTTCTCAATTTCCTCAGTTCAATTTCTTCAGTCTGTCCGTCTTCATCCTGTGCTATCCTGTGTTTACGCTTTCTGTACTCTTTGTTTGTCTTCATTTCATCATGATGTCTATGCTTGTGTTCTGCTATGTTTACTTTTGAGTACTTATTCCGCTGCAAGTAGTTCTTCGCAAGAAATTTCCTCACCAGCAAATTCCTCAGTGAAGAATTCATAAAAATTGCCTATTCACCCCCCTCTAGTCGATATAACGCACTTTCAAAAAAGATATACAATTGACCCCTATACTTGTGGGACATCACACGCATGTGAAGCCCCTCGCATGCTGGGTGATGCCAAGTCCGCCTATCAGCGTCGCTCGCCGCCGCACCGGGTTGTTTTGCTTGTGCGAGCGGGGCTTGCGCATGTCGGGTTGTCGAAGAGGGCCATTCGGCTAGGGGTCATGACTTCGCGCCATTTGGCCCGGAGTCGCGACAACAAAAGGTCGGATAGCCAGCATTGCGTTTGTAGGACCTGGCATGCGTCGTGGGTTCTTTGATTTTTTTTCTGAAGGTGGTTGTGTTTTCATATAAGTTCGATATTTTATGCCGCGCGTTGGACGCCACGCGCAGTGGCCTCCATCTCACTTTGGTTCGCGTCTCTAGCTTCTAGGGAGGGCTCTTCACCCATCCCTACCGGTAAGGTCGAACGCATCCCTGAGCTCTTCCTTCTCGCACATATGTGCAGCCTACCCTATTCTCTGGGCATCAAGAAGCGTTCTATTCGTCATTGGTTGCCGCCCCGTTTATGGTTGGGGTGGGTAGTCCCTTTTGGTCCATTGTTCGTGCTTGCGTTCTCTACTGTTTGATCTATTTTTCCTTTCATCGTGGCACCGCAAGACACGTTGTTTCCTTCGTTTTTGCTTTGGGTTGCGTTTATTCTAATGGTTAGTGGATCGGCCTGGCTGAGCGTCGATGTTCAAGCGGCTCACCGGTTTAAAACAGGTGAGCCGTGTCGGTTTGTCATCGACAATGGCTACTATTCGTTCCCATCCTACATTCGTTGTGGGCAAGCTTAGTACAACTATGTCAGTGCAGACGTGTTGCCTCGCGTCCTATCGTCTACCACATCACATGCATGTGTACGTTAGACAAATGTCTTGGTCGCTAAGCCGCTGATAATTTGATGAACCACCGGAACTGAGTAATCCCACTCAGAACCACGCGAGCAGAAGGAAACCAAGCAAACCAACCAGACAATTCATGGGCCACGAAGGTGTGACATTGATAGTCATGGTTGCTTTTACCTTGCCGGAGGCACGACAGCAAGCGGCATGCCTATGTTGGCATCAGATGGGGCCTTCACACTTGGATCTAGACATGTGGGTGTCAATGAGCGGAAGCTAGAGCGGCGACTCCAATGCATTGTGGTCTTGGTGGAGTGTACTAGGAGCGTATGCGATGGTGCATTGCCAGTGGTGGTTCGGGTGGGGTTGTTGGCTCTCTGGTGGCATATAAGGTTTGGTGACACAGAGGGCTAGCTATCCTTGTGGCAACCTGATGGTGGTTGTGGCGCTCCGGACGAAAGTCTTTCTAGACTATGTCGATGCTCTTCCACGTCGTTCCCATCTCGATGGCATCACCATGGAGACCCCGACCACCCTCCAATCGTTGAGGTCTCGTCCTTAGGGTAAAAATCCAGATCTAGTTTGCTAGACCAGATGTCAATGGCGTCTTTGATGCCTCCTTGGAGGCGCTATCTCGGAGGGGTGACCCAATTGGAGTGCTTGACTTTGTCGCTATCCAGTAAGATGTTGGAGGGTTCTGGTGTGGTCCACATGCGTCACATGCTCGGTGTTGTGGCTCTAACATATAAAGTAAGAGTATCCAAAACTGAAACGCCGGGACCAAGAAGATATGTAACGTGACTGTGACAAGTGTTTACTTAGAAGTTGCCCCCGAGCGATACATAAAAGTTGCCCTCTAAGATATATCCAAGGGCTCCTCAGTATCGAATCCAAGGTAACTCATATTTTTTCTCAAGTAAAACAAATTAAATGAAGATTTTTTTTGATGCAAGCCATTGGACAAGCGTATCTAAATACAGATGTAATGCATACGTTACGACTTAAGATGAAATACATCGACGACCTTAACCTGCGTTTCCATGAAAGTTGTCCTCCAAGACACAATTAGGCGTCGAGGGCATATACGCATCTTAGCATGACTAGCACTCGAGTTAAAAAAGGCTTGATTTAACGCTTTGACGCTATCGAGTGGGATGTTAAAACATTTGGGTGTGGCCCACAGACAAGCGTCACAGGCTCAGTGGCATGGTTCTAACATATAAGTTAAGAGTATCCAAAATTGCAACGCGAGGCCATGAAGATATGCACAATGACCCCGACAAGCGTTTCCGTAAAAGTTACCCTCCAAGATATATCCAAGGCCTCCTAGCACCGAATCCAAGGCAACTCGTGATCTTCTCACGTAGAAAAACATTAAATGAAAGAGTTTCCTACGATTCAAGGCGTCGAATAAGCGCATGTAAATACACATCTAATGCATATGATACGACTTAAGATACGATGCATATAGGAGCCTTAACCCGCGTTTCCATAAAAGTTACCCTCCAATAGACATTTAAAAAAAATGCCCAATAGAGAGCTGGGTGCCGGGGGCATATATGCAATCAAGCATGATTAGCACTCGAGTTTAAAAAAGGCTTGATTCAACTCTTCATATTCGGTGGAGATTTAGGCGAGTCCCTAAACAAAAAGCTCGTTTCTTTCCCCAGATTCCTCTGGTGAAAAGGCGGCGAGGGGTTTTAAAGGGGACGCCGAAATGACGGATGAACACACCTACATCACCACCCCCTCTGCACGTGAACGCCCCTCTTTCTCTCTCTCGTCACCGTCACATCCTCCCCTCCTCTCCCCCTCCCCCCAAAACCCCAGCCGAAAAATTCCGTAGAGCGAAGAAGGCGACCGGAGAGTGGCAGCCAGCAGCAGCAGCAGCAGCAGCCAGGCGAAACAGCGCCTCTCTTGTCCCTTTCTCCCCCTTTTTAATCTCTCTCTCCTCCGCCCCCTTCCGGCAAGAAAAGCTCGGATTCTTGGGCGTTTCCCCCCATTCCCCTCCTCGATCTGAGACTTTTGTCCTCCCCAAATGGCCGCCTCCCGCTCCCACTGAACTCCACCGCCGGTACAACCTCCCCCTTCCCCGCTTCTTGGCTTCGCGCTGTCGGGGCTTCAGGGACTGCGCGCCGTGGTGCTAGCCCAATGGGTGCTGCAAGGGGAGGCGTCTCGGCGCTGCTCGTGGCCGCGCTCCTGCTCGGCGCCTTCGCCCCTCCGGCGTCCGCGGCGTCCTACCCCGCAAGTGAGCCCGGGCTTCTCGCTCTCTCCCCTTCCGCGTTTCTTGATTTGGTTCGGTCCTGACGAGCTTTCTTGGTTGCCGTCGCAGAGGTGGTGAGCGGGTTCCTCTCCAATGCGGCGTCGGCGGTGCTGAAGCGGCTGTGGTCGCTCAAATCGACGGTCAAGACAGGTGACTGCTGAAATCCCTCTCTTCGCCCGCGCCGCAACGCGCTTTCCAGGTTTCTTGAATCGGGATTTGCCTCAAACAATGTTGGTTTCTCTGGGTGTGGGGAGCAGCGAGCGGGGCCAAGTCCATGGTCAAGTACGAGGGCGGCTACACCGTGGAGACGGTCTTCGACGGCAGCAAGCTGGGGATCGAGCCGTACGCCGTGGAGGTCACCCAGGGTGGCGAGCTGCTCGTCATGGACTCCATGAACAGCAACATCTACCGGATCGCGCTGCCGCTGTCCCGATGTGAGCCCCCTTTCTTTTCTTTCCAGTGCTCCCTAAATTTGGAGTATCTAGTTAGTGCCTAGTGGGATTCTGCTAATCAGATGTATGCCAAGTGATTGGTCAGGGTTGGTGTTGAACTGCTGATGCTGTGGGTTGGTTGGAGTCATGAATTCTGCTCTGGCCTATCTCTTGATTGCGATGTATTTGTTAGTTAGCCGTGCGGAATTGCGACGTTTTTCATCTGTTCTTATTGCCTGGTTTGTTTCATTTGAAGAAGTAATTTGCACATGTAAAAGTGGGCAATTGGGTCGATAATTTGTAAGGTGTTCGATCCACTTGGGGTTATTTTAAAAACTTTGTGTTTTTTTTTTTTTGCGGGGTTCATGTTAATCTCTTCAAGTTGATGATATAATTTATAGCATTGGCAAGGACAAGTTGGCATGATGATATCCTGACTTAAGATGATTGTCCTATACAGCTTTACCCTGTTTTGTGATCTACCTTTTTTGTTTCTACATTTTCCATAAGGTGATGATGACATGGCTACCCATGTTCAGCAACAGATGATTTTGAGCTATATTGACCCTGGTTTCATCTTGTGGTCCTGATATGAACAAATGCAGATAGCAGACCTAAGCTTGTTGCTGGTTCACCAGAAGGAATTCCTGGTCATATTGATGGGAGGCCGCGAGAGGCCAAGATGAACCATCCAAAGGGATTTACGGTGGACGGCAGGGGTAACATATACGTGGCTGATGCTATGAACATGGCTGTTAGAAAGATCAGTGATACAGGTAAGCTAAAATGTCTTGTGGGGTATATGCACATGGTTTTGTCTGTTCCCTGAGCATCCTATGTCTGCCTTTTGGATTTTGTTGGGCTTTCCAACATGTATTTAGTAACTGGCACCTGCATCCAAAATTGCATTTGGAAGGATGAAAAGTGTAAACCAATATAACAAAGCCTATGTAAATTTGCTTAGTGTGATCTCTGAAAGTCATTGTGATGACTAAAATGCAACATGTTTTTATAACTTCTTGAAGCTCTATATACACATCACTTCTGATTTGCAGAGCACAACTGTGAGACAAAAAAATGAGAGAATACTGCTCTTTTGAATTCAAACCAATCTATTCCCGGAACATTATAATGTTCTAAAGCTGCATATAAGAATTTAAAATGAAACATCTCTGCTTTTTAACTTGATTAAGTTGCTCTAGTTAATCTATTGCATCACAACATTGCCTGCATAACACTTCTACTTGGTACTGTTAATACTATAATGCTGTCTTGCATTGTTACTCGTGTGCCCCAAATTTACCCATTCATCTGACTTAATCAGAAGCCTGACAGTTGAATTCTTTTAACCTGCATAATTATATCACCATCTTCAAATTAACTGTGTTTCTTTGCAGTAAAATTTAACCTAAATGCTCTCCCATCCCTATGCATGTTTCTTCTTGTCTAATTTATTATAAAAGAAGTACTTGACGTATTGCGTTGTGTCATTTAGGAGTTACAACTATTGCTGGTGGGAAATCAAGCAGAGGAGGGCATGTTGATGGACCAAGTGATGATGCAAAATTCTCTACTGATTTTGAAGTCCGTTACATTGCCAGTAGCTGCTCCCTTTTGGTGATTGACAGAGGAAATCAAGCTATTCGCGAGATTCAGCTCAACTTTGATGACTGTGTGTACCAGTATGAAGCTGGTTTTCCTCTAGGTATGTATTGTGCAATTATTATATGCCCTTAATAACTTGTTGTCGACACATACTATTTCTTCCTGAATTAGCTTTTTAACATTTGTACCGTATAGCTAACTACATAGGTTGTATTCTTACAGGAGTAGCACTGCTTCTTGCTGCTGCTTTCTTCGGCTACATGCTTGCATTGCTCCAACGCCGGGTTTTAGGGATGGTATCAACAGAGGATGTAAGTGCTTACTATTTCTTTTCTTTTTTTGTGAGGGAAAAACATCATGTAACTTGACTGCCAGATTGGCAGAGTTAGCAAATAAGGCAAGGGCTACAATGGACCATGGGCCTGCTGTACCCCAGCAGGCCAGCACATGAATATGTTGCCATCAGTCTTTTGTCACTCCTGGTACTGATGTCCATCATTCATTGGCCCCAGCCAACTTCTTTACTATGCCCGCACATAGCCCACAGTTACCAGATTGTTGGATAGCTAGTACACCAGTACAGCATTCTAGTTGAAATTGCTGGGTAAAATAACTTATTATCGGGAAGTTCACAGTGCTACCTAGCGGACCAGTTAACGCAACTCGGATGGAAGCTTGTACATATCTACACTTGCATTATTTGAATTGCCCAATCTTAATCAGAAGCTGCTTCCGATTAACTAGGTGGGGCATGTGAAATTTCTGCATAAATGCCCAATTTGTTTATTCTGTAAGGATAATCCAGTGAAATTTTTTCAAAACATAACACTGTAAATATCATAATTCTGTAGGTTTATGCTATCCTTCTCCTTATTGCTAAATTTGGAAATATGTGTCATGTTATTTGCATTTTCTTTTTGTGCAGTAGTGGGTTTTGGCAGGGATCTTGTTGCAGTAAATTTGATCACAGCATTGGCTTGAATGTAAATTATCTTGCAGGAACTCCAGACTCCAATGAAAGCCAGCATCGCAAGCGTCCCTCCATACCAGATTCAGAAGCCACTAAAGCCTTCCCTTCGACCGCCGCTAATCCCAAACGAGGACGAATCCGAGAAACAAGAAGTGGAAGAGGGGTTCTTCATCTCACTCGGCAAGCTAATCGGAGGAGCAAAATCATCCGTTGCAGAGATCGTCGGTGCAGCATTTTCCAGGAAGAAGCGCCCAAACGTCCACCATTACCAGCAGGGCAGAGCAAGCCCCTGGCCAGTGCAAGAAAGCTACGCCATCCCGCGCGACGAGACGCCTCCGGTGGTGGACACGAGGACACCAACCCCTCGCAAGAACTACGCTTTCATGTCCAAGGAGCCGGAGAAGATCCACCACATCCGGCAGGGCCGGACCGCGTACAGCGGCTGGAACAACGGGGAATCGCCCCAGCAGCAGCAGCAGGTGCATCACCAGCAGTACCTGCAGCACAACAGGCAGTACTCCCTGGGGCCGCAGACGTTCTACGAGCCGAGCTGCGAGGCGACGAACGAGATCGTCTTCGGGGCGGTGCAGGAGGTGGACAGCGCGCGCCGCGCCGTGGAGATCAAGCCGGTGAACCACTGCGACGCGGCGGCCTACGAGCAGAGCGGGCTGCGCTACCGCAGCGGCGGCTACATGGGCTAGACAGACAGCTAAACGCAGGCTGTTGTTCCTTTCCCCATTTACATGGTTAGATTTCGGTATTTTGCCGCCTCTGTTGTACTACCTGTAAGGCTGTGACAAGGAGAGAAAATGGAGCAGCAGCAGCTCCAGGTTGAATCGTGGATGGAAGGGAAAGCTGGGTTTTTGCTAGTAGAAGGTGGTGATCTTGGACTAATATATTGCCGAGGAATATATGTTATATGTATGTAGTTGAAATGTGTACTGGTCTGTTGGTCCTGAAATTCATCGTGTGGTGGATGACTTGTCGTCGCACCGGCCGCATGGTCGGGGCACTGTGCTGGAACATGCGCCGTCGCCCATGGGCATGGCAGACAGGCGTGGTGATTTGCTGCTCATGGTCATGGGGGTAGGGCAGGCACGGCTGGCAGTAGTACAAGGATTCAGTGTAAAAATGTGGTGGGCGGTCAGTCGCATGCTGCCACGCCGGCCCTGCTGGCTGCCCGTTGCTTATTCGTGTAAGCGCATGCGGCGCTACGGACGGCGCCGGGCAAGGGGGGCAAGGCAGTACGCATCGGCGCACTTCTACGGTCGTCTCTTTCCATAATTTCACACACGACTAGTCCTGGCCATCTCAGGCCCGGCCCTGTCGGCCCACCCAGGCCCGGCCCTAAAATCCAGGGCCTAGGCCCGATGGGCTTGCCCATGGGCCGGGCTTGGGCCTAAGTTTTGAGCCCATTAGTAGGGCCTGGACGGGCTTGGGCTTGGCATATTGGCATTTTAAGGAAGAGGCCTGGCCACGGCCCTAAGCCGGCTTTTAGGGCTTTTTACCAGATGGGCAGGGCTTGGGCTTGAAAAGTAGGCCCAGTGATAGGGCTTGGGAGGGCATGGGCCTCAGTTTTCTGCCGTGGGCTTTTTCAGGCCCGGCCCGGCCCATGGCCAGATATACACACGACCGATGCCAATGGAAAGATGCAGAGGCACGGCCCAGCGACTAATCTCTAGGATAAATAAACAGGGAAGCTGCCATGCACTACGTTTGGCGATTACCGCCCAAACCCCATTCACACCTCACTCATTTACTGTCCCTTTGGTTTCACTTTTTTTTTTGCGCATACGCTTCGGTTGCACTGATGGCCTCTCCACCACCGCGCTGCCCCAACCCTTGCCCCGTCCGCGATAAGCCCCACGAGCACTGGCTCGACGGCTTGATGCGATGTCCGCATCACTACCAAAGACATATGACGTGTTTGGTAGGCTGCATCCGTCCCAGTGGCGGTGCGAGAAATAAAATCATGGGTAGTAACTACAAAGTTGTATAGTTAAATATACAAATATTTTTATGTTTTTTTGCATGATTTATACTTGATGTATTACGTTTTTGCCAAAGAGCTGTGTAGTCAAGTGACTACACAGCCTAGACGTGGCTTCGCCACTGATCCGTCCCAACCAGGCCATGGCGATGCAAACTTGGGCATGCTTGGTTGACTGGGTTGCACCTGATTCGTGGGCCGCACGAACCGCAAAGCACCCCTGGGCCTGGCTGAAGGGGAACGGTCAAATCGGTCGTCTTTTCAGATCCAGGATCTAGCGAGTCATGTGTGTCCCTCACCTGCACGCCCGGTGAAGCGCGGGAGACGGACATGATATCTTGAATCTCATGAGTGCCTCTCACCGCCGCTTCGGTCTCGCCGATTGCTGCTCCACCACCTTGTCGCCCCAATGGGGGGGGGCATGGACCATGTTCAGTTGGCAAGGGCTCAGAAGTCCCCCTTTCCCTTCTGCCCGAGGCCGTGGTCCTCGGCTATAGCGCCCATCAACCTTCGTTGCTCCTCCAACAGCGGCAGGGACGATGGTAGCATGGATGGGGCTGCAGGTGCTAGCACATCTGCGCACCCGGAGTGGGGATTTTGACCCGCCTACGAGGGTTTTCTTCCCTTGCTCCGGCACAATCCGATGCTCCTCCCGCCGCTACATCGAATGCGGCACCGGTAGGGGCAGGGTCATCGGCTGCGGGTTCCGGCACATCCACCCTTGTTGGGTCGTTGTTTCGGGTTTGCTCTGGCGTTGTCCATGACTGCTCCACCTCCGGCGGCACCGGCAGTTAACACAGTAAGTACAACACACATCTCTCTTTTCATATTCGATTTTTGGTCCGGTTAGGTTTTTTGGGGTGGTTGTTTTGATTTGGTATGATTTGATCCAAGTGGTGAGGACTATGATCCGTTTAGTACTACTAGTATTGCTAGGATACGACTCAACTGATTGATAGGATTGCTACGAACATAGTATAGGTTCATGATTATGATTAGTGTAGGATTGCTTGCATAGAATGTGCATGTCTATGATCAGTATAGGACTGCTAGGATTGGTACATGTGCTTGCTATGTGTCCATGCGTATAATGTGCATGATCAATGCATTGATCAAGCCAATGCACATTGCTATGATCAGTTCATTTGATCATACGAATGCACATTGCCATGATCAGTTCATTGATGTACATTGTAAAGGTAGATAGTCCATTTTGCTACGCTACCAACCCGTGTCGAGTGGGATGTCATCGGTGGTGGCGTCCTCCACCGAAAGTCTTGGAAGACGTGATCTACGGATAGAGATGTCGGGGAGGAGGGAGGCAGCGGTGGCGTTGGCGGTGATGTCTCTACCCATGCTTGGCCGCAGGCTGTTCTACCTGTAGATCAAGAACAATGACGACCTCGCCTTCCTGGTTGCCCCGAAGGCTTTTCAGCCAGTCCCGAGGAGGTGATTCTAGTATTCTACATTCGGCTGTCTCGTGGCGTGCCGCTCACCGCTCGCAAGTGGTGTAACTACTGGGTGCAGGTTCAGCAGTTGGGCAACAAGGAATTGATGGAGCAGTGCTAGAGCAACTCCTGCTGAAAGGACCTCGTGCTTGCCGGCGATATACCCGTTGTCAAGATAAACACATTTTGCTGGAAACTCTGAATATTTTGCTAAAAACTAATGATATTTTGCTGACTTAAAACTGTACCCTCCAAATGTAGGTATCTGTGTGATAGCTAATGTGTTGTGTTAATTGTGTGTTTTATGTGATGTTAATGTGTTATGTGCTTGCTAGTGCTAAGATCGCCATTTTTGAAAGGGATGAGCAAAACAACACATTGCACACAACCAAACAGTTGTGGTTTGCATTTGTTCACTCTTAAACCACACATGCCGTCCAAACAACACAACAGACACAAAATTGATCAACGGTGAAATGCAAGGGACCGAATGAAACAAATTGCACAACATGGCCCACAGCTTGTTTCTACTTAGCCAGGCTAAGTCGGGCCATAGATACAAGAGGACCATATTTTGATGCAAGCAACCAAACATGCACATAACGTCCCTCGTTAAAGGAACTATACCAGGATTCAGAATGTGTGCAAATGTTACACACTTCCCCTGCTCTTTTGTTGCAGATCAGTAGATGAACATCCACAAGATAAGTTTTTCTTTTTGCGCAAAAGCATCCTGCCAAACTCAAGTTCAGATACTACAATGCTTTGACCATCATCCCCTCAAACAGTGATCTCATCTCTCTAAGTGCGGGGAGAAAAGTTCCATACGTTCAGTTACATGAATTCAACACATTACACTGGAGTGCACAACCTATAGCTGTGCTCGCCCATTTCTCTTTGGCTCCGTTCTTCTGTTCTTCCTTGTTTTACATTGATCCTATTTCCGCCTGTCCTTGGCCCTTTTGAATGTTTGCTTGCCCTTGTTCTTCCACTTCTGGTTGCCTCCGGGTGTCCGGGCTACCTGAATTTCCCTTACCTTACGCATCCTGCAATTGAACGGAGAGCCATGTCGTTCAGTTTCAGGAATTCTTAAATGGAAAGGTGCATTATCTACCAACTTTAGTCATTTAAATACAGTGTATAAATTTAGTTTTCTTCTTTTCAGAGACTCGAGAACTTCTGATATGCTACAGTTTGAATCTATCCCCTCAAACTTCAAAAGTAGATGGTGATTCATTTGCTCGAATGCTGCGTCACAACCCAGCTCCAAACCAATTAAAGGCTCTAGTCTATTTTACAGTATGGTTCTGTTGTTGTATAACAACCGATGAACTCTTCGATCTGGAGGGCCATATGCAATTAATACACAAAAACTTTTACTGGCAGGTGACAACAAGACTCCAGTATCACTGCACGTGGATAGAAAAGGATGATGGGCTTACCTGTAGTTCTTGAGTTTTTGGTCAGATAACAGCTCATCGACCAAGGTCTGCTTCCGTTCATGCTTTGTCAACCTACTTGAGTAGAACTCAGATGCAGGCTCAATAACCGTTCCAACCTAAACCCATCATCAAAATATTCAGCACATTAACTACTGATGAGCATTCACAAATTTTCAATGATATGGTATCCAAAATATTTAATAAAGCTCGCGATACGACCACTTACTTGGAAATACTTCGGAAGAGCCTTGGATTTACCAGACCTCTTGAAATGCCTTTTAGGGTCCATTACATGCCTCAGCTGCAAAACATATGTCGAACATATTGTGCTTAAGCTACCAAAACATTAAAACTCAAGAATAAGTAGATGGCCCTGTCTAACATTGTGATTCAACATTTACATAGTATTTCAACTCACGATGTTCAGTTCTTAAAAGTAACACAGTCCGACCAGATTGCAATACTATCCGATAAGCCTCCAAAGATGGCGCATGTTCACAAGCAAATGCGGAATGCTAAGTGTTCACTAAACCATACATGCTTGCATAATGGTTAAATTTCATTCTATTGAGAGCAGACAAAAGGAAAGCAGTAGTACTTTGTTTTAGGGGAAGCCTGGTTATCCTAAATAACACACAAGCAGATGCTCTACTTTCACTCGAGCACTACTACACACTTATAAAATGGCTGATGCTTGCCCGTCAAGAATTCAGGATCACCTTCCTAAATGCTAAATTAAACAGGCGGTTTTCTGTTTTCCCAAGTTACATAATGGAGCCCCACCCTGACTTAATACTACTGAGAACAGCGCACCTAAGTGTAATACCATACCTGCAAAATCTCAAGGTCTTTCTTCAACTCGGGAGTGATGCTCGGCGCCGGCATGTCGAACCTGAAAAACGATGCAGATCATAAGCAACCACACATCCAAGAACCCAATAGAAAATTTTCTAATTCAGAAGCGCGACTCAGCTTACCAGCCCTTGCCGGTGGTGTCCTTGACGTTCTTCCTCGCCATCTTGTTGACCTTCCTGGGGTCCCTCGGGGGCACGTAGAGCCCGTCCACGAGATCGTTGCTGGGCTTCCAGAGAGACTCCTGCGCGTCAATGCTCGGGGTCGGCGCCGAGCCCTTCTTGCTGCCGCCGGCCGCCGCCAGGGAAGGCAGCTGGGGCGCCCACGACAGGCCGATCGGCGCTGCCGCCGCCGACGACATCGCTCTCCGAGCCCTTGTAAGCCTGGATAGCTGCTGCTTCTCTTGCCCCGGCGTTGTTGGGTTACGCGGCGGCGGCGGGGGCGGGCGGTGGAGGGGAAGAGGAGGAAAATCAATGAGGCGGCGGGGTAGGAGGGAAGACTGCGACGGGGGAGAGGGGAGGGGACTAGGGCTAGAGACCTCCTATTTCCCCTGCGCGCACTTTGGGCCAGCCCATATGAGGGAGACGCGACCCTTGTTTTTCTTCTTTCGTTTATTTTGTTTTTTACTTTCCAAAATTTGAGAAATGTTCACGTGCCCCAAATTCGGCAAAACAATGTTCGAGGTAAAAAAAAATCCGAATTTATAAAACATTCAATAATTTGAAAATAATTTCCTAATTCTAACAAAAATGTTCCTGTATATAAAAAAATGTTCATCAATTTGAAAAATGTTCTTTAATTTCAAAAAATATTCACAAATTTGAAACATATTCTCGTATTTCCATAATTTTCAAGAATTCGACAATGTTCCAAATATCAAAGACATTTTCATGGATGCAAAACAATTTTGAATTTGAAAACAAAACTCCCGATATTTCTAAAAATATTTGTGAATTTGAAAATTGTTTTTCTATTTCAAAAAATATTCACAAATTTGCAAATTATTCTTGAATTTTAATAAATTTTCATGGATTTAAGAAATGTCATAACCTTTAAAAGTTCAAAATTTCAAAAAATTCTGGGTTTAAAAAACTTCATGAATTTGAAAAGTATTCCCGAATTAAAAAAAAAGATAATTGTATGATTTTTTTAAATCGTGAATTCAAAAAGTTATTCCAAAATTGAAAAGAAATATTTGAGAATTCTATTTCCCCCCCTATATTTAAAAAATGTTCTTCGATCCAAAAAATGTCCACAAATTCAGAAACAATCCTCCCAAATTTCAGGAAATGCTCTTGGGTTAAAAAATTGTTCAGGGATTTGAATATATTCTCGGGTTTCAAAACTTGCTCATAAACTTGAACTTTCACTGTATTTCAAAAAAGCTTCAAGGATATGAAAATTATTCATGAATTTGGAAAATTATGTGTGACTTTCAAAAAGTTCATAAATTTTACATACATGCACGGATTTGTAAAAATGTCATGAGTTCAAAAAGGGTTCAGTTTGAAAAATAATAATCACATATCTGAAAAAAGAAAACCCATAAAAGGCAAAGGGAAAATCAGAAGAAAAAAAATAAAGGAAAATCTATGGGGAGAAAAAATGGAATGGGCCAGCCCATAGAGAGGATGGGGTTGCGCAGGAGAGTGTCGCTATCCGAAGACCTACATGTGAAATAGGAAGCTCTCTAGGGCTATAGGAGGAGATCCGCAAACATGGAGTTATTGGGACGTGGCTTGACATGTCTTCTTCCCGGCCTGGAATTGAAATTTCACGGGCTGTAGTGGGCCTAGTTTTTGTCATGATGTCTTATTTGCAGATCACAACATGTTATTTTTCATGTCAACTGCCGAGGGGGCGGAAGAAGTATCAAACCTCTTGAATATTTAATGCCAAGCTTTGGGTCAATGTGTGAACAAAGAGAAATCATCAATCTGTTTTGAATAAAGGTTGTCCGCAATAAACTCATGACGTGGTGAAGGCTACCCTTGAAGTTTTTAATAAATTTGTGAATGAAAGCTACTTAGGTGTGCCCACCGCAGTTGGAACAAGGTGAGAGGATAGATGGAGAAATTATTATCCTCAACTGTGAAGGATGTATTAATTAAGTCCATTGTACAAGCTATCCTGGTTTACTTGATGGTGCTTTTCTGCCTTCCCAAGGTCTATGTGAGCATATTAATTCCATCCGCAAAATCTGGTGGGGTAGTGAGAAGGGAGAAAGGAAGGCATTTTGGTTTCGTGGGAGACTATGACAAAACCCAAATATATGGGCGGACTTGGCTTCAGGGATTTGGAACTGTTTAATTTGTTTGGCTCAACAATGATGAAGAATCTTGCAGGAACCAACATCCTTGAATGTAAGAATTTCGAAGGCATTTTATTTTTCGGAGCCATATATCTTGGAGGTCGAGCTTGAATCACATCCTTCTCAAATTTGGCGTGCTATTCTTAATGGAAGGGAGGTTCTGAAAATGAGCTTAATGCATGGAATTGGTGATGGACGCACTATTGGAATTTGGGTAAAAAAATTGGCCCCCTCGGGACATCATGATGCAGCTGTTGATGGCCTTAGTACCAGATCCCCTCGGCTAGTATATGAACTAATTGGCGAGATGAGTGCATCATGGAGTGAGACAGCAATTCGGCAGGTTATGCTGCCTATGGATGCTGAGAAAGTCCTTTCTATTTTGTTGTGTACTTCCTGGGTTCCGAACTTTTGGGTATGGCAATTTAAAAAAAAAGGTTTTCTTTCTGTGTATTCAACATATGGAATGCTTGTTGCAACAAAGGCTCACCGTGAGAATTGGTTAGATGAGAACGTAGGAGTATCAATTGTTGTGAACGAGAAAATGGGTGGACTTTTCTCTAGAAAATCCAAGTTTGTCAAAGCTCAAGGTTTTTTTATGGCATTTGGCTCACTAGTCTATCCCTACGGCTGATGTGCTACAACACCAACATATGGCCACAAGTAGTGCGTGTAAGATGTGTGGAATGGAAGATTCTTGATGTCTAGATGCGTTTGGGCTCTACGATGAGATGGTTGAACACATGAGCAGGAACATCGAACCAGATGCAAAAAATGGATATTCTTTATGTATGAATTGTTATCACATGTGGAGTTTACACTCATGGTGGTTAGCTTGTGGGCTATTTGGTCAGTGAGGAGGAAGGAATACATTAGGAAGTTTTCCAAAGCCTGTCTACAACACATTATTTTATCAAGAACTTTATTGAAGAAACTAAAATTATCAAGAAAACTCATGATCCCTCAAATCTCATAGGAACTCCGGTGCAAAGAAGATGGGTGGCGCCTCAAGTGGGTTTTGCTAAGGCGATTTCTGCTGCAGCTTTTTCACGGAGTAGCCTAAGCAGCGATATGTAGAGATGCCGACGACATCTATCTTATGAGCTTCAGCATTTGTGTATAAATGCATATTTGACCTGGTGTTGGACGAAGCAATTGGATGTCGAGAAGGCCTCTGCCTGACAACAGATTTGGCGCAGCACAAGATTCACATTGCCTTGGATTGCCAAGTTGTAATTGCTAATATTAGCAACGTGGGCATGGGCTTTCATTCATGCAGCCATCATGAAGAAGATTGTGCAAAGTTCTGATTCCTTTTCAGACTGTCTTTTTACACATGAGTTGCATCATAATAATTACGAAGCTCACAACATAGCTAGATTCGTGAGTTCGTCCAGTCTAGGACGCCATGTGAGGTTTGTGATTCCCTTTGAAATCCTGTAGTCCCTCTGTCTGGAAATAAGTGGCGTTGTTTTAGTTCGAATTTGAACTAAAACATCGCCACTTATTTCTGGATAGAGGGATATAACATTTCAGTTAACCAATAAGGCTTAGCGATGTTGCCTAAAATAGACTTTGTTTTTCCACCGTGTTTTCGTTGGTTTCCTTATGCACTCGAACTCGTTTAAATTGTTTTCATAAAGTAGAGGTGGTTTACACGAGATATGATGTGTGTACAACCACCAATATTTGTGGTTCATTCAATGTTAGATTTACACTAGAGGGTGCATATGTGGCGTGTTGCTGGTAGTTTTATGTATACCATTTTTTTATTTTGTTAAAACATTTATCTATTTGGCCTTGGTTTGTTGTGTCATTTTTTTCTTTTCTTATGGAAGTTAGTTGAATGGGAATTGTTATTGGTTGAAACATAATAAAAGGACATGAAGTTCCTTTTTTGAAATTAGGAGTCTTAATTTACAACTTGTTGAAATTGATAATTAGGAGTCTTAATTTACTACTTCCTGAAATTGATCATTTTGGAGCAATACGTATAAATTTATTGGTTTAGGTCCATTGCTCAAGACTACATGCTTACAAAATGGTTGCTCTGCATCTATGGAACTTGAGACAACTCTTTAGATCACGCATCACCAACTCTATTTCCGATGCGGTGATTGCGCGTCTAGTTGTAAAACCTGGTCCCATGATCTATCTCCAACATCTCCAGCAGTGTAATCTGTGTAGTAGAAAATTAATTTGCATCAGTGTAGCGTTCTGCGTGCCCTAACGAACAGCCAGGATCCCTGCTCCATCATACGCTCCCAACCGTCAAAGCACGCTACCTGAAAAACAAACAAATTAGAGACAACAGGGCGGAAGCAGATCTCTTGCGTCAAATTCGATGCAGCATGCATGTCACGGTAAAAGGCCACACGACTGAAGTTTTTTTTTCTTATGTATGAACCCTAGCTAGAGCAAGCCATCTCACACTCCTTGATTGTAGGGTCATCATCATCATAAATCCGAAGGTCGTCAAACACCTCATCGTTAAAATCCAGTTGGTCAAATATTCACCAAGATCGGTTTTAGAGATAGTGGCAGAGCTACACCCCAGGCGAGGAGGCCCAGGCCCAGGCCCAGGCCGTGGCACAGAAAGCCTTCATGTATTATAGCATTTTTGCACTGTTTCACATTGTAGATCACTGTAGCACTAGAACAGGCCAGGGACCCAGTGCTAGCCTGGCTCCGCCTCTGTTTAGTGGTAATCCTCGCGCCGCCCCTTGTCGCCGACTAGGCGTCAGCAGGGGTGACACCGAAGCAGGGGACGAGGGGGAGTCGAACGGTAGGCGCTTGATGTAGAAGCCTAGGCCCGTGGAGAAAATGTGGACAAAGATTCAGTGGCGGTCGAACCGATGGAGAGGACATGAAACCCTAGCCGCGAGCAAGGGGACTCGTTTGTCACTATTGTTTTCTAGGCTGGTTCTTACTTTGATGTGATGTAGGTCTGCTTCTCCAAAAGCAACATTTTATTTTATATATATGCAATATCTTTTGAACTCGACAGTGGTAAGTACCATTTTAATATTTGCCCCTCTTTTGGGCCTGGGGGTCGCCCGGCCTATGGACCAGCCCTCAACAACATTGCATACAACTACACATAACACATCGAAAGAAATTGATCCGTCGAATTCGGCAATGGCGATGACACGTCGGGGAGCCACCTTGTATTTCCAATACTGCACCGACATGTGTCCTGGGTGCTTAGCTCTCTCTCTCTCTCTCTCTCTCTCTCTGTGTCTGTGTGTGTGTGTGTCTTGAATCCCTAATCGCGAGCGTAGGGGACTCGTTTTTCACTATTGTTTTTCAGATCGGTTCTTAATTTGATGTGATGCAAGTATGCTCCTCCAAAATTAACATTTTATTACATACATATATGCAATAATCTTTTGAACTTGATAGTGGATAGTACCATGTTTAATATTTGCCCCCCCCCCTTGGGCCCCAACCTATGGAAGAACCCTGAGCAGCATTGCATATAACATATCGAAAGGAATTGACCTGTCGAACTCAGCAAAGATGACGACATGCCGGGAACCACCTTGTATCTCCAACACTACACCGACCGGCATCCTGGGTGCTTTTTTTTGGCTCGACCGACACAGTTGTCCGGTTCATTTCGAGTGACTTCTTATGCATACTAGCAGAATGCCCGTGCGTTGCTACGGACTATTCACCATGTTATCTTCAACATCCGGGTCCAGAACAAAAATCCCATCCCACGATGCATCTTCCCCCTTTCTGTCAGAACCTCTCTTTCCCGCTCGGTTTCCCGTTGTAGCGGGACATTTCTAGCTGGAGCCACTTCCTTTAAAACCAGATGACGTCCACCTCATCTTCGTCCTGCATTGCAACAGAGGTGAAATTTTTCATGTTTATAACAGAGTGGGTTAATCTAACACATACTATTGACATAAAACGACAAGTAACTATAAAAATCACTCTCAGAGGTCCATTCAACTTTGCAAATGCACACTGACATCGGAGGCGAGTGGAAATGTGAACATATTCCTAGTCATCAATATGCTCTACCTCCAGAACACGTACCATTCATTGCTACAAGGAATAATTGTCGTTCTTCTCTTTCTCGTCATTACCTGCATCTTCTAATTCTAGCCTCTTCGCCAACAAGCAGCACGTCAACATTAGTGTGTTCGTCATCAACGCCTCATCTTCTTCTTTCTCATTCCTTGCCAGCTTTAGTTCTCATTCCTAATTGTTTTCTAGAATATTATTTCTCCAACACCGTAGACCACTTGTGTGGCTTTAGTTCTTTTTCCTTATTATGCTTGGAACACACCTCTTTTCTACAATAGCATGCATCACCTGACCAATGTTGTGTCAAGTTGTCCTCACCTGCGAACGTTTCGACAACAGTCGGCGTGTGTACATCCTGTATAGCATAGTCGTCATCCATCATGGGGAACACTAGATCGCGCATGTCGCGAGCTCATCGTGGTCGTTGTCCATGTTGACAAGCGGTGCTCGGTTATGTCGCTGAGAGCCCGTTGATCGTACGCCCATAAGAAAAAAAATATATATGTTATTTTTGTTGTATTAGGAAACTTGTGATTGCCGATTAATAGTAGAGATAATAATAAATGGCGTAGCGTGTCGGAGTAGTGATTTGTTATGCGGGAATATCTAATTTTGTTTTGGAAGGTTATTAAGAAATATCTTATGTCTATCTTTTAGGAAGGTGATCTCACATATATGATGCGATTTCTGAATTCTTAATTACCTGCTATTTATGTACTCCCGCCGTCCCAAAATTCTTGTCTTATATTTGTTTACATACGGATGTATCTATTCACGTTTTATTGGTAGATACATCCGTACCTAGATAAATCTAAGACAAAAATTATGACACGGAGGGAGTAATTGAATTGAATCAGCACCTGCCAAGGCAAGCACGAAACAAGATCCCCTTAATGTGATTTGGTTTTTTAACGGGAGGGAGAAAAACCAGCGGAAGGGGTGGTGAGAGATGGGACGAAATAAAACCAGACGAAAAAAGACCATACCAGGCTACCAACTCCTCCATTAAGAGTAGAGATGTATATGGTTCCCAGTTAATTTAGTTCTCGTTTCGATGAAAATAGATTTCCACAAATGAATCTTCTTATCCAAACAAATATACTCCTACTATTTCTGACTCGTAGGAGTAGTAACTAGGTCAATCGGTCTCTTCCAGAGATGATCGGGTCGCAATTACACCACTCCAGATAAGCACACCATAAATATTCAACGATAGTACATGTGTGAGATTTGGTAAGACCCATTTTTTTTAAGGAATCATTTTTTTTCTTGAGGAATCTTTACAAGCCGATCAACCAGCTTCCAACCCGCACCACACGGACTCGTATGTCCCGGGGACACACGCGCGCTATTTATATCCATCAGTCCTCGAAAACTTTTCCGTCGACCCAGATGTCGTGAGTTGTGACGACTCGCTTATGCATGCTCGTGGACGATTCCTCCAGCTTCGCTAGCCGTCAATCATGGTAGGGATGGCGGTCGTCGACGTGCCCGAGACGGCGGTGGGGGCGGCGGCGCCGCGCGTGCCCGTGCCCCCGGCACGGCCGTTCCTCCACATCCTCGGCGCCCACCTGAAGGAGACCTTCTTCCCCGACGACCCGTTCCGAGCGGTGGCGCGTGAGGACGGGCACGGCCGGCGCGCCGTGGCCGCGCTCCGCTACCTGTTCCCGTGCCTGGAGTGGCTGCCGTGCTACACCCTCGGCGCGCTCCGGTCCGACCTCATCGCCGGTGTCACCGTGGCCAGCCTCGCCGTCCCCCAGGGCATCAGCTACGCCAAGCTCGCCGATCTCCCGCCCATCATGGGACTATGTAAGTGCATATACATACATGATGTACCCAGGCCGCCGGTATGCGTGCACGCGCGTGCGGCGCGACATTATTGCCGAATTAACTCCACGTACGTTGTGCAGACTCTAGCTTCGTGCCGGCGCTGGTATACGCGGTGATGGGAAGCTCCAGGGACCTGGCGGTGGGGACGACGGCGGTGGGGTCGCTGCTGTTCCCTGCGTTGCTGGGGAAGGAGGCGCCGCCGGCGGAGAACCCGGAGCTGTACATGCACCTGGCATTCACGGCCACCTTCTTCGCCGGCGTGTTCCAGGCCGGCCTGGGCATCCTCAGGCTGGGCTTCGTGGTGGACTTTTTGTCGCAGGCCGCCATTGTCGGGTTCATGGGCGGCGCCGCCACGGTGGTGTGCCTGCAGCAGCTCAAGGGCCTCCTTGGCCTCCAGCACTTCACCAGGGCCACGGATGTCATCGCCGTAATGCGGGCGGTCTTCTCGCAGACCCACCACGTCAGTCAGCCACACCTTCCGTCCCAATGTCTCAACTTTGGTACAACGGTATCAAAGTTGAGATACTTATTTTGGGACGGAGGGAGTATACTTCTACTTGTATTTGATCTGACAAGGTTGTTTGTGTTGCGTTTTGCGTGCCATATCTCATATGTATGCGATTGCAGTGGCGATGGGAGAGCTTGGTTCTCGGGTGTTGCTGTCTCATTTTTCTGCTCATGACTCGTTTCTTCGTAAGCTCCTTGCTGAGTTCTCCTCTCTTTTAAAGTTATAAGCTCCTCTTGAGAAGTACAGTAGGAAACTAGATTTGATATTTGTGCTGACAACAGAGCAAGAGGCGACCCAGGCTCTTCTGGGTGTCGGCTGCGGCACCGTTGGCGTCACTCATCGTTGGAAGCGTCCTCGTGTACCTCATCCATGGCCAAAACCATGGCATCCAAGTGGTAAACTCGTCAGCAAACACAAATGCTAGTTAATTACTCCTTCCGTTCCCAAATATAAGGTGCCAATTCTGTAATTTTATTGCACATCCAGATTGGTAACCTCAAGAAGGGCATAAACCCGTCGTCCGCGAAGAGCTTGATCTTGTCGCCGCCGCACATGATGGTCGCTCTCAAGACCGGCATCATCACCGGCCTCATCGGCCTCGCCGTAAGCCTCCTCCTGTGTCCTGACTTCAGTTCGTGCTGCTTGAGCTCATCACAACCGTGACACAAATATTTGTGTGCGCATGTTCATACAAATATAGGAAGGGATCGCCGTGGGGAGGAGCTTCGCCATGTCCAAGAACTACCACGTGGACAACAACAAGGAGATGGTCGCCTTCGGGCTGGCGAACATCGTGGGGTCCTGCACCTCGTGCTACCTCACCACCGGCCCCTTCTCGCGCTCCGCCGTGAACGTCAACGCCGGCTGCAAGACCGCCATGTCCAACGCGGTGATGGCGGTGGCGGTGGCCGTGACGCTCCTCTTCCTGACGCCGCTGTTCCACTACACCCCGCTGGTGGTGCTGTCGGCCATCATCATCTCGGCGATGCTGGGCGTCTTTGACTTCCCCGCCGCCGTCCGCCTGTGGAAGGTGGACAAGCTCGACTTCTGCGCCTGCCTCGGCGCCTACCTCGGAGTCGTCTTGGACAACATCGGGATCGGACTCTCCATCGCGGTATGGACAACATCGGGGTCGGACTCGAGTCAGAAGGAGTCAGAAGCATGGACTCGTGTTGACCTGAAACATTGTGTGTATCTTTCAGGTCGGGATATCGGTTGTCCGGATCCTGCTGTTCGTGGCGCGGCCGAGGACGACGGCGCTCGGCAAGATGCCCAACTCGACCATGTACAGAAGGATGGACCAGTACGCCATGGCGGAGAGCGTGCCCGGAGTGCTGGTGCTGCAGGTCGACGCGCCCATCTTCTTCGCCAACGCGAGCTACCTGCGAGAGCGGTGAGTAAAATCCAATATAATGCCTAGTAGTATATATAAAAATATCTTGGAGTATTTTCTTAGTACTAATTGAACTGCAAAATTTTCTTATATTTAGTTATATAGAAAATAGTATATTGTTTATATATATGTATAAATATAAAATTATTTTTAAAATATACTACTCCCTTTGTTTCAAAATAAGTGACTCAACTTTGAATTAACTTTGTACTAAAGTTATCACAAAGTTTATTTTGGGATGGAGGGAGTAAAATTTATGGATCACATGCAAAAATATTATATAACTCGCTTTGGAAAATCTTAAATATAGTTACCTAAACATATTTATAAAATGATAAAGTAATATACATATACCACCACATGATTTTTGAGGGAATTATATACTACTATGTGATAGTACTATAAGAACGTGAGTGTAACTATCATCGGATGATAGGATCTACTCCCTCCGTCCGGAAATACTTGTCATGAAAATGAATAAAAGGGATGTAATACATCTAGATACATCCCTTTTATTCATTTTGATGACAAGTATTTCCGGACGGAGGGAGTACTATGGAACTCTACTATGGCAATAGTGACATCTGGTTGTGCTTTAGGATCTCGCGGTGGATCAACGAGGAGGAAGAGCGGATCAAGGCCACGGGTGAGCAGAGCCTACAGTGTGTCGTCCTGGACATGGGTGGTGAGTTGTTCTAGCACTCACGAGTTTTAAATAATACTCCCTCCGTTCCTAAATATTTGTCTTTTTAGAAATTTCAACAAGTGACTACATACGGGGCAAATGGGTGAATCTACACTTTAAAATAAGTCTACATACATTCGTATGTTGTGTCCATTTAAAATGCCTAGAAAGACAAATATTTCGGAACGGAGGGAGTACTATGTTCTTTCTTTTGCATCTCGAATAGAAATGGTGAACGGATGAAGAAATAGGAGAAATGTACCTTGCTTTATTAGTTATATATAAATAAAAAAGAAAATAAAAAAGATATAGGTATAAATATAACATGCACCTTCTTGAAAATGCAAAACCTGTAAAAGAAATAATCGTTTCTGAGAACCGCTCCACGGTTTTTCTTTCTATGCAGCCGTCGCTGGCATTGACACAAGCGGAACGAAGCTCATAGAGGATCTCAGCAAGAGCCTGCACATGAAGAATATTCAGGTACACAGTAAATATAAACATGTACAACTCAGACCTTTTATTTAAAACATATACAACTCAGACCTTGTGCAACTCAATTTGATGAGAGGTATTTCTGGGTATCTGCGTGTTTTTTTTGCTCGAACCAATTGCCGGGATGACTGACTGCATCGGGTGGTGCAGATTGCACTGGCAAACCCAGGGAGTGAAGTTATGAAGAAACTGGACATGTCCAAGGTGCTCATGCGCATCGACGACGAGTGGATCTTTCAGAAGGTGGGTGACGCATGCGACTACGCGCTGCTCAACTGTAAGATAGCAACTGTTCAGCACAACATTGTGTGAAACTATTTTTGCCATGAAGTGTTTTGTCACGGAGACGCACTTTTGTAAAAACAACACTACATGTGATGGAGTAAAGTATGTTTCAAATCTTGAAGTAGAAGCATCCACGCGTCTTGTCGAACCTTTTTTTGTTCCTAGTGTTTCTCCTTTGCTTCTATATTCATGGATCAAGTGGCGAATTAAGGAGGCTCGAAAAGGTTTAGGATACATCTTATAAAGGCATATCAAATAATTATTAATAGACTAAGGAGTGATTTAATTTGGAAACTCTAACCATCTACTTGTATTCCATATGTATCGCTAAAGGTATTTTTGAACATGATGTGGTTGTTCTTGGTCCTGGACCGTGTAGTTGTGATGACATGGCATCAAAGAACACTAAACCAGATTTACATATTTACCAACTGAGATGATATCAAGCAGTTTGCGATTGTTTGATGTTATGTATACATATGTAATTTTTTTTGAAATCGCCAACGTATCTGAATAGTCCCCCTCGTCAGGCAAAATAAATAAGTAAATGCAAACTGAGTAATAGAAAACCAGCAAAATACAAATTTACTTGTGTTTAAGTTTTCAAGTTCCCTACGGTTTAAGAGAAGCTTGAAAAATGACGGAATTTTCAAATCCAATGAGATTGTATTTTTGACCTCCTTTCCAAATAGTTTATCAGAATGATGCAAATGATACGCTGTTGGAAAGCTGCTAAAAGTGTGTTTCGTTCTCATATTGATTCCTTTTCAATTCCAAACTATCTAAGTGTAATTTGAAAAATGGCGAAGTTTGAATGATATTTTATTTGTGGCCCCATTACTAAACGGTTTATGAAAATTTTAAAAATGATAGGGCGTTGGCAGAGCCAGTCTTGAGTTTTCTGGGACCCGGGGCGAAACAACAAACCGGGGACTCTAAATATGAACATCAAAATAGTAATCTCCAATTTTGAAAAACTTCTCTTGGAATGAACTTTGTGCAAGTTTTATGTTTTTCTGCTTGTTCAACATTATATTCGAAATAATATGTATTAGTAGGAACCAATAATGTTTTCTATAAGAAAATTGTTTGGACACTATCCTTCATTGATCCGCAAATCCATCTGCACTCGTTTACAACATTATCCTCTTTTTTTTAACCTTATTATGGTCCTAATTAATCCGGAAAAATTAACCATCTACACTAAGATTTAATTTTGTAGCATGTCGGGCGTTGTCTTCACATCTCGTTGATGACTTCTCAAAAATAAATTGAAAGCAATTTCACATTGCATGAACACACAACCACTATCTTTCAATTGGCAATTTAAGCCGACCAAGAGGCGGAAAGCAAATTATACTACGAAAATTTGCTTAATAGTTTTATATACTTGGATGCAGCACATGTAGTACTTGCCCCCTACGAGCATATTGAACTCTCAACCCATCCACTGATCCATGAACTTTTGTGTCAAGCTCGGAGGATTGAACATTAGTGGAAAAAGTGCTAGCCACGACTTTCGTTTGTGGTGCGCCATTTTCCATTCATGCCAACACTATTATTTTTAGGACGCCGATAAGTGCCACATGTGTGGGCGTTTGAGGATCCGCCCACACATTTTATGTGGTGTATAAGAGGAACAGCCCACACACCTACGTGTGGGCAAAACAAATAATGCCCACACACCTCTTTTCCCCCTCCCGATCTCTCTCACACGCATGCGTGTGGGCGAAATAGATAACGCCCACACGCCCCGTACGTCAGGCCTCGTACCTCGTGGTCTCGCACGCCCCGTGTGACAGTCACCGCGCACCTGTAGTTGCCATGGTCTAGACCCTCGTCCATCTTCGTTAACTGCAGTTGCCATGTCGCTGAACTACGGTTGCCATGTCGGACAATTACAGTTGCCATGGTTGCTTAACTGCAGTTGCCATCTCATGTCAAAAGTTCCAGATGCCATTTTTGGGCAACTGTGGTTGTTGCTATGTATGGTCTGGTTTACTATAGTTGCCATGATTTGAAAACTTTAGGGGTTTGCCACCTACTAACACTAGGCAGTTGCCATGTATGGTCTGGTTTACTACAGTTGCCATGATTTGAAAACCTTAGGAGTTGCCACCTACTAACACTAGACAGTTGTCGTGTAGCGCTACAAAAAGACATGGCAAAACAATATATTCGGGTAAAAAAGAGAGAGTTGCCATCTGCTTACAAGTACACTAAGGCAGTTGCCGTGTACCCTGCAAAAAACATGGCAACTGACATGTTCGGGTAAAAAAAAAGAGAGAGTTGCCACCTGCTTATAAAGCACACTAGGGCAGTTGCCATGTACACTGTAAAACACATGGCAAGTGGCAACTTGGGTGTGAGAGATGAGACGGGCGTGTGGGCGAGATGACAAATGCCCACACACCAGTCCTTGTGCGTGAGTGGAAAGTGACGTGTGGGCGAACTGTTGAACGCCCACACAGCAGCCCCTCCCATGTGGTGAAACGACCGTATGGGCGACCGGGTGAACGCCCACACACCAACCCAGTCCTACATGACACTAGAAACATGCCAAGATTTGTGCGCTCACAAACGGACGCGGATCCACGCGTGTGGGCAAGATGCAAACGCCCACACGTGTGGGCGTTAGTGTTTCGTATTTTTAAATAGTGCCGGCGTAGGCCAAATCAGCACGTCAACTTTGCAAGCATAGTGCTGGCATTGCTTGTTTTGGAAACGCCACAAATCTATTGGTCCATATACACTCACCGTTTGGAAAGCATTGGTGACGTTGTTTTTTTTGCACGCCATAGTTAATTTGTTAGTGCTGGCGTTCTTTTTCTTTGCACTCTAGAAACACTTTTCTATTTGATCAAGTGTTTTAAGTATTTAATTATATTATGCTTTTTTTGCTATCATTATTTTTACAGTTTTTATTGTTTAGGAATTTTATTTCTTTACCACCAGTTCAAATTTCGAGACTTTTATTTTGTCAAGTCTTTCATTAATTTTAGTCTTTTTTATTTGGCCGTGATTAGCTATGGCGTAGCCATTTTATCCAACGTCAGCAATAACCTATCAGAGTCAACTTAGAAAAATACCTAAGTCACCGCTCCTCTCTCATTTCACACCCCACCCGGCCCGGTCATAGACACAACTTTCCCCTTGGACCAAAGCAGTCGCCGCCCCGTCGACGCCCCTCGCTGGCACCAAGTTAGATCCACTACTCCTCCGTTCGCAGACATGCCAAACGACCGGGATTTGCTTTGTGTCTCCCCTCCAAAGTAAGTTGCATGGATTGCTTTGTGTAGAAATTGTAGCGATAATCGTCCAATTGCTATTGTGTAGAATCCGATATTTATAATGCATTTTTTACTTGTGTGTCTCCGCTCCGTTGTCGGATCTGAGCTAGTTTACAAATTTATAGAATGTGTTATGTTTGCATACATAAGTTATTCTTATATATGATAGTATGTGTGTATAGAAGTCAGTTTGCTATATCTTATTTATAAAAATAGATTCATAATTTTATCTATTCTACATAATTAACAAAATCATGTCTTTCCAACACATGCACTATTTCACTATAAAAGTATCTGGTTTTGTTACGATACAACTCACACCAAGTATTTGATAATGACTAGTATGCTGGTACGTGCACAACACGTGCAATTTGAAGAAAATATGCCCTAGAGGCAATAATAAAGTTGTTATTTTATATTTTCTTATATCATGATAAACCTCTATTATTCATGCTAGAATTGTATTAACCGAAAACTTGATACATGTGTAGATACATAGACAAAACAACGTGTCCCTAGTATGCCTCTACTTGACTAGCTCGTTAATTAAAGAAGATTAAGTTTCCTAACCATAGACATGTGTTGTCATTTGATGAACAGGATCACATCATTAGGAGAATGATGTGATGGACAAGACCCATTCATTAGCTTAGCATTATGATCGTTCAGTTTTATTGCTACTGCTTTCTTCATGTCAAATACATATTCCTTTGACTATGAGATTATGCAACTCTCGGACACCGGAGGAATGCCTTGTGTGCTATCAAACGTCGCAACGTAACTGGATGATTATAAATATGCTCTACAGGTATCACTGAAGGTGTTTGTTGGGTTGACATAGATCGAGATTAGTATTTGTTACTCTGAGTATCAGAGAGGTATCTCCGGGCCCTATCGGTAATGCACATCATATGAAGCCTTGCAAGCAATGTGACTAATGAGTTAGTTGCAGGATGATGCATTACAGAATGAGTAAAGAGACTTGCCGGTAAAGAGATTGAACTAAGTATGAAGATACCGACGATCGAATCTTGCGCAATTAACATACCGATGACAAAGGGAATAACGTATGTTGTCATAGCGGTTCGACCGATAAAGATCTTCGTAGAATATGTGGGAACCAATATGAGCATCCAGATTCCGCTATTGGTTATTGACCGGAGAGGTGTCTCGGTCATGTCTACATAGTTCTCGAACCCATAGGGTCCGCACGCTAAACATTCGATGACTATATGTATTATATGAGTTATGTGTTTTGGTGACCGAAGGTTGCTCGGAGTCCCAATGAGATCACAGACATGACGAGGAGTCTCAAAATGGTCGAGAGGAAAATATTGATATATTGGAAGGTAGTATTTGGATAACAGAAGTGTTCTAGAATGTATCGGGTACATATTAGAGTACGGGGGGGTTACCAGAACCCCGGGGAAGATATGGGCCATGTGGACCATAGGAGGGAGGCACACAAGCCCACAAAGGGGTGGCGCACCCCCCACCAGGGAGGAGCCGAATTGGACAAGGGGAGGGTGTGGCACCCCCGCTTCCTTCTACCCCCTCTCTCCTTCCTCCTTCCTCCTCCGGTAAAAGGAAGGTGTGTGTGTGTGTGGGGGGGAATCCAACTAGGACCCCAAGTTGGACTCCTCCTACTTGGGGTCGCGCCTAGGGCCGGCTGTCGGTGTCAAAACCGGCGGATCTCGGGTAGGGGGTCCCGAACTGTGCGTCTAGGCGGATGGTAACAGGAGACAAGGGACACGATGTTTTTACCCAGGTTCGGGCCCTCTCGGTGGAGGTAAAACCCTACTCCTGCTTGATTAATATTGATGATATGGGTAGTACAAGAGTAGATCTACCACGAGATCAAGGAGGCTAAACCCTAGAAGCTAGCCTATGGTATGATTGTTTTTTCGTCCTACGGACTAAAACCCTCTGGTTTATATAGACACCGGAGAGGGCTAGGGTTACACAGAGTCAGTTACAATGGTAGGAGATCTACATATCCGTATCACCAAGCTTGCCTTCCACGCCAAGGAAAGTCCCTTCCGGACACGGGACGAAGTCTTCAATCTTGTATCTTCATAGTCTTGGAGTCCGGCCGACGGTGATAGTTCGGCTATCCGGACACCCCCTAGTCCAGGACTCCCTCAGTAGCCCCTGAACCAGGCTTCAATGACGACGAGTCCGACGCGCATATTGTCTTCGGCATTGCAAGGCGGGTTCCTCCTCCGAATAATTCATAGAAGATTTTGAACACGAGGATAGTGTCCGGCTCTGCAAAATAAATTCCACATACCACCGTAGAGAGAATAATATTTACACAAGTTCAATCTGCTGACGTATCTCGCGGCATGACATCACGCCACGGCCAAGCCTTTATTCGAATCGTTTTTATTGTTCCATCTCAGCGCGTTTAGCGAAGCGGTTTCCTTGGCACGTCTTGTCAAAGCAGAGATCATGTCCCCTTATTCCTGGATTCTCATCAATACGGGCGTGGGTAACCCAGCTGCGACCGTTGGCACGCCCCCTCCATCGAAGGCGAGTCCCAAACGGTCACGGGGACGGCTCTTGGTATTCAACCCTTTTATAATGAGACCAAGGCCTGTTCCTTTTCTTCAATCTCAATCGAATCCGCCCCTCGCCTCGAGTTCCAACACCCAAGGCTCCAGATTCAGGTGCTCCGAACCTTCGACAATGTCCGGCTCCGACCTTCAAGGCCTGTGGATGCCTTCTTCCGTCACGGAAGAAGATGTGCTAAAGCTGAGAGATGCCAGGTATCTAACCGACGAAATACCGCATAGGCTGCCTGCCCAAGGGCAAGTCATTCCCACTCCCGAGCCCGGTGAGAGCGTGGTGTTCGTGCCTCACTTTCGTCGGGGTCTAGGTTTCCCGACGGACCCCTTTGTGAGGGGGCTCATGTTTTACTATGGGCTGGAATTCCATGACTTGGATCCGGAGTCCATCCTCCACATCTCATCGTTCATTGTTGTATGTGAAGCCTTCCTCCGCACTACCCCTCACTTCGGATTGTGGCTCAAGACCTTCAACGTGGAGCCGAAGATGATCGAGGGGCGGCAGGCAGAGTGCGGAGGGGCAGTTATAAGCAAGAGGGCAGACGCTCCATGTCCCGAGGGCTTTTTTCAAGAGGAGCTTGGTTTGTGGCAACAGGAGTGGTTCTATATTACCACTCCCAGGGGCACCAGATGGGTGGCGCCGCCTGCCTTTCGTTCGGGCCCTCCACAACGGCTGGCATCATGGGTCAACAAAGGGCTTGACTGGGGGCCGTCCAAGGACGTACCATTATTGCAGGGCCGTATTCGAGACGTTCAAGAGAGGGAGATCAATCTGGTTGTAGTGGCACATGTCATGCTGATTCGGCGCCTTCTGCCCTGCAAATGTCGCCCCCTCCGCCTATGGGAATTCAATCCGGAGGGACCGCGAGCTCTCCAACACTTCATGGGTGCGACGCCCGTGGAGATGTATAAACTTTTCTTCGGATCACAAGAGATGTGTCCGGACTTGACCGAGGACGCAGGTCTGAGCTGCAATCGCCCGGATACTCAAGTAAGTAGTTCCTGTGCCCGGACATGCCATCCATACATTTATCATAAACTTGCCCTTTAAAGAGCTGTCCCTTGAACATGAATGGATAGCAAAAGCAAAACTAATAAGGTGTCCGACCCCCCTCCCTGAGACCACGCCGGATCCTGTGTTAACCAAGATGCTGGAGGCTGCGCCTTTGGAAGAGGGCGAAGGGGGGAAAAGGAAAGCTACCACCTCCGCTAAGGAGGCTTTTAAGGAAGGGGGGATCGAGAATCCCTCCGTCCAAGGGGAGAAGAGGACCGCTTCTGAAGATCTGGAGACTAAGGCCTCAAAGCGGGGGAAGAAATCTTGACCAGAGGGTCCTGCGCCGGGAGGAGCCCCGGCCGCACTATTTCCCCAAGGAAATCAGCCCTCTAGCGAGCCGTAAGTAGAAAGGGGAGTTTTGTAATAAGGGACATCCCCGTTTTATTTCTGAAGATAAACGAAGTTATTACCTTGTAGTTCGGATCTCAGCCCTTCTCAGCAGAGCTCATCTTCGGGGGATCTTCGTCCAGAGATGATGGAGAGTGAAACGCCTCCATCTGCCGCACCATTAGGCGGGGCGGATGACCCTGAGGTGTCGTCGCGGAGGGCTTCCCCAAGTCCGGCGGGGCCGGAAAGTTCAACGCCAACTGGTGTACGGTCGGAGGAGCCGAAGGATCTGCTCGGGCGGGCGTCTATCTCAGAAGATCACCGTATGTTAATGGGTACGGTGATTGAAAGGATTTCATCCGCTGAGAGCGGGTTGCATGAGGCCGTCAGAATTTTACTGACGGGGTTTGAGGTACGCGAAAATGATATACCTTCTGACAGTTTTGCATATGGAATGCGCCCTGTATAGATAGTAGCCCCTGAGACTCGGTACGTTGTCAAAAGTGACAGCGTGCCGAGGATCATAATCTCAGTTATAAGATGTCGCCCTTCCTATTCAGGGGGCGGAGCGTTCGGTGGCCAGCCGGACTGATAGATTTGCCGAACTGAAGCGGCAACTTGACGTTGCGGATGCGGACATCGCGCTGGTCAATAAGCGACTTGACGAGTCACAAGGTATGTAGCTTCTCCGCAGACACCTGGTGAGGGAGCTTGACGCCCGTGCCTTACTACATGTATGCTTAATGCAGATGGTGCTGCCGCTATGGAGAACCTTCAGGCAGAGCTCGCCCGAGCCAAGGAGCAAGCCCGAAAAAGTGATGCGGCTGCCTTGAAGGCGGTCGAAGAGCTAAAAGCCGAACAGGCTGCTCACTGCCGAAGCAGGGAGGAAATGGCCAAGATGGCCGTGGAGCTGAAGGATGCTACCGACCGCTGTGAGTTTCTTAAAAGGGAATGCCGAGCGGAGCAAGAGGACCTGAAGAAGGCCACCGCCGAAGCCAAGGATGCCCGCTCCGCGATGAGAGCTATAAAGGAGGAGCTACGTTAGGCCGGGGATATTGCGGCTGGAAAGCCCTTTCTGCTGCGTAGGAAGTTCACGGATCCGAAGTATGCTCAGTTGGGCCAGTTGTGGGGTGCGGAGGATGCTTATCTGAATTTGGCGGCGAGTGCCGTAGACGCAGTCGCACACTTCCGGGGCCAAGAGGATCACGGAATGGAAGAGTTTTTTTGGTCGCAATTCCATAGTCCGGAGCATCCACTTCCATTGACCGATTGGTTAGCCGAATGGGCCGAGCTGAATAGGTTGTCCGTACTTGCCATGAAGGATGTCGTGGCTCATTTGTGGCCGAAAAGGCCCGAGCCGAAGAGTTATTTTGGCTTGGTGCAGCAGTTCCTTGATGCGGTGCCGCATATCGAGGCGATGAAGCGGTTGGCATGCATAGAGGGTGCACGGATGGCACTCGCCCGTGTCAAAACATACTGGGCAGAGATGGAGGCCACCGACGTTGCATCCCAGGATTCGGACAGAAGCCGATTACCAGCCGAACACTATTTTGAGGAAGTCCTGCAGGGCGCTCGTTTAATAGAGACACAGTGCTCGAAAGATGTTATGTTCAAATGACATGTATGATTTGTGAAACCATGTTTCAAATATAATATAAGGGCTTTTTATACTTGTGCGTTCAAGTGTTGAAATACCTCCTGTGCGGCCGTTAGTGTATATGTGTATATAACCTGAAAGATGGTAGTCTTCGACTTCAGCCCCCATGCACATAGTGCGGGGGTGTTTGCAAAAAAGAGCGCATTTTCACACTTAATCCAACGTCTTGGTCCTGTGAAGGAGGTGATAGCGTAGCAAACTAGGCAACCGGACTATAATGCTTTATCACTTTCACTTAGCCATAGGAATTCGATGGTGGGGCTACTATATAGCCCCTAGGGGCACTGCGCTCTCCGAATTTCGGGGCGCGTATGTTCCTGACTGGGAAACGGTCCTTCGTTAAAGCGGAGGAATTCTAAACATTCCGATGGTCGATCGAGTGGTTGACCAGTCTCTCACTATATCATGATAGTCAGTTTTCGGCTTTCTCTACTGAGGTGCTCACCTGGACGAACCGGGGCACAATCGCAGTAGTTCTCCTAGTGCCGCGTTAGCCGATAGAGTGGAACGTAAGGCAGCAAAACACAGGAGCCGGGCAAACCCAACATTTGACCAAAGACATGATTCGGAGCTGATGCATATAAGGCCTAACTCGAGACGCCGAACACTCCCTAAGGTATTCGGTCTTTATGAAAACGGGCAGAACAATGCCCTAAGCCCCTAGTGTCCAGGTACGCGCAAAAATTTCTGACGCGGCCGATGCCAAAACGCCAGCCTCCTCCTCGGTTATATTGAGGAACCGGGGGATGTGCATCAACAAGAGACAGTAAGAAAGGTTTACGCAGGGTCTTAATCTGAAAAGAATCCTTGTAATGGGTCCCTACTGCACGTCTGCGCCTGTGTCTCCGTTGTGCCGTATCCTGGACGGGCGTAGCACGGTGTTCATCTGTAAAAGAGAAGAACTTAGTTTGAAAAAAAGGCATCGTGCGAAAAATGTATAAACAGAGTATAAGTCAAAAAATGAATAAAATTGAGCTTTATTGTCTCTTATTGTACATGCGTGCAACCCCTTGTAAGGGGGTACGCGGCTAGTAAACTCCTTGTTTATTTGTGCCGGACTCGCCTAATCGTGTCCGGGATTTGAATGACCTGTTTGGGTGCTTTGATCAGCAAAGCCGGATTAATGTGTGGCTGTCAAGGTAGTCTCACTTTCTTCCATATTTAAGGAACACTCGAGGTTTCCCTTTAATGAGATGATGCCGCGTGGACCGGGCATTTTAAGTGTAAGAGATGCATAATGTGGTATTGCGTTAAAGCGGGCGAAAGCTTCGCGTCCCAATAGTGCTTGATAGCTGCTTTTAAATGGGGCGATGTGGAAGACTAACTTTTCACGACGGAAGTTGTCGGATGAGCCGAACACAACTTCTAGTGGTAGAGAGCCCGTACAATGGGCATATGGGCCTGGCATCATTCCTTTAAAGGAAGTGTTGCTATGGCGTATTTTGGTTGGGTCTATCCCCATTCTGCGGATTGTATCCTGATATAGTAGGTTTAGATCACTGCCGCCGTCCATTAGGACTTGTGTAAATTGTAGTCCGTCGATTATAGGATCTAATATCAGAGCAGTCCATCCTGCATTCCAGATACTTCTGGAGTAATCCCGATGGTCGAAAGTGACTGGTTTTGACATCCAGTGTCGGGACTCCGCTGGGGTGGACCATGCGGCGCGTGCTTTAATGGGCGCCGCTCTATTTTTGCCTATTGTCACACGAAGTGAGTTTACTGTTTTGACCTCTTGTGGGAAATTCCTTTGTTTTCCGATGCTCTGCATGTGGAGTTCGTCATCGTCCTCACTTGGTGTGTCAAGCCCCTTGTGTTCGGCATTAAGTCGGCCGGACTGTTTGAAGACCCAATAATCTCTGTGGGTGTGGTTTGCAGGCTTCCCGGAGGTGCTGTGGATTTGGCATATCTTGTCCAAGATTTTGTTTAGGTTGGATAGCTCGTCGCTTTTGTCCTTGAGAGGCAGTGTTTTGCTATTCTGCCGAGAGCTTTTGAACCCGGCGTTGACTGCCGTGCTCTTTGGGCCATTTCCCTTAGTCCGGCGCTGGTCCTTTCTGCGTCGTGGTTTCCCATTTCCATCCCTGGCCTCGGATGTACTTGGGTCGCTGGTGATGCATCTTGCCAGCCAGCTATCCTCTCCCGCGCAAAAGCAGGTCATGAGGCTTGTTAGTGCGGCCATTGTTCTTGGCTTTTCCTGGCCGAGGTGTCTGGCGAGCCATTCGTCTCGGACGTTATGTTTGAAGGCTGCTAAGGCTTCGGCGTCCGGATAGTCGACTATTTGGTTCTTTTTGGTGAGGAACCTGTTCTAGAACTTGCGCGCTGACTCTCCGGGCTGTTGGGTTATGTGACTTAAATCGTCTGCATCTGGAGGGCGGATGTAAGTCCCCTGAAAATTTCCCCGAAACGCATCCTCGAGCTCTTCCCAACTTCCAATGGTATTTTCTGGGAGGCTTTTGAGCCAATGCCGAGCTGGCCCTTTGAGCTTGAGGAGTAAGTATTTTATGGCGTGGAGGTCATCTCCTCTAGCCATATGTATGTGCAGGATGTAATCCTCAATCCAGACTCCAGGGTCTGTTGTTCTGTCGTATGCCTCTATGTTTACGGGCTTGAATCCCACTGGAAATTCATGATCCAACACCTCATCGGTGAAATATAAGGGGTGTGCGGCGCCCCTGTATTTGGGTGTGCCGTGATGTTCGAATACTCGACGTGTTGTATTGCTTTCTAGGGCTTGCTTTCTTGGCCCATAGATGGACCTGACCGGGCCATCCCTTTTGTGAGGATCCTTATGTGGATCGCGTGCCGGCTTATGTGCGGCGCCGCTTATCGCTCTTTGTTTGTCATGCGGTCTTCTATCCGACCGGGCGACCTCTTTGTTCTTTGATTGTGGGGGCTCTACGGCCTCCTCGTCAAATTCGGGCAGTAGTTTGTGCTTTGGGTAGATTTTTGCTTGGCGACTATCGCCATATTTGTCTGCGGCCTTGAGTACTTTGCTCCATCTCATTCTGAGTACGTCTTCCGCTGTTTTGAGCTTCCGCTTCTGCTTCTTTAGACTTCGTGCAGTGGCGACAAGTCTTTTTTGGAGGTTCTTCTACTCCAACGATGTGTCCGGCGTGAGATCATCCGGACTGTTGTTTTCACCGGGGATGGATTGCCTATCCAATTTATCCTGTTCGGATGGTTGCTCGAGGGCATGTTCGTCGTCCACCGGTTCGCCCTGCTCTATGGCTGGGTCCGTATGGGTGCTGTTGTTGTCGAGGCGGGACTTTGGGTGGCGCTTGCGTCGCCATTTCGGCTGTTTTTCGAGGGAGTTATCCTTCGCAGCGTCCCGTTGTTCCTCGTTGTCGCTTCCTTTAGGTGTGTCCACCATATAAACATCGTGAGTTGAGGTGGCCTTCCAGTGCCCTATAGGCGCTAGGTCTTGGTCGTCTCCGGCATTGTCGTCCATACCGTCGATATCTTCGGAGTCGAAGTCTAGCATGTCGGTTAAGTCATCGACAGTGGCTACGAAGTGGGTGGTGGGTGGGCTTTGAATTTCTTCGTCGTCCGCATCCCAACCGTTCTGACCATAATCTGGCCAGGGCTCTCCTGATAAAGAGAGACACTTTAGTGAATTCAGGATGTCACCAAAAGGCGAGTGCTGAAAGATGTCCACGGCGGTGAACTCCATGATCGGCGCCCAATCGGATTCGATTGGTAGGGGCGCGGAAGGTTCGGGGCCCGGAGAGGAGTCTGGCACCTTGGAGTCACGAGCTTCACAAGGGACAGGGTCGGTATTCGGCTCCATCGCCGTGGAGGTAGCAGCCCTCGAGGCGGTGTCCAGCCACCCATCCTCGATCGGCGCAGTCGGTTCTGAGCTAAGGGTCGAAGCGGACTCTTGTGCGGCCTCGTGGCCTTGTCCCGTGTGAGCTAAATCATGCCCATCGTGACAGTGCGGCGCGCTCGACTGTGGCTCGAGTCCGTCGAAGATCAAGTCTCCGCGGATGTCGGCCGTATGGTTCAAACTTCCAAATCTGACCTGATGGCCAGGGGCGTAGCTTTCGATCTGCTCCAGATGGCCAAGTGAATTGGCCCGAAGTGCAAAGCCGCCGAATACGAAGATCTGTCCGGGGAGAAAAGTCTCGCCCTGGATCGCGTTGTTGTTGATGATTGAAGGAGCCATCGGGCCTATAGGTGACGACACAGAGGAACTCTCAATGAAAGCACCAATGTCGGTGTCAAAACTGGCGGATCTCGGGTAGGGGGTCCCGAACTGTGCGTCTAGGCGGATGGTAACAGGAGACAAGGGACACGATGTTTTTACCCAGGTTCGGGCCCTCTCGGTGGAGGTAAAACCCTACTCCTGCTTGATTAATATTGATGATATGGGTAGTACATGAGTAGATCTACCATGAGATCAAGGAGGCTAAACCCTAGAAGCTAGCCTATGGTATGATTTTTTTTCTGTCCTACGGACTAAAACCCTCCGGTTTATATAGACACTGGAGAGGGCTAGGGTTACACAGAGTCGGTTACAATGGTAGGAGATCTACATATCCGTATCGCCAAGCTTGCCTTCCACGCCAAGGAAAGTCCCATCCGGACACGGGACGAAGTCTTCAATCTTGTATCTTCAAAGTCTTGGAGTCCGGCCGACGGTGATAGTTCGGCTATGCGGACACCCCCTAGTCCAGGACTCCCTCACCGGCCTCCTCTCCTTCCCTCCTATATATACCGGGGGGGGGGGCGCCCCTAGAACACACATCAATTGTCCCAAGCCATGTGCAGTGCCCCATCCATATTCTCGTGGTGCTTTGGCAAAGCCATGCGCGGATCACATCACCATCACCGTCACCACGCCGTCGTGCTAACGGAACTCATCTACTTCCTCGACCCTCCGCTGAATCAAGAGCTCGAGGGACGTCATTGTGCTGAACGTGTGCAGAACTCGGAGGTGTTGTACGTTCGGTACTCGATCGGTCGGAACGAGAAGACGTTCGACTACATCAACCATGTTAAGCAAACGCTTTCGCTTTCGGTCTACGAGGGTACGTGTACACACTCTCCCCCTCTCGTTGCTATGCATCTCCTAGATAGATCTTGCGTGAGCGTAGGAATTTTTTTGAAATTGCATGCTACGTTCCCCAATAGTGGCATCCGAGCCAGGTCTATGCGTAGATGATATGCACGAGTAGAACACACAGAGTAGTGGGCGGTGATCACCATACTGCTTACCAGCAATGTCTTATTTTTTATTTGGCAGTATTGTTGGATGAAGCATCCCGGACCAACCTTACATGACCGCGTTCATGAGACCGGTCCCACCGGCAGACATGCAACTAGTTTTGCATAAAGGTGGCTGGTGGGTGTCTGTTTCTCCAACTTTAGTTGAATTAAAGTTGACTGCGGCCGGTCCTTGTTGAAGGTTAAAATAACAAACTTGATAAATCACCGTTGTGGTTTTGTGCCGTAGGTAAGAACAGTTCTTGCTAGAAGCCCATAGCAGCCATGTAAAACTTGCAACAACAAAGTAGAGGACGTCTAACTTGTTTTTGCAGGGCATGTTGTGATGTGATATGGTCAAGAAATGATGTGATATACGTTGTTGTATGAGATGAGCATGTTTTGTAGAAGTTATTGGCAACTGGCAGGAGCCTTATGGTTGTCACTTTATTTTATGAATTGCAAACACCATGTAATTGTTTTACTTTATCACTAAGCAGTAGCGATAGTCGTAGAAGCAATAGTTGGCGAGCCGACCACGATGCTATGATGGAGATCAAGGTGTCAAGACGGTGACGATGGAGATCATGACATTGCTTTGGAGATAGAGATCAAAAGCACAAGATGATGATGGCCATATCATGTCATATATTTTGATTGCATGTGATGTTTATCTTTATGCATCTTATTTTGCTTAGTACGGCGATAACATTATCACATGACCCCTTAACTAAAATTTCAAGGTATAAGTGTTCTCCCCGAGTTTGCACCGTTGCGAAAGTTCTTCGTGTTGAGACACCACGTGATGATTGGGTCTGATAAGCTCTACGTTCAAATACAACGGGTGCAAGCCATTTTTGCACATGTGTAATACTCGGGTTAAACTTGATGAGCCTAGCATGTACAGACATGGCCTCAGAACACTGGAGACCGAAAGGTCGAACGTGAATCATATAGTAGATATGATCAACATAGATATATTCGCCATTGATGACTACTCCATCTGATGTGATGATCGGACATGGTTTTGCTGATTTGGATCACGTATCATTTAGATGACTTGAAGGATGTCTGTCTAAGTGAGAGTTCTTAAGTAATTTGATTAATTGGACTTTAATTTATCATGAACTTAGTCCTGATAGTATTTGCAAATTATGTTGTAGATCAATCGCTCGCGATGTAGCTCCCCGTTTATATTTTGATATGTTCCTAGAGAAAAATAAGTTGAAAGATGATAGTAGCAATGATACGGACTGGGTCCGTGATTTGAGTATTAACCTCATTGCTGCACAAAAGAATTATGTCCTTGATGCACTGCTAGGTGACAGACCTATTGCAGGAGCAGATGTAGACGTTATGAATGTTTGGCTAGCTCAATATGATGACTATTTGATAGTTTAGTGCACCATGCTTTACGACTTAGAACCGGGTCTTCAAAAATGTTTTGAAAGCCATGGAGCATATGAGATGTTCCAAGAGATGAAATTGGTATTTCAGACTCATGCCCATGTCAAGAGGTATGAGAACTCTGACAAGTACTTTTCCTACAAGATGGAGGAGAATAGCTCAGCTAGTGAGCATGTGCTCAGAATGTCTGGGCACTACAATCGCTTGAATCAAGTGGGAGTTAATCTTCCAGATAAGATGGTGATTGACAAAGTTCTCTAGTCACTATCACCAACCTATTAGAACTTTGTGATAAACTATAATATGCAAGGGATGACGAAAACGATTCCCGAGCTTCTCACAATGCTGAAATCAGTGAAGGTAGAAATCAAGAAAGAGCATCAAGTGTTGATGGGTTTAGGATACATCTTATAAAGGCATATCAAATAATTATTAATAGACTAAGGAGTGATTTAATTTGGAAACTCTAACCATCTACTTGTATTCCATATGTATCGCTAAAGGTATTTTTGAACATGATGTGGTTGTTCTTGGTCCTGACCGTGTAGTTGTGATGACATGGCATCAAAGAACACTAAACCAGATTTACATATTTACCAACTGAGATGATATCAAGCAGTTTATGCATTGTTTGATGTTATGTATACATATGTAATTTTTTTTGAAATCGCCAACGTATCTGAATAGTCCCCCTCGTCAGGCAAAATAAATAAGTAAATGCAAACTGAGTAATAGAAAACCAGCAAAATACAAATTTACTTGTGTTTGCAAAAACATAATTCTACCGAATTGATGTTACGTCTGAAGATCTAGTCGTTAAGTATGAACATTAAGACGTGTTCTCTAAAGGGTGTTATTTAGAGCCTCAACTTAGAAGGTTGTAAGAGAGAGTGCAAGACGGACTTTGAAACTTTAAGATATATAGGAAAATGATTATGTACTCCCACTCCTCATATATCACATAAAATGAATTTATTATATCTATTGATCATTTGTAATATACTTCATTAGCCATTACAAGATACCCCAAAATGATTTTCATGATTTTTTTTACATTTGACACCACATATTTTATTTATTTACAAGTAAACTATGCTTTGTACGTAAAAATGCCATACTACATAAACTAAGGGCTTGAACAACCTTTTTCATGAAAATTGTATTAAGGTATATTATAATAATTAATAGGGTATGTTGATAATTATAAAGATGTACACTATGTTTGTTTAAGAGGTATATTTGAGTGTGGGAGTATATACTCCCAGGAGTACAGAAAATTAGTCATATATATAAGTTATTCTGCAACCATACAAACTCGTTGTCGCTGCAGTAGTTGAACTGCACCATGTGCTCATTTTGAACTTCCACACACTGTCAAAATGGTATTGTGATATACCATTGGAAAGTTGTGGGCATGGCGATCATAACCTATGTTGAACATTTTCCCAAAACTTTACGACTTAAGAGGAGTATAAAAAATTGTGTTTTCTCATTGAAAAAAAAAATGTGAATGGTATTTCTGACCGCATTTCAAACAGTTTATCTAAACACGGCAAATGATATGGCATTGAAAAACTGTTGCAAACGCACTTATCTTTCAGGTAGAAAGTTTTCTCAAATTCCCTACGGTTTAAGAGAAGCTTGAAAAATGACGGAATTTTCAAATCCAATGAGATTGTATTTTTGACCTCCTTTCCAAATAGTTTATCAGAATGATGCAAATGATACGCTGTTGGAAAGCTAAAAGTGTGTTTCGCTCTCATATTGATTCCTTTTCAATTCCAAACTATCTAAGTGTAATTTGAAAATGGCTAAGTTTGAATGATATTTTATTTGTGGCCCCATTACTAAACGGTTTATGAAAATTTTAAAATGATAGGGCGTTAAGAGCCAGTCTTGAGTTTTCTGGGACCCGGGGCGAAACAACAAACCGGGGACTCTAAATATGAACATCAAAATAGTAATCTCCAATTTTGAAAAACTTCTCTTGGAATGAACTTTGTGCAAGTTTTATGTTTTTCTGCTTGTTCAACATTATATTCGAAATAATATGTATTAGTAGGAACCAATAATGTTTTCTATAAGAAAATTGTTTGGACACTATCCTTCATTGATCCGCAAATCCATCTGCACTGCTACAACATTATCCTCTTTTTTAACCTTATTATGGTCCTAATTAATCCGGAAAATTAACCATCTACACTAAGATTTAATTTTGTAGCATGTCGGGCGTCTTCACATCTCGTTGATGACTTCTCAAAATAAATTGAAAGCAATTTCACATTGCATGAACACACAACCACTATCTTTCAATTGGCAATTTAAGCCGACCAAGAGGCGGAAAGCAAATTATACTACGAAAATTTGCTTAATAGTTTTATATACTTGGATGCAGCACATGTAGTACTTGCCCCCTACGAGCATATTGAACTCTCAACCCATCCACTGATCCATGAACTTTTGTGTCAAGCTCGGAGGATTGAACATTAGTGGAAAAGTGCTAGCCACGACTTTCGCTTGTGGTGCGCCATTTTCCATTCATGCCAACACTATTATTTTTAGGACGACAGGCACATGTGGGCGCTTGAGGATCCGGCCACATTTTATGTGGTGTATAGGAACAGCCCACACACCCACGCAGGCAAACAAATAATGCCCACACACCCTTTTCCCTCCCGATCTCTCTCTCACACGCATGCAGGGCTAAATAGATAACGCCCACACGCCTCTCAGACGCCAGCCTCAGACGTGGTCTCGCAGACGCCTGCGGTGACAGCCATCACAAGACCAGAAGTTGCCATGGTCTAGACCTCGCCCATCTTCGTTAATCTGCAGCTTGCTATGTCGCTGAACTACGGTTGCTATGTCGGACAATTACAGCTATGGTTGCTTAATCATATTGCCATCTCATGTCAAAAGTTCCAGATGCCATAGTCACCGATACCATTGCAGAGCGAGTGTCGGAGCAGCTGACGGTGCAAAGTGAAGACGCCAATCCTCACGAGCCCTAGGAGCTCCGAGCCTTGGGAGGCTCAGGAGGTCCGGGCGGCTCAGCGAGGTCCATCTCCATTTCCTCCAGGAGCGCGCGATGCTTGGCTACCTGAGCTTCCAGAATACTCCTCATCAGGCGCTGGTGGGCAGCAGCTACGTTCGGCAGGCCGAAGGGCATGCGAACGTAGCTGTGCGGTGGACCCTTGCAACGCCATACGCGCGAAGGCCAAAAGCATTCCTGAGACGCGACTCGATTGAGCCCTGGGTAGTCGATGTAGACGCGCAGCCTGCCATCCTCGCCTGGATGAGGAGCTACGCTGGGCAGGCGGCGGTTGCCGCGCATGACTCTCGAATCCTGCAACTCCTAAGCAACCTTGGTGATGAACTCCTGAGGGTTGGGCCCTCCTTGCCTTACGCCTTCCTGAGGGAAACATGCCGCGAAGCACGCCTCCAAGTGGTGCCCGAGCGCCTCCCTCGTGATCTTGGCAAAGTCAGTGGCTCCCCAGGAGAGAGCCCCCGAGCCTTGCCCGAGGAGGGCGCCGGGCGCGCCTCCCTATGCGATGGAGGGTGGCGCCCCTTAGATGGGTGTGTGTCCGGATGTGGCGCCTCCGGAGGTGCCTGCCTCCTGAGGCCTTGAGCCAGGTGACGTCTTCTTCTTCTTGGGGGTTGCTTCAGGAAGGTTTCCACTCTTGCTGTCTGGGTCCTTGATTGACGCGGCTTGGAAGGCGCGCTCGAGGAAGCACACCGCATCCTTCTCTTCACAGGTACTGTGATGACCCCACCACTTCCTGGCATCTTGAGGACGTTGTAGCCATGGTGAGTCACTGCCATGAACTTTGCCAGGGCTGGATACCCGAGGATGGCATTGTATGGCAGGCCAATGTGGGCGACGTCGAAGTCAATGAGCTCGGTACGATAGTTCTTGTGCTGTCCAAAGGTGACAGGGAGACGGACCTGCCCTATCGGGACAGTGGAACCATCAGTGACTCCTGAGAAAGGCTTGGTTGGTTGAAGCTGATCAAATGGCACTTGAAGATTGTTGAACGTCTTGACGGACAGGACGTTGAGCCCTGCTCCATCGTCGATGAAGGTCCTGGTAACTTGCACATTGCTGATGACTGGGGAGCAGAGCATCGGGAGGACACCGGCCGTTGCCGCACACTTGAGCTGATCCGCTGAGCTGAACATGATGGCGCACGCAGACCACCTGAGAGGGCGCGTGGCCTCAAGCTTGGGAAGGACTGCATTCACCTCGCGAGCAAACTGCTTGAAGATGCGCAGAGAGGCTGGGGCCTGAGCACCGCCCAAGATGCAAGCGATTGCACGCGGCTCCTGGAAGCCCCCAACCCCCTCATCCTGATGATGGTCTTCATTCCTTCTTGTTGGCGGTGGCAGAGGAGGAAGTCCTGCATTGCCTTGCGGGCGATCCTCACGAGGCTGATCCCTCCAAGCCCCCTCGCGAGGCTGGTCCTGCCAGCGGTCCTCGCGAGGCCGGTCATGCCACCCTTGGCGAGGGCCACGGTCATCCCATCGTCCTCCACCTCTTGCTCCGCCTCGGCCGTAGCCCCGATCATTGCGCTTGGGGCATCGACCGACACGGCCTTCTCGCACGGCCCTGAGCTCTTCGCATTTGTTGGTGTTGTGGGTATGGAGATCGGGCTACACACAGTATCGGCTGCCCTTGGACGACTCCGGCTGGTCCCTGCCACGCTTCATGTCTGGCTCTGCTGCAAGCACAGCTGCTCCCTTGCGCTTCACATCCTTGGCCTTGGCTTTCTTCCCTTCTGGGTCTGCTACTGGAAGCTCGAGAAGGGAGAGGCGTCCCTCCTTAGCCCTTGCGCACTTGGATGCCAGGTTGAACAACTCCAGAGACGTACACAGATCTTCGTGGATCGCCAGCTCCTCCTTCATCTTGATGTTGCGGACGCCATCAGAGAATACCGAGATGATGGCCTCCTCGGTTACCCTGGGAATCTTGAGGCGGGCGCTATTGAAGCGCTGGATGTACTTCTGCAAGGTCTCTCTAGGCCGCTACTTGATGCGGCGCAGGTCACCCATGGCCGACGGGCGGTCGCGAGTGCCCTGGAAGTTGGCGATGAAGCGAGTGTGCATCTCGTCCCAGGAGGAGATCGTGCCAGGAGGCAGGTTCAGGAGCTAGGTGCGGGCACCGTCCTTGAGTGCCATGGGAAACCAGTTCGCCATGACCTTTTCGTCCCCGTTGGCGGCTTCGATGCCCAGCTTGTAGAGCTGTAGGAACTCTGCGGGGTCGGCAGTGCCGTCGTAGCGAGGAGGCAGGTCAGGTTTGAACTTGCCTGGCCAGGCGACACTGGGTAGATCGGTGGTGAAGGCGCGGCAGCCTGCGGTGGCCACCGGAGCTCTCTGCTGATGCGGGGCTTGCTCCTGGGGGTTCCCACGCGCCGCTGCCTAGAGCAGCGCGGGGTCTAGACGTGCTGGTACAGGGATGCGGTCGTGGCGCTCCGGTGCCGGGAGCATGCGAGCACCTTCTTGGGGACGAGGGATTTCTTGGCAGCTCCTTTCTTGTCGCGCAGGCGCCGGACGCGGTGGATCTCGTCCTGGGGCCGCGCGCCTTGGAGCCAGGGCGCCTTCTTGGGGAGGAGGTGGTGGAGGCACCTCATGATCTACGCCTCCTACGCAGGACGGAGGGCGAGGCAGCGAGAGGGACGGTGCAGGGGAGCCCCCCACGGTGCTGACAAGCTCGGTGATGCGAGCGAGCCACTCCTCGTAGAGGTCGTCGACGGGATGGTAGTGCAGGAGCTCACACGCTAGGAGCAACGCGGCGTGCGCGTGCATGGGGGCGCGACGGGCGTGGGATGATGAACCAGCTGGAGTCAGTGACGGGGTGGCGGTGCGGCCTTCCCGCTGCACCGAAGGATGAAGCGACGAGGCCTGCTGCTCGTTCCCCGCCAGGCCGGTGGCGGCGTTGGCGGCAGGCGACGGGGAACAGCAGGGACACCCACCAACGGGAGCCGTCTGGGCGACGCGGGCGGCGAGAGCAGCCCGACGCTCGGCGCGAGCCCGACGAGCGTCAGCCATGGACACGACAGAAGATCGAACGCGAAACAGCGGAAGGAAGATTCCGGCGCACCCCTACCTGGCGCGCCAAATGTCGGATGTTTGGTTCCGGCAGACCCTTAAGGTTCGAACTCTAGGGTGCGCGCGAAGATCTTCCCCCTACCGATTTACGTCCGATCACCTCGCGAGAATCTAAGCTAAGACGGTGAACAACACGAGGGACACAAGATTTATACTGGTTCCGACCACCATTATGGTGTAATACCCTACTCCAGTGTGTGGTGTGGTGGATTGCCTCAAGGGCTGATGATGAACAGTACAAAGGGAATGACAGCCTCGCGTGAGGTGTTCTTGAGCTAGTGCGATGAACTACTTGGGTGAGTTCGATCGCCTCTCGGTCTAACGAACACTTGATCTCCTCTCCCTTCCTCTGTGGTGGCTAGTCCTATTTATAGAGGCCCTGGTCCTCTTCCCAAATTTTGAGCGGGAAGGGCGCCAACAACGGCCACTTTGAAGGGGAACATCTAGTACAAGTTATCCTGACTAAAGTTGGTCTTCGGCTACCAAAGGCACTGGTGATGACGCCGTCTTGGGCTCCATAGTGACCTCCATCATGCCGCTCTGCTGGTCTTGGTCTCGTTGCACTGAAATGGCAACCTTTGCCTGATGCCTCGGTACTCCACGCCCGCGTTCTCCCCCTTTGCACCAAAGAGGAAACAAGGACACTGCATAGGCCGGCGCCCGCCTGGCCTCGATCGTCACGACTTGCCTCACGAGCACCTCGCGAGGTACCCTGCCTTGATCTCTCCACCTCCTCACGAGCCTGCCTGGCGAGGCCGTCCCTGAGGAAGTCCTGTGTCGTCCGCCCCATGAGGCTTGGCCCCTCGCGAGGGTCTTGAGTCTTGCGCTGATGAAGATGGGTCGTACTGGGCCACCACTTGAGCCAAGCCGCAGGCCGCAAGCAGGCAAGTCTGGGGACCCCCGTTCCCAGAACGCCGACAAGTTGAGGGTGAAGTGACGATGTGTGTTGGAAGTGGTTCCAAGATTGATACGATCATCATCGCACACTCCCTATACTTTCGGGATTAGTGTTGAATCTAAATAAATGTTATTTGGTGTTTGCATTGAGCATGAATATGATTAGATCATTGTCATTGCAATACGATTATCCATTTAAGTTAGAGAATAATTGTTATTCTTTTTACATGAATAAAACCTTCTATGGTCATACACCCAATGTTAATGGTTTATTGAATCTCGACCACAGTGATACACATATTCATACTATTGATGCCAAAAGATGCAAAATCGATAATGATAGTGCAACATATTTGTGGCACTGCCGTTTGAGTCATATTGGTGTAAAGCGCATGAAGAAACTCCATGCAGATGGACTTTTGGAATCACTTGATTATGAATCATTTGATACTTGCAAACCGTGCCTTATGGGCAAGATGACTAAAACTCCGTTATCTGGAACAATGGAACGAGCCAATGACTTACTAAAAATAATACATACGGATGTATGCGGTCCAATGAGTGTTGAGGCTAGTGGCGGGTATCGTTATTTTTTGACCTTCACAGATGATTTGAGCAGATATGGGTACATCTACTTAATGATACACAAGTCTGAAACATTTGAAAAGTTCAAAGAATTTCAGAGTGAAGTGGAGAATCATCATAACAAGAAAATAAAGTTTCTACGATCTGATCATGGAGGTGAATATTTGAGTTACGAGTTTGGCCTTCATTTAAAACAATGTGGAATAGTTTCACAACTCACGCCACCTGGAACACCACAGCATAATGGTGTGTCCGAACATCGTAACCACACTTTATTAGATATGGTGCGATCTATGATGTCTCTTACCAATTTACCACTATCGTTTTGGGGTTATGCATTAGAGACAACTGCATTCACGTTAAATAGGGCACCGTCTAAATCCATTGAGACGACATCGTATGAACTATGGTTTGGCTAGAAACCTAAGCTGTTGTTTTTTAAAGTTTGGGGTTGCGACACTTATGTCAAAAGGCTTCAGCCTGATAAGCTCGAACCCAAATCGGAGAACTGCGTCTTCATAGGATACCCTAAGGAAACATTTGGGTACACCTTCTACCACTGATCCGAAGGCATGATCCTTGTTTCCAAGAATGGAACCTTTCTTGAGAAGGAGTCTCTCTAGAAAGAAGTGAGTGGGAGGAAAGTAGAACTTGATGAGGTAATTGTACCTTCTCTCAATTTGGAAAGTAGCTCATCCGAGAAATCCGTTCCTGTGATGCCTACACCAACTCGAGAGGAAGCTAATGATAATGATAATGAAACTTCAGATCAAGTTACTACTATACCTCGTAGGTCAACCAGAGCACAACCCGCGCCAGAGTGGTATGGCAATCCTGTTTTGGAAGTCATGTTGCTTGACCATGATGAAGCTACGAACTATGAAGAAGCTGTGATGAGCCCAGATTCCAAAAAATGGCTTGAGGCCATGAAATCTAAGATAGGATCCATGTATAAAGAACAGCGTATGGACTTTGGTAGATTTGCCCGATGATCGGCCATCCATAGAGAATAAATGGATCTTCAAGAAGAAGACTGACGCTGATGGTAATGTTACTATCTACAAAGCTTGACTTGTTGTAAAAGGTTTTCGACAAGTTCAAGGGTTTGACTACGATGGGACTTTCTCAACCATAGCGATGCTTAAGTCCGTCCGAATCATGTTAGCAATTGCCATGTTTTATGAAATCTGGTAAATGGATGTCAAAACCGGATATCTCTAAGAAGAGTTGTATATGATGCAACCAGAAGGTTTTGTCGATCCTAAAGGTGCTAACAAAGTGTGCAAGCTCCAGCGATGCATCAATGGACTGGTGCAAGCATCTCGGAGTTGGAATATACACTTTGATGAAGTGATCAAAGCATATGGTTTTATGCATACTTACAGTGAAGCCTGTATTTACAAGAAAGTGAGTGGGAGCTCTATAGCATTTCTGATATTATATGTGGATAACATATTGTTGATTGGAAATGATATAGAGTTTCTGGATAGCATGAAAGGATAGTTGAATAAGAATTTTTCAATGAAAATCCTCGGTGAAGCTACTTACATATTGGGCATCAAGATCTATAGAGATAGATCAAGACGCTTGATAAGATTTTCAATGAGTACAACCTTGACAAGATTTTTGAAGTAGTTCAAAATGGAAGAGTCAAAGAAGGAGTTCTTATCTGTCTTGCAAGGTGTAAAGTTGAGTAAGACTCAAAACCCGACCACAACAGAAAATAGAAAGAGAATGAAAGTCATTCCCTATGCCTCAGCCATAGGTTCTATAAAGTATGCTATGTGTACCAGACCTATTGTGTACCTTATCATGAGTTTAGCAAGGGGGGTACGATAGTGATCCAGGAGTGGATCACTAGACAGCGGTGAAAGTTATCCTTAGTTAGCTAAGAGGACTAAGGAAACATTTCTCGATTATGGAGGTGATAAAGAGTTTGTCGTAAAGAGTTATGTTGATGCAATCTTTTACACTGATCCAGATGACTTTGAGTCTCAATCTAGATACATATTGAAAGTGGGAGCAATTAGCTAGAGTAGCTCCATGCAGAGCATTGTAGACATAGAAAATTTGCAAAATACATACAGTTCTGAATGTGGCACACCCGTTGACTAAACTTTTCTCACAAGAAAAACATGATCACACCTTAGTACTCTTTGGGTGTTAATCACATAGTGATGTGAACTAGATTATTGACTCTAGTAAACCCTTTGGATGTTGGTCACATGGCGATGTGAACTATGGGTGCTAATCACATACAGATGTGAACTATTGGTTTTAAATCACATGGCGATGTGAACTAGATTATTAACTCTAGTGCAAGTGGGAGACTGAAGAAATATGCCCTAGAGGCAATAATAAAATTGTTATTTTATATTTCCTTATATCATGATAAACGTCTATTATTCATGCTAGAATTGTATTAACCGGAAACTTGATACATGTGTGGATACATAGACAAAACACAGTGTCCCTAGTATACCTCTACTTGACTAGCTCATTAATCAAAGATGGTTAAGTTTCCTAACCATAGACATGTGTTGTCATTTGATGAACGGGATCACATCATTAGAAGTATGATGTGATGGACAAGACCCATTCGTTAGCTTAGCATTATGATCATTCAGTTTTATTGCTACTTCTTTCTTCATGTTAAATACATATTCCTCCGACTATGAGATTATGCAACTCCTGGACACCGGAGGAATACCTTGTGTGCTATAAAACGTCACAAAGTAATGATACGTCTCCAACGTATCTATAATATTTGATTGTTCCATGCTATTATATTATCTGTTTTGGATGTTTAATGGGCTTTACTATACACTTTTATATTATTTTTGGGACTAACCTATTAACCGGAGGCCCAGTCCAAATTGCTGTTTTTTTTGCCTATTTCAGTGTTTCGCAGAAAAGGAATATCAAACGGATTCCAAACGGAATGAAACCTTCGGGAGAGTTATTTTTGGAACAAACACAATCCAAGAGACTTGGAGTAGACTTCAGGGAAGCAACGAGGTGGCCACAAGGGTCCAGGGCGCGCCCCCACCCTCGTGGGCCCCTCGTGGCTCCCCTGACCGACTTCCTTCGCTTATATATATATCCATATACCCTAAAACATCCAGAAGCACCATAGATCGGGAGTTCCGCCGCCGCAAGCCTCTGTAGCCACCAAAAACCGACCGGGGCCCTATTCCGGCACCCTGCCGGAGGGGGGGGGGATCCATCACCGGTGGCCATATTCATCATCCCGGTGCTCTCCATGACGAGGAGGGAGTAGTTCACCCTCGGGGCTGAGGGTATGTACCAGTAGCTATGTGTTTGATCTCTCTCTCTCTCTCATGTTCTTGATATGGCACGATCTTGATGTATCGCGAGCTTTGCTATTATAGTTGTATCTTATGATGTTTCTCCCCTCTACTCTCTTGTGATGGATTGAGTTTTCCCTTTGAAGTTATCTTATCGAATTGAGTCTTTAAGGATTTGAGAACACTTGATGTATGTCTTGCATGTGCTTATTTGTGGTGACAATGGGATATTCACGTGATCCATTTGTTTATCTGTGGTGAGTGCTTGAAGGTATATCTTTAGATCTTGCAATCGAATCTTTTTTGTTTCTTGTTTTATCACTAGTTTAGTCTATGAAAGAAAATTAAATAATGGAATTGAGTTTGCCTCATACGCTTCATCTTTTTAATAACTTTCGTGAGAATGATGGAAAGGAAAATTGTGCTCAAGTGCTAGAAGAAGAAGTCTATAAAATGTTTGGCACTAAATCTTTGAATGAGGAGCATGATTGCAATGTTGTTAGTATGAACTCTTTGAATATCCATGGTACTAATGATGATTGCACTAGTCATGATGAAAATGTCTCTTATAAGCATGTCAATTTTTGTGGAGTGCGTAGAGTTTGCAAGTACACACGAAATAGGGAAGATAGATTTTGCAGGAGGCATAAGTATTTAGAAACTAAATGGTTGCAAGAAAGGGTAGATGCTTGTGCTGAAAATTTAAAATTTCTTTGCCATCCTTGTGAACTTTGCAATGAACGTGACCATTTAAATCCGCAATGCAAATTGTTTCATGATCGTATCATGTCCAAAAGTTGTGATGACTTGATTTCCCTTGCAAATCATAATGAACTTAGTTTGCTTTGGTGTCAGGACCCCGACTCAATGTCACATCGATCTAGCCTGTAACACATCATATCACTTTGCGGCTTCACGCACGGTAACCCAACGGGTGCCACCTTACCTTGGCCCGGACCGCTTATGCCTTTTAGCACACGATATGATTGTGTCGCTAGCATCCATATGAAAGGAGCCCGGCTGACATGACTAGTCGTAAACCCAAAGTGGCACAGACTTACAGGACAGCATCCATGACCCCAGATCGAACGTGTCGGTCAACAGCAAGTAAGTTCCGGGCTGTAGCGCTGGGCTAGCAGACTCCGTAAACCGGGCAGAAGCGGGCTAACAGACTCAAGACTCAATGCGTGACATTTCCCCGAAGGGACAGACACAGGAACGAAGAAGGACACATGCCGGCCAGCCTAAGTGTTCCGGAGCAGTAGCAAGCCACCATGGCTCGATGGAGACACTAGGAGACATTTCCCGGTAAGAGAGGCTACTAAAGATAAACAACTAGATAGTCAGATCCCACACATACCAAGCATTTCAATCATACACACAATATGCTCGATATGTGCAAATACAACAAGGCATCACAACATGACTCTACGACACAAGTACTTTATTTAAAGGCTCAGAGAGCCATTCATATCATACACACAAGTACGGGTCACACGACCCACATACAAGTCATTCAAACATACAAGCCACAATGAAGTGTTTTGTCCGAGTACGCATAACTAGTAAAATAAAAGAGGCTGGGTAAGCCTAGCTATACTACATGGTCCTTCTCTTGCTCAGATCACCACCGGCCTTAGCCTACTCATCGATGTCAACGCTCACGAAGAACCCGCTTGAGGGTTTGTGGCATCTTCTCAAAAATGTAAATTAAAGCAACATGAGTACAAAGGTACTCAAAGAAGACTTACATCGACCCTACATACATGCACATTATCAAGAAGGGTTGGTGGGGTTATTGCAGCAAGCCAGCTTTGACTCATGGCTAAGCTATCCCACGAGACACCAACTTGAAATAGTTTTATGACTCGAGTCCACTACTCATCATTTCAATACACCACCGAGGATCCAACCCCGCCTTCCCACGGAGAAGCCATCCTCGCACTCACGCTTATCTTGAGGCTTTTAGTAGTATCCATTTACTTGTCTATGAACCGTATAGGCAACCAAGTAGTCCTTTATCATGACGCTGCTATTCAATAGATGATGTTAACCTGCGCAGGGTGTACTTCTTCATACATGTTTCCACCACTTAGCGCCTCAGACACGACATGTGCTCGGCAGACTTCAAGCTTAAAGCCGACGTGGGTGTAGACCACGACCTACCTAGACACACAAGTCTCTAGTCCAGTTTATCGCCTATTTGGGTTCCATCTATGAGGAGTTCGGCCAAGTCTCGCCACAGCCCCAAACGATGTGAACAAGGTTCCCTGGATACCAAACGGGCATCCGTACACCCGCCACGCACCTACCGCATCACAGCCCACCCCTACGGTCAGCGTTGTCCACGGCCTCCAGTAGACTACAAACACCAGAAACTACTTGCAACTCCTGGACAGAGGACTAGCGTGGATAAGAAGTCGAGCGGGGTCATATTTCAGGGCCCAATGTATGGTAGTAGCTGTTTCTTAAATCACACATACAGATCTCAGTGCTTAAGGATGGCCTCAATGAAACAACCCACCATGTACTCCTACATGGCCTCTCATCGATACCTTTACCAAATCGTGTTCAACACCTTACTCTCGTACCGACTCGATCATTTCACTCTAGTCATCACCCGATGAACCGGACGACACGACTCTAAGCATAGCAGGCATAGCAAGGTAGGAACAACACAATCATATGGCTCAATCAACTCCTACACATGCTAGTGGGTTTCATCTAGTTATCGTGGCAATGACAGTCATGCAGAGGAAATGGGTTCAACTACCGCAAAGACACACAGCAGTTTGAATCGCGTTGTCTTAATGCAAGAACGAGAGCAGGAGCAAGAACATGGGATTTTATCGATATGATCAAATGGTTGGTTGCTTGTTCGACGGGTCGTTACACGGTATTGTTCTTCGTCGAGGTTATCACGGTACTCCTCGGGCCGTAACTCCGTCGCAGAACACCGATACACAAGCATTACCAAACAAGGTGCAACAATATGATGCATGCAATGAGACATGGCAAAATGAGTGCTTTGAGCTAATGCAACTAGGATCAGATGGGTTTGAATCAATTTGAACCAAAGATTCAAAATTCAAACTCATATATGATCATTTTAAGTGCTTAAACTTGTTCTGTGATAAACAGTGGGTTAGCTTCTGTAAACATGCATGAAACCTGTACAGATGGAAAGATTGGATTTTTCTGATCATTTTTCATATATAATTTGTCTCATTTGGAGCTATGGTTGATTTTATATGAATTTTTGAAGTTTGAAACATTTTCTGGAATTTTCTGTGTAAAAATAATTCCAGTTATTTAAAATATCACACAAGACCTGCGTCATGATGACGTCAGGGGTCAACGGGGCTGGTCAGGTCAAACTGACCAGTGGGTCCCGTATGTCAGTGGGGTTAGTTTAATTAGTATTTGATTAAAATTAAACTAGGTTAGTTAGCGGGGCTGGGCCCACATGTCATAGACCCAGGGGGTCAAACTGGGCCCACCCGTGGTCAAAACCAGGGTCGAACCCACCGGCGTTTAGCCGCCGGCGAGCCCGACGCGGCGGCGAAAGTGGTTTTTGGCATTCCGGCCACCAAACGGGGCGCGGTGACCACCGGAGTGAAGCTGGGGACGAGCCGCATCTATTGGTGGTGGTGGTTGGGCTCGGGGTGGCCGGAGTAGGCACCGGCGGCGACTTCGGCGGCCATCGGAGCTCGGGTGAAATCGAATGCGTGCTGGGGTGCGCGGTGAGGTGCGTGGAGTGCTTGGTTAGCACCAGCGCGATGTGGTGAACGCGTTGGACACGGTGGGAAGGCCGAAGTGTGGCCGGGAGCACGTTGGCGACGAGGTCCGCGGCGGTGCGTGCGTGCGATCCTCGTGCGCTCGCTGTGGTGCACGGGAGCGAGAGAGAGAGGGTCGGGGAAGTGGCTAAGCTCACAGCGGACGCGACGGTGCAGGCGGCGTGGTCGGGGACGAGCTGCAGCGGCGACGGCGTTGAAGGGGATCTCCGGCGGCGGCGGACTCGGGCGAGGCTGGTGCGGCGTCTTGTGGCACGCGAAGCGCCGGGGGCTAGCTCTTCGAGTCGACGACGGCGGAGCTCCTGGACACAGTGGCGCGGCGTGGGGTCGACGGAGGGCGCGGCTACGACGGTGGTGCGGCGACGGTGGCGTCGGCCATGGCGTGGGGGAGCGAGGGAGGCGAGCTGGAGAGGAACGGGGGCGTCTGGGGGGTGCGGGAGAGAGCGAGGGGTCGATCCCCGACGTGGCAAGGCGAGGGAAGCGGCGAGACGGCGAGCAGGTGCGTGGCACCCATGCGGTGCTCGCGCCGAGCACTGGCTGCCGCCTCGTCGGCAAGCAGCCATTGGCGGTGTCTTTGGGCTGGGACGGCCAGTGGGCTGGCAAGTGGGCCGAGGCGCCAGGTGAGCTTCTTTTCTTTCTGTTTTTCTTTTCTATTTTCCTGCAACTTTGTTGATTTATTTAAAATAGCAAAAAGGTTTTAAAATTCACCAAACTACTCCTGGTCCATTGTTGGAATATTTCCAACATGAAACATTTTAGTTTGGAGATATTTGGACATTTGAAATATTTTATAAATTTTAAATGCCCAAATTCAAATAGCTATGATTTAATTCAAAGACCCAAAGATGACCTAGGAAATTGTGCATCACTTTTGGCAAAGCTTCTGGACCAAGACAAAAATGATGGACATTTTAGAAGGGCATTTCAGGTTCATCGAAAATATTTTTAGTAAACCCTAGTTGTTTCAGAGGGGGCTGGGAGTTCTGTCAATCCCATTTCAAGTTTCTGCTGAAAAAAATAGACATGATGCAACACTCTAATGCATGAACTAGCTAGGTGTGACAACTCACCCCACTCAAAAGAATCTCGCCCCGAGATTTGGGTTCCTCCGAAAGAGGGCGGGTACTCAAGTCAAGACGATCCTCCCTTTCCCATGTAGCTTCCTTCTCGTAATGGTGCCACCATTGAACCTTGAGAAACTTGATATTATGCCGCCGAGTGGTACGCCGCTTGATCGAGAATACGAACGGATATTCTCGATACGTGAGATTATCTTGAAGATCAAGCGTTGCGTGGTCCACTCCACGGATAGGATCCGAGAAGCAACGCCGAGTTGAGAAACGTGGAAGACGTCGTGGACTTTGGAGAGATGCGGAGGTAGTTCCAATTGGTAGGCAACTTCCCTCGCTTGGCAAGAATGCGAAAGGGTCCAATGTAGCGAGGAGCCAATTTGCCTTTGATACCGGCGATGGGTTCCTTGGAGGAGTAACTCAAGGTAAGCCTTCTCGCCAACCTCATAAGTCATAGCCTTATGTTTTCGGTCATATTGACTCTTTTGACGAGATTGGGCTGTTTTCAACTTTTCACTTAACGATGCGAACTTGTTTCTTCGCTTCTGGATCATATCCGGCCAAAGAATTGTCTTTCCCCGATTTCTGACCAGTTAAGAGGTGTTCGACACCGTCGTCCATAGAGAACTTCAAAAGGTGCTTTGCCCAAGCTAGATTGATAGCTATTGTTATAAGCAAACTCGGCAAATGGAAGGCATTTCTCCCAATCCATTCCAATGAGATAACGGAAGCTCAAGCATGTCTTCTAGGATTTGGTTGACACGCTCTACTTGACCACTTGATTGAGGGTGAAAGCAAAGTGCTAAAGGAAAGATGGGTTCCCATAGCATTTTGAAAACTTTCCCAAAATCGAGAGGTGAAGAGACTTCCTCGATCCGAAAGTTAATTTCCAATGGAACACCATGAAGAGACACTATTAGGAGATGTACAAGTCTGCTAGCTGACTAGCGGTTATACTTTCGCGAACAGGTAAGAAATGGGCTACTTTGGAGAGGCGGTCGATAACGACAAAGATAGCATTATTCCTTTCTTGGTCCTGGGAAAACCAAAGGATGAAATCCATACTGATTTTATCCCATTTCCATTCAGGAATAGCTAAAGGTTGAAGGGTGCCAAGAGGCCGCTGATGCTCGCTTACACGACGACAAACGCCGCAGCTTAGCAACAAATTGAGCAATGTCTCTCTTCATCCTAGTCCACCGTAACCTCCGGCGAGGTCCCGATACATTTTAGTGCCACCGGATGAATGGTGAGAGGAGAGTCATGAGCCTCCTTAAGGATCAGCTGCCAGATGTGCTGATTCTTGGGAACCACTAGGCGGTTCTCAAAATATACAACACCATGATCATTTGTAGAAAACATTTAGCATCTCCGCTAGCAATGTTCTCCTTAATCCGGATATTCCTCTATCTCGCTTTTGGGCAGCGATGACTTGATCCATAAGAGTAGGTTTCGCCACTAAAGTGGAAAGGAACCCTCGAGGAACAATGTGAAGGTTGAGCTCCAAATTCCTCGTGGAGAAGTGGTTGATTTTGTTGCAACATCAGGTTGTTGCAATAAGATTTACGACTTAGCGCATCCGCCATGACGTTGGCTTTTCCTGGGGTGTAAGTTATCCCTAAGTCGAAATCGAGATCAACTCAACCCAACGCCTTTGCCCGAGATTCAAATCTGGTTGGGTGAATATATATTTCAGACTTTGGTGATCGGTGTAGATTTCGCAACGATTACCAAGAAGGTAATGTCGCCAGGTTTTGAGTGCATAGACTACACCGCAAGCTCTAGATCATGAGTAGGGTAGTTTTCCTCATGTGGGTGTAATTGCCGTGAACCATAAGCAATTACGTGTCGGTCTTGCATGAGAATACAGCCTAGTCCTTGTCGCGAGGCGCCGCAATAGATAACAAAGTCCTTAGAGAAATCTGGTGGTACCAAAGACGGGAGCGAAGTTAAACGCCTTTTCGCCTCGAAAGCTGTGCTCACATTGTGGAGTCCACTCAAACTTTTTATCTTTCTTGAGGAGTTCGCTTAGAGGTTTAGCAACCTTGGAGAAGTTCTCGACAAAGCGGCGACAATAGCTCGCTAAGCCAAGGAAACTCCGAACTTGCTTGACCGATTCGGTGGAGTCCAATTAAGGACGGCTTGAACTCGCTCGGGTTTACAAAGAATACCTTTACCGAAATTACATGTCCTAGATAGGTCACTTCGCAGCCAAAATTCGCATTTAGAAAACTTGGCATAAAGGCGATGCTCTCAAGTTTCATCAACACTAGCCTTAGATGTTCGCATGTTCTTCCTCGTTCTTGGAATAGATGAGTATGTCATCGAGGTAGACCACGACAAATTTATCCAAATATTCCATGAAGATTGAATTCATTAACCGGGAGAAAGTGGTGGGCGTTGGTTAGACCAAAGGACATGACGGTGTACTCAGACACGTAACGAGTAACAAAGGCCGCTTTTGGGAATGTCCCCATTTCGGATTTTGATTTGATGGTAACCTAACCTCAAATCCATCTTAGAGAAGACTGAGGATCCTGCGAGCTGATCATACAGATCGCTGATCCTCGGGAGCGGATACTTGTTCTTAATTGTGACCAGGTTGACGGGTCGATAGTCTACAACCATCCGATCCGTACCATCCTTCTTCTTGACGAAGAGGACGGGGCAAGCCCAAGGAGATGAACTAGGACGGATGAAACCCTTTGCAAGGCCTCATCGAGTTGTTTCTTAAGTTCGCTAGTTCTAAGGGTGCCATCTTATAGGGTCTTCTAGAAATTGGGACAGTTCTGGAATGAGATCTATCACGAATTCAACATCTCCGTCTGTGGAACACCGGCATTCTTCTGAAAGACATCCGGAAAGTCACGGACTACCGGAACGCCTTCGAGGTCCGCAATGGTGGCATTAAGAGAATATAGTTGGCGCTGGATATTCGGGTCAAGACATTGACTATCTTTCCCGAGGGGTGCGAAGTTGAACAGTCCTAGAGAAACAATCAATCTTGGCATGATGGGCTGACATCCGGTCCATACCCAAGATGATATTTATATCCGAAGATTTGAGGGCTATCAACGATGCAAGGAAAACAAGTCTGTCGACCTGAATTTCATTACCATGACTTACTCTAGAGGTTTGCCATCTAGAACCGGAGTAGAAATTTCCATGGTGGAAGGCATGTCACGAATCGCGTGTTATGCAAACGAGCATAGTTTTCAGATATGAATGAATGAGATGCTCCAAGATCGAAAAGAACGGATGCCGGGTGGCAATTAACAAGAAGCGCATCGAGCACGACGCTGGGATCCTCTTGGGCCTCCTCACCGAGACACAATTAACATGGCCACGCGGTGGTGGCGGCTTGGCATAGAACACCTTTCCGCTGGCTTGCCACGGCCAACAGCTTTGCAGGCTGGTTGGGGTTGGTCTGGGACAATCGCGCATGTAGTGGCCTGATTCCCCACACTTGAAGCACGCCACGGGCTGGCGCAGAGGAGCGTTGTTGGTTGGTCCACCATAGAGCCTAGCTGGTGCATACCGCTGAACCGGGCGAGGCGCTCAAAGGATGGCCTCGTGTGAATCTGGGTGGCGAGGCAAGATTGGGCACCCACACATGGCGCTTCGTGATCCAAAGACCGGATGAGGAACCCATATCACGACCATGCTTGCGTGTTGCTTCAAATCAGTCCGACCAGTTTCAGCCGATGGCTTTGTTAACGAAGCTCGAAAGAGGTGCACTCATGCGACGGAGATCTCGGCGGTTCGTGGCTAAGTCCTTGCGGAACCTTGCCTGTTTCTTGGCGCCGATGGAGACCTCTTGATTGCATATCGTGCGAGGTTACGAACTCTCTACTATAGACGCCCACGGAGAGACGACCTTGGGTGAAACTGCAGAACTCCTCACGCTTATGATCCATGAGACCCTCCGAATGTGATGTTCACGAAAGCCTCGCTGAATTCTGCCCAAGTAGTGACATGGCCAATCGGGCGATAGCCATATAATTCTCCCACGAGATCGGGGCCTTCGAGATGATATGCAGCAAAGGTGACCTTGTCCGCCTCAGCTACCAAAGGCGTAACGCAGCTTGTGAGTGATGCCGGGTTGCCATCAGCGTCGAGAGGCTCGACGGAGTGATGGAAGGTAGGTGGGTGTAACTTGATGAAGTCACCGAGCGACACCAAGTTGTTTCTCCGATGATGGGCTGTGTTCGCTCGATACGCTCAAAGAAACGGTTGGTCTCCGCTTGTTTCTCTCGCCTCTAGCATAACTTCGCCGAGAAGGAGGGTGAGGCAGGTTTGCTTCTCCAACTCCACTGCCCTCGGCATGCTCTGGCGGAGCAGGGTTGTTGCGGGTGTTAACCATCCTAGGGAAAACAAAACAAGGATTTAGTCCAGGATGGCAAGATTCGGACATAGAAAGGTAGAATGTAATGGATAACTTGGAACGCGAGATGATCATCCGTATGACATGGCAGATACAGAAACTGCTTCTTTATTCCATCGTCATACACACCATACAAGGTTTAGTACAAGACCAAACAAAGTACTACTACGGTGGAAGGAAGATTACATCTCATCGGAGGCACACCAAGCTCCTATACATTATTTTTGTTACACCTCCGGGATTAGTACACACTAAGTCATATTCCACGAGTCACGCAGGACGGTGGAAATACAACTATTACAATACTAGTGGGACTACTACTAACTCGACGCTCCGTAGTAGTTCTCATAGAAGTCCCTCCGTAACTCGGAAGTTCAACATGATCGTCTGGGAACAAAGCGGTCCCGGGAGCTCATGGACCATAAGGGCAAGGGTGAGGTCTTGGACCTACGAACGGTGGCAAGCGAGGACCACGAGGTGGGGTGATGCCCCCCACATCACGCCAGTCCATCATGTCCGGCAGAGCAGCCCTGACAGGATACAAATCTCTCATATCCATATAACCAGCTTGAACAGCCGGTGCAAAACGAGTCAAGGTAGCCCAGTGATCAGCACGGGCATTGAAGAGCTCCATCCTCAAGGCCCGACTCTCTCGGTCCTTGTCCTCGAGCAACTCAGCGGTAGTACGGGTTAGGGAGTCCTCCGACCGAATCAGATAGATGGCTCAAGATAACCAAACGCCCAGAAGTGAACTCGCATATACCGAAGTCGGTGTTGCGGAGCAGCCCACCTCGCTCAGATAATGGTCATCATAGAATATGCAGCGCCTTGCACCGCCATATCGATAGTAACACCAAGCCCATAGGAGCTGTGAAGGGCCTCGGTGCAACCAGGATAAGAGGGAAACACCGGACAAAGGTAAAGATATCGACTTTGATTAAAGTCTCGACATCGTTCTTCAATCGTACTGGGTACCAACGGTATCCCGCTTCGATCATAACCCTAACTAGCATGGTTGTATGACCGTCACCCCAATGCATCTGGTCGATTTAACCACTTGATTTTGCTCACGAGTGGCCATCCGAAGCATAACCACAATGCAAAGACATAAGTATTTCCAAATGAATTTGACAAGATAACGATCGTAAATGCTCAAAGGATTGAGACATTTCACAAGGAATTGCATAACCACTCAACAATATCATATCAAGGTTCTGGGTCCAATTTAGTAACATAACAGGGAACAAACTGAATCAGGCTTGTAACCATCAAACCTACAAGGTACTACTGATTAGTAACACGTGAGCCTAATAGAGAGAAGAGGTCCTAGTCCTTAACCCCCGGTGGAAGAATGGACTGACTCAGATCAGAATGTCGTGAGGTAAAGAAGTAAAAAGAGCCTTACGTACCATCCCACAATCAATTCCCTACATATAACTAAAGCATTTCTAGACTCAACATCGACCAGCTTTGGCTTGGAGAACCTACAGCAGTCCGCTCGATGCCAACGCTGTCAGACCCGACTCAATGTCACATCGATCTAGCTCAGAACACATCATATCACTTTGCGGCTTCACGCACGGTAACCCAACGGGTGCCACCTTACCTTGGCCCGGACCGCTTATGCCTTTTAGCACACGATATGATTGTGTCGCTAGCATCCATATGAAAGGAGCCCGGCTGACATGACTAGTCGTAAACCCAAAGTGGCACAGACTTACAGGACAGCATCCATGACCCAAGATCGAACGTGTTGGTCAACAGCAAGTAAGTTCCGGCAGTAGCGCTGGGCTAGCAGACTCGTAAACCGGGCAGAAGGGCTAACAGACTCCAGACTCAATGCGTGACATTTCCCGAGGGACGTATACAGAACGAAGAAGGACACATGCCGCCAGCCTAAGTGTTCCGAGCAAGAGCAAGCCACCATGGCTCGATGGAGACACTAGGAGACATTTCCGTAAGAGAGGCTACTAAAGATAAACAACTAGATAGTCAGATCCCACACATACCAAGCATTTCAATCATACACACAATATGCTCGATATGTGCAAATACAACAAGGCATCACAACATGACTCTACGACACAAGTACTTTATTTAAAGGCTGAGAGAGCCATTCATATCATACACACAAGTACGGGTCACACGACCCACATACAAGTCATTCAAACATACAAGCCACAATGAAGTGTTTTGTCCGAGTACGCATAACTAGTAAAATAAAAGAGGCCAGGTAAGCCTAGCTATACTACATGGTCCTTCTCTTGCTCAGATCACCACCGGCCTTAGCCTACTCATCGATGTCAACGCTCACGAAGAACCCGCTTGAGGGGTTTGTGGCATCTTCTCAAAAATGTAAATTAAAGCAACATGAGTACAAAGGTACTCAAGAAGACTTACATCGACCCTACATACATGCACATTATCAAGAAGGGTTGGTGGGGTTATTGCAGCAAGCCAGCTTTG